>JAJQWJ010000002.1:17839363-18439363 GCA_023637945.1 Phaethornis superciliosus
TTATCCCAGAGTGCAGCTGCAGGCAAAGACAATTTCCAACAAGTTGGTTCAAATGTCTGCCTCTTATTTTTATCTGGTTTGGGGAGTTAGGTTGTCAACTGGTGGCCCCCATGGAGATCCATGGGTTATGCTCATCACACCCAGAACCCAAAGCTTGTTTTCTGGCAACCATCCAGAGGGACTCTAGCAGACTTTAAAGGTGGGCCCATGCCAACCTCACAAAGTTCAATAAGGCCAAGTTCAATAAGTGCAAGGTCCTTCTATCAGCATGATCCCAGTCACAGATACAGGCTGGGAGAAAAATGGATTATAAGTAGCCCTGAGAAGAAGGACTTGGGGGTGCTGGTTATTAAGAAGCTCAACATGAGCCAGTAAAGTGCACTTGCAGCCCAGAAAGCCAACCATATTCTGGGCTGCATCAAAAGAAGTGTGGCCAGAAGGACAAGGGAGATGATTCTCCCTCTCTACTCTCCTCTCACCCAGAGTACTGTGTCCAGTTCTGGAGCCCTCAACATAAGGTGGGTACAGACTGCTTGGAGTGTGTCCTAAGGAGGGCCATAAAGATGATCGGGGGGCTGGAACACATTTCCTATGAAGAGAGGCTGAAAATGTTGGTGTTATACAGCCTGGAGAATAGAAGGCTCCAGGGAGATCCAGTAGCATCCTTCCAGTACCTGAAGGGGACCTATAGGAAAGGTGGGGAGGAGCTTCTGAGGCCACATGTAGCAACAGGGAAAGGGGTAAAGACTTGAAAACTGAATTATTTTTTTTTTTTTATTGTGAGGGTGTCGAGACACTGGAAGAGGTTGCCTGCGGAGGATGTGGATGCCTCATTCCTGGATGTGTTCAAGAAAAAGTTTGACAGGACTTTGCGCAACCTGGTTTAGTGGGAGATATTCCTGCCTGAGGAGGGTTGGAACTGAATAATCCTTAAGTTCCCTTCCAACCCAAACCATTCTATGATTGTATGATTCCATGAAATTCCCTGCCAGGTTGAGAGCTGCCTTGGAGAAGTCATCTGGGATAAGTCATCTTTCCTGCCAGCTGGGCACTGACTGCTCTGCACTATGTTCAATGGCTTTTTGTAAAATTCAGTAGTTATCTGAAGAGTTCAGGAGAGAAATATGGGCTTTAACTTAAAAAAATAGTCTGATTACTTAGAAATCCATAGGATTAGCTAACTGCAACAAAATTTCCTACCAAATTTGACAGAAGCTCTACTTAGATCAATCTACAAGTTTGTGCTTAAGCACTGTTAAATAGAGAGTTGAGCTGAGGAAGTCAGTGTCTGTGCTCTTTTTATTTGGGAATGAGTCAAATTGGGTTTGCAGCTCTTTCCATCTTTGATACTGTTCTCTAAATCAGAACTCTCATCTGCAGAAAAAGAGAAAGGATGAAAATGTCTCATTCTAGAAACTGTTTCCAAGCCATATTATTCTTGAACAAGACTCTAGAGTTGTATATTACAACTAAAGTTAAGTTTAAATGGTTTTGGTTTTGAGGAGTCTAAATGTTACTAGTGTGCTTGGCAACCTAATTCTGGAATGCTTGTAATCTCCAATTTGTTTACTGCAAGTGTGTTTCCTGAAGATTTTGCTTTGCTTCTTACATACTAGAATCCATGGCTTTTTAATTTGTTTTTAAACATTTTATTATTAACCATAAATGCAGGAAAGATCTTTGTGTATTTATAAGCTCTATCTCTTCCTTAAGGTGTTACCAGTTTTGTGGGCAAGAGGATTATTTTAACAACGGAAGGTAATATAAAAGCACCATTTGCTTTCATCAGATTCTCTATCCCTCCTCTGCTCCTAATTCTGCATCCAAATCAATGCTTTCCTCCACAGTTTGGAATACCAAATTGCAAGACACAACATGGGTTTTCCTTGTGGACACTCAGTCAGCCCAAAACCTGGGATTTTATGCTGTGCATGGACTTTGATCAGAGATGGATAAATGCAACTGGAAATAAAAGACAAGAGCAAACCCAGTTATCTGGGTATTCCTATGTACACAACCAGCTTCAGTTCAGCAGATGAAAGAACACCTATTTAGATTAACACTTGTAATTTGCTGTTGGCTAAAAATCTGTAAAATGTAACCACTCGGTAACACTTAATTTGTTCATTTTTTAATTTATGCTAAAGGCTGTGCTCTCAGTTAGTTATTGTACTTCTCAGAGATGGTCAAAGGTTATCACATTCAGACCCAGCCTCCCAAGGCTGGGTTCAGCAGTGCTTTCCTCAGCCTTGTCCCAAAGAAAGATCTTTGCATGCAAAGACCAAGACACCACAAGATGCTAAATGGCCACCAGCTTGCCCTCAGTGAAGAGCAGCTTGCAGCAGTGCTGCTGGAGAGCTGATCACACCTCCTTTTAATCATGGTGCATATTAATGTAGGGTTTTTTAAATAAAATTATGAACTATTAAATCTGCATGACATATATTTGAGAGCAGAAATGTTCACAGGCCCACTGTAATTTATGAACATGTGGTGCACAGATGATACGCGTAATTTTTCTTCCCTTTACTTTTGAAAATTTGGATTACATCTTCTCTCCTCTCTTGTGTTAAAACTCTCTGTACTTGATGCTTTATTAGATGTCTCAGCAGGGTAATGGATGATTAATAACTGTTGATGACAGAAATTTGGTTTCCATAAGCTGTGGAATGAAAGATAAATACGATGGGAAGAGTCCTACCTATGTATGTATGCCTATGACAACTAACTCTCTTTAAGACTGTCTGTGTTAGGGTTAGCCATGATTTATGGGGATGTCACCACAATCCCTAGAAATGGAAAACCTCTTGTAATTTCTCTTACTGTAATCATCACTTTTTGTTCAGATATCAGGAGGAAGGCAGGGATGAGGGAGGGAGTGGGGGGGTTCCCCCAAAAGAAAGAAGGAAAGAAAGAAGGAAAGAAAGAAAAAATTAACTTTTCTGAGGGTCACAAAATTTTCCATAAACCCTTAGCTCCTGATACCAGCACCTTTTTCCAGAGTAATACATACTCTTTGCTGCCATCTCTCAATTGACCATTGAGAACAAACCATTAAAACCAGGCAGTGGTTTGCCTATGCAAGGATCCAGGGCTGAACTATGAGTTTCCTGCAGACTCTACTTCTCACTTAATGCCATATTGCAAGGAAAATCAGGTGGTTCTGAATCCCTCCTAAGCAGAGACAAGACAGCCTGTCCTGATGTGGATCCTGGAGAGCTAAGCCGAAGGTAAGGTTTTGCTTCAAGACTTTCTTTTCTAATGAGAAGTGGCTGCTACAGAAAGCTAAAGGCAATTTCCAGTCCTTTAAATCCAAGAAGGTACTTGAGAGGATTACATAGGTTGATTGACAGGAATAACTCAAGGCAGCTTGCAAGCTGAAAGCCTTCCCTCATTTTGAAGTCTATCATATTCTAAAATACAAAATCCTCATTTGAAGAAACATCTATCTTCACTTTCTACACATCATATTTGTTGGATAAACGGAAAAAAACCTCAACAAATTTCTTAGTAGTTCGTTCTTTCTTTCGATCTTCTTAAAAAATTACATAACAAGTTGTCATATTGAGTTGTTTCTAATATCAGCTATAGGTAACTGCCAAACCCCGAACAGAACTGGAAATCCTACGTGCAACAGAATGTACCAGGCAAGAACAGATGGGAAGGAGAAGAATGGCTGAAACAGAACAAAGGGAAGTCAGCTATAGCAGTCTTAAAAAGGAAATTTCCCCTACAAATACAAAGCTATTTCATAACTGTCGTAGTATTACATGTGCTAAACAAGTTTCAGTCTATTTTTCATTATTCTATAAAAAAGGTCCTTGTCCATATGTAAGGACTGGAAGGCTTTTCTCAGACTCAAGACTTTTCTGCAAACCAAGAAATTTTCTAGAAACTTTATTTTTTCCTGAAGCTAAAGAGTTTAAAAACTATGGCAAATTTCTCACAGTCTTTCTATTACAGTGTCATCTCCTTTGGAGTCTGTAGGAGGACAGAAACTCTACTTTTCTGCATATTTCTTCTGATCTCCATGAAATTTTCATGAGTTAAATTTACAGGTAAAAAGAGAATGACTCCTTCATGCATCTTATAATTAGTCTGTGAAATGTACAGGTACAAGAGGTTATCTGCTTAAGAACTAGATTTGGGCTATATTTCTATAAGCTGTTCTTACTAATTAGTAACCACATATATGGATAGAAACCTCACCTGATTTTTGTTTAATGAGATTATGTAGCCTGATGAAGCGTTTTTAAATAACAAGAAAAAGTCAATTTTCTGTTTGCTAAGGAAATTTCTATCATGTTAAGATTTGGCCCTTCCACTTTATCTTTTGAGTCCCAAGCCCATGTACCTAAAAACCTAAAGACTAAATTTGAAGAGACAGGAGGGGACTGGATGCTGCGAGAGGTTCAGTGTTCTGAACAGACCAACTAGCCTCTTTCTTCTCCAAGAGAAAAAATAGCAAATTTATTTTCTCCTATCTGCCACTTTGATCTGAGCTGCTGGTAAGGCATGCCTCCACAAAGTGTGAACTACCCAAGTCAATAGAAAACTCCCTTTAATTTTAATTTGGTTTTGAAAAACGTGTTTTAAACATTACTAAATTACGTACAACTTAACTGTGGACAGAAGAGACGGAAAAGTCAGAAATACAGAACCTGTGCCAAATGTTCCTATGAACTGTCAGAATTGGTTTCATTATGAAATCCCACTCCATTGAGCCGAAGCAAAATGACAGCTCTTAATTGCTGCAGCAGACAGACGAGCCTGAGGTACAGCTCCACTCCCACTGCAGCTGCATGGCTGGCAGGAGGCATGTCAGGGACAATCAAAACTGCTGGTTCTCAGGAGCAATTCTGAGGGAAAAAAAATAAATTGGAAAATCTTCTAATAAAAAAATGGGTTATAAAGCTCTTTTAACTTCATCTTGCTTGCTGCTAAGGGCTCTGAGAATCCCTGGTGCCCCAACAGCATCTTGCACTCATGCTGCTCAGGCTGCAGAGAAGGTGCTGGCTCTGTCCACCAGCTGCAGCAGCTCCTATGCACCCACTCTTGATGACAGTAAACTCCTTCTCATGCAAGGGTGTGTGACAGTCACCATCGTGATCTCAGTTTTTGAACCAGGGCCTCCAGAGCTGACACCACTGGTGCCTTCAGCTACACAGGCAATTCTTTTCAGTGCTGCCTACAGCAGGATGTCTTTCATCTCTGCCCTCCCCTTGGTACAAAGAGGGACTGACAGAGTCAGGCAGGGGGTTAGAACAACCTCCACTTGGAAAAAATTTCTTACAGGTGGGAACAAGCATGTTTTAATTCAGAGACATTTCCCTCCAGAGCAAAGCTCTCAGCTAGCAGTCTGAACAGAATGTGCCTCTTCACGTTTCCACGCTACAGGAGGGGAGTGACCTGGGCTGACCCAACAGTTCTCCCGTGGTTTCCTAGTGCTGGAGCACGTGTCTTTCAGGTTCAACAGTGAGGGCAGAGGGAGCAAACCTTTCCAGTTTCTCCAGCTTTCAAAAAATGCTCACAGTGGCACATTCACAGACATACAGAATAGAAGCCTATTACTGATGTCCACATTGAGCAGATCTTTGGATAACTTATTTTAGGATTATCAAGTTTTCAAGCCAGTGAAAAGCAAGAGTTGCTCCTCTATTTTGGCTGCTTTTAAATTTTCATGTGGTCCACAGGCTGAGATGGATGTTCACAGACCAGTGACTTTAAGGCAATGAACAAGTATATCAGATAGGTTTGGAGTTGTCCTGGTTTAGGCCAGGATGGAAGTGATTTTCTGGTTGTACTTTTGCTTTCAGCTAAGTCTCTTGTAAGTAGCTGCACTTGCTGAAAGCAAAAGTACAACCAGAAAATCACTTCTATCCTGGCCTAAACCAGGACAGGAGTCTTACCACCTGCTGTAGCTCCTGTGATCATCTTGAAACCAATTATCACTTCTGAATTGCATTTATAGTCCAGTCATAGGCATTATCTATAGCCCTGTAATATAGTCATATATAGCCCTATACATAGTCTTCTAGTCTAGGTTCTATAGGACAAGTATAACTGGAGAAGCATACTGGAAGTACTTGATGCCACTATGCATAGCCAGGTCAGCCATGCAATGCAGGATATAGATATGCACAGGAACACATTTTTGCCATTCCACACCTTATTGCTGTAAATAAATCTCATCTCTGATCGTTGACTGACTCGATATATGTTCACATTGACAACACAAGATAATGACATGCCAGTATTACAAGTATTGACAACTTGCCCAAACCCAGATCTAGATTTCTCTTCTGGGTCTTTCTTTTAGCCTTAGCTGAGACAGTGTAGTTCTTCCAGGTGGACCAAGACAACAGATACCAACAATGCAGGTATTTCCATGGAGGCTGCCAGAGAAGCAATGCTTAGCATAAAGCTGTAAGGTATAAAGTTCCTCTGGTTTCCCCCTGTTCTTTGACATTTATTAAGCTACTGATTGAACAGTTTAGAGAGTTCTTTTTTTTCCTCAATTAGCAGAGTAATAATAAATACTAATTAACAAACATTAAACCATGATGATAGCAGTCAATATCTCCAGGTATTTCTGATAATCTCATAGTCCTCCCCAACAAGGCAGATGAAACCATAAGAAGGAAAGATGTAAGGAAAGAGTAGTCAGCAATACTGTGGCTTAGTCTTTCTTTTGGAGCCTGGCATGCAGCACCACTGCAGAGAGAAGACTTGCCTAGCTGGATCACTCACACTGATGCAAAACAACCTGTGTCCTCATGTTCTATATCCTGGACCGAGATGTAGAGGAGGATCCAATGTAGTATGGTATTTAGGTACCACTCCACTCACAGCTTCTGGTTTTGGCCATCTCCAGAATCCTCAGGTTAGCAGCAAGCCCTGAGGTGTGAAGAAAAGGAGAGTTGTTTTATGACTGCTAAGAATACATTTAGATCTTACTATCTTGTGTTGAAGGATTTGTGCCTACATTTCAAATATCCTTGCTTTGTCTGTTACATTTGAAATATGCTTCCCTGTGCTAGTGAGAGGGAAAAGGGGACAAGCTTTTTCTCTTCTTGTTGATCTGAGCTGGGTACAAAAATGAAGTTCTAAAAAGTCTAACTGGTTCCAGCTGGATCCTACAGAGCCTTCTAGTTCCTCTTGGGCAGATTAAAGAAATGTAAATTCTTATATCATGATAGTGATGAGCATTCAAAGCCCCGACCAATGGGAAAAGTTGTGGTAGATAACACAAGAGCATGTAACAGAGGCTAGAGGAGTTCTCTTCAGGGAAAAAAAAAGCAATCTATACAATAGATTGTAATAACTAGATGTACACAAGAGAGGACTTCACTGGGAAAGTAGAGAGAGTAATATCCCATGATTTATGGAGAAGTGGACTGGGCAAAGCAATGGAAAATACGTTGTATTTTCGTATTGAGTAATCTTTCATTAGAAGCATGAAGAACACAGTGAACTGTCAAATAATTTTTCTTATTATGCATGCTTTTTAGTGCTTTTGAAAACCTGGCTTGCCTGACAGATTCTTGCTATAGGACAGAAGAGCCTCACATTTATAATCAGTCCACAAAGAATGAGTCAATGGGGAACACTTTGTAAAATGCATCTTTGACACTTTACAGACAGAAATGTGTTACTTTTTATTCTATCTTTCATAAGCAAGTATGAATTCAAACCGTAAATTTTAATGGCAGGCACATTGTGCAGAACTGAGGCAGTTTCTTGTAAATATATGAATGAACTTAAACAAATGATCTAAGGCAGACTTACCACAGCGAATGACAAAAATGGAAATCAATATCATCCTGAACTAGTGTGTGCTATTGCAATATACACCTACTGGGACTTAGTTCAAAAGTGTTTTGAAATATTTCTTTCTCTAATATTTATTTGAATGGAAACTCTCCCAATTGTTGATGGCACATATCATATGTTTGTGGTGACAACAAAAATGGCAAATTTTCTATTCCTCTGGAATGTCTCATTTTAGCTGTTTGTAAAGAAACACCATATTGTAAAGCTGAACTGGAAGCCTGACAGTGACACAAAAATATGGAAGAAATTTAATTGTTTCCATAATTCCTTATTTGAGTTAAATAAATCTATTCAGACATGCAACCCCTAAAAACTTGAAAAAAGCTGCAGATGTTATAAAGTTAAACCATTTGTGGTTCTCTTGATAGCAAATCTTATTAAACATGAACTGATAGGGTTTACACAAACATATGAGATATAAAATAGTAGGATCTTTTAATTTAACTCAGATAACAGCTTCCAAATATCATCTGTAAATATTTAAGCAGGGACAAAAGGTACAGCCTTTTACAGATCTATATACAGCATTTCATTAAAAAGAAAACCAATAACCTAGTACATTCAATTATAATATAATGCTGGCAACGACTGCTGCTCCATCCAATGTTTTCTTATAATGTCTGTTACTTTCTCCCATTTTGAGATTGCCCTGAATTTCTCCTCTCATTTTATCAAAACCAGGCCTGAATCAGTTTGGTTTATTTCTTTCCTCAGACCAAGGAAGAAAAGGTAGTATAATCCCCACTAAATCTTGGAATACACTTTCTTTTGTACTAGCAAGTATTTTTTTTTTTCTGAAAATACAACATTTATCCATCGTTAAAGCTTGTTGTAAAATAGAAACTGACCTGGCAACACTGCTCCAAACCAGTTCGTTTTTACATCTACTTTTATTTCTTGGAGTTCTTCAGCCTTGCTTAGATTTCAGCTCCACGTACCAAGTAAGAACAAGTAAGCCAGAACAGTTTAACTTTCTCAGTTATTATTTGACTAGTATTACTAACTAGTAGCTTGTCTATTACTAACAGCATCACATCACAGCAAGATGAAGCATGTTACAAATTTAATGTCTGGACAAACTTTTTTTATGAACCTGAGGACAGAGGTAGCTATAGAAAGGAGGTAAAATTGAACAAAATATGACCTGAAGCCAACAGAAAGGTGTTGAGCTTCAAATTTAGAGCTGACTTTGAGAGGCCTTTGTACACATGGCTAGCTGGAGAAAGGCAGTGGACCAATAGGTTCAAGTTTGTCACTGGTACAGTGGTACCTTGGCACTGGACAAAAGAGGGGTGACCATGGCTGGCAGAGTGTGCAGATCAGTCAGTGAAGGGTTGGGAAGATTTAGACCAAAAAAAAACCACCCCAAAACCAACAAAATAAAACAAAACAAAACCAAAATAAAAACAAAAACAAACAAAAACAAACAAACAGAAAAGAAAAAAACTAACAAGGAAACAAATATAAGCAGCTGAAATAGAAAAGTGCTATCTTGACTGTACAATAGTTTGCTGACATTTACAAAATTCTGTGTATTCAGATTCAATATTTTCCATATGAAAGACTATCATTTAATATTAAGGCTGAAGCTGTATGGAGGATAGGGCTCCTCTTGCAATAATTTGCTGATAGAAGGACAAGTACAATCCCTGCCCTGAGGAGCTTGGAAATAATATCCTGCTTCTATAAGTTGAAATAGAAAGGTGTTTATTTTTACTGCAATAAGGGCTTAACAAGCAATAACCAAACCAAAACTATTATTTCAAAGGGATTTAGAATATTATTTTAATTATCTCAATATTTACAGAACTGGAAAAGCAGGAACTTTTAGCTAATAATAATGGCAGCCTCAAATACTTTTATTTTTTCTTTGGAAAATTTGGAGACTGGTATAATGGCACATAATTGTGAGCAAGAAAGCAGTTGGACAGATGAGCTCTTCCATTATAGGATTTGGCTGAGATGAGTGTAAACAAACTAGCATTCTTTTCAGTGCAATTTACACCTATCAGCCTCCAGAAATTCATCCTGTTGAGGAACTTAAGGAGCTTTAGCATCTCAAGTCAGAAAACACTGCAAGTTATTTATGAGACCAGGAAACAAACAGTAATCACATAAAAGACTATAATATACTTTATTTGGGTTACACAGGAATACAGAATATAAAAGGCAGCAAGGAAGACTGGTTCCTCTGGACCCAGGAAATAAAAGTGTTGTGGGAACTCACATATTCTTTTCAAGTAGTTCTTGCCAAAAAGCATCCAGCCTTCATTGTCTGTGAATTCAGGCTACATTTGTCTCTTGAGAAATGTTCCTGCATTGTCTGCTTCTCTCCTGTACAGCATATGTGACACTCACAGAGTATCCACGTATGAGGTTTCACTGTCAAGCTACCAGCTACCCCCTCTGTAACACAGAACAACAGGAACAGAGTGCACTGAGGAAGAAATTCATGACAAGAGCACATATGTGAAAAAAGTGCCATAGGGCAAGTGCTGTGATATGGACAGAACAAAATAGAACAAAATCCTGTGAGGTGAGTCTGAAGCCCCCACAGGACATGCACATCCCATGCAGGGAGCTGATGGGCAGAAGCTGCCTCAGGCTCTTTTCCTTGCTCCTCTGCTGCCATGAGCAGTACCAGCCTCATGTATGGGACCTCCTCCTGTGCCTTTACCTCAGCCTGGGCCTTTACAGGATCACACATCCCACAGAGGAGCTCCAGCCCAGACAGTATAAAAGAGCTAAAAGAGTAAAAGATACAGAAGAGAAAGGAGTAGAGAAAGGAAAGGAAATCATTGCTTTAATCTACACCACATGTACAACACAGCTGAGCTACAAGCTCTGGGGAGTCATAACTCTAAATGTCCTGACTTTAGTGTGTTTAAAATCTCAACTGTAGCATTACAATATGGGGGGGGTTTTTGCATTTATTTATTTTTTCTTTTGGGAAAAAGAAAGTATGCTTTACCATACAGTCGAAGAGACCACATGACGGACAGTCAAATAAATATCATCCACACATTTATTTGCATGATTAAGCCATCAGGCAGTCAAGTAAATAGAATGGAGTGCATTTATTTGAATAATCTCCAAGGTATTTTGGGCCACATAAATAAAATAGGGACAGCAAACCATAGACCTTAGTTTTCTCATTGTTTAAAATAGTGCAACTGTAAAGTAACTCCTCTGAAACAAATGTAAAACCAACGTAAGAAAAAATTGCACACATCTGGAAAGCTTTTTGCTTCTCCCATCATCACCCTACACAAAAAAAGCTGCTGATTTTCATTCTTTGTCAAGTTCAAGATACATTATGTGTCTAGAGAAAGGTCAGCACCTCAGTGATTATTCAGATATCTACACATAAGATGGTATAGTGCCCATACATTCTTGCTCTGTAAGGTGATTATGAAGCAAATAAAACTTCCCAAGAGACAAAGAAGAAACAAGAAGTGGTTCTACTGTTCTTACAACCCAAAAATATTTTCAACTTTAAAAGCATGTAACATCTCCATTGTGCACTATGGTTTCAGAGGACCAAAACAGTGTGGAGGACCCAGAGTACACAGTACAGGCATTTAAAGGTTGCTTTCTTTTTTTTTTATTTTATCTTAATTCTTTTTGAGAATTCTGGACTAGTTCTATATTGGTCCCATAGACCTGCCCTGTTGTGCCTGGAGTGCATGAGGTGTGCTCTGGAAGTCTATACTCCAATTTTGTTTCATCCAAAGGAATTTAGCCCATATACTCCAACGTATCCCACAGTGAGAAGCAAAGCACAGTCAATAGGGACAACTGGGGATTTTGTTTCAAAAGTGCACTCCTGATTGGCATTAAAACATTAAAATAGGCATGCACTGTGGAGAGGAAAGATGACTTCAGTTGATGAACTATGCCTTCAACATTTTTATTAAAGTAAAAAAACAAACCTTAGAGTAAGTATCCAGTTCACCCATGCAGCACTCACAGCTGGGAAGGCTTCAAGACTTAATTGTGAAAATGCTTCTAGGGAGGCATATATGAATTCAGACATTACTTATAGTCCTTTCTGACTCAGGCCTTAGTGTGATGCTTAGTCATGAGTCCTGTGCTAAGGGAGTGATGAAAGAAAACATTTCAGTATCCAGAAGCATCCAAATACCAAATGGATCTTTTTACTATAAAAACAATAGGTTAATTCAACAATGGTGAGAAAAATTGACTGCATTTTGCTTTTAATCTATAGTAAAGGCACTTCTCTACAGTATTACAAATCACAAAAGTGGAAAAAGTGCAAAAATTACCCAATGTGATAACTGTATATTCATAATGGTACATTAAGGTAAGGAAAATGTTCTTTAACATTCTTGTGCTGACTTATACTACACACAGAATTTTCCTTTTGGGTAAGCTGAAGATCAAGGCCATGACAACACCAAAGGTTGCAACTTCCAGACCTGTTGAAATCTGGTGATTTAGAGTGGAAGCATCCACCACTCCAGAAAACTGCCCCAGGAGCTGGATATTCTGCTTCACACCATATTTTGTACCAGAAACAGTGTGGTCAGCAGAACTAGGGAAGTGACTGTCCCCCTGTAATTGGCACTGGTCAGGCTGCATCTTGAATCCTGTGTTCAGTTTGGGGCCTCTCACTACAAGGACACTGAGGAGCTGGAGTTCTGGTGCTTCACCAAAGTTGATGAAGAGTCTAGAGCACGAATCTTAGGAGGAGTGGCTGAGGGAACTGGGGATGTTCCGTCTGGAGAAAAGGAGGCTGAGGGGAGAGCTTATCTCTCTCTAAAGCTACCTGAAATGAACCACAGAATCACAGACTGGTAGGGATTGTAAGAGACTTCTGAAAATCACCTAGTCCAATCCCCCTGTTAGGAAAGGATCACTTACAGTATATCGCACGGGAACACCCCCAGACACAGGAGGTTGTAGCAAAGTGACTGTCCATTTCTTCTCCCAATTAAAAAGTGGCAGGACAAGAGTAAACAATCTCAGGTTGTGCCATGGGAGGTTTATATTGGATATTAGGAAAAATTTCTTCAAAAGGGTTGTCAGGCATTGCAACAGGGCTGCCCAGGGAAGTGGTTGAGTTATTGTCCCTAGAGGTATTTAAAAGACCTTAGGGACATGGTTTAGTGTTGGACTTGGCAGTGTTAGGTTAATGTTTGGACTTAGTGATCTTAATGATCTTTTCAAACCAAAACCATTATATGGTTCTATTCTGTAACCTCACATTCTTTTCTGCCATACCCTTGTGCCTGTAGCACATATCCTAATATACATAGAATGAAATACCACTCTAGCAGACTGGAGTACAGTCCATGCGTTACAGTTTGAGGAGGAAAACACTTAAGAAATAGCAAATTTGGGGCCACCATATTGTCCTGGTTTAGGCCAGGATAAAGGTGATTTTCTGGTTTGTACTTTTGCTTTCAGCTAAGTCTCTTGTAAGTAGCTGCACTTGCTGAAATTAACAGCAAGTTTCTCAGACAGTGTCTGCTTCTAGGACTGATAACGCTCCATGAAGTTCACTATGGATATGACCAGTCTGCTTCAGCAGACTGAAATATCAGCCCTGGAAAACATGGGTGTGACCATCAGGCACCAGATAGTCTATGGGACAGGTATCACAGTCTAGAGCAGACCCAAGAAGATCTGAGGGCAGTACAGATTAAGTCCCTTCTTGGACCTGTAATCAGTGAAAGTTATTTGATGGTTATGTCACCATGCACATCAGTGTGAAGGAGAGACAGCTGAACCACTTCCAGAAAAGTTAGCATAGCTCCCTAGAGAAGCAGTGGATTTCTATCAATGAACCATTTACATAACACCTTGAATCTGAGCCACCTCAGAGAAGAACTCCTATGGAGGACTACTATAGAGAGGTCTCTTAGGGAGAGGAATATCAGTCATATGATGATGTGTCAAAGTCTAGCCAGGTAAGATACATGATAGGGCAGTGATTCTCCTACCAGACAGTTAGAAATTTTCATCTCTGGCACCAAGGTATCAGCCTGGAAGCCTGTGACTACAGAGTGAGTGCATTCCATGGTAGGTGGGAAGCATCCATCGGGTTCACTGGTACCTGTGGCATGACAATCTGTTATATGTTTCAACTCTGACAGAAAAAATGGTTTAATAAAGAGATTTATTCAAATATTTTGGTCTCTGTTCTCATTGAGACTAATTCAGATTAAAACCATCATAATTTAAAATAAAAGTTTAATTAGTGGGACTTTTGCCTCAGAAAGGATGGACTCAAGCAAGCTACACTAATGTGCATTTTTACAGATAAAAATGTCAGCTGCTGTTAAAATAAGAGTGTTCTTTGAAAAGAAATGAAATTAAACAACATTGACAATATTTAAACAATCCATATTAGCATAATAGCAAACCTTAATTACTCTATCACATTGCCAGGGGCAATTTCATTGAATCCCTCTAAAACAACTCATATCCACAATCCAATAAAATTTTTAATGACCCATGTAAGTAAAATCAAAGTGAACCATGCTGTAACTTTTCCAGATTCCTTGTAACTACTCAAGAATATGATTTGCTAATAAATCCCCTGAACTGTAAACTTAACGTACAGGTTTGCTACTTTGAAAGTGTCTGAAATTCAGTAGACATCTATTACAGTGCAGTTTTAAAAAGCCCTTTGCAGCTTTATGCTAAAGAAGCAAAAATTGAGTTGCCAAGGAGAAAAGTCAATGCTGGGTGAAAAACTTTTTTTCCAAAAACTTGAAAAAAACAACACTGTTGTACACTATAAAATAAAGGCTTTACCTTGACAGTACTTGCATTTGTTTAACTTCACTACTATGAACTTGCAATCAGTTAAGCCAACTCCCTGTGGCAAGCTGTGACTGAGCTTTAATCAGTGGGGCATTGACTTGAGTCTCTCTCCTTTAGTATCAATTTTCATGAAATGTGCAAGACCTTAATAGTTTTGAGACCTCTAATCCTCAGCCAAATTTGGTTGAAATTGGCTATCAGGTCCAGAAATTACTAGAGGACTTTTAGACAAGCAGCTGAATAGATGAGCAGAAGAGCAGTATAATTAAGTAATTTATCTTTCCTTATAAAAACAGTTTAAAAAGAAAAGAGGCACAATGAAAGTAGGCCATGAATAAAGGAAAAGATTCCTACTGATTTTGCCATTTGATTATCAAAAGTCTTCCAAAAAAGATGGAGGAAGTATCAGCCCTCAAGGCCTTCAAAATGTCACTTGATAAAGCACCTGTGAATAAATAATAAACTATTATGTAGCCAAAGCACTTTCCATAGTGGATAATTAAGTATTTTCAGTAGAATTGGTGGACTACATACAGACATAGTTCCTTGTGGTATCTCTTCATGTCAGCAAATATATACACACATATATAAGCAGAAGTTTACAAAGATATGAGACAGTTTCTAAATGAAAATATACTTCAGTAAGTCTTCTTAAAATACAAAAAATATGTCACTGTATCAGAATAGAAATGCATTAAGCTTAAAAAGGATGCTAGACTGGAGATCTGTCCCTGTTGGGCTGTTTATTAAATCACCATTTCAAAGAAATACAATGAAAATAATTTATTTTACTCAATGTTTGTAGCTGAATGACACATTCTGAAAGTCAGTGTGGCAGGTTGTATGTCCTTTGTCATTAACCTTAACTAGCTCCTCAAAGTACATATGGATAGCTTTATTGAAAAGAATGCATCCTGGCAGTTAATAAGAATAAAAATCTCTTTACTTGTACAGCTATCTGCCCTTGGTTTTGTGTGTTCAATTATGACAGAGGAATGCCCTCTACTCAGTCTGTCTGTCAGTCCTGAGCAAACTAATGTCCTTATGAAGAACACAGTTCTAATTACTTTCTCCTCAGCATCTTTACTGTTAAACATCATCTTTGCCAAAATTTCTAATCTAGCATTTAGAGTTGTGTTTCATTTTATATCACAGACCTAACTACACTGCGTCATTGTGGACTTGGACATAGGGTGATGAGAGTTTGCTGCATAAAAGCATCATTCATCACAGGGTCACTGGCTGGGAAGTGGTGTTAAGGTTCTGTGATCACAAAAGCTGAGAGAAAGTATGGTCATGTAGTTCACTGCAAGAAGACTCAGAAACATTCAATGATAGGTACAGACACAGAATCAAAATAGATATGGGTTATATTAAGCAAATACTACCTCCCTTTAAAAAAAAACCAAAAAACCAAAAACCAAAAAAAATAATTGAATGTCATATTCATAGATAATTTCTGATTTTCACTAAGTTTTATTTTTATATTCATCTTTTTATTAGCAGCGAGGGCAAAGAGAGAAAGCAGTGACTAACATGGCATTACATGTCAACTATAGGCCCACAAGACAAAAGTCAAATCCTGCTCAAGTCAAACCTGACTACAAACCTGACCACAAACCTGACCACTGCTTGCAAAATTGTTGATGTTTCACTGGAAGTTTTTAAAAGACACTTCATGGGTTATCCAAGTTATATCCTTCTGGGCTGAGCAAGCTATCAACTCCACAAGTTGGTTTGATTTCAAAGCTTTACAGAAAACCTCATGAAAATACAGAATTGTCACTGAGCAGAGGATGAAGGAGCTCCACCCAACCAACTCCATCACCCTGTACTGGAGCACTTCTCTCACCTCTGCTTGGACGGGCCAGGTGCCAGGGCCAATGTGCTCTTGTACAGACTACAAGCAATTTCCTTCTCTCCTGGCAGCACCTCATAAGAGCTGATGAGTGGATGACAGAAGGAATCCTGGTTGTGAACCTTGCCAGATTTCTGACAACAATCTTTAACTACTCGAGTAAAGAAAAGTTTAGGGCATATGGAGACTTAGTTATAGTATATGGCAATGAATCTTCCTGTCCATGCTGCTTGCAGGATCATTAAAAAGAGATTCTTTTTTCAGTGCAGTCAATGAAAATTCACTAAAGTTTCAAAGTTCTGCTATGTACATTTGGCACACTGTTTTATGGGACTTACAGTCTAAAAGAGAACTGTTTGGGTTTGCCAATTTTTTCCTTAGGGACAACTCCTAGCATCATCACACATTTTTCTCTTCCCAGTCACAGTCCTGCACAGTTGTACTGACACCAAGAACTTTCAAAATGATTAAGATCTGCATCCTAGAGCCACAGAGGACACAGGGATGATAGCAGAATTATTGGAAAGATTAATGATGCATCCTCAGAACAACACAATGTAAAATGAAATGAAGATTGATTTTGAAAAATGGGTAAATGAGGTAAATGCAAAGTGAACAGAAAGCTGCTGTTCCAGTCAGCTATCCTGCCTGCTGCCTTTTTCTTTAGTTACCCAGTAATGGCCAAAATAATATCTACCTGCATTCCCTGCACTTCAGTGAATTAAACTACTCAACCATTTATTTATGTGCAGAAGTTTTACCATTCTATGTCATGAATAATTCTAAACATAGGCTGATATGAATTAGTTCCCTCAGTTCAAAGGCAAAACTCCTGTTGATGTCAAGAAATATCTGAAGGACTAGTGAATGGGGGCATCTATTCAGTCATTTGACTTTTTATACTATTGAAATGATTACAAAAGCTACAGTGAAAGCTGCTTTAACACAAATAGACCTGGAGTGAATTTTTTTCTCCTCCTGGCTCAATGGTAACATCAGAAAAACTGTCTAAAAATCTGTCTTCTGAGAAAAGTCAGGTGTAGCACACTACACTAGGTTTCAGAACTGGACACTATTTCTCACGTTCAGGTTCTGAAACCTTGTTGGCATTCAAGTCATTTGGTGTTCTTTTGCTGCTAAAAACTATGGTGAAACTGTCAGCAACCTCAATAATGGCTAAGGTGGTGAGAGCACTTAAAACTCAGGAAAGACAGGCAAGATGGAACCTGATCCAGGGTAAGACTCTTATATTCCCCCACACAAGTTGCATGTAAGGTGTACCTCAAGCATGGAAAAGCTATTTTGCAATTTGCCTTAAGTTCAAAATCACATTCCCACAGTCACTAAGGAGAGAGTAGGTATTACTGATGCTTTGGAAAATGTTAACCTATTCTAGGATATACACTGGCCTGAAAATAAGAAATATGCCATCTCTAAACACGTGAGAAGCAAAGACAAGGACCTTCCAAAATTAGAGAAGAAGTGAATCTGCAATATGCTTCTTTCTACTATTCCACTTCGGGCAGAGCCGGTAGATGCTGGAGAACTGGTATCCTCTAGGAGGTGAGATGCTCAAAAGATGCAATGTTTTACAGGGTGTTAGATCTACTGCATTATTTCAAACTTTGCAAAGCTTTGTGCAATGTTGGCACGTGCTTCCTATGCAAATATTTCTGCAAGAACTACTTTAGACTGATAAATCAACAGTTGGGACTGTTGAAATAAATCTGTATTTGTCATACTGCATTTCTGTTAAGTACATTCATTTTCAAAGGCAAAATCATATAAGGAACATAAAAGCAAAATGTGATGGACCACATAAAAGTTGAAAAAATTTTGCAAAAGTTTGGTCATGGTATATATATATACCTTCTGGCAGTATCAGAGTTTCTTAGACATATATGCATTTAGCTCAAAAATATAAAATAATAGTGAGTAAAAACTATATTTTAGAGAAAACTTTTTTTGTGTGCTCACTTCTCTCAACCTATAATTTCCTTTTTTACGTTATTTGAAATACATCAGGAAAATTCTAAATTTAAATCAACACACTCTGAAGTTAGTTATTCCTCTTTCACAACTTTGTTATAAAGATCTGCGGAACCAGAATGATTTTCCTTGGTCTAATTTTTTTGTCCCTGAAAATTATCACACTTGAGTTCATGGATTTAAGTGCACATGAATCAATCCTATTCCCACTTGTTCAGTGAGTAGTTCCATTAACATGGATAAATCAGGTATGGTTTCAGCAATATCTTGATCCAGAGCCTAAAAACGTCTCTCAATCTCCTTATAACTCATGTAAATAGAAAAATGTACTGTGTTATGAGCAGTGAAATCTGAAATACAAATACACTGAACTGTATCCAGCTAATTTGAACTCTGTATAATTAAAAACTGGGAAAGTGAATTTTATTTTAGTGAACCGAGGTGGCATGTTGTTGTTTTTAAGGCAGCATGTTGAATCATCCATTAGTTTCAATCCTTCAGTTTCAGAAGTGGCTCAAGCTGTATTTAATTACAGTTCTGCCAGCAATACTAACTGATGAAGGGGTGGAACGACTTGTAATATGCTTGCAAATATGAAGACACCTTGTAAGACAGCCTATTGGTGTTTCATAAACTCTGGAACCCTACTATCTGCTTTGGGCTGGTTTATATGAGACAGGCAGCCAGTCATATTATTGAGTTATCCACAAGAAAAAAGATATTCTATCTATTAATGTCAAAATTATGTAAATCATCTTGAACATTTTCATTACGGGAATCATTAAATTTTGTACCTATCCTACACAGCTGAATGTTTCAAAATCTCTTCCCTGCTACCCTCAGACAGGGCTCAACAAGACACAGATTAAAAGAAATTTTAACTTCTACCACAGCAACCAGTCAGTTTTTGGTGTCAGAGCATAGAGCTATTGAAGACATTTTCAGTATTTGCACTAACAGCTGTGATTCCTACGTGTATGTTGCCAATGGGAGGACAAGCACTTTCCTCTGAGTAACTAATCACGTCTCCAAGGGGCTGCATTAGCAACTTATGCATCCTTTTAAGGGAGTAGAGAACACCATTTTTGCTACAATCTGAAAAAAAGAAAAGAAAGGCCCTTAGGGTTTTGATTTCAAACTGCACTACCTACACCTTTGCCCTCAGTAATCTATTAGATCTTTACTTCACCACTATGGGAAAAGAAGTATGAACAAGTTCATTTCTGCTTTTACATGTCTCATTATTTCAGCCATTCCTGAAGTCTGATACAAAGAAATGTCTTATTAGAAATTGATTGTTGCAAGAAAGATCAAATAAGATATGTAAGGCTTCATCAGCCATATGCATGTACCTATGTCATTTTAGAGGATATATCTTCCTCTGAGGGTTTCCAGCATTTTCAAATTCCACTATATCAAGTAGAATTTATAATAATTACGGATAAATTTAGGATGAATTTGAGACTCAGCACAGAAGTCCACAAAAATGACGTGTCCAAAAGTGCTAATTGATACTGAATTCCTTTAACTTGTGTCATATTTTCAACTGTAAATACATTAGATAGCAACTACTAATAGAGTTTAAGGCTTCTTGAGTACTTGATTAGCTACAATCAAATATTTCTTTAAAAAGATGTTTCTATCTTCCTGTTCAGGGATGAACTGTAACACCAACACCCCCCTGCCTCCCACCCCTCAGCACTCACACTCACGTTTTGTAACTGTATCTTCAGGTTTTCCTTATCTACTTGTATTTGCTTTATGTTAGAAAAGAGACATAATGCTCTACATCTTGCAGCTAGATACATATCTGACTGACTTGCATGTAGATGTTGATTTACTTGGCTGCCAGGAAATCCAGCTGAAAATCAAGTCTCCCATCCTTAGGCAGATGAATAAATAGGTTCAGGGGCTGTCTTCAGCCCCTGGAACTACTGAAGATTTTCCCTTCTGGGATCTCTACCCTACTTTCAAACTTGACTGAATTGCTCTGCAGGTTAAAGAAGTGTGACAAAGAGAACAACAGAGGATCCTGTGCCGTAAGTGCAGAATCCTGACATCCTCACTGAACTGAGTTAAAACTGACTTGCACCTGATCTCAGAAATTACTACATGTGAAGTAATGGCTGCTGAATGCAAGAATGCTATTCAATTTCATACTATTTTTACTATTAATCTGAGCAGTTAAACTAAGATTTAAGAAAAGGAGGAGAGGCTAACTGGAACCATCCACCTATCCACCAACCTCACAATCCCCAATAGTTCAAATCCTCTAAAGCCAGTGAAGCCCAATGACCAAGGTGCCACAAGAGGATGTCAGCTCAAAGCTTCACCAAGGGATGGCCTCCTATGTTTGAATATTCTCCTTCAAGTCCTCCCTATCCATATCTGAAGAATGTGATTAATACAACAATATGTTTATCTCTTGTACAAAATAACTGAAATTTGTAAATTAGGAAAAATTATACCAAGTGGGAGAGGGCAAATTTACATTAATTTATGCAACTACTATGGAAAGGTCAAAACTAACACTGTAGCATGTAAGCAGTAACTGACTATTTATTGGACATCATAATATCACAGAATCATAGAATCAGCTGGGTTGGAAGGTACCTCTGAGATCATCAAGTCCAACCCCTGATCGACTACTGCTGTGGTACTAGACCATGGCACTGAGTGCCACATCCAGTCTATTTTTAAATATCTCCAGGGATGGAGAATCTACTACTTCCCTGGGCAGCCCATTCCAATGTCTGAACACCCTCTCCATGAAGAAATTCTTTCTAATATCCAACCTAAACTTCTCCTGGCACAACTTGAGACCATGCCTCTTGCTGGTAGTTGCCTGGGAAAAGAGACCAACCCCCCTGGCTACAACATCGAAAGCTTTTCTGTAGGAACACAGAGGACAAATCTTGCAAGCCGATTATATTTTTACTGAAGTATCAGCAAGGCCCAGGGATAACTCAGTGGGGCCTGCAGAGTGTAGTCTCACCCAAGGAGCACCACGTGGCACAGCGCACGCACTTTGGGAATGGCCCTATATGTGCAGAGCCTCCCCTGTTCCACCTACTACTGCATTTGGCATCAAGACAAAACAGAGGGTGTTGGCAGCAGAAGTTCAAGAGGAAACCACAGCCTCTCTAAAGAGCAGAAAGCAAGCCCTAGAAACAAGGGCATAGGTGCAGGCCATCCACAGCAGTAAATGTATGGTATAGAGCACACATGCATCCAGCAGATGCAAACCTCCTCCCACACATGAATGTGAAAACTGCCCAAATCCTTCCCCTGCTTGTTCTGTTTTGTTCAGGGAGCTCATCCTTCCCTTGGCAGACAAAACTTCAGCCTAAAGCTTTACTTACATATGATCACAAAGCTTACTGTTGAAAGTAATAGCTGAATGCATTAAAAAAACCTCCCAGTTTAATCACAGGAAGAATTAGCATATGTACTACTCATATGTAACTGCATACGCATAAAATATCTTTAATGTACATGATGACAGGTATGACAATTACATTTTATTTAAAATTTGTAACATTGCTTTTAGATTTAGATTGGCTCATGGTATTTGAAATGTAACGGAAATATATTATTGCTGAAATCATGCAGTGCTTCTAGACCAAATTTCCTTAAAGTGTGATGCATGCACCGAGAGAACTTCCTTCCTCCTCTGGGGATATATTAAATATCTTGGGAACACACCGCCCCCAGCAATACTTCCTTTCAATACCATGTAAAATATTATGTCCACCATCTTCTGGATTTGTTCCTAGAATAATTCCGGGACATCTCTAGGCCTTTCTGTATAAGTAAACTTTTCTAAAATACTGTTTGGGAATAGACTCTAGAAACAGATGGATCATAAATATCAGAACTCATCAGGAAACAGATTATTACCAAAGTCAGCATTTACACACTTGTACATTAAAAAAAAAATAAATTATGAGTTATCTGTGAAAAACTAACATCATCCATTTTGACCTTCAGAACAGTCTCCCTGATACATCTGTGTCATTTGTCTGATACCTTCATCCTGCTTACCTTCATGGTGCTTCCTGAATTTGTGCTACTAATGCTTTGCCTCATTTGATTAAATAAATAATTACATTTCACATTGCTTACTTGTCAGTGTGAGAACATCAAAATGATTCTTGAACAAACATTTGTCTCTTGTTCTTTTTTGAAGGAACAGACCTTATAGATGTAATGAGTGGGTTATTCAAAAGCATGAGGTAACAAAAGAGAGAGAAGTCAATGATGAATCTCACGGCCTCTTTATTGCAGTTCCCTTAGGAACTGGACCAACTGTGTTCTCCTTGACATTACAAAAGATAGATAGGTGTGAATTATACTCTACTGGAGATGAATATGGAAGCATATTAAAAAGCAGTACCACTTCAATTGGATTTTCTAGTTCCTGCCCTTTGAATCAGGTTTTCTTATAACCCACATAACATTTTTTACCAATACTTTTCAACATTGGAAAGGATGAAATATATTCATAAGAAAATAGACTGGACAATATTTAGGGAATATGTCTTTTATTCTTAAATATTTCTACAGGAGTGTAACAGGAAGTGATTTTTCAAGAATATTTTGTATCAACATAAAATACTCCTTTGCTGCACTCAACTTAAACTTATTCTGTAACTACAGTAATTTCATATTTGCATATGACAATACTATGGATAAAAATTTACAGGGAAACATTAGCTTTGAACATAATTGTACTTGCAAGCATTGCCTCCCATTAATATTTAAACTTTTATCTCAGTGTATTCTGAACAAACCATTGATGTTAGGCTAAACAACTTGGCAGTCAGGAAAAGTAATATTGCAACAATTATTCAACTTACTGCTGTCTCAGCACAAAAAAAGCCCATATTCACTTTATGATAAATCTTACATCTCTAGGGTGTATAAAACAACTTGTTTTTAACAAATTGCAGCAGTTTTGGCTCATATTAAAAAGAAGTGGAGATTAATTTCTCTCGTTTTGAAGGTAAAATGAGTTTACTCTGCCAACACTTAGAGGAAAAGTTCTGATCCTCTTAAGTCCTGCATAAAAACACCCAGACCCCAAAGTTATTGTTCAGTGGCATTGTGGGTATCATGGGAAACACTATACATGTAATATTTAAAATTTATTTAACACGTTATTTTTTGCAAGCTTTCAGGTATAAACAAGAACTTTTCTTTCTAATTTCCTTCTTTAAAAGTCATTTTAATAAAATTACATTATTTTAACAATACAATCATCCAGTTTGATCTGATGTAAGAAGCAAAGTATCAATAATACACGCATTTTTAGTGTGTTTTGCAAATGAATATTGAATAGAATACTGCCACCTTTTGGCTATGATCTGGACTTAAAATCATTTGACATATAAATTATTTTAAATAATTCAGTATCTCAATAGGCTAATGTTATGCTTATCATTAACACATTGTTGATCTAATAAAACTTTTCATATTTAATAGCATAGTAGTATATGCAGTTAACATACTCAATAGTGAGCAAGCACTTTCTCAAGGCTTTTGTCTTTAGCAGAAAAGAAGCAGGCATAGTTTTTTCATCAGGCTAATGGAATTACAACTTTACAATCCTGGCAGTTCCTCTGCTTCCCAGAGTAATAAACTACTAGTTCTGAGCAACTCATACACTCAGCTTCATAGATATTCACTAGCTGATTTGCAGAAAATTCTTACTGAAGAACTGCTCAGTCTAATATTAGTATATCAGCATTTGAAAACATCAGTGAAAGGCACTTAAGTCTTTCAGCAACCTCCAAAAGAAGGGCTCTAAAGCTGCTTACTGTGAACAAATGATGGCACTAGAAAAGGCAATGTAGAAGAATAACACAGCCTGGGATTTGGGCTTAATCCCTAGAAAGTGTTGTCAGTGCAGAGAGATTCTCCTGTGAGCTAATCAGGTTTTGATTTAATTCATTTATGCTGAATAAATTAGAAAAGAGGATCTGATCCATCTTTGGGGAAGAGTTTGCTGATTAAAAAGCTCAGGAAAACAAGTACTCCCTTTCTTGCTTACTTAAGTATTTACTTTATGAATTGGGGTGACTGGCTCTCAAGCTACATAGGAAGACCATCACTTATCTAAGGGCTCCTTTAAATCAGACCCTACAAGCCTAGATGTTTACTGGGAATTCAGCTATCTAACATTTCGGGTTTTGCACTGCCAGAAAATAACTAGTAACTTGATGAAAAATACAAAAAAAACCCCAAATTCCCCTCATTTAAAAGAAAGTTCTTATACAACTCCCTGTAAAATGATAATGCTGTAGTTAAGTGGAATATGATTTTCAATTATAAGCAGTTTCATACAATCATGCTTTAAAGCAATAGCCATGAATAATTTTGTAAGGCAGGGTTCTTTTATCAGCCTTTTCCTTAGTATTGCAAATACTTTATATGGGAACTGTATTAAACCACATCAGAGTAAAGAAGAGGAAAGTCACTAGACTGGAAGGTTAATTTCTACCTACAAGTAAAACCACTTGAGATATATATTGACAAGAACATTTTGGAACTGCAAGATATCATTCACATTTAGAGAAGAACAAATAGCAGGATACACAATTAATACAGTTTTTGCTACCAATACACTAGTTTCCCGTCTTAAACCAATCCTATTTAAAGTACCTGATTTTTTCTGAATATTGGCTATTGGCACAGGGAGATTTTACACAGAGACTGTCCTAATTTTCTGACTAAAACTGTGCAAGCTGAGCTTGCAACTATACAGAGAATTAGTTCTTCAAAAATAGGCAAGTGCATAAAAAAATTCACCCTATACTCTTCTTCCCTCCCCCATCTGTGCCACTCAAATACATTTTTACCAAAATAAATCTGAAAAGTAAAATTAGCAGTATTTACAAACTACTTGTATTTTGGATATAAAATTTAAAGCAGCAATTAGCTTTGACAAATAGCCTCCACTAACCTTTGCAAACTTGCCTATAGGGAGAAAATGACAAATGACTCTCACAATGGGGCTTATTAGAGTCCTAGAACATTGCTTGAACATGGTCCTTCAGGAAATACAATTTCAGATTATATCAGCACTTCCATTTTTCAGGGCATAATAACTCAGCTTGAAAAGAATAACCAACCAAAACCAAAACAAAAACCCCACATGTATCTTCCCTGTGGGATGAAACTTAACACATAACATCATGAATGAAAATTGTTTCGACAACTTAAAATGTACCACAGTTTCATAACTCTGTCAGCCTGTATGTGGCTCAGGATGCCTGGATTTCTGAAATAACAATATTGTAAAAGATCAGCACAGGCAACTGAAATGCTTTCAGTATTTTGTGAGGGGAAAGGACAATTCTACCTCTTTAAATATCTTCAGGTGACAGTATAGTAGGAAAAGTGCTGTGCTACTTCAGGCAATAATATTATCTGTTACACTAATGCTCTGGTCCAAAGCCTGTATTGGTTTCTGACCCTTTAAAAGCCATTTAAATCAACTGACCTTCCCCACTGCCTTCACCAGGTTTGGATCAAATTCCCTAAGATCATATCATGCCACAGGAGGTTAGTGTACAAGCATATGATACTGGGCATTTAGAAACACTGGTCCTGTTAGGCAAGGAGGGAATAATTATTCAGATCTAAGACATCAGACTGGAAACTGTTGACTGGAAACACCAATACAAAGCATGCAGATCAATATTGTATTACACATGCAACAGTGAAAAAGGAAAATCAGCTTTCCCTTCACCTTCTTCCCTCAGGCTGCATTTAGAATGATGATTCTGAGCCAGTTCCTACCAGGAGAGGCCATCACAGCATCCTAAATCAGTAGCTAATCTCCCTTTATTGTCAAAGGAGAGAGAAGCCAAGGACCAGGGGGTGAATATGATAATTTTGCAGGTGTGCCTATACCATTCCTTCTTCCATTGCTTTTTCCTTTGTTAAAGTATCTGCTAAAAACCTTAAGTGGTGGACTTGGTAGATGGATGGTAATAAGATCTTCATTTCAGATACTGCTTTTGTAATAACAATTTCTCCTCACTGCAGGCTGCACCTTTCCTTTTTAAAAGCACTTCTTAAGCTCGTTTGCAAAAAATCTTTCAAAATACTCTTAAAATAAACTCACTGAGAGCTCAAACTGTCCACACCATCCAGTACAACTGGCTAATAATGAGAAAAGAAGACCTGGAAAATGTCAGAATATGTGGCTCTTAAAAAGCCTTAGCACAAAACAGGTAACAAATTTATAAAGGGTGTCTTAAAAGAAGAAAAAATAGAGAATTTTGAAAAATCAAACCAAAACCAAATTTTGCCTGCTCACTGCTGTCTCTCCTACACCCTTCAGGTATGTCCCATCCTATCCACATGTGCTCTGCTTTGAATGCACTGAGTACATCTCACATTTTGTAATCTATACTGTTGCATCTTCCTGCCTCTTTGGTTGCATCCAGACTTCTCTGCAAGCTCTGTGGTGTCTCCCAGTCCCAGCCTCACAAATATCCAGACCCTGCCTGTACACCTGGATTTCCTAACAAAGGAAAAAGGTGCACTGAGGCCTCCTTATGATACAGAAAACCAATGTCAGGGTGTGCAGGGAGCACAGAGGTCTTCATGTGCATAGGAATCTTTTTTCCCTTTCTGTCTACAAGCTACATACTGTATTTTTGATCTGTAATACTTCAACTCATGTCCTGTTCCATGACTTGTCCCAGCAAATGTTTTATTTACTGTTTCTCTTAGCATTTTATTCCTATTTGGATCTGCTGTACCATCTCCCACATTGTACCCCACAAAAATTGTCTTTAGCTTGTCTCATTGAGCTGCCTTTGCATAATTTATCATCTCCATATGATGTTCTAGTAATATTCTTACACAACTTTATCTCATATATCAATCATCCATTCTACATATTGTCCCACAATTATCACAGTGAATGTAGGCTACTGCAGCTGTGGAAGAACAATGCCTTCAAAGACAGCTCTTGAACAAAAGAAGAGAAATGAACATCTTCACCACAACCCCCGCCCCCGTGAGAAATTCTGCTTTCCACTGTCTTAGACTCATTACTGACTGGAGGCCCCTACAACAATTAAGTACTGCAAGAGACCAGACTGAGGTCAGATCTTTTCCTCTTTCCCTGGTCCTGCCACCAATCTATTGTGCTAGCTCTGAGTAAGTCTTTATCATCTCCCTGCTTCAATTTTCCTCCTCAACAAATGCGCCTAAAATGTTATCCCTCCTGGAGAAGTTAATTTGAGATGAGTACAGGGAACACTGTAAGACTGGAATGTTTTTCTTGTAGTTAGCATGGTGACTCAGTCCACTTCCCATGGACAAAGCCTGAGAACAGCAATGGTTTCTTTTTTTATTTTCAGGCATCTTTGGTACATTACTGTTGTAGGGAAGAAAAATAAAAGATTAGCAGGCAGGTTGTAACTGGGTCTATACCTGCGTGAACATCTGAAACTTTTGAACTCCCAGAAAGCCTGCTGCTTCCTACCCACAACCAGTGCAGTCTGGCTATAAAGTTTTATAAAACTGTGACTGCGGACTGGCACATCCTAACTCCTCCAATTAATACAGAGAGAGAATGCCCAATTAGGAGGCTGATCATGCATTGTGTTTCTACTCATAGACTACTTGAGAAAATGGGAGGCTTGGGGCCTCAAAGAAGGGTTCCCTGAAAAAAAGCAAATCGCTTTGGAAAGAAGAAAAGGGGCCTGGAAAGAAGGCAGTGAAAATCCCAACCGGATGAAAGATCCAGGCAGTCAGGGGGTGTTTGTAGAAATGACTGCCAGGGGGTGCTCAGGAACCTTGGTCTGTAAAGCCCGAGGGCAGTAACTGCAAGCAGCAGCACACAGCAATCCAACACTACTTTGTCCCTAGCATTCCTGGACTACCAGTGGCCTCTCTGCAGGGAAAGGAAGTCAAGACCTACTGAACACAATGCTGAGGGAAAGAAAGAGTGTGTGTGATCATCTAGTGGGGTAAAAGCTCTAATTTTAGTGCTTGACTTAACCCAAGTACCCAGATGCACTATGGGCTGTTGGTTACTCTGCTTTGCCTATGAACACTACAAGCTAGTATCCTGCAGCCTGGAGCACATTCCCATCCTTTCTGAACAAAAGCAATCTGTCTGACACTCATGCACAAGGCTATGGATGTATTAGATTAATTTGAATACAGCTTTCTTGTCGGATTTGCTATCATGTCTGACCATTATCATGACCTCCTGAATGAAGCTACAATAAAAGCATCCAAAGGTGAAATACCCTGTCTGTGTTTATGCAGCATCCTCATATGATGTTTCCAGATTGTCCTTAAAACCATGCTGTATGCCCCAGAGAGCTCTCACAGTAAAGGCATTTAGCACTACCACCACCTTTTCCCAAGCTACTCACTTCTGTGAAGCTACCAAAAGCAGGCAGGATGAGGCTTGCCAGCCCCAGTCCTGTCCCATTACACAATGGGGCAGGAGAGTGGGCATGAGGCTGAGATCTCTGATACCCCATCCTCCATGTTACTGCAGAAAGCCTAGACCCCAATTAACAGGGCAGGATGACAGCAGAGTGATTAACAAACAATCCTGAGAAATTAAAAGTTATTTCTTCAGTACAGGCAGGTAAACATGCAGCTGCCAGGGAACCATCTATTTGAAAAAGTCCTCTCATTTTTTAATAATAAGTTCTTCCTAAGATACCTAAAACCAATGTCCAGATAATTTTCTCACAGCAACATTTATGGTTTGGACAGAAGAACATTCTCAACTTATTTGCGACACCTGCATTGTTCACTTGCCCAGACAACAAGCCCAAGCCACTCTTGCCTT
Source organism: Phaethornis superciliosus (assembly GCA_023637945.1). Lineage (NCBI taxonomy): Eukaryota > Metazoa > Chordata > Aves > Apodiformes > Trochilidae > Phaethornis > Phaethornis superciliosus. The sequence goes on from JAJQWJ010000002.1 coordinate 17,868,670, forward strand.
TAAAATTGGTCTTGCTAAAAGAAAATGATACCATATCATTCTGTGAGGTGAAATGAGGTTTGATTTGAGGTAACTCAGGCCTGGCTGCACAGTGGGCTGGTTTATGAAAGAAAAAAAAAAAATTGCAGGTATGAAAACAAAGAGAAGTGCAGGAAATACAACTCCCTTCTGCTTGGTTTTGATTCTGAACTGTTCTCTGATCTATTTTAGTTTATGGCCACCTGATTACAATGATATGAATTTTGAAACTAAAAAAACCAGAACAAGTATCAAGCATTATATATGTCTTTCCTTGTTTTTCTCCCTTAAACTTTTGGGATAGTTTACATGAACATAAATTTATTGTGTTTATCTATTTGTGCTCCAATTAGTAAGGCTTGTAAGAAGGTTGTGCAACATTTATTTTAAGAGCTGTAGACCTCTGGAGCAAAGCTCCAAAATTTTTTTTTAAACAAACCTAGATATAAAGCAGGGAATACACAGTGTTTAAGTTTGGGTACTACTTTTGCTCAGATATCTTAAAATCTTTTATTTAGGATCAAATTAAGGTTGTGGATGGTATATATCTGCAGCTCTTATCAGAGCAATATGGTATTCATAATGTGCCATATTACTGAAAGGAGCAATGGAAGTAAAGGAAGATGATCAGGTTCACCAAAGTAATGCAGTAACTAAATAACAAAATAATGCAGTAACTAAATAAAGAAGTAACATTTACAACATAATCAAAGATGAAATCACAACAAAAATTAATTCATTGCAATCTGTTAAACTTCTGCTAGGACTACCTAACATATATGGACATGACAAAAAATGATTTTGTCTTCCTTACTGGGAAAAAGCTCAAAAAGATGTTCTGCTTCAAGAAATGCACCCACTAGTGACATAATGCTTGCAGTTTGCAACCCTTACACTAAAGTCCTCATGAAACAAATACACTTTCCATTTTCAATGTATTAAAATTATTTTCAAAACATTTTAAAATGTTAAAACTTGGAAGTAAACATCTTAGGCTAAAATAGTATCAAGCCATTTCCTTAACAAAGAATAGAGGAGCAAGTTTTTTAAGTGACAGTCAGAAAATATATCTGGGACAAAAAATTACCATAAAACAATAAAAGACTTGTGGCTAAACCCATGTTTATATCAAATTCAGATGGTTCTCAAATTGCATTAAAAAGCCTGGTGATATAAGTATCTGCATCACATTCAGCTCATGCTTTCATATACCATCATTCCACAAATGTTTAAATTTTCATAACTGAACCTAAACTGATCCAACGGTCAAGGACCCAGAAAGATGCAGTAAGAGCTGTTTGATCCTTCTCAACATGTAAACTTCTTTCCACATCTAAACTTACACAGCAATAGTCACTACAAAATGTTGTACACAGATGAAATCATAACTTCTCCATAATAACCTATTATCCTTTTTTAAATACTTTCTGGGGATATAACATTGAAACATTAAAAAATATTTCCCACTGGGAAATTTTCCTTTTTTTTTTTTTTTTTTTTTTTTTTTTAATAAATCACAAGAGCAACAGTCTTCCTAGTGAATTTCAAGTTACTTAACACATAATTTATTGTATCCTTTAATATATGCTATTTTGAAAAATAACTTTGGAACATGCATATTTTGAAAAACCTCATTTGTTTCTCTGATCTCCAGTTCAAGTATCCTTGAACGCCAATGTTTTTTCTGCAGCACTCTCTGCTGCAAACAACTTGAGATTGGAAACCAAAGCCTCTTTCTTTAATGCTCATCCATCAGTGCCAATAATAAAGACTTCAGATTAAATTTACCCTTCCTCACTGCTTCCAATACTTTGGTATAAAAAGCTTTACTTACAATTTCCTTTGCCTTGTTTTGTATATTCAAAGTACACTATGTCATACTTATAGAGCCAAACTCATTTATTGCTAAGCAATCACATTAAGCTTGCTGAAGTCTTCTGTAATTCCCAGATCTACCTCTGCCTTCTCACAGGCCTTTCAAATCTCTCTTGAAAGCAAAGAACTGGACGAGCTGTAACAATGAAAAAGCATTTGTTATTTTCAAATCAAACTAAACATTCTCCTACCTTTTCTTGCTATGTTGATGAACAAAAGCAAAATTGTACCACAGGGACAAAAGGACTATTTCTGTCTAAAAGGTTCCCCTTGAGATACTGCATTCTCTAAATAAAGCAAGGCAATGGATTAAGAACAGGATCAAAGCCACAAGTCATATGGGTTTCCTTACAATTCTACTTTTAACCCTGTCAGGTACCAGTGTATTATGATACATGCTGTATTTTTTAAGAGGATGTGACTCAGCAGACATTTACATGTATAAGAGAGTCAGCTCTTCAGCCTTTTTTCTGATGGGTATCCTGTATTTGGTAAGCCATGAGACAGGGAAGCTTTTTTCCCACAGGAGGACTGTACACATAAGACTCCTTTCTTTAGGAAATTAATTATATCCTTGTTTTCTCTGTTGTTCTTCATTACATTTACGGAGGAAAAAAGTATTCCATTTACCTCTTTTACAAAAACTTAAATTAGTTTGAAACCTCAAGAGAGAGTATTAGAACAGACTGACTCCTATTCAGTCAGTCACTTGAGTCAAACAATTGTTGAACATTCAACACAAGAGTTCAATAAATCATTTAGCTTTTGTATCAAAAAATATTGCAAAAAAACCAGAAAATGTCACATTGAAGGCTGAGCACAGAGCCCAGTAGCACTCATTAGTACAGCACAATCAGGCAAGCATTGCTGCCCTCAATTTTGTAGTATGACCATTCTTCCAAGTCACGAAAACCTGCTAACACAAGACTGTCATTTTCTATTTTATGATCATTCATATGAATTATGAGATACCCAGTGGAAACTGAATTGCTATTCACAAATAGCTGAGAGCAGTGAATCCTCCTGGATGAGGCATTCTTGATTTTAGGAATATTTTTATTTTAAGAAGTATAAAAATATTTCTGAAATGTGGGAATGAACATCTTTTTTTTCAGATATCAGCCAAGTTAAGACAAAAAAAACCCATTTCTGATTTATAAATACCAATTTGTACACAAGATTTGACCCATATAGTCTATATCCTGTGTCATGGATATGGAAGAAGTTAATCGTATTTAATTTGCTTTTGATAATGTGTAAATATATTTACTATGATTTCCTAGTGATTATTTAATTCTAAAAATTTAGAGAACTTTGGATTCCACTGTTGTGTTAACAATAAGGCAAGTGACAACCATTTATGTAAAAGGAATCCTTGAGACAAAAGTTTGTATTTGAGAACTATGAAATCAAGAGATCAAGATACATTCCTGTTGGTTTTCTTAAGATAGTATTCGACATAATTCTAGCAAAAAAGCTTTTATTTCATGAACCAAACAAGCAATGTTAAGTACACTGGACTGAATTTTCAGAGAGGGAAGCACTCTTCTAAGTTAAAGCACTTCAGCTTCAAGTCTGGTCTGTCAAAATTAAAATTTGGCCCTGAGGTTACTATGCCTTGTCTGATCCCTCAGTCTGGTGTTTGTGCAAAATTTCAAAACCAACTAAAATTTCCAATTATTCAGTGAAGACTGGCTTAGATTGTGAAAGCTTAAATGTATTTTAGAACAATTTTCAGGACATAGGCATTTCACCAAATGATATATAGCTAAAGCACTTAGTCATGCTTTTCTTTTTTTTTTTTTTCAGAAAAGCAGTACCCAGCAGAGGTTACATTCAACTTTGGAATAAACAAGTTGTTCTGACAGGTACTCTTGTTCCAGTGTTGTTGTACTGGTCTTCCTCCTAAAAGGCTCTCCCCAGCTACTTCATTACACTCTTTTAGTCATTAGTGTACTTCTTTCTTGCAGGTAGTCACTTATTAAAAGGAATTAAGCTCTGCACAGTGCCTTGGACACTTTAGCCTTTTGTATTGCTGCAGACCTTCCCCTGGCAGCTCTGTAATTTGAGTGCAGTAAGGAGGCACAATCAACCCCAAGTTTGAACAGGCTGTGGTGAAACCCACAGTTACTCTGGGAAGAGTAGTATGGGGCACAGCTTTCATCATTAGAGATTATGTATGCCATCAGTGATATATAAGTACCATTTAAAGCAAATAATATCTACAATTAATATGAAAAATATTAGGTTGTCTTGTAGATAAAGACATTCTTTTCCAATTATAAAGTTCTGAAAACAACATTACTACATAAGAAGATATGCACACCACAGATTTACATGAAGGTGCCAATAACTCAGGCTCAGGTGAAGAACTGAATTTATTAATCCTATGTAAGTACACTTTTTTTTTTTTTTTCCTTTTTATCTTACAGGACACCTTCTACCATGGTAATCACTGAGCTGCTCTGAAGACTTATCTCTAAAAACTAGCCTGTCACACCCTGAATTCTGTAGCCTTTGCATCTTTCTGCTAAGGTAGGAAGAACACAAGTAACTTGAAGAATGGCTTAGTAAGCATACTATCTCCCCATTTTTAATTTTCCATTTCTGTTTAAAACAAACTAATCAACTCTAGAACTAGTTTGAACTACATTAATTTAAGCACAGACAGCTACTGTAGCTGCCATAGTCTGTGGTTGCATGATTCATTAGGCAAATGATTTATGCCTGTGCTCAAGGAAGGAAAAGTTTCTTTGAGACAAAGGCTTGAGTCATGTTTCATGTGAAGAGATGAGGCTTCACTCACTAGAATCACCTGTGTGTCCTAACAAAAATAAGCAGAAAACCTACCATAGAAGAAAAAAGCACCTTTTATATCTTTCTACGCTCTGGTGAAATAACACCTTGGTGAACTTGCTATTCTATTTACCCTTAGCTACAAGAAGTGTCCAAGGTATCATCAATATTAGTGACTCCTTGGACTGCACTGTGTAAACCACTGTTCACCAGCTCCCCAGCCTCTTTACTGCATTTTTTCATGGGGGTTGGTCTCTTCTGTGTACCTGGTGCTAGGATAAGAGGAAATGGACTCAAATTGGGCAGGGGAGGTTCAGGTATGAGATTAGGAAAAATTTATTTAAGGATAGAATAGCCAGGCACTAGGACAAGCTGCCCAGTGAAGTGGTGGAGTCATTGTCTATGGATATGTTCAAAAAACATGTCAACCCAGCACTTGAGGAGATGGTTTAGTTGAGCTGATGATTAAACATGATGATCACAGAGGCCCTTTCCAACCTCGATGATTGTTTCTGAACCATTAAGAGCTCAGAGAAATGGCCATCATGAACCGATATTAGTAACTATTTTACTTTGTGCCAAAGCCAGTTTAGGCCCCCCTCACGTTCCTCTTTACCAGATGAACACAAGTTCTGAGCACATCGCGGTGGGGCTGCACTCACACCCAAAACTTATTCTGTAACACTCTGAGGAGACATTCACCACTTCAGAAACCAAGTTCTGTGAAGCGGACCCCAGATGAGACAGCTTCTCTCTGAGCATTTACTAAAGTATTCTGCTGGCACCTTCACCCAGCCTGAGCCGCGGGCAGGGCTAGGGGCGCCAGTCGGGTCCTGCCTCACCCGCACTGAGCCCCCGCACACACCGCACCCAGCCGGGCCCTGCAGCCGCCTCAAAATGGGGAGAGGAGAGCAGCCCATGGTTCCGCCCAGAATCCCGCTCAGCCATTTCCCCCCCCAGCCCAGCCCAGCAGAACCTTGAAGCCGCACCCCCCCCGCTCAGGGCCCCGCCGGCTCCGCGCATGCGCACCGAGCGCTTAAGAAGCTCCGGGCGCCGCGCATGCGCGCAGAGTCCGTAAGAGCCGCTGCCGCCGGTCCCCGCCTCTCGCTTTTCTTTCCCGTGGCCAAGATGGCGGAGTACGACCTGACCACCAAGATCGCGCACTTCTTGGACCGGCACTTGGTCTTCCCGCTGCTGGAGTTCCTTTCCGTGAAGGAGGTACGTGGCTGTCCCAAAGGCAGGAGAGGCATCCCTGCGGCTGGGGGAGCGGAGAAGTGGCAGGGGGTACCGGCAGCTGGTGGTGCCTCTCCTGGGCCTGGCCGCGCCGTCGCCGTCTCCGTCCCTTTTCCCACGCGCGGCCCGGCCCGGCCCGGCCCGTGAGGCGGCTCGGAACCCCCTTCCTGAGGGAGGAGCTCGGGGCTTCGCCGCCGCATGGGGAAAGGGTGAGGAAGAGGCTGGTAGGCCTTCCCGGTGAGGGAGGGAGAGCACGGCCATGGCTGAGAGGAAGCCTGGGGCAGCCTCTCCTCCATCAGCGCGGCTCGCTCCTGGGACAGAGGAGAACTCCTCTTTTTCCTTTTTCAGATTTGGCGTAGTTTCTTCCTTTTAGCTCGGCTCTAGGAAGGGGAAAGCATAAATTGTCTTGCACAGCCGCTGTTTTCTGCCTGCTCCCCGGCAGCGTGAGGCGGCCCCGTGCTCTGCGGGCGCTGTCACTCGTGTTGCCCCTCAGCCGTGGGGTTGCAGGGCCGTGTCTGGGGGGGCGGCAGTGTAGAAAGTATCTACAATCGATTTGGTTTAGTTTTATGCCATCGTCATTACGAATTTGTGCATAAACCCAAGTGTAGGTACCTTCTAGTGTGCTTCCTTGTTGGCCTTTGTGGGTATATATATAAAAATATCAAAATTACATTATTGTGAGGAACCCAGTAATGCTGGAGGTACTTCAAACTAAACCTTCATCAGTCTGAACTGTCAGAAGGACTCATCAATCCATTTTAAAATGTGTAAAATTACATAATCTTTTTGCTTAAAATACTCTTTTAGGCCTCAGAACTAAACCAGTTAAGGATGTGTACATTGAGATGACTTCACCCAACCACTTTTCATGTCTAATGCGTTGGTTTTGCTTGAGGTTTGTCATTAGGTCTGTCATGACAAAAATGTCATGCACTTTTAGGATTTTGGCATTTGTAAATCAGCTCAAGTTAATCAAACAGTTATTTTTTGTCAATGTTAATCTTGAAAAATATGTTCAGAGGTAATTTAAACTTTTGGAGGTTCAGTATTGGAGGTGTCTGTAAGTGTAGTGTTGTGAATTCTAATCTAGCCCTCATGCAGATTTATTACTGAGGTGGACGAGGCCCTCACCTGCATCTTGAAAGACTGAGGAGCAGTTTACAAATCATGGGGTAGGAACTTAAAAAAACAATTTAACAGATTTGAGAGGACAACATCAAATTTCAAAACAAATCTAAATTTTGTCCTACTCTATAGATATAAAACATATTTAAGTTCAAGCTGTGCTACAGTTAAATTATAGGATTGATTTTTGATTCTGAGATCCACTTTAAATTATTTGTCAAGTCTGCTACCTAGCATGTCTTTTCTGGTTGAAAGAAAAGTCTTTCCAGGGTCTTATTTTTCTTTTATAGGTGTGTAGATAGATAAAGTTTTCAGATTTTTTTTTTTTTCCATTAGTAGTAATAAAAATTACTGAACTTTTAGCAGGAATACTAGTCTAAAATGTTACTTGTCTTCTAAGTAGTCTTTGCAGCTCCTGAGTTCATAAGTAGCAGAAAATTGCTGTTACCTTAGTAAGAGCAAGAATATAGAGGGGCTGTCTCATCAGATCACTAAATGACAGTGAGATCTTGGTAAGGTGTGAGATTTGACGTGTCAGTACTATTTAATTGTACAAAAATAAGCTACATACAGAAACTTTACCATAAATGTCATGACATGTTATGAATTAGAAGCTGTTGACAACTGTTGGAAGAATATTTTAATAATTTCTGTTCCAGATCTACAATGAAAAAGAGCTACTCCAAGGAAAGCTGGATCTCCTTAGTGATACCAACATGGTAGATTTTGCTATGGACGTGTACAAAAATCTTTATTCTGATGAAATTCCACATGGTAAGCTGGTCATTTAGAAGCAATATTTGCCTAAATATTGCCTAAAATAATTGTCCTTCCTGCCTAAAATAATAGTATGTAGAAGCTTGCTTCTTGAACATAAAAACTAGAATACTGTTTAACTTTGGCTTTAACTAAAGTATGTGCAATACTGAAAGAAATGGAATCCAGCAATCCAGGAAAGTTCAGAACTTAGTATTTGAATGATGGGTGAAATATTTTGTTGCTGGTTTGGTAATTTCTGACACCTTAAAGATATAGCCTAATAGATCTACACTTATTTTTCATCTATCAAATTAAACATTACAACAGGTTGGGATCACTAAATCTTGTCTTTGAAGCATCTAGTACATAATTTCCAGATTTCCACTAGATTACCACTAGTAATTTCTAGATTTCCAGTGTAATTGCATTAATGTATCTGCTCGTGGTTGATTTTTAGACATAGAGGAGATAGATATTTTTGAAAATACAATTTCCTCACTTGTATCAACATAAAAATGCTGTTTGTCTGGAAGAAAATAAATTTTGATATTTTAGTAATGAATATGAAACTCAATCTCTTAGTGGAAGCTTTCCTGATTACTTCTAAAGTTTGTCTACCTGAGAAGCATTTGAGAAGGGAGAGAAAATGAGGATATTATGCTTTTTCTAATTTTTCCATCCTTCGTGGACTTTTTTGGTTTTAAGTGTTTTTCCTGTTTTTTCTTGTTTCTGTTATTTTGGGGTTTTTTGTATGGGTTTGTGTTTTTTTTTTTTAATTTCTGTTTTTCTCCTCCTTCCTGACCCTAGTCTTTGAATATACACTTTCCTGTAAGTACTCTTTTTTTCATTCTTTTTTCTAAACTAGTGGGACAACAGTTTGTCTTGCCTGCAGCTTAGGAGGGAGAGATCTAGGTTGTTTTGCATAGTCAGGTACAAGATTCAACTGTTGTTCTGCCTCTGGATCTTATTCTGCCTGGGCTCTTTAAACTGCAGAGCTGGCAGGTAGTCCCTTTGGAAATACATGAAGAGAAGTGATGGATTTATGGATGTTGTACAAAGAATGAAGCCCAGAGTTTTTCCTTCTGTAATCTAAGAAACAATTGTAATGTTGGCTTCACCTTTAGGTTACATATCACTTGTGATAAAAAAAAGTCAGACTGTGTCAGGGTTGTAAAAAATCTCAAAGCTGAATATGATTTTCTTTTCTCCAACCTTTCCAACCTGTTAAAAAGGAGTATTACTGTTAGAGTAGTAAATAACAGAAATCACAGTGTTAAGGGTTGGAAGGGACCCTGACAAATCAGAGTCCAACCCCCAAATAAGTAGTAGAATACTGAAGTAGAAAACGGCATAAAAATGTTAGTCCTAGCACACTTTCACAAAGAAACTAGTCTAATGAATTCAATATTTTGGTTACAACCACTTACTGAAGCAGGTTGCTAAGTGCATAATTTAATAAGGCCATACCTGCAAGTAAGTTGAATGAATTTAGTCACTGGGAAAGCTCTGGAAAGTCACTGGGAAAGATATTTTTATCTCCAGCCAATATTTCAGTAATTCTTATGGCTGGGTAACTGGGATTGCTAGACACATGTAGTCCAACAGTTTCCATCTATTTAATGTTTTTATTTTTAAACATGTCTCTAAGCTATGTTATCGGTTTGACAGAAGATTGTTTTTTCATGTATGGTTCTGTGGTTTTTAGTCAACAGTATAAAATTAACCTAAGTGGAGGTAATGCTTTCACATGGAGTCAGTTTTTCAAAGTGCTTGCTTGTACAGCTTCCTATGAAAAGGTTTTAACTTGCTCTGGGATTTGTTTGATGTACACGTGTCAGCATTTGCCAGAACATATGTACACACAGGTATTTTATGCTAATTACAGAATTTTATGCTAATGACTTTTTTTATTAAGACCAAGTTTCAGATGCACAAAGCTGAGTTCACTGGCACTGTAATACTTAGAAATGCCTCTTCACAATTTGTAGTTGCTTTTGTTTTGTCTTCCCTATGATCAATTTAAAATTACACAACTACAAGGGAATATTTTCACACTCTTAGTAAATCCGCTGAATGTTTTTTCTTTGGTCTGTTTTCACTTTTTATAATCTCAAGATTCATCTGAAGTGGGAGATAATTTCTCCTTATTGGAACACTTCCTATCAGGCAAGTCATTTTTAGATTTTGAGTGGGTCACTATTATGGTCTTAGCACACTTTGGACCTGCTTTATAAATACGTATGTACTCAAATCACAAAAAAAATGTTTAATTGGTTCACTGTACCATTGAGTGTCCTGGTGTGTGGGTCACGTTCATGGTTTTTTGTACACTATTCTCACTTGGGATTTGATCGTGGCTTCTCTGATCCCATACAGTTTTTGTCTCCTATGGACAATTTCTGTGTAGTGTTATTTTTATTTTTGTTTGTTTTTTTGATTTTTATTTTTTTTAAGCAGATTTTTCTGATTTTGGTTGAAGTGTTCATTTTATTACACTGGTAGCACTTGGTGAGAAAGTTTGTGTCTGTGTAAAATAACTATAAAGCTGATAGTTCTATTTCCAAACATTTCTTCATAAAGAGTTTAATATTCTAATTAGGCATGCATATGTTCCATATTGTAGTTTTGCAGATGGAGCTGCTTAAAATTCTTCCTGTTAATTTTCAGTTAAGTATTCTGAAAATGGGCTTCCAGGACCTTGTCAGTTAGAGAAAAACTGATCTTATTTGTTCCAAGTTTATTCCAAATAAATGAACGTACTTAAAAGTTTATTTATCCTTTAGTAGAAATCTGAAGATGCCTTGTCTTTTGATAAAACTGTACCAGCTCTCTAGTGCAAAGATATTTTCTAACGTGCTATTAGCACCATGTAATTGCAGGTTGGCTTCTGTAAAAACTTAAGGCATTACTTTAAATCTCTTTTGTGTGTTTAGCTTTGCGTGAGAAGAGGACCACTGTTGTTGCACAGCTGAAGCAGCTTCAAGCTGAAACTGAACCTATTGTCAAGATGTTTGAAGATCCAGAGACTACAAGGCAAATGCAGTCCACCAGGTAATTTCTAACATAATTTTGCAGGATGGTTTGTTGGTGCCTCTTAGGTGTTGATGATAGGAATGCTCTCTGTGTAGCAACTGTAAAGAAGAACTACAAAGATATTTTTATCTCCAGCCAATATTTCAGTAATTCTTATGGCTGGGTAACTGGGATTGCTAGACACAACTCACTTTTTTCATGCCTTTACTTGCTGTGTGTAAGGCACCTTGATTGTTCTTTACATTCATGAATCAGCTTGGCACATGTGACATCATTCAGTGGAGTCAAATCACAGCCAGCATTGGCTTTGGGCAGGTTGAGGGGCTTCTATTTTGGTTTTCTTTTGAAGGAAGTTACCGTTCGTGTGGTTTTGACTGGAAATACGGTCTGAAATGGTTCAGATTCTCTTTTCCAGAAGACCATCTGCCTTCTACTTTCCACAGGATTATGGAATGCTGTCTTTCTCAGTCTGAGAGGCTTGGTGAATAAGCATCCTTTCAGTCTCACGCTACATTTCTTTCAGGACTCCTGTACTTCCTCATTACCCTTCCCCATCCCCAAACTGACTAACTGGTTAGTTTAAGATAGTACTCATAATAATCTTTTAAAATATATCCAAGTTATTGGGACTTTCCTTACAGCAGTAATTACAATAGAATGAGTTTGTCTGCACGTTGTATCTAAGGCTATGAAAGTTTTCTTATGGTTAAGCCTGAACTGGGCCCTGTAGGAAGTAGTTCAGCTGTAGTCATTGGGAGGGAACTGTGCAGCTTCAACAGAGGGGTGGGTAGGTGCTTGTTATCTTTTGCACAGGAAGCATTATTCTTACTGTTGTAAAGGTGCCTAACCAACTCTGGATAATTAATTACATCCCCTCTTCAGCCTTAAATGCTGTAAGATTACACATGGAGCATACCACATCAGATAGAGTACCTGTGACTTGACATGAATTTGAAGGTGAAGCCTGTACTTGGATTTATTGTTGGCAAGCTTGATGCATCTACTGATGTAGAAGACTGTAACATCCTCTCTGGAATTACCTTAGAAAAACATTGAGTGCACAAACTTTTTTTTTGGTCAGTAGCATATACTCCAAATACGTAACTTGATTGGAAGGGAGAGATAGTCCATGCGTTTTCTGATGCTGTAATGTGCCTAATACTATGAAATATTATCCCCCTACCCATATGCAGCAAGTTTTATTTAATTCATTTTTAAAAATTATTATTCATACACTAATGTGTAGAATGAAGTGAAAGGTGTCATCTTGGTAAGAACTGAGTAGCATGCTTTAGATAGTAGGAGACAATTTTTGATTTTTCTGTGAATTTCTGCTGGTGATTTGGAATCTATCAAATTTAGAACTGCATATTATTAGGGCTTTAGTTCATGGATTTTGATCCATGACAGCTCAGTCTGGAGTATCAAAGTTGGGGGAGTGGTAGACAATGTTATGTAAAGGAGGCTTTGCAAGGGGGTATTCTTTCAAGAGTGAGCCAAACATTTTGCTTTAGTTTTTCTTGTGCAACTCTTGGAGAACAAACATTGACTTTAAAATTATAGGGAAATAGTGTTCCTCATTCTTGAAGTGTGTTTCACTGGAAGAAACCCAGGAGATTATATCATTGCTTCCATATGTATTACTGGGGATAACTTAGGATGCCAGCAAATTTAGAATAACCTCCTACCCTTATATCTCGTTATTGTTGCAGCTGGAATTCTTTTTAAATTCTGGAAACTGCTTCATGACACTTTAGGAGTAATTGGCTCTCTCTTTTTGCAATTGCTTTTTCACAACTGGAAGAGTATTAACTTTAAATTTAATCTTCTGTTTGGGTGTTTTAATAGCTAAAAGTTGTTTTGCATGGTAACAGTCAGTTTGATTTCTAAAACTAGCAGTTTTAATCTTTTTGTTACAGGGACGGTCGGATGCTATTTGACTACTTAGCTGAGAAGCATGGTGTAAGTGTTTTAATTTTTGTATCAGTTTGAAGTAAATTCTGGTATCTCCATCCAGCCTTCCCCACAGCCAACAGCTCAGCAATTATGGACTAGCATTTTGGGCTGTCTCATGTCATTGTAATCAATAGTCAGAAGTTCTAATTCTAACATGATTTATTCAAATGCCTTTGAACTTGTAATTTTTACACAAGCAGAAATAAAGGTGGACCTTAATGTTAGCTGCATCCTTGTAACTAAGATGTGCTTTACTTTGTAATACAGAATATCACCTTTTTCCAGTATTGGTGTAATTTTTAATCAAGTGACTTGGATTAAGAGAGGAATAGTTTTCTGTTCTTCCTGTGTACCGTGTCTTTAAAATAATCTAGAGACTTCAAAGGTTACTATCAGAATTGGCTTGTAACAGCATTTTTCCTAGTAAAGAAATGCTTTTTTGTGTTCTTTTTCAGTTTAGGCAGGAGTACCTAGATACACTCTACAGATATGCAAAATTCCAGTATGAATGTGGTAATTACTCAGGAGCTGCAGAGTATCTCTATTTCTTTAGGGTTCTGGTAAGTGTTGTGTGTTTGTAGGGTTTGAGTTTGTTGTGTGGTGGATTTGTTTTTTCAAATTAAATACTTAGACCAGTAAGTTGTCTGTATTAATTCTTAAAATATAATGCTTTAGTGCCTGTTATGAGAAAACTACTCGAAGGAAGTAGATAAAAATTCCTTGTACCCCAAGGAAGAGATAAAAATTTTTAATAATCATCACTGACAATTGTGCAGCAGTTCTTGTCATTGTCATACTGAATCCAAAACTGTCATTGAAATTGGTAGATCTTGAGGTAACATTCAATTATGGAATACTTATTCTTTCCTCACTGTAATGATATTCTGCAAAAAAGTATGTATTATTAAAAAGAAAACAAAACCAAAACTCAAAACAAACAAACAAAAAACCCAAAAACCAAACCACCAGCAAATTAAATGGTTGTTTTTGTGCGCAGATGTTTTCAACAGTAGTGAAAAGCTTGCAGGTGGATTGAAAAGAAATGGTGGTAACAGTGAACCACCAGCTTCTTATCTGAAGTCTCATCTGTGTTCTCTTGAATTTTGTGGTGGATTTAAGAGAAGGTGGGTTTAAGTCACCTTCCTAGGAAATGTAAGCACCTTAAATGAGAATTGTAGAACCAGTTCGTTGACTCTCAAGGAAGTCTTTTCATATTATAATTCATATTATTTGTTAATGGTGAGAGTAAGTTTTATGAATGAAATTTGTCTTGTAAGAATCTCCACAAAGTAGATTTATTGTTGGTGGTCAGTGAATGTGGTATTTTACTAAAAAAAAGAAAATTTAAGGTAACTGCTTGAACAATCAAGATACTATACCTAGAAGAGCTTCAGAATCTACAAGCAGTTCTTTTCAGTAGGTAACTGTTATTATTTGGAACCAGCACAGTGTGTGTGATCTCCCCAACAAAAAGTATGTGCTAGGTGGGCACCTTGGTTTCTTGGAAGATAATGACTTCTAAAATGTGAATCTCTCTCAGATATGTGGAAAATATGTAGTGGCTCATATGTTTAGGTTTGGGTTTGCTGTGTTATTTCTAGTCACATCTATATATATTGTGAACTTTCTGAAATTCTAGAATGTCACTGACAAGAAGCAAAATTGGGAAATACATATTCAGTCAGAATAGGGTTTAAAGTAGGAATGAGTTTAATTCATCTAACTTGATGATAAAGATGAGTTCTACATGGTTTTCAGTGTTATATGTACATTCTCTGTGCTGAGAGGGGAAATAAGTTATTTATGTAGATTTGTGGGTAGCTTAATTCTTTGTTTTAATTCTAGGCTTAGCATTACGTTCTTGTGTCAAATACATTTCAAAAAGTGGAGTACTTTTCTTGCACTGGTAATAGCTTGGTATAGGACTTTTGTTATTAATTCTTATGGGAGATTTGTTTAAAGTTTTGTGTGATGAAACATAACCTATGAAAGAACTATTGTAAATTGATCTTGGAACAGAATTTGACACTGTGAATGACCTAGTGTAATTCATTCCTGTATAAAACTAACACAGCTTGACCTTAGACTACCCTTCCAGGAAAGAGATTGACTAATGCAAAGTTGCAGTTTCATTGGACATTTCTATTAGAAATATGCTTTTTTGGCACAGCATTAGAAGAAAGAACTTTGAGTACTAGCTTTTTTAAGGTGGCTACCTACTATCATGAGTACTTGTATTTGTAGTTTAGAAGCATTTTTATATGATACAAAATTTTGGAACCAGTGTGTCATGTGGTGCTCTTGCATTTTGTTTTTATTTTTAATTATTTTTTTTTTAAGTTAATCTGCAGTAGCATGGAGCTTTGTCTTTGACAGGATTTTATAGTTTCTACTTTAGGAGCGTTACTGCTGCTTTTTCTCCTGTACTTAAAAAGCTTTATTAAATGTTTATATATATTGCATATATATAAAAATTATAGAAAGATAGACCCATGCAAGTTGATGTTTGGTAAATTTAAAATTTTGTGAATTAAAAGTACTGCCAAAAATAATTTTTTTTTAAGTACATAATTTTAAAAACAAACAAACAAAAAACCACACTTTAAGAGAATTGCTTTGTTGCTTTTACTGAAAATAGGTTCCAGCAACAGACAGGAATGCTTTGAGTTCTCTGTGGGGAAAATTGGCATCTGAAATTCTGATGCAGAATTGGGATGCAGCCATGGAAGATCTTACAAGGCTAAAGGAGACAATAGATAATAATGTAAGTAAAATCTTGATTCTGTTAAGATCTATTGTGAATCACTTGCAGTCTTGTTTAGAAGTAGCTTACCACCTTTTCACTAGATACTTAATAATGGGAGCATGAATGGGTGCTTCTGAAGAAATAGTGAAGCTATTAGTTAGTTGTCATGCTCTTTGGGGTGTTTATTATTTGATATGTCAGTTCATTCTCAACATGTTACTTTGTGATTTATTTGATATGCTGCTGAAATTTGGAGCCAATACAGATACATTGAATCCTTATTTGTGCAATATCAGGTGGTTGAAATGAGGATAGTTACATTATTAGTTCTTGTCTGAAAGGGCTTGTGGTGTTTCTTCATTTTCTGAGTGTATGGCAAGAAGAGCTCTTGTGTGGTTTTAGAAAGGCAGAAATACTGAAAAGCTTGGGAAGCCAGATATCTAGTTCCTCAGATTATGTCTGAAGAGTGAATAAAAGAAACAAAATTCGAGATTAAAAAGGGGAGTAGTAACTTATGGTGGTCTTTGGACAGCTAAAATCTGCTGTTGCCATACCAGAATATAAATTTCAGCAAACAATTTGGAATATTGGAAAACTTATCTTGGTTATAGCTTTCAGTAGGTTTATCTTCAACAGGTGACAGGCTAAAAAGCTAGAGGTCAAACTCAGTTTCAGAATGTTAAAGGGCTAAAAGGAGTCAGTGAAAAATCAGATTTCTTAACAATTAGAGGTTTCCATGCACTAATACTCATGCAAACTTGCTCTTTTATTTGACTTAAACTGATGTTATGTTATCTTTTAGTCTGTCAGCTCTCCACTGCAGTCACTTCAGCAAAGGACATGGCTTATCCACTGGTCTCTATTTGTATTTTTCAATCATCCTAAAGGAAGGGACAATATCATCGACCTGTTTCTCTATCAACCACAGTAAGTTGTGATGTGATATGTTGGGGTCTTTAAATCAAAATGAAGGCAGATGATGAATATGCAGGTTCATAGAACATTTTTCAGCCTAGAGCCTGAAATCGTTTTAGTAATTTTTCAGATGTTGATACTTGGAATAAATTTTTCCAAATTTTTGTGTATAATCTGCTTTGGTTGATGTTTATAATTCACTTTTAAGAAGGGACAGTGAAGTAGGAAGAACTAGCTCTTTTCTGGTGCTTTGGGGCAGATGGAATAACTGGGTTTGCTAGATTAATTCCTTCCACATCTTTAGGGCTGCTGGGGAAGGTACTATTCTATTTTGATTTTACAAAACTTGTTTAAGAAGGTCTCTCAAGGAAACTCTTAAGAAGAATGAAAAATAAAATTGAAACTATATAGCCATTTGTGAGTAGACTGACTTCTAGGAGCCTAGAATAGTTTAAAACCAAGAAATTGTTACAGATTTTCTTCTCCATCTAGTACCTGGATGGATGTATAGATTAGAAGTGTAGCACTGAAGAAAATCTGTTGATTTTTTGCATTATGATCCCATGATGCTGGTAATTTGTAGTGGATTTTTTTGCCTCCTTTTTATTTCGTAGTGTATATTTTGTATGCTGGTTTTTTCTTTTTTTTTTTTTCCTTAATTTTAGTTTATCCTTGTCACTTGTAAGTATGAGCTAGTTTATTGGAGAGTTGGAACAGGAAAGCTACAGGATCAGATGACAATACAAGAAAGGATTTCCTGTGGTTGTATGCCTGTGCAAACTCTTCTTGTAAAAACACTGTAAAATCAGTCAACACTGTTTGGGTCAGGGTTGACCTGAATTTAGCATATGGACTCTTCCTTTTCTTCTTGCCTTTGTGCACTGCTACCTTCTCTTCCTCTTGTTTCCATTCCTCTACTCTCTCTGGATCTGAAAATGACCACAAGATTAACAAAACTAATTCATTCTTCTGTATTTAAATAAATGGTCAATCATAAGCCCTGGTATTGTATTACATAAAATTAGCTTAAGCTGTTTATCATGAACACTGTTTTGAAGAACATGCAAGTTTGCAGAGCTTTACCTGAATTTTTTTCTTTCTAGGTATCTCAATGCAATTCAGACAATGTGCCCACATATCCTCAGATACCTGACTACTGCAGTCATAACAAACAAGGATGTTCGGAAACGTAGACAAGTGCTGAAAGATCTAGTCAAGGTTATTCAGCAGGTAAGGCCTGAAATACCTATTTTCTGTCCTTTTTTGCTGAGACCTCATAAAAAGTTTCTTCTAATAATAAGCCTAGTTTAGGACTTCTACATATATATGGGTGCTCAGTTTCTAGCATTGATGTAATTTTTCATTATGAAGTAAACTGGCAAAACTTCAAAAGTTAGGAATCCACTGAGATTTATTTCTTAATCCTCTTCTCTGTATGGTTCACAGTGTTAGATTATGAGGGGGTAAAGGTTTTATAGGTTTGAAAGCAGTTCAGGTAAGATAACTAGTGACTGGGCTATGTATCAAAACCAAAGCACTTCATTCAGTGTTTTGTCAAATGGTCAAATGTCATAGTAGGCTTTTTGCTCTACTAGATCACTTACACTTGCAAGACTTCCAAGACCTTGCAAGGTCTTACCTTTAAGAAAGGTAAACAGTTTGTTCATTTCCATCAAATTTAAAAAGTGTTCAATCCAAGATTTTTAAATAGTGGGTGTTATTTAGTTAACAAGTAAAATCTCTATGTAAAAAACCCTTCACCTATAAAACTAATTTATGAATCTGTTATAAGAATGTAAATACAGTCCTTCATGGAAGGAAGATGAACCTTGAACCATGGAAAAAAAAAATCAGTAATTTCATAAATAATCTGATTTTTGTATGCCAAAGCAGATAGTGACAGATAGTAAGATGTCTTAAAATGTGTATTGGAGTATGTCTAATTATTTCTCAATTTACTCAGATATATGTAGATCTAGTGTTGTTCCTGAGCTGTGAAATTCCTAAAACTGCCAAAATAAATTCAAGCATTCTGTGTATAGAAAGTATTTGTGTTAGTTAAGTTGTTGGTGTAAATTGAATAATGATCATTCAGTTTAAGGTATAAAGGGTTTGATGTTGGACTGATCTTTGAACGAAAAATTTAGCAAGAAAATCTGTTCTACCATATCTTAAGAAATGGGCAGGTTTGATACAGAAATAGCTCCAGTCCCTGACATTTTTCTAAGCCAAAAATTTTAGCAGGAAATGCTAAAGGTGCAACTGTGCTTCTGATTGTTTAACCATACTATGGGTAGCGGAGGGAGAAGAGTGGATCTATTTGGCTTTTGTTAGAGAAAGGGGGAAGTTTAAGTTAATATTTTAGTTAAAATTATGTATGGACTTGTTTCCAGTACTAAATATAAGGAATACTTGAATGATCTTGTGGCCTTATTTTCTAATATTGTTCTTAATTTTTTTGACAGGAGTCCTACACATACAGAGACCCTATCACAGAGTTTGTTGAATGCTTGTATGTTAATTTTGATTTTGATGGTGCACAGAAGAAGTTGAGAGAGTGTGAAACAGTAAGATTTATATGACTTTTCTTCCATTAAGTACAATTGACAATGACCAGCTCATTCTTTCTGGTGAGCTTTAATTTGGAGGGATATGTTTTTGTGCTTGTTTTGAGGTGGGTTTTTTTTTTTTTTGACAATTCATTTTGCAACACAAGACTTATTAGTATAGCTTTAAAATTATGTTTGAGCAGTTCTAGAGCAAGAAGTGAATAGGCAATCATGCATTTGGCTGAACTTCAGCTTTTCCATTAGTGTTTGGTAAGTGCTTGAAGAAAATCTTGGATTTGCATTTTGATTATGAAAGATACTGCATCTTGGAATTCTGATGGTAAAAAGTAATGTGAAATAACATTGGGATAGTTAGATATATAGTCTTGGAATTAGTCAACTGATATGAACAGTTAAAGGTAACAGTTTGGTTGATTCGTGTAAAAGTTACTATTTCTAATAGTGAACATGAGAACAAATTCTTACTAATTTCTGGTTTGACTTTCATTAATACTAGTTACATATTTGGGTAAATTAGAAGGCATATTATCTTCACTGGATAGGACTGGTGGTCCTTTAATCTGAGCTTCATGGGACACTTACATGACTGAGTAAGGTGGTTTCCATGGTAAGGACAAATGCTAATGGAATTGCAGAATGAAAGAAAAATCTTACAACAGCTGAGGAGAGCTAAATTTTGCATGTTGGAGTGGTTGTGGGTAGATACATGACAGCAGTAGACCTTGTTCTCTTTTCAGGTCAGACCTCAGTGATCACTTTAGCATGCAGTTTTAATTTAGCAAGCTGCAAATTAATGCAAATTTCTTCCAAATCTGTAACTTTTTCACCGCATCTTGGAACGTACCAAGAAGTGTTCTTAGGTGGGCTGTTTACTGGTCATGTTTATTGACAGTGTCTGCTAGTAAATTACTACCATGTTTTTCTCAGTCTTCCCTTTCTCCTTACACCTTCAGGTGCTTGTGAATGATTTCTTCTTAGTGGCTTGTCTTGAGGACTTCATAGAGAATGCACGTCTCTTTATATTTGAGACTTTTTGTCGCATCCATCAGTGTATCAGCATTGGGTAAGATAACTTCTTCATGTGACAGTTCAGACAAATTGGTCATGGATGACAGTTTGACAAACACTTCAATATTAAAATATTCAGTCACCAGAAGAAAGGAAACAGTAACTAAAGCTTGCTAGCTGTCATTCTAGTTTGATGGCTGTAATGTGGTATACTTTAAATTTAAACAATTATATCTTAAAGTTGAATTCTTGTGATTAACTTTAAAACAACTTTTCTTTACCACTCTTACTCGTCCCCAAGGAAACAGTCCTTTCAGGCTAAAATATTCTCATGGTGTCAAGTTATACCTCTACTGGATTGAATGGCAGCTTTATATCCAGATATCCTAAGTCAAGTTGTCTTAATTTGGAGCTCTGTTCTACACATATTAATATAGAGTGGTGTATTAAATTGCAAATACAGCAGTTGCTTGTATTTATTTATATTTAGCAGATCTGCATACCCATGTCTGTCTTCTAGGTGTATTCTTTGAAAATTATTAGAACTGTATTGCTTTTTTCATGTCTTTAGTAGAAACCAAGAGATGTTAATCCCTTTGGCACAAAATGATGATCTTAACATGGATGTATAGTATTTACTCAAATTTATCTTGTAAAAGCAGACTTTTCAGATGGATCACTCCAATGCCTACTATTCTAGAAACTAAGGAGGAAGATGTGCATGACTGAGATCCTTATCTACATGGCCTCTGCTTCTGTTCTCCATATTTCCACATCCCTTAAATTAAAACTCAGAAAAAAGTGAAGAACTCTGAATGCTATAAAAGCTCCAGTGGTAGAGAACGGTGCAGAGATCCTTGACATGGCAAAAACCAAACTTATTAAATCTCTCAAGTTCAGTGGAGTATTGATAGATTCCAGCTTGCATCCAGAGCAAATGTGTGAATCTGGTCCTCTAAGGAAGCAATTTAACACTGCTTGATTGCTCAAGAAAAGGACTTGAGAGAAAATAGTGTTAGACTTTTGGAAAGTTATTGAACAGATTACTTTTTTCAGTGGAATAAGAACAGTTGGAGAAAGGAGAAAGATTCTTATTACATTTAATCTCTTCAATAACATGAAGACACACTTGTCTTCAGTGCACTTGGAAAATTATAAGTGTTTGAATCAGCTGTGATATCGAGGGATAAAGGGGAGTTGAGTAATTATTTAGGTTCAAAAAAGTAAACAAGTTTCTTTTATGATTAGTTTCCTGGGGAATCTAAACCTATTTCCTATGTGATTTTTGGTACTTGAATTCATGTATTCGTGAAACTGGTTGTTTAAGCTTTTTTAATTAAGTAAAGATGTCATTCTAAGAAGTCTTTTTTGATCTGGCTCCAGTCAGTGAATAGAGAAGTCTGGAGCATGTATCTTAAGTATACTTAAGTCTCTCTGTTAAAAGGCATTGTTAACCATACCAGTGATTCTTTACTGAAAAAATAGCAAGTTTTATACAACAGACAAAGGTCTGTGACAAGTTGTTGTCATTTAATTGATTTTTATTACTTATTTATTACAGTTCGTATTGTGCCACATGGGGTACTTCACGATATAAAATGCTGTACTTAGGTCTCCTTGTTCTGTGTAATGGACTCCTACAGGGAGAAATGGGTTTTGACCATTATATGTTCAGTGGCAAGTGATAAAATTTGAGTTGAGACATATTTCATATTGATATGGATATTCCTACCATGTGTCAGTTCATGCATCAGGTACTTGCATGTGGAATCAATCGTCAGTAATGAGATTCTGTTCAGTAGGTCACTATGTTTTAAATGATGGACATAAGCCTTACATTTCTGCCTCAGATGTAGCAAGTAGAGTTTATAAGTATTTCTTTATGCATTTCAGCCTTGCTTTTAGAGAATTAAGCCAGTGAAAATGCTTTTCATTAAACATTTTACTGAGGTGTAGTTCTTGTATTTTTGTCCACAAGTGATTTCCACTGCTGTTCTTGGAGTTGCAGACTAGTTGGTTGTACCACAATGCTTGATAAGGTCCATTAAATTATTCAGAACAAATTTGAAAACAGTGGAAAATCTACTATTCCTTATGCTAAATAGAAAATAGATGGCTCATTTACTGATTTTTTTTTTTTTGTAACTGCTTACATCTGTTATGCAGCTGACACTTTTCCAAAGGATGTAGTTGTTTTTTCAGTTGTAATTTAAAATTCATACATCCCAAGTCATCCTGCAATTAGTTTACTGTTTGAAATTGCATGTTTTATATGGAGATACAGATTACATTAATTCAGAATGTATTTTGGTCATTGTGATATGCCTGTATTTAATTGAAGAGCTTAGTATATTTCATTCACTGATATGATTTGCTTCTCTGTACAGTAAAAGACAGGCTTCTTTATATATAAAGATATGTGCAATTCAGTAAATTTGCCTTTTAAGCAAAGGAGAGCTTAAGCAGCATTTGTTGTTTCATGACCCAATAAGTGAATCTTCTTATAAAACAGAGTGACAGAAATAATGTAAAGGACTATTTTTGAAACTACTGTTGGGAAACTACCCTATCACCACAGAAATTGAGATAAGTTTTCATATCCCTAATTACCCTGTAATTTCCATTCTGTGATTTTATTTTTTTTTTTTTAATTTATCCAAATGCGTGTGCAGGAGAAAAATACCTGTACAGAGGTGTGCTATTTGTCATGTAACTGCATTTGGATTAGATATTAATATATTTTAACTTATGAATTTTTAATTAAAAAATTATATTTTAATTTTTTTTTAAAGCCCACCTCTGGAGAAGCTGAGCTAGTTAAATTTAGACATAATAGGAAAAAGGTAGTTTTTATCAGCTAGGTGATACAAAGTATTTCATACATTCTGGTTTGGAATGATTCTCTAGAAGTCTGTGCCCTTTTCCCCTGCAAGTACATGGGGACCTCAGGTTAAAGAATAAGCAAAATCTATATTCTGTAGGTTGGAAGGGACCTCTGGAAGTCATCTGGTTCAATCCTGTGCATCCAGTTAATGCTGAGCAGGAACCCCTGTGATGTTCTATTATGCTAATTAAGGTCTTGTCTTGTTGATCCTTGTCTTTAAGGATAAATGTTCTACCCTACAATCCCAAAGGGTGGTTGTGTAATCCCAGTTGTACTGGGGCATTTTACTGCACCTTGCTTTGCCAAACTCCAGATACTTTGTTGCCTGTTTATTGTGTATTGTTGTGTTTATTGTGTGCAGTGAGCTCAGTGTAAATCCAGTATTTGAATTTTATTTTTTTCTTATTTATCTCACTTAGTGTTGGTCTGTGACAAAAAATGTAATTTACTTTTATAATTGGTAGAAGGGTGATAGATCAAGAGTATATAGCTGTATAAAGGAGTCAAGCTAGGTAGATGAGGTAATAATTGATACATTATAAAGTATTCTCTTGACACTAATATTAATCAAGAAGAAAATCACTATCAGGTGGAGAAAAATATATTTGAGGAAAACACATTTAAGCAATATGCTGTAAAATGGTGAGAAGTTGAACTCTTGTGAAACTTAGTGTAGCCAGCTGGCTTTTTGCTCCTATCTGTAGCCCTTACTTTGTTTGTTACCATTACCTTAGCCCAAAGGTGATGGGAGAACAAGTGTTACAAATGTTGTGTAAGAGCCAACTGTCAGCAGGAGGCTGAAAGTGCTGGCTGGAAAGCCATGGGAAACTCCATCAGAAGCAGTTATTCATGGACAAGATTGCTTGTTGCATTAAGAATTTTCCTTTCTCTATCCTACCTCACCATACTTTCTTGAAATAGTAGGAAGTTTGAGTATTGTGTATCTGTCCTATTTTCTGTAACAAACTCTCTCATGGCTCTTGTTCCTGAAACTTCAGGGTGATATTTATTGATAAATGTGCTACTGAGAGACACTTTCCTGGATTAATTAGTCTAAATTTTGCGACTTCTGTCTGACTTTAAATCAGTTTTTAGGTACAGAAATTAGTATTAGTTCAGAATGACTAAATGTGTACTTGGAGTATGTGAATATTTTATTCACAATGTCCCAGAGTAAAGCAAAGGAGGTGTGAGATGTACAGCAGTGCATGTATGTAAGCTTTCCAGTCACTTTGGTCAAATGAGAATATGCTTCCCAGATACATGGTATTTACTGAATACAGTCTTGGGCTCTGCCAGATTTTGTGATGATCTGACTTGGATTCTATAGTCTCTGGTCACATTTATCAGCATCAGAGGGATTCTCTTTCACCTTTTGATTAAGTCTCCTATCTTTTAGCATGTTGGCAGATAAACTGAATATGACTCCTGAAGAAGCAGAAAGATGGATTGTCAATCTGATTCGAAATGCACGATTAGATGCCAAACTGGATTCAAAGCTGGTAAGACTATATTGATGAATCCAAGTGTATTTGTTAAATTTTTATTTTACCTTATCCAGGAAAAGTGAATTCTAATTCTTGCTTTTTTGTTTTCCTTTCCTACAAAGTGTGGTGGCTGCTTTTTTTTCTTTTTTTTTTAATACTGTGTGTAAAATGATTGTGAAAGCTCTGAAAGAGTAGCACTAAATTAAAGGCAGATGGGTTCCGAGTGATTTTTATATTTGCTGTGTCTTGTGTTTCAGGGCCATGTAGTCATGGGCAACAATGCAGTCTCACCTTACCAACAAGTGATTGAAAAGACCAAAAGCCTGTCTTTTCGTAGTCAAATGTTGGCTATGAACATTGAGAAGAAGTTGAATCAGAGTGGTAGATCTGAGGTTGGTATAAGTGATATTTTTCTGAATTTCTGCTATCTTTTTTGTGAGATATAGTTAAGTCTAACTTTTAACCTGTTCCTTAATTCATCCGATATACGTATGGCTAGTTCTGACACTAGGCAATAAGTTGAAAAGGTGTTTTGTTTTTTTTTTTTCTAGTGAACATTAGATAGTAATTCTTGGTTTTTTTTCTTACCTCTCTTTTCATCATGAAGTACTCATTTTTTTGTTGGATCACTAGTTTTTCTGTCATAATGTGGTTCTCTATTTCCTTTAAATGGTCTCCTTCACCACCTTGAAAAGAGCTTAATTTGAAGGGTGACAGTTATAAGTCATTGTATTACTTTAAGTGGCTTGTACTTGAAAAATATCCATAGGTGTATGCATAGTATTGGGAGAAAGAGTGGTGTCTTAATACTGGAACACGAAGGAGGAGTTGTGCAAAACCTTAATTGTTAAACCCATTTCATGAAATACTAGAGAATGTAATTGGGTCAGTCAGAGGTTTAAGCAGAACCATGCTTAAAAATACAAAAGTTGGCAAGATCATCAGGTTTTGCCTCTGTCCACTTCACAATATATTCTCTCCCTTTGTGAGGAGAGAACAGGGTAGGGTGGATGATTCTGAGGTCAGACTGCAGCCTGGCCATACATACATAAAACATTTAAAGAACTTTCAGTATTTTCAAAGTTTTATTTGCTTTCCTCACTGCATGACTGGAATACTGATGGACAAGCAGTGGTGAATCAGTTTATTCCTTTAAAGGGCAGTCATGTGAAATGCGATACTACTTTCTTTTTAAAAAAAATAGCTGCCAAATTATTTTTATATTTATTTTGGAATCTTTTCAACTTTTTTTTTTTTGAAACTACTAACTTGAGGGACTCAGGATATAGAATTTAATTACAGCACGGATTTCAGATGAATCAACCTTTGCTTTAAACTTAAGAGGGTACCCTTCACTAATTGACAATATTCCCACGTCAGTAATGCAGTTTAAAATAATTTCTCATAAGTTGCAGTAACAAACAGATAATATAGTAACTTATTGTCTACTGATCCCTATTTATTTATTTTTTTATCTATTTTTTATTTATTTATTCTTCAGGCACCTAACTGGGCTACTCAAGACTCTGGCTTCTACTGAAAAACTTCTGCAGAGAGGGGAAAAAAATTGGTTTTCATTTGACTAAAAAGCACATAATTAAGTTTTTTTGAGAGAGGTAATAATGTATTCCATCTAGCATTATTTAAATAAAATTGGCTAATTTTAACAGTCTGTGCATCTCTAACTTATATAGTTATTTTATTATGTTTAGGAACTTATAGTTTATTATGGTTTTTTTATTATGTGTATGAGGCTTTTAGCATAAAGGTGTTCTGAAGCATTTTGGATCTCAGTTTGCAAAATTTCAGATGTTGGTTCTGTTAGATTTTTTTGTACTAAAGGATGCTGTTGTTCTCAGAGTTCAGTCTGGAAGTGGGGGAATTATAATTATTTATAAATTATCTAATGCAAGTATCACACATAAGAAAAACTAAAAGCATATGGTACAGACGAGTGGTTTCCCACTGAGCATTTGGCTAAACCAAAATATTTTTCTCTGTTTTCATGTTATTGCTTGTTTGTCACAGAAGCAGCCTCGTAGAGCAAAGGTATGAGTAGCCTATACTGTTACAAAATCTATCTACATGCAGAATAATTTGGGTAGACTTGTGTATTCATGCTTCATAATTCCTGTTCTAAGTCTCATTTTCAATTTTGCCCAGTCCAGGACACTTCCTGGTGTAGAGGTTTTTGTTTCAGAGAGGAATAAGCTTTTCCTGGAGGTCTGGCTAATGAGCTGGGTATGTTTTTGTTGTGGGTTTTTTTGTTTTTTTTTTTTAAATCTGAAGTTCTTCAGGTTCTTAGTGCAAACATGAAACAACAAAACCCTGTATTCAACTATTGTAATTTGACAGAGTTTTAAGTTTTTGCTGCTTTTTCAGTGAGTATTTCACACTTCTGTGGGATTCCTATCCACCTTTGCACTACAGAATGCATCATAGCACCTCAGAGCAGGAAAATGCAAGATCTGTTAGGGTTCTGTGAAGTATAGTGACTGATCAGTGAGCTGAGTGTGAGTATTGGAAGGGAACAGACACTATTCCTGAGTGCAGTTTTGCACATAAGGTTAAGGAGAAAATGTAATGACTCACTTTCACTTTGTTCCAAATGTATGCTGCTTTCCCTCTTTGCTCTGAAGTTCTGGAACTTATGTACAGGTGGGAAGTTGTTTTAACTTGCATACCCTCCCAGTTGTTTTCTGCAGTTCCATCTTGGGTGGGAAGCAGTCAGGGGAACTGGTCTGTCCATGAAGATGGCAGGGATGTCTCTAGAAGTGATTTTTCAAGGCAGGCCTTTTTTCTCCCATGTCTAATCCTGTTCTATACCAAACCAAGGGGGAAGCCATTCATGTGCTGGAGGGCAGGGTTGCAATTTGGGAGATCTGCAGCAGGCTACAGGAATTGGCTGATGGGAACATCTTGAAGTTCAGCAAAGCTAAGTGTCAAGTCCTACATCTGAGATGGAATAATAGTCATGGACTAAATGGAAAGCAGCTTTTCTCTAAAGGACTTGGGATGTGGCAGGCATTAGGGTGAACACAAGTTGGCAGATGCCCTTGTGGAAAGTGGTATGCATATAGCAGAACCATATAGTCCTATCTGGGCATTACTGCAAAAGATCACAGCCAGTGAGTTCACAGAAATTATTCTTCTTGTGAGAATACTGCTGGAATACTGTGGCCAACTTAGGGCTTGCTATTTCAAGACAGATAACTGCACATTCTCTGGTTCAGTGGAGGGATGCCAAAATGGTGAGGAGACAAGAAGGTGTGACATAAAAAGAGAAACTGAGAGCTGAGTAACGTTCAGCTGTAAAAGATGGATAAAACCAGATTTTATTGCTCTCTTTAGTCCCTTCAGCGAGAGAGGAGAATTCACAGCCTGGCTACAGGATGAGTGGCAATGGACACAAATTGGAACATGGGGAATTCCAGTTAGATTTAAGGGTGAGAAAAAAAAAAAAAATTTTTTTTTTACCATGAAGATGATAAAGCACTGGAACCAGTCACCCCGAGAGGTTCTCAAATCTTCACCTGTGGAGATGTTCAACTTCATAAGCACCTGACCATGCTAATAGAAACGTGTTTTGAACAGGGAGTTGAACTTTATGACCTACAGAGGTCCTTTACAGTCTAAGTATTAATTAATGTATTTATTAATATGCATACTAATGGCTTATTTTAAAACAAACTTTAATACAGCAGAGTAATAGAAATGGTTTTCAGCAGTGATATAATCTAGCTTCTCACTGTGCTGCAGTCTAATTTTGTAATGTTCACATTTGTAAAAATAGAAAAGAAAAATAGGGGCAAAAATCATACCTTCATAATTAAGAAGGTAACAGGTGTACAAGGCATTTACAAGGACAGATGTTTTACCAGGTCATAAAGGACTGTGGAAGAATAAAGTCAGAATTGGGATACATGTAGAGTAGGGATGTAATCAATGTCTACTTTTATTTTTCTAAACCTTTTTCAAGACAGCATTAATTTTTTGTTACTGCTACACTCAGTAGGCACTCTGATTCTGAATGCAGGGTTTTTACACTTTCCTCCTGTGTTTGCTCCTTGGCCAGTTCTTAGTGTTGTCATGCAACACTCCTGTCCAGACACCTTTATGCTGCATAACTGCTTCTATCTTCAGAGACTTGTTATAGCAATCACAAGCATTGTTATTAATTATGTCTTTTGTCTGGTGACTTGTCAAAACAGTTGTTCTTGCCTAGGAGACAGAACTTAAGAAGTGGTGGAAATAAGCAGTTGCAGTTAGAGGTAAATTGTTGCTATACTACAAACACCAATGCAAAAAGCTGGTCTACAGCACAAGGCTTCAGTATTTATGGATAAGTCTGAGTCCTGTGATGAGGATGAAGAATTTGAATTGGAGCTGAAATTAGCAATGTACCTTTGGAGAGCGAAGTTTTTCTAAGGCTGAGCATGCTCTTCATGCCAAGTTCCCTATTGTTCCTCAAACTTTCTCTCAAGAGCAATTGAAAACTGCAGATCCATTCTATATCATTACAGCCCCCAAACACTCACTTCAGAACAATCCAGATTGCATAATAGAAATGTTTGATAATGCAATCACAAAAGTGCTGTTGTGTAATAATTAAAAGAATTTTTAAATGAGATAAAATTGGAATGTTTTTTGTAAACAACTGGGAATGACCAACATGCAGCTTAGAATTTACTTAAATGGAGTTTTAAAATTGTCTCATCTCGAGAGCACAATACTGTCATCATAGCTTTCAGGTTTTTTCTGACCATCTGTCAGGTGTGCATGCATAGAAAAGGCATGTGCAGCTTGTTGCAGTGCTTAAGTTCTTGGTAGTCTCCCTCAGATACTGAGTGAAACATAAGTTAAACAGTTCTGAGGTTTGAGAATTATTTCCATGTGTAAACCTTGAAGGAAAACTTCAGCTCAAAATCATTACAATACCTTTTCTAGATGTGCATAAAATATTTTGTCGTTCCTGCACTAATGAGCAACTGTGTGTCTTAATGGGTTTAGTCCAGCTCAGAGCCCAACCACTTCTGCACTCAAATACTGTAAATGGTAACTGTTGTTTTGGGGCTTTTTTTGTCCTTTCCAGGAAGATCAATGTGTCGAGTTTATTCAACTTGCTGCAGATGTAAAACTAATGCTTTTGTGAGATGTTTTATTTTTTAGGTGTAGTGGATGAAGAGTGTCTTGGTTTTGCATGAGCATTTAAATTCTGGTGATTACTGAAGCTACTGCTTATAGTAGGCAGTTAGGTGGGGTTCAGAACAGGAGTTCAGAACCAGGACTCTTGTCACTTTGCAGAAGAGAGATTTGCTAAAAAGTTCTTTAAAATAGAAATCATAAAAATTATGTAAAATTCAGGCCAAACTAAACTGGTAATATCTCAGGTAGCTGTAAATATGTTGTAAGCAATGTTTCCAATTTTCTGCCATTCCAATTTCAGATGAAAGGATTTTTTAAAACAAATTATTTCTTTGTATTACTTTTGTGAGTTACCTGACATTGTTTCTGCCTAGGAGAAGTTGGGAAAGAGTTCATTTTGCTCTTTTAAAAGTAAAAATGAGATTATAGGGTTGGAGAGGAGTGTGTGTGCTGTGTTCTGAAGCCCACTTGCTCTTACATAGAGTAGTAATGTTGCTAAAATCATTATTTTAAAATGCACAGATCTCACCTGGTTCAACATCTTCATTCAAAATGTTGTTCTGTATGCTGTGAAGGGCTTTAGTTGCAGGTGACCATTCACTTCAGTGAAGTAAATCTACAGTGGGCTTTCAGTGGCCCAGTAAGAATGTAGCCTCCTAATATTTTTTTTCTGTATGTGCCACTTCTGTTGAACCTCAGTCTCAAAGTATGAGCCCTCTCATGGGATACACCTGAGAATGCTGTCACAGAGCTGTCCCTGCCCCTGCTGATGCCTGCTGAGCAGTTTGATGCCAGCTGTGAGCTCAGCAGAGCTTGTCACCATGGATAGAGGTAATCCACCATCTTCTTCACATGGTGAATCTGGGAGGTTTTTACAAGATTCACAAGAGTTGCACCGGGAGAGCAAAAGAGGGAAGGCAAAGCATGTTCTTAGCTGAAGAATGAAGCTAGCCAGAGTATGCATTGCAGTAGGTTGGCAGTAGATGAAACTTAGTTCAAGCATGACAATTGCAAATTCCATCATAACTTTCCATTGACTAAGCTTTGGAGATCTCATTAGCAGCAATATTTTATAAACATCCAAGAATAGTTTTCTCCTCTTTAAGTTACACGAAGATAAGATCCACTTTGCGCCTCTTGTTTTGGCATTGCCTTTGCAAAAACATTTGTAGCAACTGCTAAAAGAAGCCCTTGGAAAGGAGAGAGAGGAAGAAACATTTTAAGACTGCCCTATTTTTCCTTCTTTTATGGAGGGGAAGGTAGGTAGATGGGGAAACCTTGTACTTCCCTCCTGCCAGGACCCTGTGAACAGAGTTGTTTAATTTTTTTCAGCGAATTTGTTGAGCAGTTACGATGTTGTATTGTTAACTTTTTCTTCTTTTAAAGAAAATATTTTTGTTTTTGCTTCAAACAAACATAAAGATACAATTCTGTGGGAGTTAAAATGTTTCTTTGCTAATCTCACTTAGAGAAGATATGTTGTCATTTGTAATTTTTTAAATAAAGTTTTTAATAGTTTCAATAAATGTCTTACGAATTCTTGCTGCAAGAAATCAAGTATGAAAGACCTATTCAGGGACTTTTAATTTTAAAAGAAGAGGGTAAGGGGCTGCTTTTACAGCACATACATGTGAAAGAAAGGCTGGAGGAACTCCAGCAGGAATCTCTGCAGTTAGCTGATGATTTCCAAGAAGAAAGCAAAATCAGAGTCTGTGACCTGTACATGAAAATACCTAAACAAAATGCCACCACCAGCTGGCAAAGTCCAACACCTTACTCTCCACTCCAGGTTATCCCTGCAAGTGTTATGACCTCAGTCTTCTGTGCCAGCTAAAAGCACTGACTCCTGGAATTGTTTTAAGTTGGAACCAGGAATAAATGAGTGGAGGTGGTCAGCAGTAAGCACTGACACCACAGCATTGCTGACAAGTGGGCTTGGCCTTCCTTGATCCTTCTGTAGCTGTCAGCAGAGTATTTGGTGTATGCACTGTCTTTGTAAATAAGATGGAAAGAACTGGATCCCGACCTTCTCATCATGGAGCAGTGCAGCCAAGACCTCTGAGGTCAGTGCATAACAACATGGCAGGGGCTTCAGGGTGGAGAATGGGCTGCCAGGGGGCTGTCCAGGAAAGACACAGGAGCTCCCTGCAGCTGCATTTGTGAATTTAGTATCCTGGGAGAGGATGGTAACTGGCAGCAGCAGAAGTTGTGAACTGAATTAAAGTCCGTGGCTGAGCAGCAAGTAAAATGACTTTCTTCTTCACTTGTGTGATGCAGTCTAGATTAAATATACTTGAAATATATGAAAATGCAAAACTGCAGGCCTCTTAATATTTGCATTGTGTATGAGAATGAACAGTGCTTTACAAAGAGTAAAACCATCATTAAATTATAACTATCTGAAGGTACACACACTAAGTTGTTCAAGTAGAGAACAGCTATGGTTTCTTAGCCTGGGCTAGGCATTAAGCTATAGCTCAATCTTCTTCCACACAACTTTTCCTGAGTACAACACTTTTTTCTTGCTCAGAGCATTCTCAGTGACAGGAGGGTATTCTGAATTCCACTGCTGTCCCATCCCTGTCTCTCCTTGTAAATGAGAGCTGTGTGGTAGCAGAGTAGAACAGATACAGCACCCATCCTTGCCACATTAATGGGATGGCCTAAACTTCGCCATCTGCTGTGTCCCAAAATGTCTTTTATGTGAGCATTTCTATTATATGCATTATAGCTGCTGGGCAAATTTTAACTTTGTATCAAGTATAATCAATTAAAGCTTGTTGCAGTAGGTTGAGTTTCCTGTTGCAGTGAACATCCAATGTACATGGTAGAATTTGATTAATTTGGTGAGGTTTTTTTCCCCTCTATTGCTGCTGCTCTAAGGAGCATTTTTCCTCCCATGATAGCTGATTGATATATTTTTGAGTAGGCAAAAAATTGATGACATTTAGACAGAAAGTTTATCATACATAAAACTAGTTCATCCTTCTCTCCTATATAAACCTTGCGTTGTAGGATTTCCTTGAAAAAAAATTCTTTTTCCTAATGATTTTTGGGGAGAACAAAGAATGTTTCTGATACAGAAAATACTGAGTTTTGAGCAGCATATAGAATAGATAGTAACCTGTTTATTTTTTTTCTACAGGTTTATTTTTGCCTTAAGTAGGACTATTTTTTTAAGTGCCATGCCTTTCTTACTGTCTATATAGGCTGTTTCAACTTGTCCTCTCCATTCTTCGCCTCATGCTGCCTTATAAATTTTCCTGAAGGATCTGAAACTCACTTGGGGCAGACAGATTCCAAAGCTTTGAAAACATTTTTTGGAAATATAATTTGAATATAAAGCAAGTGCTACCAAGAAAGGGAAATGTCCGAGTATATCTGTGGGGATCCAGAAGGTTGAAATCAAGTTAGAAGAAATAAGGATGCTCATCTATTTTGGCTTTCAACATGGTTAGACATCAGTTTCTTACACAAATTCAGTGTTTTCAAAGAATATACAGTTTCAGCTAAAATTATTTGAAGAGCTCAAAGGTACTAATAATTTGCAGTGCCCTGCCCCACCAAGTAAACAGAATTTGTGAGAAGTCAAACACTTGTGATCATCGAGTTATTACAGGTATGTCCCACAATAGGTTGAAAAAACCAATTTAGGTAGCTGTGTAATTTAAAATCCTGGCAATGATTTGTGAAGTACTATAGGAGCCTTTTGGATCAAAGATGCTTTATTTTAACAGTGTAGTGAAGGAATACCCCTTATGTGAAATGAGCATTCCATTTTGACTTTACTCAGTCATTCTCCCCCCCAAAATTATCTGATTCCATCTTGTTATATAATTTATCTGTCAATTCTGTCAAAAAGGAAAGCTTGTGTTACTTGGAAGGCCTTCATGCCAATTCCAAAATGAAAAGCCATGCACACTGCCAGTACAGCAATTGCCTGCAGCCTTATTGAATTTCTTCACTCCTACTCACCACCAAAAGTGTCTCAGAAAAAAAAAGAAAAAAAGAAAAAAAAAAAAAATCCCCCAAAAGACTTGCTAGAAGTAAGCTGAGCTGAAAGCTGATAAAATACTCAAAATCTTTCCTGGAGGAAAAAAAAGTAAAATTATATATTAAACCTTTTTAATGGAATACCATACACATGCTTTACTCGTGTATAAAGCCAGACTCAGTGGAACCCTCACATTTAGGGACAGAGGGAGTCACAAAGAGGTATTTAATTGTATTAGTTTAAGGCTACATATTACAGTACCCCACCACATTTTCTTTTCCTTCACTTGGGCTTCAGTTTATGAGTCGATCCCATGGAGAGAGCCAGCACAGTCCTCCTCTCTTCCACCCCCTCTATGTGTTAAATCTATCCTTTTGGGAAAAGTAAATAAAATATAAAAGGACATCTGTCACTTAACTAGCAGTGCCCATTTATTTGTGCAGGATGCATCAATACAAAATCACTGGTTCTAGAGCAGTGGGCTATCTGAAGTGCAGGATTTGCCCCTCGTGGGTTTTTTATCACTCTCAGACCAAGGAATTATTACAGACTTGTATGAAGGGAGCACAGATAAAGGATGCAAAGGGAGGATGTGGGAGAAACCCCCACTCAAGGAGAGTGTTGGAAAGGGGTGTTCAAAGAAACAGAATGTACCAAATGGAGGAGAATCCTGAGGAAAGTACAAAGACTGTGAAACAAAATGAAACGTTAAGGAAAAGAGAGAGAAAAAAAATTACTAGGCAAAGTTGGGAGGAAATAAGAGCAGAATTTATGACAAAAATTGTTGATATCCATGAATATGGGGGAGAAGTGTTAAATTTGCATCAATGTATGGGGCTTGTCAGACAGTAACATTGCTTGAAATGTAATTTCTAAGTATCTGTTGGCTTTAGTTAGTGGCAATAATGGGGATTTAAGAGCTGGACAAGGCATGATGGGGAAAAAAAAAAAAAGATAAAACAGACTCTGGTGTTGTCTCTTAATTTTATCTGTTTTCTGTGTGTTGGCTCATTAGGAATCCTGCCTGCCTGCCAAGAGAGAAACCATTTTGGGTTTGCATAGTTGTAGCCATATGGGAAAAAAAAGATACAGTGTCCTCCCTGAAAAAAAAATTGTTTTCTTTCTAATGTAAGATAAGATATTTTGGGCATACCATGCTGTTTGCATGGAAATATTACAGTTGAGGAGTTAAATGGCAGAACCAGAAATGGAATAATAAGCTTGAGGAAAGTAGTCTGGTTGGCAGCTTTTGGGGAGGTTTTGGTTAGTAGTTATAACAGTCCAAAGGCTTCTAGTACCACAAGCGTCTTTCTTTTCTTTTTGGTTTATTTGTGATGAGAGAAGAATGACAGAAAAGATCCAATTTTAAATTTCCAACATACTTAGATTTTCTCTCTTCTGTTTGGAAGGGTGATTTATTAAGTGACATAGAAGCAGGCTTGCCACTGGGGCAAACAGCACACTGCAGCTCTTGCTATCCATTGGACAAAGGCTCAAAGCTGGGATTTGCATAGGAACTCTTAGACAAAATGCCACAAATAAATAACACGATGGGGGGATGGCCGAGAGCAAGAAGTCACCGGAGTCCAAACCTCCCAGAGCTAGAGCAGAAGTCTGGCTGAATGGTCTTAGATTAAGCAAGGGAAAGAATGCTTCTCATACTGGGGCAGCTTGCCAGGAACAGTAAGAATCAGTTTATTATTGCTAGGTCGATCTAAAATGAGGATAAAAAATTACAAAGCATAGTTATTCCAAGCACTATAGGTGCCTCATAGGTCTTGATGATGTCAAATGGCACAGAAAATGGAACTAGGAATGTAGTTGTTGTCTTAGTCAGGAGCTTCCAACCTAAGAGCTGCTTTCAGGATTCTTCCACAAGTTCCCTTCCAGATGCATCTGTCAAGACTGGCAAATGGAGAAGGTACAACATTCACTGAAGAATCAGGGGCTTAAGCCTGTTCTATAGATCCATAAAAAGTTCAGTAAACAGCTGTGTGGGAACAGGGCTTGGACAATCTAAAGCATTTGCAGAACTCAGGATGTACTCCACAAAACAGAGCTGTGACCATTGGACATGAGGGTGTATCCATGCCAACCTGAATTTACCTCATCTAGGTACCAGTAGCAATGAGGATGCTAGGTTGCAGGACTCTGCACAGATTAAGAGTTTCTTGGTGTTCTCAGCAGGTTTACCCAGCCTGTGGTGAAGCTCTTCTCTGCTACCTGCCTGCTGGCTTACAATTCTACTTGCAGCACAGATATATTTGTGTGTGTTAAAATTCCCACAAACTATAGTAATGTTAGGATTGCTCTGTAAATATCAAAAAGTAAGGATGTGCTGTGACTGCTACAGCAATATTGTCCTAACTGCATTGTGCAATCACAAAATTGTCTGTCTGGCTTTCAAGTGAGCTGTGTAGCTAAGTATACTTTTATGTCTGGCATTAAGTCTATAGGAGGTTTCCTGGACCATTTACTCAGATCCTCAGAGACTTTGAGTATGGTGTTTACTTCACTTTTACTTCTTGTTTTCAACCATAGCTCTATTGATAAAGAAACAGAATGACGAAATGTTAACACCAGAAAAGAAATGTGTAAGAACAGCCAGTATTCATCCATCTTTCTTCAGCCAGGCAGTGCAATCACAGTAATTGGGGAATTTCTTTGATTACTATTAAACTATTTGTCACCAGTAGTGTCCCCATATGACCCCACAGGATGAATTAGTGGCAGAAAATTCTTTCACTTTCAGGTGCCTACATGTAAAATTTAAATCTGTGGTGCTTTCACCAGCTGTAATCTAACCCCTGAAACTTCTCAATTCCCTATCTGGTTAAATCCTGATTTCATGCATGCCAGCTCAGCTTTGCAAGTGCTGATGGTGTGTTCCTTCAGGTGTGTTCCTTCAGGTGTGTTCCTTCACCTGGTGGTGCAGAAAGCCTCCCACCTGCATGGTGACACTCTGAACATACCCATGAGACTTGGGCCTAGCAGGACAGCAGAAAAGAAAAAGGAATATATCTACTACTGTACAGTGTGACCACATGCCCAAGACACTCAGCAGCGGGCTTAAACCCATGTCTTTCCCAATTTAGAACAAAGATTTGTACTTCTATATCCTGTTAGACTGAGTCC
Source organism: Phaethornis superciliosus (assembly GCA_023637945.1). NCBI lineage: Eukaryota > Metazoa > Chordata > Aves > Apodiformes > Trochilidae > Phaethornis > Phaethornis superciliosus. The sequence continues at coordinate 17,905,349 of JAJQWJ010000002.1, forward strand.
AGAAGAGGGTCATGAAAATGATCAGAGAGCTGGAGCACCTCTCCTGTGGAGACAGCCTGAGTTGGAGTTGTTCAGCCTGGAAAAGAGAAGGTTCTGGGGAGCCCTTATAGCAGCCTTCCAGTACTCGAAGGGGCCTACAGGAAAGCTGGGGAAGGATTTTTTACAATTGTATGTAGCAATAGGACAAGGGGTAGTGGATTTAGACTGAAAGAGGCTAGACTTGGATATTAGGAAGAAATTCTTCAGTGTAAGTGTGGTGAGATACTGGAATAGGTAGCCCAGGGAAGCTGTGGATGCCCCCTCTCTGGAATTGTTCAAGGTCTCATTTGGCCTTTCTGTGTCAGCTCAGAAGACCCATCACTTGTTTTTCCAGTTCAAGAGAGACATAGACTTAACTGGAGTGAGTCCAGCAAAGGGACACAAAGATGACTCGGGGACTGGAGCATCTCAAGGATAAGGAGAGACTGAGAGAGCTGGGATTGTTCTGTCTGGAGATGAGAGAGCTCAGTGGGCTCTTCCCCATGTGTATAAATACACACCTCATGGGAGGGAATGAAGAAGAGGGATCCAGACTTCTCAGTGTTGTACAGTGACAGGGTGAGAGACAGTGGCCACAAGTTAAAAACCAATAAATTCAATCTAAGCATAAACTATTTATTTATTTATTTATTTATTAACTGTGAGGATAGTCAAGCACTCCACAGGTTGCCCAGGGAGTTTGTGGAGACTCATTCCTTGAAGAAATCTGAAAGCCACCTGAGGATAGTCCTGGGCAAGCAGATCTAGGTGGCCCTGCTTGTGCAGTGAGTTTGGGGCAGATCAGCTCCAGAGGTTCTTTACATTCTCAGGCATTCCATTATTCTTTCATAATCACTTTTTATATATGAGAGTAGCTGGATGGATATGTGCCAGTACCAAAGAATGCAGTTTTCCCATATTTCATAAAAAAGTGTGACACAGCCATGCAGTTAGGCCAGAGTTAAAGTCAGGTCCCAGAACTTGCTAGGGGTAATGCCTATATGTCTATAGTTGGCATGCTGCTTCTTTCCTTGGACAGGGGTCCAAGATCTCCACAATTCCCAGCAACTACAGAATGAATGTGGCCAGCATCTAACACAGGGTTGGCCAAGGCTAAGTTCTGATAAAGAATCTTGAAGAAAATTTATGAACACTGATGGGTCCTCTGGAGACAGAAGAGTATCCTGCTCCTGTTCTGAACATCTGAGTTATACCTGATGCACAGACATGAACAGGAAGGATTTTGGACTAATCAGCTTCATTCAAAGGTAATTTGAATTTCTCAGGATGGAAACTTTAACATAAGAATGACATATGACCTCAGTGAGTGAGAAAACCATCAGGATATGGAGAGGTCTTGCCAGTATAGCTACATGCTGCAACTCTGTTGTTACTATTACCACTGGTAAGAAAGATTATTTGCTGCTTTCCCACCTGGTAAATTCAGGATTAGCTCTTCAGAAGTTTTTTCGCTTTTCATATTCCTCTTTGATAATGGTTGATTTTAAAGTTGTGAGTTGTACTTTTCCTTTCTTTCAGCAGCTGCTGGGTGCTGGCTGGGCAATAGCTTCTCCCTGTGTCCCCTCTACAGTCAATACTGTTGTCTCTTCTTCAGGCTTCTTCCAGACAGTGAGGAGTTTGAGTAAAAAGTAGGCTTTCTTGACAAAACTATATGTTGTGATCCTTTTGGCCCAGTCTTGGACCTCTTCTGTGGCCACTGCTTTTTCCTGTAGGTAGATCACATCCAGAAACGCAGTGGCAAGCCTGAGGATTCCCATGCAGGCACAGAGGTGGGCAACCTTTCTTATTACATAAGGAGGAGCATGGGAAAATTCACCTAGCCAGACTGGTGGATGTACTGTTCCCTGCCTTTCTTTTCCACCCCTTCCCTGAAGACAATCCTTATTTAAGCATCGAGTGGGTGACAAAAAAAATCTGTGGTGATAAATGTGAATTTAACCTGAGGTAGCAAAGCAATGTTCAGCTAACACTTCACAGAAGAGCAGCCTCCTGGGCTGACCCAGCATGCAGTTGCTTTGCTCTCAGTATACCCAGTAGTACAGAGAAGCAGATAACAATAAAAGTCATCTTAGTCTGGGCTCTCTTTAGTTTGGGTGATGAGATGCTTTCCTTGCCCCTAGGTACTACACCAAGAGCTCTGGTCTGCCAGAGATGGCTCAGAGCAGGTGAGTGAGACCCAGCAAACACACTTAATACTGATTCCCTTTCTGACCATTTCCTCATCCTTGGCTTGTGATGGCCATTTTTAAAAGTCCACAATGCCAGCAAACCAGAGACTTCTGCTGCCCTCACACATACCCAAAAACTGACTTGTGCTTGTTACATGGAGCTGCTCAGGAAAATACTGAAGGAGTCACAGTGCAGGTTACAGTTGTCTGCAAATGACATCCTGATCCAAGGTGTTAGGGAGATGGCACAGTGTCCCTGCTCCCCTCCAAAAAGGCACCATAAGGGATATACTGTGCCCATCAACAAAGTGCTTTGAAAAACATGGTCACCCACCACCAACTCCTACCTACAACCATTCTATCAAAGAACAGGTCAAAGTTTACCATTTTCTTTTGAAACAAGACTGGGAAGTTCATGTGTTTCTTCTGTGCAGTAATTTACAGGCTAGACCACTCAACCAGGATGTAACAGATGGGTACTCAAACCCATCTTCATCCTCAGTGCTCAAATCCACAACTCCTGACCCCCTGGAACTAGTGGCTGGATGTTTTCCTAACTGGAAACCAGTAAGAGCTTCATTGCTTCCTTCACTCACAGCAACTTGAATCACAGACAGTGTGTCATGGGCTGATTGCTCCCAAGGAGACGTATAGCTGTGTGCTCTCAACCTCCTGTTCTGAGATGTTATTGTAGCTTCACACATAGAACATTTTATGCAGTAATTGCTGAATGTGTGTATATATTTTTTTTTCTTTTTTTTTTTTTGTGTGTGTGTGTGTGGGGGTGGTAGAAATGAAACTCATGCTCGGCTCTTTCCTAGGCTGTTCCTTTCTCCTGCTTCTCTCTAGTACAACAAATCCTGACTTCCTTCCTGCACAGGGGCCCAGCTCCCACAGGAATGGTATAGATTCCCTCCTCCCTACCCTGCCTTCCCCCTCTAATTACCTAGGATACGTTCAAAGATGTAGGTTTTGGTATGATCAGTCAGAAAAGGGGAAAAAAGTCAGTTGTTGCACAGTATAGCCTAGTTGCTGGGTGTGTCTTTAACAAAGAAGTCACCACAGCCACATTGTGATAGTAGAGATTTTCTCCATTCACAGAGATTTTCTCAGAATGTGCCTGATAAATCACACTGACAGGGCTGTGGAGATAGACTGAAAATATTGATACATATTTTGTGCTTGTTTTGCATTCAAGTTTTGAGAATGCTTCTGTCAGAGAGGGTCTCAGCCTTTCATATTTGCTGGTTTGAGGTAGAGGCAAAGCTCAGTTTCTTCAGGATATTTGAAGTGTTGCTATATGGTGTCCTTGATTTCAAAGCTTCCATGTGAGAAGCAAGCCAGGAGAGGGTGTTTTAGTATTGTTATTTCTATTTTGAATTTAGGCACACCAGTTCAAATGAAATTCAGCTGTAGACATTCAACTACATTCCAGCTGACTGATCCTTAAAGTTCTTCAGGGATTTAGCCCCTAGTTTATGTATTTATATATAAATTTATGAAAAATCTATGGTATTTATACATACCCTTGTGTTTTGCCCTGAGAGAGGAGATGGTGTTTAATCATTAAAATGATATAAATATATATATATGACTAAAGGTATCTTGTATTGTCCTAATATTTTAAAAAAATCTTAAGTTTTGAAGGTGACTTTTCAGTAAGGAGACAGCAGCAGCACAAGCTGAATTCACTTTTTAAAAACCTTGCCCAAAATTGTCCCAGCCAAGGACCTCTGTGTCTCTCATGCTGGGCAGATAAAATGTGGATTTGGTACCACAACAATTGCTTACTGTGCAAGATGCTGCTCCTCAGAAGTTCTCAACAGTGGGGAGTGGACCTGGGCCCAGTGTTATTATTAGTTGGGTTCACCAAGCCAACTATCAGTCAGAAAATACTCAGCTACCAGCTGTGGGCCAAACCAGGACTGGGGTGAAGAAAGGTTTGGGAGTGTCATGAGGGCATTGCAGATGATCAGTAGCTGTTTTTAGACTGAGCCATGTGATTTGTAATATTGCCTTTGTTAATTATTGTGCTGGCTGAAAACCCAAACCTTGTGTTTTCTCCAGAGAGAGGAGCTGACATTAAATAATGAAAATCATCACTGAGGTCCAACCGATCCCAAAATATCCATTAAAGTGATGATAAAAACTTCAGTATTGAGTTCAGGGAAAGCACGCTGAAATATCTGCATTTGGCATGGTCTCACTTATTTTCCTACTTTAAAGGGCTCAGTGGATTAACAAAACCAAAGAGACACCAAAGGAAAGTAGAAATTAAAGGTGGATATCTTCAAGATGACCACAGGTATTACTCTGCCAGTGCAGGACTGAGTCCTTTAATTCTTATTTAAGCCCCTCAGTCCCTAAGGAACATGATTTATGGGCTTTCTGCTGATCAACAGAAGACAGGCATAGTTAAAGTCTAAAGCTACTTATGTACTGTGGTTCATGCTTTTGGCTCCAGCAATCCCTTTCTCAGCCCCCTGGGGTATTGTTGAAATGGCAGACAAGTTTCAGTGCCCCATTTTCTAACTTCATTTTACTCTGAAGAATGATGACCTTAAAGTTGCATTTTTTCCTCCTTATGTTTTAGCTCTATCTTACCATAAAGAAGAAAAGAGTCAATTTTTTGTTCCAGAAGGAAGGTATGATACACCTTTCCAAAGCTTGCAATGAAGCAAAAGCTGGCGTTCAGCTCCCATCATGATTAGCAGAGCCCAAACAAAACAGGACTCTTGTGTAGTTTATGCACTTTTCAGAATTAAAGGCTCTATTTTGTGACTCTCAAGTTTTAAAAATATGTCCTTGGGTACCTCTGGGCAACTTCTCTGACAAAAATGAACGTAAGCTTTTTTCTTGCCCTTTCACTGAAAACCTTCATTTCTGTGCTTGGATATTCTTCACAACAACATGTCAAGGGCTGGCATCCTGAGTACAGTGAGATCAGACACCCGTTTCCTATTACTGTCACTATCTACTGCTCCTTCAGTGTAGGATTATCTACTGGTCCAGGATTTCTTCTGAGCTGGGCTAAAGGAGGTGACAGTGTTTCAGAGAGAATGCTAATGAGTTTTCTTTTAATTTGTTTTCCTGACCTTTGTTTGTTAGATATACAAGACAAGGGGTAATCAACGATGTGTCAGTGGAGAAGTAAAATACTCTGCAGATTATGAAAGTGTCTCAAACATATGCTTTTATATTAATGGAGGCAATTTTACTTTTGAAACTCACTGTAGATTAACTACACAAATTATTAGGATTTTATCTAGGGATTCTTAACTGTCCAAAATTCTTTTTAAACTCCCTTCTTTATTATCATTTGGCAGAGATACTTCTTGTATATTCCAGCAAATATTGCAATCGCTTTATTGCTAAATAGATATTCTGGAGAAAGCATGTGCTTAACATCACAACATTTAACACTTAGCCTTTATTAACATTAAGTGGTGAAGGTCTCTAAATTTGGCTTGGAAGACATCTCCAAAACCAGTTACTAAATTAGAAGCTTACTCAGACAAGATGTTGACTATAAAATACGTCTGTGCCGAACAATGCTTCTTTTACAAGAAAATAATCTGCTAACTCTGGCATTTCAAGTCGAAGTTTCCATCATATCACTTGCCTCTTAATAAGAGATAATTTTGAGAGCCACCTTTGATTATCAGTGCTCATGGTGGTAACAGCTCTGTCTTTACAGGTATCTAATCATCTTTGCTCCTCTTCCTCTGTAATCAAAAGAAATAATGGGAAAATAAGGTGTCTCAAAGCGACAGGCCTAACCTCAAGGGTGTAATTTCTTTTTAAAGTATCTTTAATATCTTTTATATCTGATGTACAGGTGATAAAGAAACAGAGGAAGTGTAAAGTAGAAGTAAAAACTAAACATATTTAAAAGAGAATATACCAGCAATATATAAATATAAATCAAAATATAAAATTACACATATATTTACACAAAACCCCATGTAAATATAGATATTCACACATAAAAAGGAAGATGGGGTGCACATGAGAAAACCTGAGAGGCAATGGTCACAGTCTGCAATGAGTTCTCTCTGGATATACAGGAAAAATTTTCACCTCGAGGGTGGACAAGCACTGGAAGAGCTCACCCAGAGAGACTGTGGAATCTTCCATCTTGAACATTTTCAGAACTCAGCTAGACAAGACCCACAGCAAGCTGGCCTAACTCTCAATTTAAGGCTGCTTTGAACAAGAGGTTAGACAGATGATATTCCAAGGTCCCTTCCAAACTCAGATACTCTATGACCTTGTGTGGGTGGGTTTGTACACGTATGAGAGATAAAGCAGTGATTGCATAAAGTTTAGGGCAGAAGATGTAAAATCTATGTAAAAGTATGTAAAAGCCAATTCATATTTCATCTTGGCAATCCGCAGGTCCTTGTGAAGCCATTTTTCTGAGGCCCTATTACAGAAAACTGAAGTTTATATATACATGTTGCAAACCTTTATAGTTAGAGTGTGATGAAAAGCGATGCAAAACAGAAAGCCTGCACTGGCTTGGTGTACATTTATTTTTTGGTAATTTTCTGATCTATATGCTGGCAAACTGAAATCAGCATTTTCTAAAAGAAGTGGATTATCTGCAACTGCTAAACTGGAATTTGAACTCTGACCTTCAGAATGCGATATCCACACATGAGCACACCACTGGCCTTTGCACACTCCAAGAGAAATATGGTGTCCATAGCTGGCAGGCAGGATCTAGTTGTCTTGTGCCAGTCCAAACTGGGAGAGAAGGATACACATAATTTAAAGTGTATTTTTCTTATTCTTTTTTCTGTGTGTCAGTGTCTTTCTCTTTTTTTTTTTTTTTTTTTTTTTTTTCAGAAACAACTGGAAATTAAACTCAAGAGAGCTACGAAAGTTACTTTAGAGATGTTACCCCTTCCTTCCATTTGCTTCTCTAAGACCTTAATGAAACCATACAGCTTTAATGAATTTGTTCTTCTCCAGGCAAAACACTCATGGATACTGCTGAAAGTGTTGCATGAGCAAAGCCTGCACAAGCAGGTCAAATCTGAGGAGTTTGATCGTGTTTCATAGAGGGAGGAGAGCCAGAAGGAGGACAGTCTTTTATCTCCTATTAAATATGTAAGAGAATTTAGTTTGATTTGCTTCTAATCACAAACTCTTAGTATCTACAGTCTTCCCCATAAGGTATTGGGTATTTTTGCTGAGACAAGAAGTATTTTAAAATTAGCCTGGTTTGAAATCTCTGTAGGCCTACAAGAACTCAGGACAGTCTCACTTCACGGGCTTTACACATACAATAATTTTTAAAGAACATTGTAGCTTAAAATTAAAAAGAGAAGTATTGCTTTGACAGTTTTATTCCTTCAAAGCAAAGACACCTCTGAGGGTTTGCCTTTTTTTTTTTTTTTGTGCACTGTAGATGTTGCAGAGATACCAGGTGGCCACATAGGGTTTGATGGAAAGCTATATGGGTGTCTACAAGGAGCACAAGGAAGTCTTCTCCTCCTATTTTGGGACCTCATGGTTTTTATGGGGGTATCAAATCATCCAGGTTGGCAAGGACTTTGGGAGATCCTTAGTGCAATCTCTTGCTAAAAGCAGGATCAGCAGAGTCCAGATGAGGTTGCTTAAGCCTTGTCCAAGGAAGATGAGTCCACAGCTTCTCTGGGAAAACACTTCTAATGTTATTCATCCTCATAGGTGTCCCTATCCACGGCGAGAGGTTTGGAACCAGATGATCTTTAAGGTCCCTTCCAACCCAAACCATTATATGATTTTATGAGTCTATGACCACTGTCTCCCATTCTTATGCATACTCCTCCATAAGGATGCTGGCTTCAACTGCTCAGCAACCTCACAGGTATGGGAAGAAGCTATTAGGTCTCCTCAAAATCCCCTCTTTTCCAGGGTGAACAAGCCCAGTTCCCTTAGCCTTCCCTCACAGGGTTAGTGCTCCAGCCATCAAACTTGGTTGCTCTTTTTGGGCTTGCTCTGGCTTTGGGAGACCCAAAACTGGATGCTATATTCCATTTTTGTTATTTATTAGTTTACATGACATTTTGAACAATTAATGAATTAATCATATTTTAAGAATTTAAAGGAGGCAAAGGTTGACTTTGAAATAAAGATTTGGAACCTAAGTTATGTGTAAATTTCTTTCATTTCAATGTTTAGAGGTAAAGCTTGCCAATATCACTCATTTCTTTCACTGAAAACACAGATACTTCTTTGATCCTACTGGGGGAGGCAGGAGAAGTCTTGATGAACAACATTCTTCTCTGGCAACAGAACAGGGTTCATGAACACCAGCAGCACAGGGAGAGATGACAAACAGCCAGACCTCAATCAAGCCAACACACCAGCCAGAGAGGATCTCTGAGGAGCCAACTTATACTGAGCACGTGGGTGGAAACGTGTATGTGACTGGTCCATTTGGGTCACCTGTGCCACCTTCTCCTCTCTATAGGCACAGCTGCCCCCCCCCCATTGGAGCTGCCACATCCATAGCCCTGCAGCAGCAGGGAGGCATCCCAAAATGTCTCAGGTCAATATGGCCAAAGGCAATTTTTATCCTGGTCCTCTCAAACCAGAACATCCTGTAGAACCCAATAAAGAGTTTAGTTACTTTATACTGTAAAAACAGCAGCATTTTGGCTTGAATACAGCTGAAGCATAGAAGGTAAGATCTTTCAGGCAGAGAAACCTCTGTGGAGCAGAGCACATAAAACTGAATTTTCAGTGAACAGAACTATAACATTTCTGAACAGTGTGTAATGAATCATCTCAGCACTGTTCACGTACATTAATTTGGCTGCTGAGACTGTTGAATAACATACATAAAATACACCCCTGCCTGGATATCCTCACATCTAAAGCTGCTGCCCAGACTCTCATCATCTAGTATTTCAATCATTGTCACATCATCTTCTTGGGCCTTGACTAATGTATTCGTTCTATGACCATGTTCATAAGTGCTCAGTATGCATGTCCATATTTTCTAAGAATTTTCCCAGTTTCTTTCTTTGATCAAGCCCCTCTGGAATGCACAGTGTTCACCAGTGCTTAAGTGTTGCATGCTGGTACACACAGAGTGCCATGCCCACACTGACTTCCTCTTGATTTCCATGGGACTACAGATACAAAGGTCTACCATACCCTACAGAACTTACCCCAGAACTTTTCCTTCCTCTGCTTCTCAAGTTGCCTGATCCTTTTTCCTCTGACTGTAACAATGTTCAAGGCTCTGGAGACTGACTTGTTTTCTGGCCCTCTGACATAATTATTTTCAAAATCTGTAATTACTTCTTCTTAATTATATCTCAAAGTTCATTCTTCTTGATGTATATACCATTATAAACAGCTAGCTATGTACTTGATTTCTTGTCCTCTGTTAGCTCTGTCATTCTTCTTGCTCTTCTTCCTTAGCCTTTTCTTCCTGCTATCATTCCTTCAGTTCACCTGAAGGGATACTCTGATTATCCTCACTCATCTTGCAGTTGTCTAGCAGGGGCTAACTAGTTTCTTCAATGTGTCTCTTCTTTCCTCTATCTTTATTTCTTCAGTCTTTTCTGAAATCAAGAATTCAGATATTATTTCTGCAATTGTGACAAGTAATCATCTGAGACTTGCTTGCAGATTTTACAATCAAGTTAATATCTAGAAAGAATATTCTTTCCATTCAGACTATTTTAAAACATCAACTTTCCATCCATCATTGTGTCAAAACTATGACCCAAATTCTTATTGCCAAGTGTCTTGCGCTTTGTAGCATTGTATTCTCTGAATTAAAATCCAATTTATCCTGCTGTCAATCTAGCATTGTGTTACTGGCCATTAGCTTTGATTCTAATGCTCTTGCATATTTCTGCTGATTCTTCCTCATAATAGGAAGCATAACTGCTGGACTTCTCTTTGAAACCACTTCTTGCCTATCAGACCTGAGAGTTGACCTGCAATCGCCAGTTGATCAAGAATGCAGGTCTTCATGTCTCAAATTCTGGATCTTTCATTCAAGTGCTTTCATACTGTCTCCTTAACAGCCCACCAGCTTTTGATAAAATACTAAAAAAAAATAAAAAAAATAAAATAAAAAAAAAATTACATTCCTTTACGTTATCATAGCTGTGTTTCCTACCAAAGTCTTGAGAAAGCCACTCTGGCTCATCCACCTGCCTGTTACAGACCAACAGTCTGTCACTCTCTGCAGATGTTCCTTGTTGCCTGTCTCTTATTATAAAGCCCATCAAGCAGTCCCAACAACGTAGCTATGCCCTGTGCTTACATGGCACGACAGGATGCTAGCCCATGGCTAGTGCTGCCAGGTATTATGTGGGTGGTCCAGCCTGCCTGGCTTGCACTGGATATTGAAATCCCAGCCAGCTCCCCAACCATTAACTTCATGCTTTCTGCACAGAGCTGGGTTCCACCTGCTCTACTGTTTCCCCAATTGCATACAAGAAGAAATCACTTTCCTTGTATTTATTTTCCAGGTTTGTGGAACCCTCAAAGGAGATTAAGCTGGAGAAGTGTGACATGCGGTCTTGCTTAAGAAACAAGGAAGTGTCTTATTTCCCCTGAAACCCAGTATTACACTTTGTAGATCTCAGTCACCTTCAGTGTCACCTTTCTGAAAGGGCACCTTTCTGAAAGTCCATTTATAATTTTATATATTTCAGACACATCCAGAAATGGATTTGTATTAATGGGGACCCCTGGTATCAATGTTTGCACAAAGCTCTCATCTCCAGGTACTGTTGTAGATCCAAGACCCCATTACTATGTGTTTGTAGATATGAAAAAAATAAAAAACATCCATTCCTAGAGTCATCACAGAGGTGTAGTTAACACTTCTGTTTGATTTCCCCTTCCTCTTGTAGTTTGATCTCTCTGTCCCTTGCAATGAAGCTCGGAAGAATCTATGAGGTGGTGGTACACTTTTTTTTTTCTGCATCAGAAAATAGTAATCATGTACTCTAAAGATTCTGCTGGTGCAAAAAAGCTCAGTCTCAGCTGTCTGCTGCACACAATCTGTGACATGAAGTCGGAGTGGATATAGGAACTACACTTCTTGGAAAACTCCAGTTGCCTGTAAACATCCCCCACTAAAATACCACATTCCTCTTTTGCAACAAGTTTTATATATGTACATACAACTCCTTTGGAAAGTTTCACTATGCAAGTAGATTGGGGAAAATAAAGACCACAAACCACATATATACATGCCTTATTTTTTGCACTCTTTCTCACAGCATCTACTCCAAGTCCACTTGGAGACCACTGACACTGAGCTAGAATGACCCTGACTGCCATACTACTTAGGTCTGTGTTAATTACTTGAATGTAATCTCTGTAATTCTTGGATTATAACAACACTGAAAGGTATGAGATACTCAGTACACAATTGGATTGGCAGTTATGATACAGATTTGACATCAGATGTTATATATTGTAATGTGATTTAAAAAAAACTTTTACATTTCATACTAGAGGTTAAGCTTGTATAGTATTTCTACTGTACAGGAGATAAATGTAAAGGCCAGCCCATGGGTTACAGCACTGTCCAAGAACCTAGAAAACTCAGGACCAAGTTTTGACAATCACATCCCTTTTGATTTCAGGCTCTTTTTGACTTCAGCCTCTTTGTAACTCAGTTTTCTGTTTGCAAACTGAGGATGCTGATGCTTATCTGCTTCAGAGGAATATTATGGTGATAAACACAGTCAAAAGTTCTGAGGTGTCAGGATGGCATGGTAAACATTGTACAGTCAGATTACATTTATCTGTGGTCAGCTTGTCCAGGCCATGGATGAAAAGCCAGCTTGGGTCTAACACAATAAATTAGCTCAGGCACAGCACTACATGAATGCAGCTACAATCTTCCTAGGGCCAGCTCTGCTCTGGAAAGAGTACATCTGTGTTTGTCAGAACCTAGCTGGCACAGACCAGAAGCATCAGGAGGTGGAAAGGAATGGAAACACCCAGCACAGAGTCAGCCTGGATCCAACTACATTTATGAAACCTGGCTTTGTGCCAGCCACACCAGACCCATGCTCTGTACCCAACTTTTGCACCTGCCCCACAGCACCCCAGGTCCCATGGGGCTCATCAGGTCAGGCACAGCAGGTCCAGCACCCCAGCCAAGGAGCAATGGTCCATTGATACCTGCAGCACTGGGAACAGGCTGGGAGTGGGGAGCACAGAAATCAAGTGGGGTTTGTGTAGCTGGTACTATGAGGAGTTAACAGAGCCTCCCGAACCAGAGCAAAATTCAGCTAGAAATTCTTGGCTGCTCCCTTGTTTCATCTTGTCTGTACTATTGGGGTACCCACCTTACCAGCTCTGCAATACCATTGCCAAGTAGAGCTGTAGCTAGAAACAACTAAAAATCCTTTGCTGAAGTTAGACTTCAGGACTTCAAGAGCAATCTTCCCAGGAGAATGGAAGCGGCATTGCAACAGGAGGCTTTGAAACATTCAAGATCAGATTTTAGAAACACAGAAGAAAAGGAGGGGAAAAAAAACAAGGATAAAAGAAAGAAGTGAGTTATCAAACAATACGGGAAGAAAGAAAACAAACAAACAAAAACCAAACCAAACAGACAAAAGTAAAAACAAAAAGAGGGAGTGAAATGAGCAGGACAAGGTTTCTCAAAGCTATATGCAGCGCAGGGAAACGACGAGGAGCCTGTGCAGAGAGAAGGAGAAGCCCGCCGAGGAAGAGCCTCCCGGCACATCCTCCGGGTGTCCGGGGCGGGCGGGCGCTGGAGCTCGGCGGGGGCGGGGGCGCGGAGCCGGGCGGCGCCAGGGCCGGGCTGCGGGGCTGCGGGACGCCTCGGCCGCAGCACCCCCAGCGCACCCCAGCCCCGCACGGCCCCGCTGCCCCCCGGCTGGCAGCCCTCACCCCGCCGCACAGGAGGAGCGGGCGGAGGCGGGCGGGGGAGCGGAGGGGCGGGAGGGGAGAAGGGGGGAGGGGGGGAGGCGGGCGCGCCTGCCGCCTGCATGTGGCCGGGAGCCCCCGCCGCCCGCCCCGCCGAGCCCCGGCCCGCGCCTGCCGGCGGGAGCCCGTCCCGGGACGCGGAGCGGCTCTGCGGGCCCGGCGGCGGGGCGGTATGGCCGCGGGGCCGCGCCGCGGAGGTCGGGGGGGCGGCTTCGTCCCGCCGTGCCCGCGACCTGAGCGCGTGTGGGCGGGGTGCGCCCCTGCGCCGGGATAAATAGCGCTTTCCCGCGGCTGACAGCCCGTCCCCGGGGCGCACGGGGGTGCCGAGCGAGCGGGCGGCAGCGCTGGTCGGCGGCTTGCGGTGGCTCGGAGGAAAAAGTTGGGGCTCGCGGTGACTCCGCTCTGGGGTTGCGCTCCTGCCCCTACCTGGGCGTTTTAATTTTTCTTTTTTTTTCTTTCCCGGGGAGAGCCGGAGAAGGGGGAGGACCGGGCAATCCAGGAGGCGAGCCTTTCCCCTCTCTCTCTCCCTGCAGGGCAGGGGAGATGCTGGAAGCGGTTCTGAGTTCGCAGCGCCCGAGGAGGGGATCAGGAGGCGTGTGAGCTCCTGCCGGTCCCCGCGCTGTTCCGCCGGTCCCTACCTCGCCCGGGGCCGCTCGCTGCCCTTCGCCTTGCCGGCCGCCGGCCTCCGCCGCCCCTCGCTGCCGCCGGAGGAGGCTGCCCACCACAGTGGCCCAGGATGCAGTTTCGCCTCTTCTCCTTTGCCTTGATTATCCTGAACTGTATGGATTACGGCCACTGCCAAGCCGGCCGCTGGAGACGCAGCAAGAGAGGTGAGTCCCGCCGCCCGGTCACCCGGGACACCCACCCGGGGCGGCGAGCAGAACTGCTTGCGGGGCAGGAGGGGGCTGCCGGAGGATGGCGGGACCCTCTCCTCCCCTGCCAAGGAAGGGAGATGCCCGGCAGGTGAGGCGCCGGCAGCGAGCCTCGGGGTGCGGGGCCGTGCCGGCGTGGGGATCCCCTGAACTCGGGGTTGCCCACCCTCCTCCTGCTGTGGAGGCCGGACCGGGAGAGGGAGAAACGGCGTGGACGTCAGCTCTGGTGGGAAAGGACCGGGTGGAGTGGCACGGCTGCCCCACGACCCGCGTGGAGCTGTCGGGGACGGGGCTGTCGAGCGGTAGCAGCCCCCCGTTTACCCCCACCCCCAGGGGCCGGCGGAGCCGGGGGTCTCGCTGGCAGCTGACGGGTGCTGCCAGCAGCCGCAGCTACCGGGAGGAGAGGCCGGTTTCGCCGCCGTACCTCATCAAGCAGCCCCCAGCAGCCGGAGGGTGGATCTTAGCCCGCGCTGCTGAGTCTCGCGTGTCCGTGGGGCGGTCTCGGAGGCTGTCCGCCTTGGACCGTCTTTAGGGTGAGCGGGTTTCCGAGGCAGAACGGTGGCTTCTCCCTCTCCCAGCCCTCGGTGCCGGCATCCCCGGCCCGCACGGGGGCTCAGCCGGCGGAGGAGCCAACCCCGCCTTCCCCGGTGCTCCGGGGCATTCCCCGCCGCCAGCGTTTGCTCAAACCCTGCAGACCCTTTCGGAGGAAAAAGAGAGAAAAGGTGCCTTAGGGTTTCATCTGTTTTCCTAAGATGCTGGTGTCGGGATTAGCAGAGTTGGGAGTCGGAGCTGTGAAATGTGCCAGTACAGCACCCATGTGGACAAAAAGGTTACTACAGCTTTTCCCCGGCTGTCAGGGCTGGCTGGCTGTGAGGGTGGTTTTGGTTTTGGTTTTTGGTTGTTGCTGAGTTTTTTGTCGTTGTTTGTTTGTTTGTTTGTTGGGGTTTTTTGGGGGGTGGTGGTGGAGGTGATACAACTTCAGTGTAAAATCCTTTTACTATCCACGTATTCGGAATAATTTTGCAATCCTTTTCAGTATTATTTTATCAGCCAGATCTCCCCTCCCCATTTCTAAAGTGAGCTGAAAATCAGGTGGCTCAGCTGCTGAGAAATTCGCATTTCTGAAAGAATTACACTTTTAATGCAATTATTTGGGAGGAGGGGGAGCTAATATCTCCAGCGACAAGCCAGCACAACTAGTAATAAAACTGAAAGGAAAATAGTCTCTGCTTTCACACACATGTCACCTTCAAAGTAGGTACAAAAAAAAATTGTAAAGCAATTTAGTTTTGATGGTTTTTCAGCAGATGGTTTCCAGAATTTAATTTTTGTGTGTGTGGCTAAAACGATAGCAGTCCTTTAAAGTGACCAGACTATCTGTGCTAACAAAGGCTATACTGTGTCTTTAATTAAATGTGGAACTACTTAGAGTGCTGGCTAGACAGCGGAGGGTGATAGTGGTATTTCTGCTTTACAACAGAGCTTAAGGACTGCATTGTGGGAGTACTGAAATGAATAGACATCTAACTCAGTTGTGTGAATTGTCCTCCTACAAAAACTTAAGCTGGTTTTAATTGATCTCATGTTTGCTGATTGATCTTAGACCAATTGTTGTGCTTGTTGAACAGTTGGCTTTTCCAAAGGAGATTGATTTAAATTAGTTTTTGGTTTAGTTATTGGATAAATAATGTCATTATTGACAGTTGACTTACTGGTGCTGTTTTGTGCTGTCACCTAAGGATTTTGTTTTGCACTTGGAAGAATGCAGTCTTTTTCAGTTAATAAGTCTAAAGAAGTAAGCATAGCCAGTTCTAAGCACTGAATGCAAAATCTAAGAATGCATTCAAATTATAATAGACATTTGCCATGACACATCCAGACTGAAGTAATGCTTTCGTACAGGACCCAAAATTCCAATAATTTCACAATTTTTCCATATCCCATCTGCAAATAATCAGGCATTCACTGTGGGGTACTGGCAGTTAAAATTTCTCTGGCATTCTGTTTTGTCTGTTTCATGATCTCAGATGCTCCATAATATCATTTTCTTAATGAAATAAAATTTTTGGCATATATTAAGTCTCTTGTGTGGTAGAAATCAACTACATTCAGTCTGGAATCACGGGCTAATATCGTGTAGTTGATTTTTCTTTTTTAAAGCAGCTAAATGTACAGTAAACTTGCATTATTGTACAGTAAAACCTGTATTAGAGCTTGCTTTTGTAGCTGATGTAGAGTAGTAAACAAGGGTTTAGTAAATCTGGGGGACATCCTCAGATTTCTTCATTCCCCTTCTGTTTCAACCCTTTCCCAAACGAAACACTTGCTACATGGCAGTAGAAATGGAATGAAAAAAATAAAGGTTTAGAATGTGGTTCCTACCTGGCACTGATTTGTGTTTTGTTAGTCAATGTCACTTTGTTAAAAATTGTTCAGTAAATGCATTACAATACACAGAGTCTGCTAATTCATTGGAGCTCTTAGCTGCTTTTACAGCTCGTTGGAATATTTCTTTGCCTAGTTGGCTCAGAGCAGAACTTTATTTCCCTTGAAACACTCCAGAAAAATCTGTTTGGAAGTCTTTGTCCTGAGCAGGTAATTATGATTACTTGCCTTTCCTGCAGAAGCTATTCTAAAACTTATTTAAGAGCTACATAGCTTAAAGGTCAGTGATGTGATCTCACATCTGGCTGAGCCCAATATGCAAGCACTTCCTTTCCCCTTCTTGTTTAGTTATATGACTTGATTTGGCATTTCTATTGGATATCTACTTGCTTGTTCATTGAAATGAACATTTTCATCTTTGATTCAGATTTCTCCTTAGCAGTCACTACTAGATAAGAAGCTTCTTATCTTATCATTTCACTGAACATTATGTTCATGTGCTTGGAAGGTGAGTGGTTTTTCCCATGTCTTTGAGACATGATAAGAACAACTTTCCCAAAGGGTACCTAAGATCAAAATGGGAGCATATAGAAATGAAGTCTGTTGGGCTGGTTTACCACTAGGAGTGATGGTGTTCTGCAAAAGCATTGACAGAAAACAATATAGGATTCACTGTTAAGAGCTGTCAAAAATTAGATGCTAACAAAATTCCCTGACAAAAAAGTCAGTGTAACAGCAGCATCTGCACTGATGAGAGAATTTAATTTTACTACTTGGAGGATCTGTGGAGTTGCTGTGACTAAATGAGAAAGAGTTCCAGCATTGGAATAATATTGACCCTGGGAAAATGGAAGTTACCTATATCTAAGAACTCAAAGGAAAAATTGTGGGTGTCAAACACTTAACTATTTAATTCAAGGAGCTAAGGTGCATACTCATTCCTAGATGCTTGCACTCTGTATTAGATGTACATAAAGAAAGGGGAAATGTCTGTGGCAATGTCTGAACAATAATTGACAGTGGTGATGGCAAAATAACCACAGGCATTTCTATAGGAGGAATGCCTATAAAAGGAAATTTCCTCAAGTATTGCTCAGAGCTTACTGTAGCTCCTTGTGTGGTATTGATAGGAGTGTTTGTATACATGGAGGAATACAGTAGCTGGAATCAAAATTACATTAATAAAATCTGTACCATTGTATAATAAGATGGGAATATTGACCACAAACCAGTTATTAATGTAGGAAGCTGTTACATTTTCAACTAGAAGAAAAACCTGTTCAGATACTAGGGACTGTGATTTAGCTTTTGTAACTAGATATTTACATGGAACAGGGATAATCTTGAAACCTGTCTCAGTTGGATTGTGTGGTCCTGCTTTTTTCCTACTCTTTGGGAAAGACTGAGTATTTGGGCATTAGGGAAAAGGAATCTGTGCTGGAAATACTTGATTGAAGTAAGTACCACAGCTGCTTTTACAAGCACAGTGCTAAGTACATGAGGTTTACTATCTCAAAAAAAAAAAAAAGCTGCGAAGAACATCTTTCAGTTTTCCAACAGTGTCCAAATATTTTACCCATTTCATCTCCCTCTCTTCAAACTTGAAATGTGTTTTATATTTGGAGGACAATTAACTTCTTTTTTGCAGGTTAAAGTTTAAAATCTTGTGAGGAAGCTGTGCTTTGAAATACTTATTTTCCTCAGGTGTTACATTAACTACTTGTAACAGTATTTGTAAAAGAACCAAGACATATCAACACTTTCTGAAATAACTGCCCAGCTACTTGTGACAGTAGTGAAGCTTTGAAGACTACTTTCTGTTCCTTAGCCCCTTACTACTTAGGATAATTAGTTATTAGACTTTATATACACATTGTCAGCAGTGCGAGAACCCTATAAAACTGTAACCACTGAGAAGTCAAAACTTTGGATACTCATGCCATATTATCCAGAAAGTCTGAGAATTTCTTAATCTAAAATATCAGCAGAAGTCAAAACCTATTTGTGAATGACTGAATACCAACCTAGCTACTGATTCAGTGTTCCTGAGGCTAATTGGTGCTTTGGTTGATTGTGAAGATTTAAAGAAGAGATGCTCAAAACACCAAGGGCAGGATTCATCATGAGAACAGACACCTCAGTTTAGGTGCTTGATCCAGTTTCTTGAGGTAGGTTTCTAGTGCTGCTTGTGATATTTGAATGCTATCCCTTTGTGCTTGTCATATACGTGACCTTCTTGAGCAACCAGAGGCCAGGCAAGATAGACTGCAGCAAGTCATATGCATCTGACACCCTTAGGTGTGTCCTGGCCCATTATTGTGGAAACTGAAAACTGGAAGCATGTGCTAGCACAGTATGTATGCTTTTCCATGTCTGTATCCGTCCCTCAGCTTCTGTTACAGGACACTTGGAGTTAAGATACTGGTCTATATGGCTATGTCTGGTCAGACCTAAGTATATTATTGTATTATTTTGTATTAAAACCTGCAGGAAGATTTACAGTGTGATGAAGGACCTATATTTGACTGTTTGATAAACTTGGGTCTGTTTGATATTTTGCCTTTTGGGGGGGAATGTATGCTATCCAAAGCTTGCCTGAAATCTGTTACTAGAGCTGTTCAAAATGCATGACAAATACCAGAAGTGAGGTTGTATACTAATATGGGGAAGCAAAGATGATAACAGCAAGAATGCAATTTCTCTCATCTATGTATCATTTACAGTATACAAAGCAGCATAATTACCATGGTAAAGTATGCTAGCATGGTGGTGTTTACATAAGCAGCTCTTAATGAAAAATATGACATTATTTAAAAACTGGAAAGTGGAAGTTGTGTTCACTATCAAGGCATAAAGAAATAAACAATAGTTTTTCTGTAAGCTATTTCTTTGTTCTGCCAAGAGTCTGACTGTCCCATGGAGGTCTGTATTTCATTTCTGATCATCTGGCTATTTTTTAAAAACAAAAAAATCTTAGCTAACCATAGATTATAGGGGACTGTCTAGTCAAACCTGCAGATCATCACAGGTTGCAAATTTTTCCCAGTGTACTGTACATCAAACTCAGAAGTTTAAAGCTGACCATAACAACCCTTGCCAAAAATGCATTCTTGCTTATAAACTCCAGGGGTGGGATTCATGTGACTACTTGTAAATATCTGCAACATAAATGTCTTCATTTTCTTTTATAATCCATGTAGTAGTACTCAGCACAGTCTGTGAAGCTGCTTGTACAGTTAACTCATTCTGCAGTAGATACCTGCCTTTGATCATATAAACCATACCCCAAAGTCAATAAATATTAAAGATTACTTGATTGCCTCTATCTACAGAAGAAGTGTAGTTCAGATGTACACATCTTCATTGTTAGCCCTTTAAGTTGAAATAACTCCAAAGGAGAAGGGATCTACCACATGCAATATTCTGACCTTTTATTAAAATTATGTCAACTTTAACAGGTGCAGTCCTTGAAATGTATACCTTTTCTCATATTATAGATTTATTTAGTTTCGGATATTTTTAATACTAAATTAAATTACTCAGGCATGCCCTCTCTTTTCACCTCAAAGTTTTGTTCAAGCACAGTTGGAGAACCTTCTGTGTTTGTCTAGGCTCCAAGTATTTGCTAATCCTTTTCTGAGTGAAAAGCATGACTTCATACATGTTGGCTGTTAATAATGCACAAATCTAACAGCTTGATCTTTTCATCATGGAATGTTTTAGGTACCAAAATTAGGTGCTGCCATTGTTTGTAGTCATTGTCTTTGTAGTACTTGATTAGCACATGCAGTGCTTTGGGAAGGATCTGTTGGGTTCTGCAAAGTCACCCTGTGCATGCAGAGTTAACTCTTTCCCTTTTTGAGGCAGTGTTATTGTGTTTAAAACTTTTAAAATAGCTTCACAGGTAGTTTTTTGTGTAAAGCATGGAATAGTCTGGTGGTAGGACTTTTTGATATTTTAAATTGGACTAATACATTTTAGGAAGTAGTGCCAAGTAGGTCTTGTTCCTGAGCAGGTGCAGAGTTTGGGTCATAGAGTTATTTCTCCTCCTTACATGTTGACTTTGTTCAACCAGGTCTTGTCATATGACCCACTTATTGACCAGAGTTTATTTTTGTAATTGTTGAACTCGATTTATTTGTGGGAGGTAAGATAACATGTGAGCCTGTCTTGAGAATAACGTGATGCAGGAACATTTCTCTGTATTTGGCAGTTGCATTTCTTAGAGGGTTTACCATGATATGGACAGTCCTTGTCCATTTTCACCCAAACTTTTTCAAAACTAAGTGGAGAAAAGAAGTCAAAAGGGATCAGGGTGATGGTCTCTACATCGTACACTCCCCAAAAGGCAAATGATGGTGCAACACTGTGCCGAGCATTAGCAGAAACCAGAGTGACAGGCTGCATCTGACAGACATTTTAATTAGTGTCACCTTTCCAATGCAATGATTTCCTCTATCTCCTCTTCATGCAGTGGAGGTGGGGGAGAGGGGGAATTACAAGAATCTGGTGTTTGTACATAATCAGAATTCAGAACACTCGGTTGATATGATGGACTGGAGATGGAGATGATGACTGTAACTTATCTAAAATGATGGAGTACCACAATACTTTCCTCTATAGATCAACCTCTGAAACTACAGGGTTTGAGACCTTAACCATATTTTTCTGCTTTGGGATTGCTCCCACTTCACACCTTGATTTCAAAGCCATGCACATCTCTAACCTTTATTTATCAAACTATGATTCATAGAATCATAGAATCGGCTGGGTTGGAAAGGACCTCAGAGATCATCAAGTCCAACCCTTGATCCACTACCGCTTTGGTTACTAGACCATGGCACTGAGTGCCACATCCAGTCTCTTCTTAAAAACCCAAATGGATGGAGAATCGACTACTTCCCTGGGCAGCCCATTCCAATGTCTGATCACCCTCTCCATGAAGAAATTCTTTCTAATATCTAATCTAAACCTCGCCTGGCACAACTTAAGACCATGCCCTCTTGTCTTGCTAATAGTTGCCCGTGAAAAAACACCAACCCCCCCTGGCTCCAGGCTCCTTTCAGGGAGTTGTAGAGAGCGATGAGGTCTCCCCTGAGCCTCCTCTTCTCCAGGCTGAACACCCCCAGCTCCCTCAGCCTCTCCTCACAGGACTTGTGCTGGAGTCCCTTCCCCAGCCTGGTTGCCCTCCTTTGGACCTGCTCCAGGACCTCAATCTCCTTCCTGAACTGAGGGGCCCAGAACTGGACACAGGACTCGAGCTGTGGCCTCACCAGGGCTGAGTACAGGGGCAGAATCACTTCCTTGGACCTGCTGGCCACGCTGTTCCTGATCCAGGCCAGGATGCCATTGGCCTTCTTGGCCACCTGGGCACACTGCTGGCTCCTGTTCAGCTTCCTGTCAATCCAGACTCCCAGGTCCCTCTCTGCCTGGCTGCTCTCAGCCACTCTGTGCCCAGCCTGGAGCTCCCCATGGGGTTGTTGTGGCCAAAGTGCAGGACCTGGCACTTGGCCGTGTTGAACCTCATCCCATTGGAATCAGCCCAACTCTCCAGTCTGTCCAGGTCCCTCTGCAGAGCCCTCCTGCCTTCCAGCTGATCCACACTCCCCCCCAGCTTAGTGTGGTCTGGGAATTTGCTGATGATGGACTCAATCCCCTCATCTAAATTGTCAATGAAGATATTGAACAGAACTGAGCCCAACACTGATCCCTGGGGGACACCACTGGTGACCATCATAGAGCAGATGCTGCCATTTTCTGGAGCTGTACAGTTCACACTGCCTCATCCCTGTGTTTGTACTTAAACACTCATGCATGCCATGCTCCAGTGAATGTATCTTCTATGATTTAATCTTTATTTTGATGCAATTGCTTCGTGCTTAAATGTGAAGTTGCAACTTCAAATTTCTTTTTAGGTGGTAGCTTGCAAAAGACTGGTAATTAAATTTCCCGGCCTTTCCTCTTGTTTTTGGGACTTGAGTATACAAGCTGTGAAGAGGTGATTTATTTTTTTTTTAAGGGAAAGCAGAGAAGTAACTGGCATTTTAGATACATCTGATGACTAGTGCGAAAAATATTCACGCTCTTTGCTTCACTGTAATAGGAGAAATATCTTTTGATAGCAGTTAGTTTGCAAATTTTGGCATGCAGTAATGAAACAGTTACATTTTTGGTTTTGAAATACTAATTTCCCTAAAGCTAAATACTTGATGTATATGTAAGAATTTGTCCTTTTAAGAAGCAAAAAAATGTACTCTATCTCCTGTCATTCCTTTTGTTTTGGTTTGGTTTTATGGGATGGTGTTTGTATGACTAAGAAGGAAAGTGTAAGTAACTACAAGTAATATTTAGAAGAGTCCTGCAGTTCTGTAATTACATTTCAAAATAAACACTCTAATTGAATTATGAAGAGGGCAACAGCAAATCTCACGTACATTTAACATAGATCCAAACCATGAAAATCCTTCTAGTTTGATTGTGTGTTTTCAAAACCAAATTTTTGTTTTTTAGGATTTAAAAAATGTAAATCTAAAAATAATCCAGAGCATATGGTTTAGGGATTACAAGTCTCAAATTTACCTTGCAGAAACTTTTATCTGTTTTTTTTTTTTTTTTTTTTTTTTGAGAATTGTCAAGATTTTCTCCATGTTGATGAAAACCAGACCCAAACATAGATGTAGTGAAACAGAGAGAGGGGCCTAAAAGATAAATAGTGTTTGTGATGTTGGCTTTTAGGTACTGCCTAAACTGGTGCTTTTTTAAAAATCACTGTGCAGTTACATGAGCACTAACTTCCAAGTAGACCATGTGCAGCAGTCAGGACAATGTCTGTGCCTTTTCGTATATCCAGGGAAACATCTACTGATTTACACTGCAAAGGGACAACAGTATCTGAGTTAGATAATTGCAGTGATGCGGCAAAATATAAACTTCCTGATCCAGACATATTATTTTCCTTTTTTGAGTTGAAATATGGCTGAAATATGTTACAGACAAATATATGCTCTGCACTCATGTACGGTCTTTTCAGCCGTATGGTTACCACCTTTGAAATACCAAAAAAACCCCAAACTAGCCACATCAGACAAATGGCTGTTGTGCATGCACAGATGAAGCTGCACATGTAGACCAGCCCTGACGACACCCAGTGAGTCCATACTAAAACTTGCTGGTCAAATTGGAAAGCACTGAAACAGCAAATGTTACTGAGTTGCTCTTGCTTCTTTTTCCAATTACTACAAAAATGTTGGTAGGTGTGATATATTTTCATTATAAATCTATGGACTTACCTAGTGATTCCAGTGACAAGTATGTAGCTGTGATGCTTTTGAATGGAAACTAAAGTATCATAATTTTTCACTTTGTTGAGATAGTACTAAAGGATCCCCACTGAAATGAAGCCCTGTAGCACTGGCCCTGCTTATAACATAACCTCTGAATTCAGCATGTCAGAGCAAAATCTGTCCTGGATTTGCCTTCATGGGCAGAAATATTTTTGGCTTTTCATTACGGGTAGTTCAGACCTATTTTAGGTCTAGTTTTTTACACAGAATCACACACAGAATTGTCATGGTTGGAAAAAACGCCTAAGATCACCACACCCAACTGTCAACATCACCACCCTCCCCAAAAATGCCCAAACAAACAAAAAACCTATCTATCACTATGCCCACCTAGAGCATGAAGTGCCATGCATGGTGTTAACATATTGGTCATGGAATCAGTTTTGACACAACAAGAATAACTATGACTTTACAGGATCAGTGGTGCCATGCACCCAAGGTACTTTAGGTTGTGTTCACAGCACAGAAACACGGGAGCCACCTGGGTTAATGTTAGTTAAAGCTATTACCAGTTACTGGAAAATGCTTAAAAATGGCCTCCAATTTGAGATGCTTCTCTGTTTCCAGGGACCTGACCAAAGAACATTTCTTAGGGTTTTTCTTATTTTTCTGATCTTATGGAATACTTTCATTAGGAGTGTTCTTAGGATGTGGTCCTCTCCAAAATAGTCACTCTTCTCTTCTGTGTTTGTTTGAATGGTCACTTGTGAGGAAAACTGACTTTCTAAGGGACATCCAAGGCAAGACACCCCTTGGTGTTGGATAGTCCTGTGACTTTGCTGTTGGTCTCTACTCCTGTATCAACAGCTGATGACAGAGCAGTTCTTCATCTTGGGTTCCTTGCCTGAGCCATCAAACAGATACCTGGCCTGCATGTGTGTTTCTTGGTGATTTGTAAGATGTTCAGAAACTACTAATTATGCTTGGGCAGACAGCCTTTTCTGTGTCTGTGTTGTATGCCTGACGTGGTTTGGTCTGGGAAGCCTGTATCACAGGTAAGAGAGTAAGTCAGAGAGGTTGCTTTCATTGTTAGTCTTTCCACATGTAAAACTCTTGGTTAATACATGTGTGCATCAATGACAAAGGTAATAAAATATAAATCCCTGTTTTATGTAAATGGTAAGCAGTATTGCACTATGAAAAAGTTAATACTGTGGCAGTATGAGGGTTAAAATTTAAAGCATCTGATTGAAATGGTGCCTCTTGACAGATGCTTTGGCTTCCAACTGTATTTCTCACAGCACTATGGCAGTGTGCTGGAGTGCAGCAATCTCAGTGATGCTGAGTTGACAGTGGATCATAATTTTTTTTTTTTTTTTAGGAAACATTTGTAGCTGTTGCTGGAAAGTTGAATGAGAAATATCGACAATACTTTTGTAGTGTTTAAAGTAACTATTTCTTTATAAAGATGACTTTGGTTCAAGTATACTGTGGTTTGCCTTTTTGTAATTTTTTTTTTTAGTAGAGATTGTTGTAGAAGGAGAAAAGTATGAACTGCTTCAGTGCAACTTGTTTGCCTTGAAATTGAGAAGCAAATCTACAGAATCTTACATTTAGGTGAACAGAACCTGTAGGCCACCTAGTGCTACACAGTGTGTGTCTTTCCTGCTGTACAGATGGGTAGTGGTAAAAATACATACTTCTTTTGAAAAGTTCAAATGAGCAAAACTGACACAGGTAGAAGAGGAAAAGGAGGTGCAGGATAAGCTTGTGATTAACAGTTTGAGACAAAGTTTCTCCAGTTTTGATTCTCAGACTTGTCCTCACTTTCTGGATTATGCATCCTCTCTGTGATGAGGGTATATACTAGCACAAAACCCCAACATTTGCTCCATTGCAAATAGCCCAGTTCAGGCTCATCTGTATCTCTCTCAGCAAGAAAGTCATCAATTTTCCTGTTATCTTCCTGTATTTGTGCTGCATATGCTCTGTACATCTTTCTTTTGCATAATCTCTGCAGAAATCCAATACAGAAACTTCCATTTTTTGTCAAAGGGAATCTAGTTTTGCACCTTCGAGTACAAGAGAATATTGTCTGGTTTTCTGTTAAAAATATCTTGTTGTTTACATCTAGTGCCAGCAGTATTCTGGAAATTACCCCCCCATCCAGTGGAGCTTCAACAGGCTGGAGAAGCAACAGGAACCTCATAAAGTTCAACATGTGCAAAGTCCTGCACCTGAGCAAGAACAACCCCATACATCAATATATGCTGGGGGCCACCCAGCTGGAAAGCAGCTTGGCAGAAAAGGCTTAGGGGGTCCTGGTGAACACTGTTGAACCTCAGCCAGCAAGGTGCCCTTGCTGCAAGGAGGACTAATGATGTTCTTGGTTCATTAGGAGGAGACTTTCCCCTCTGCTCAGTGCTAGGGGTGCACACCTAGAGTGCTGTGTCCATCTCTGGGCTCCTCAGTACAAGAGAGGCATGGACATACTGGAAGGAATTCAGCAAAGCACCACAGAGATGATTAAAGGACTGAAGCATCTCTCCCATGAGGAAAGGCTGTGAGAACTGTGACTGTCCAGCCCAGGGAAGGGACAAGGTGGATCTCATCCATGGAGCTGAAGGGAGGGTGCAAAGAGCACAGAGTCAGGCTCTTTTCAGAGGTGCCCAGTGTCAGAACCAGAGGCAATGGGTACAAAGTGGAGGTTCCTTTTGAATGTCAGGAAACACTTTTTTACTGTGATGGTGACTATGGAGAGGTTGTGGAGTCTCCATCCTTGAAGATAGTAAGAAAACCCTCTATTCCTGGGCAGCTGCATCTAAGTGGTCCTGCTTGAACTGGATAATTTGACCAGATGACCTCCAGAGGTCCTGTCCAACTTCAACTATTTTGTGAAATGGAGTCTGGAAAAGGATCAGGTACCTTTGTGCCTGATTGATTTTAATAACAGTCAGTTGTGGAGAGGAAACCTGGAGAGTCCAGTCCCTGTAGGAACTGTGACATATGTGACTGAATTATGTGCATCTGCAATCACCTTCACTTTGTTGGTGTAATGAGATCAACTCAGAAGCTTCCTGGTATTTAGCAGTGCTACGGGACTTCCTGACTCAGTCACTTTCTCAACAAGACACCTCTTCTAGCCAAAATCTTGAAATAGCATCTGCTTCACTTCTTACTTCCTTGCTCTTATGCACACTTCCATGCAAAAAAAGCTGATGATACACAGCAGAAATGGAAGGTAGGAGGTGAAATCAAAGGGAACATGAAAAATTATGTTTGTCTGGGTGATCTAAGCCATTTAAAGTTATTAAAAAAAATAAGATTCTCTATTATGTTAATTTTGCATCATATGCGTTCCTTGCTCCCTCTTTTCTTTCTAAATATTTACAAATACCAAGGAGTGCATTAAGAATAGAATGATTAAGATACCATATCTAACTCTGGTCTCACTCATTTTGTTGTAACTGGGAGTAATATCAATCTGCCTGAGTTCTGAAGTGGTGCTTCCTCTGGTTTATTGTCTCGTGCAGTATTACTGTCAGATCCTACAGAAAGAATGAAAGGCAGGCACTTTATTTTTGAGAGCTGTAGTTCACATCGCTAATCCTGTATTTGAGAACTCAAACTGATTTTCATTACTTTTAATTCTTTCCATCAGCCTCCTGGAAAAAGCCTTACTGCTTCCAACTTTTATTTCAGTTATTGTAACATTAGCAGTGGCATCAATATGTAGGGGTTTTTTTTTCAGCTTTTGGAAAAGGGCTGAAATGTGACTCTTAAACCTGAATCTGAAGACAGACTTGGTTTCATATTGTTTTCTCTTAATAGCTTTCCAAGCAGCCACTAAGTGAAACTACTGCATATTGAGCCTGGTGTAATATGAGGCTCATTGGGTAAAATAACATTAGTCTGTGCTACTTAAACACACTGTGGAAGGCTTAAGAAGCAGAGGAAGGAAAATATTTGAAGAGCTCAACTGGATGTGGTCGAATACAAGTAATGTCACCTGAGAAGGATTAGGATTTGCCAAAGCTTGACCTGAACGAAGACCTCCATTTAGGGCTTGTGTTCCTACCAGATCAGCTGCAGTAGTTTTTCCATGCATGATTTTCAACCAACAGTCATATAGTGAAAGAGTCTAGTGATTTACTTGGCTTCTGTGTCTCAGCTGCTGTAAAGTCAAAAAAAATAAAAAAAAATATATCCCAGTTTAACATTCTTTCTCCTTATTAGTTCCAGCTGGCATTTTCTAATTACTAAAGTCTTAACATTTTTTTCCATCTACATTCTGTTGCTTTTATCCTAGCTGGGACCTCAGTGTATGCAATCTATCTGATAAAGAGCTACATGTGTAAATCATTCTTAGATGTGGACAGCTTCAAAAATACATGCATTGACACTTCAGGAGAAGACCCAGTGGAGTGCTCAGTAGCAGTGGTACTTCATCCCCAGGGGTCTTTGCTTTCTGATTATGTGGTATTAATGTCTGCTGTGATGCTATCTTCAAAAATTATGTAATTCTTCTCTTTTGTGATTGTGTTTTAGAGTGCTCAGGACACTTTCTCTTGCACCTCCATGAAGTGAGAGGTATCTCTTATGGGTGTAGAAATTGAGTCCTAGAGTTATAGAGGCCCATGTTCCTCCATAAATAAAAGATAATACAGACTGGGGGTGTTTAAGGGATTGAGGAATGCTTAGCACCTCTGAAAAAGCAAGTCCCAAGGGATTTTTTTTAGTCTGCTATGAGTTGGGATGGGGATAGAATAAAAAGAAACGATTGCACCCACATCATGTGTCTAGGGTCAAAGCACCACAGCAGGCCACTGTAGTCATTCTTGCTAAATCTGGGATTTGACTATTGCAGGGTAAAGTAGGAAAGACTTTTTAGATGGAAATTTAAAAAAGAAAACAAAACATGTTTATTAATATTAGCATTTTTCAGAGGGACTACTTAATCTCCTGCTTCTAGGTTTAGACTTGAGTATCACAGACTAGGAATACTCTTAGTGTAGAGATGAATTTGTCTTTACCAACCAAGGTTTTTTATACCTTTCTGTAAAACATTATTGACTGCTGCTGGAGTGACCAATGCTTTTGCTCAGTATGTCAATTTCCATGCAATGTTTTCATTATCAAGTCCATGTTTCTACAGAACATGGTACTTGATTCTAGGTTTTTAGGAGGCTCAGCATAACATGTACCTTTCTGGCTACTCTTCTTAAAAATACGTCAAGTCACAGTTAAACCTGGCAGATATGTAATGAGAAAAAGCACATGATGAAATGCCTTTATGGAGGAACAGCATGTCTCTCAAGAGACTTGTACTGAAATGATTTAATGTCATAACTATTTAGTGTTAGCCTTCTTTTGCACTTACATCTCACACTGGTAACTAAGGAAATTATGATTGAATATTAACCATTTTGTTTAGCCACAAGCATAGTTGACTTGGTTTTCACTGCTGCTTGTTAGCATGTTAATTTGTTTCTTGATTTTTGTCACTCATACTTAGTTTGTAAAAGAAACACTATCTCATCTCTCCTTGTAGTAACCACGTGGAGATCCCCATGCTATTCTGCTGTAGGGAGTAATCTCAGAGAAATCTGATTAGCTGAATGCCCTTGATAATATTCAAGTACATCCTAGAGCTTTGCATTTGCTGTTTGATGTTTCCATTTTACAGCTTTACTTAAATGCTCTGCAGGGATTGTGGTTTAGTGGTGAGAGCATGAAATTTGAGTCCAAGGTGCTTGGTTCTCTTTCCAGCAGAGGTGGTCAGTATGTTTAAAACCAGGTTCTTCTAGCTTGCTACCCCCATAATGGACTTAGGCATGTGTGTTGGCAAATTTTCCCCCCTCTCTCTCTGTCTCTTTTTTTTTTTTTTTTTTTTTTTTTTTTTTCTCTCCGTCCCTTAAATGTTGAGCATTCACAGCTTGGACAGGAACTGCAAGTTTTTATTTCACTTCTGTACCTCAGTTAGCTGGTGCAGAGGGCAATGTTTTATCACAGTGCACTTTCTATTATATCAGCAATTTAGATGGCTAAGAGGTCCTCAAGTGTTAATCTCTAGGCATGCATATTGTTATCATGAAGGATAACAAGCACATAAATGAGTTTCCTGCCTCTAAGTTTATTAACTGAGCAAACACATGCATGTAGAACATTAATCTGTGGCAATGATCTAAGAGATTTTGAAAGTGTTGGCTATCTCATGTGAAGTCTTCTGTGTTTTCATATCTGCCAGAGATGAGATGAGATAGCCAGACCTGTGTGACTCTGCATCTCTTCTCTCTGTTGTGCAGAAAAAAATCTTTTTTCATGAAAAGATATGTATCCGAAAGATTATTTAGATTTTTTTAATCCTGACATTTTAACTTTCAGATACAGAGGATGGAGCTTTTCATATGCCAAGTAGGCATTTGCAGTAGTTGATGTAAGAACAAGTGATATATTAATAAAAATAAATTGTTTAATTTCATACAAAAAATAAGATCATTGCCAGATTTTGAATATGACACAAAGTTTGGGACACCTCAGACTTGTACTGTGAAATGAAAATATTTCAAAGAGTTCTGCATTTAGGGATCCTAACTGAAAACCTTAATGACTCTAAGTTATCTGAAAATGGAAACTTAGCTTTAAAAATTTAGGGCATTCTCCAAGTAAAGAAATGTCTATTTCTTATATTAAGTGTGAAAGAATGACAGAATCATAGAAAGTTAGGGATTGAAAGGGACTTTGAAAGATCAATTCCAACCCCCCCTGCCAGAGCAGGGTCACCTACAGCAGGTCACGCAGGAACATATCCAGGTGGGTTTTGAATGTCTCCAGGGAAGGAGACTCCACAACCTCCCTGGGCTCTGTCACCCTCACAGTGAATAAAATTCTTCCTTATATTTCTATGGAACCACCTATGCTCCAGTTTATAGCCATTGCCTCTTGTCCTATTGTTAGTCACCCCAGAGAAAATCTTGGCTCCATCCTCCTGGCACTCTCCCTTTACATATTTATAAACATTGATGACCCCTCAGTCTCCTCTTCTCCAAGCTGAAGAGCCCCAGCTCCCTCAGCCTTTCCTCACAAGGGAGATGTTCCACTCCCTAAATCATCTTGGTCGCTCTGCACTGGACTCTTCCAAGCGGTTCCTGTTTCTTCTGGAACTGAAGAGCCCAGAACTGGACACAATATTCCAGATGCGGCCTTACCAGGGCAGAGCTGAGGCAGAGTATGTATGTAGCATATTTGGTTTTACCTTGGCAGAGGTGCCAGTGTCTTTCCATTAATTCTAGACACCCTTATTACTCATATTACAAACCTCATCTAATGTGAACCAAGTGGCTTTTAGTTTTTTGTAAACATGTGACTTGTCTGTTTTTAAGAGTGTATTTGCATTCCCACAGAAACAAAAAAAAAAAAATTCAGTTTCCCTTTGCTAAATGCTAATTAAAATTTCTGCTTGAAATATACTGAATGCTAAGCACAGGTACATTTAATACATAATTATTCTTTGACTTCTTTATGAATTTTAAAAAGGCCCTTTATCCATTAAATGTCATTCTTTCTGGATGACACCCAGCCTGCTGTGATTTACCAAATCTGAAATACAGAAGCTACTTTATTTCATTTTTTAAATGGTTTTCCTGCAGGATGAGGAGATAAAGCTATGCATATCTGAACAGCAAATGAGCTCCATCTGTTCTAGCTCAAGATTTTTGAGTCTGATCCATCATCGTTGTTTGATGTCTCAAATTCTGGTGCCTTGGGCTGACAACAGGGAGGATGAGAGAAGAGTTGGTGGATGTTTTGAATGTGCTAAGTACATGCAGGATGTAAAGCACAGTGCCATTGGAATGAGTTAAAGTGATGTCCTGAAGTTAAGTGTGTATTTGTGTAGTGTGGAAACAGTGAGTTTGAGCTGCCTTTTCCATACATCTTTCTGTACCTCAGATACATTCATATGTTGTCATAGATGCATTTTTCCATAGTTACAGTTTTCTAATCTGATGTTTCTCTACTATGTTTGAAGACACCTGTTCTATTCTTCTATCTTCCCCATTTCTAATTAGACAGCTTTGCTGCTCTTCCCCTTGGTCATGTACAGCTTTAACATAATTTTGAGTATTTATTCCTCCTTCATTTTCTTTCCAAGTTTCTCAAAGCTATTTCGTTTTGCCTGCAAAGCATTAATTTTCTCTTCATATTTATTGGAAGTGTCTTCTCTCTGTCCCCAAACCTCCAAAAACCTCCTGTCTATTGAAAATGGTTTACTGGATGGGTTTTTTTTGTTTTTTTGTTTTTGTTTTTGTTTTAAGACAACTTCGAAGGAAATGTATTTGATTTTCTAAAAAAGTGCTATGAATTATGGTTTTGCAGTGGTCATGTTCAGTTTTACTGAAGATTTAGAACAGGAGGACTGCAATGATAAGCAATTGACTCAGGATGAAAAAAACCTATTTTAACTTCCTGACTTTCAGCCTGTGTGACCTTGCTGAGGCATTCAGTCCCTCTGCTGTCCCCATCTTTCTTCATCTGCAAAATGTGACTACACATTTGCTCCTGGCATAGACCTGTGACAATTCTCTCTGTTTCTTCTTCCATTGTTACATCCCTTTTTTTTCTAATATGTATAACTTGGAAGACCTCTTCCTTAGCATTCATTAATTTCTGCTTTTAGTGCCTTTATCCAGTGTGTTCTTTGCAGACTTTCTTCATAAACAGCAATTTGATGGTCAAAACCTCATGCTAGGACTTGGAAGCAGTGTAGTTATTTAAATAGCTCAGTGTGTTCTTTAAGATAAAAATATAGGGAGAGTTCTTGCCCTGTGAAATGAATGGCACATCTTCCATTGACCCAAGTGAAATGAGAATTCTACTCCTGGTTCACAGGTTCCAGGTGAAATGCTGTTACAGCTCAATATGGCTGTGAACAAACTTATGCAGTGATTTTTATGGATTCAAGTAGGACTGTGTTCCTTTACTTGTTAGTCATGTACTTTCCACATCTTATGTAAAACATAATGGGGCCTTAGGTACCTTGGAAGTAGCTGAGGTGAGTTGGAATTTGAGATGTTTCCAGTACAGAGCCAAGGTTCTTACTAATGCTCAATAAAAATAAGAGAATAGGATTTCCTTTAGGTTTGTGAATTTTGTTTACTCATCATAGTCTTAGCATGTAAAATCTTAAGGCATGAATGAGTTTTAGTAACACATGCTCTTGTTAGTATTGTTTCAGGCTTGGCAATAAACAAACTGCCCTTTTCAGCCTCTCAGTAGATAAATACTTCATATTTTATTAGAACAGTTTGGCTCCTGACATGAACTGTAGGCCCATTAATCTGGCAATATAGTGAATGAGACTGGAAAAATACAGGATGCAAGTATGTTCTTCATTATGCACTTTAATACCAACCAGATATATAGTGTGTATTCTAGAACTTGGTAGTCTGAGTGTACTGAGCAACTAGCAAATTGTTGACAAGGCTCATATGCTGTTGGTTTATTTTGGGGTTTAGAGTAAAAAGCTATAAGAAATGTCAACTGTTTGACATTATATGTTGATGCCTATCGCATCTTGCTGGACATAGCTTAAATAGATAAAGCCAGTGGTTTTATTACCTTCAGCTCATTGAATCCAGAAACAAAGCAACTTAAAGAATATGTGAAGGAGCTCTTCAGTAAGTCTGGAAGACAAAGACCCCTTGTTTATAAGGAGGGTTACATTTTTACATTAGAGATAGTAACTAAAAAAAACCTAAATTCCAATCAATGAAGCAGTAAGCCTTCTATGTCACCATGATCTTTTAATTTGGGAGTGGTTTTCCTTCCCAAGTTTAATTTCAGAGTTACTCAGATCACTTATGAAGTAGGAAAGCATAAATTTCTATTGATTGTAGAAAGATTCTAAGAATCTTAGAAGTGATGATCATAATAGTCTCAGTGGCCACATGTCCAGTGAATTAGTTGTTGTTACTCAGTGGGGAAAATGAACTTCCAGATACCAGACTACAAACTGGGAAGTTTGCTCTAGCAGATAGCCTTTGTATCTTTCCTGTAGCTCATCTGTGAGGAGCATGCAAGTGGAAAGGAAGCTTGAAGGCCTTTGAATACAGTTGTAATTTTCCTATCCAGTATTTTCCTCTTGGATTAACATTATCACTGGCAAGGTGCTGGAGTTCTTGAAATGTGTGAAGGGCACAATATTGACTGAGGGCCTTCACTGTATGTGATGCTTCAGAAGTTATTGAAGTCTGTAATTCTAGAATGTGTACTGTAGAGTTTCATAGTGTTTGTATTGAAAGCCATCATGTTTTTTACAGTTTCCCTTTCTTACCCATGAAGTTCATGCTGAAGATACTTCAGTGGGTTGACTTCCAGGACAGAAAGACTATCAATATATTGGTGTAAATGAAAGGAGAGTTCCTGTATAAATAAAAAAGGAGGCATTCTAACAGAACCACTCCATTAATGGTTATTAATTACTTCTATAATAATGGTGCAAAATTTTGGTATTGCATTAAATTTTCTGCTGCATTACTTCCTTCCTCTTCTTACAAGACATGTTAGCAAAAAGTACATTTGTAAGAACTAGTCAAGGTCCAGGACTCTTGGCAACTGAGGATGCAGTGAAAGAGAACTTGTAGCCTGACTTTCTCTTAAGCCTCAGATCTTTCCTTTAGGACTGATATCACTGTACTTCCACAGCACAGAGATGCTGATTTAGAAAAATGAGCAAAGAAAGCAGTGTATTTGGTGATGAAAAATGATTTCCTGTGGTGGTGGAGATTGGGCAGAGAAATAGGAAAACACCACCTCTTTTTTCATGAAAAGCAGACAAGTTGCATAGAACGTACCATTTAGTAAAAAGAAAAATAATTACCAAACAAGACATCACTGTAGGAGCATACAAAAAGCCATAGGAAAAAAGTGTCTGATTCAGTGGTATAAGATTTTGGGGTTCAGTTTTTACTGGGTATGACAAAGTGTGTTGTGATCTCTTTGGAGTGAGCCTTCACGCAAATATACTCACAGACTGTGCACAGATTCAGAAAACATTCCTGTATTTGAAGTGGTTTAGCAAAATTCATTTATCCATTAAATCAAGAACTGTGTTTAGGCTGCAGGACCTGATGGCCCACAGAATCTGCACCGGGCTCCTAGCAGTCATATATAAACTGTCTGATCACTCTCAGCTGTGTTGTAACAAATAATTGGAAACTTAATATCTGCCAGCAGTGGTACCTGTGTCTGTTAGAGTGTTAGGCATTCCTCTTACAGTTCCTTAAAAAAATATTAAATGCCTCTGAAAAAGTCGTTTCAATATTTTAAAATTTTGGTTTTACTGCTGCTTTTAAAAGCTGCTATTACAGCCTGGCTGCCTGTTGTCCATGTTGCTTTGTCTTCTTTGAACAAAAGCCAGTCTGGTTTTGGCAGGTACTATGCCATTTGAACAACTGTCCTTAGGAAGAGATGCATTTCTGTGTTGCTACAGTCGTGATTTTACAAGTTGCTCATGCAAAGGAGGATGCTCCAGAAGCATCCCTGGGTACAGAGGTCCTTGCTAGAAACTGTGCATTGTGGATCCCAAGGTATTATACAGTGAGCAGCTCTGTCTTGTCCACTGCATTGGATTTCACATTGACCAAGAGACCTGTAAAGTCTTTTGCAGTGATATTTGATACTACTCCTTGCTCATTTTATGTGCTTAGGATGCAGCAACAGTGAAAAAAAATTCATCCGATTTTCTGTAGAAAGGTTGTTTCTATTTTTTCTAGCGTTACCCGATCTATTGCAATTTCCCAGATACTGAACTGAGGACCCCAAATCTGGTCAAATTTATTTCAAGACCTGGGAGAGTAGCCTGAAGGTAGGATTGTGGTAGGTAGATAATATAGCTGTGCAGTCCCCTTGAAAGCATAAAGAACATATCTGGAAAATTGTGAATAGTTGAAGCAAAGCAGTAATGAGATCTCTTAAACTGTCATTATGTGCACTGTCATTTTAACTATGAAATGAGAAATGTTTTGGGTTTTTTTCTCAATGGTGTGTCTGAGCAGATGTAACAATTTTAGCATTCTATAGTTAGGCAAATAATTAGCTGATGATTGCTCAGCAAAGAAGCCAACAAATCAAGAATATAAAGAGCACAGTGACTCATCTGAGAACATTTGCTGTACGTTATAGTTGATGGTTAATTCTTAGTTATATGATTGCTCTATGAAGTAGTCAAGGTTCAGAAAGTTCAGAAAAGAGTTCAGAAAGGAGATAAAATGTAAGAGCTGGTTTTCAAAGAAGAGTCTTCTCTTGGGTTTATGTGGGGATGATCTTTCTCTTTTCTATTCAGAATATAGCCAATGAGGTCAAAATAGGAAGGAAAAAGATGCAGTAGGTTCCCTGTAAAGTTGCAGGTGGTCATATCTGCTTGACTAAGCATTTAGCTGGGAAACTTACATTCACCAAAGTCTGGCTTCAGCTTTTTTTTGAAATATTTAACAGGTGCTGGTAAGTATTAACTGCCAACATCTTCCAGCATATGATGACCTCATCATTTTGGTCTCCTCCTGAGATGAACCAAGCCAGTGATGGGCTCAGTGAGACACAGGTCTGTTCAGCAGGGATCATGGCACATCCTCACGCATGTGGCCTTGTAACACTTCACAGGCTGGAGCTTACATGTGAGGAGAACAGTCTGAATTAGACTGTCCTTTTTTCCCCTCCCATTTTCTTCAGTTTCTTCTGGTGGTCAGTGTATGTATGACATACTGTACTTGTGGAATATCAGAATTCCTTATATCTTATGGCAAAAGCTTAGACTTTTTAGTGCCAGGTATTATCATGTTACACTGAATATACTGATCACAAGCTTTTGGTAAGACAAGGGAGTTAGTTCCTTTACTCTTACTTGTGTCTTTGAAAATCTTTCCTCTTATCTATTTGAAGTTTACTAAACCAGGTGTGTTTTGTATTTTGACTGCATTTCCCAGTGACAGAAGGCCAAGTAAAGATAAACAAGCTTTCCTGGGTTGCTTCCTTTTAGTTACTCTCTGTTGGGAAGTTTTTGAAAGTAAGTGTGCAAGTGCAATGCAGCTATATTTTTCTAAATATCTGTTAAACTCTACTTCCTTGCTGTTTGTTCTTTGGGTAGGATGCTTTGCAAGAATAGTCCCTTGACCCTGGAATCTGAGCCCTGGTCCTTGCCTCTTAGGATCTTCTATTGTATCCCTGATCATGAAATGAAGTATATGCAAGGGATTTTGTAGGTTCATACTGAAATCCATTGCATCCAGAAATCACTGAGGTCTAATTTCTTTAATCAACAAGTCCGAAAGAGCATAGTGAAACAAGGAAGGTGGGAAAAGATGATGCTGGCTTAAGAGGGCAAAATGTGGCACTAAGATGGAGCAACAAAGGAGGCATTTTTTATTATGGGAGGGAAATCATCTGAGTTGATTAATTTCACACATAGGTTTCTTTTTACAAATATTTCTTTATAAATTAAAGGTAAATTCTTTATTTGGAAATACTGTGGCAGAATATGGTTATGCATGTGCAGCAGAGATTATCAAAGTATACATTTAAAAAACAAAACAAAACAAAACCCCAAACCATTAAAATTATCAGGAGATTTACATGAGAGACACCTCTGTTGACTTTAAAAGCAGCTAAATTGTGTGTCCCTGGTTTAATTAGTGTCAATGTTATTTGTCTTTCATCATATTAATCTTCTGTTTACAGTTAGTTGCAATACAGTTCTTGACTTTTTTTCAGTGTTAGGTGCTGATGACAAAATTTCTGCATCACATAAATTGCATGCAATGTGTAGAACTCTTATTAACTGGTGGTGGAAGTTACAATCCATATTTTAAATAAGTAGCATAATACAGCCATTCAGAATTACACCACAAAAAAGAGAGAGGCTTAATGGACTCCATATGTCTGCTTTTAGAACTGTTTGAGTAAAACTGTGCTATACCACATAATGGCAAACCATCAGTGCTATAATGTCTTTGGGGTCTTTTAAGAACCCTCTTTATAGACACTCTTCTGATAAAGATTAATGCATTAACAGATTCGAGCCAACAGTATTATGGTTTATATTGTTACGATAATCAGGCAGCAGTGTTGGTTGCACTGTATCTTTAAATTCCTGAAAACTGAAATGTAAGATTCTGTCTCTCGAGGAAAAACTGTTCTTTAATAACAAGCAGTTTTTAAAGTATATTGCTTGCTTTTTAAAAGAATTATTTTGATGCGTATTCTAGTTTATCCTCTTTCAGAATAAAGACTACAAAGAGTAGATGCATATAGGAAACTGTGGATGTAGGATGCAGTCTTCCTGTCCAGTGATAATTTTTTTTTAATACAGAAATGCTAATAAGTAATTGTGAAACGTTGCTTCATGGCTAAGCATTTAGATGAAACAGCTCTGTTTATCATCTTAAGAGACTAGTTCTTGGGTACCCATTAGTACCTAGTTTTGGTTAAAAAAGTAGACTGACTGAAAGGAGCTGTTTTACTACTTTTACGTGACCCCTTCAAAGTCATATTTAGAGCAGTTAATTCTTCTGTTCAAAGCAACAGACCCATGTTCAGGTGCATCATCCACTTCCAGAGTCCACATGGATATACACATTTTATCTCTTAATATTTCTATAAAATAAGGGAGATAGACAACAGAGAACTTTTAATTTTTTGCTCTGTAAAGTAGTTCATGAAGTTGAAGGCTATTTTACAGACTGTCTGCAAACTTAGACAAAAGTTATAGAATGGTTTGGGTTGGAAGGCACCTTAGAGATCATCTTGTTCCAGCCCTTCTGCATGTGCAGGGTTGCCTTCCACTAGACCAGGTTGCTCAAAGCCCCATCCAGCCTGGCCTTGAACAATTCCAGGAAAGGGGCGTCCACAACTTCTCTGGGTAACCTGTTTCTGTGTCTCTTACCACTTTTTCTAACTTTTTTTTTCAGACTTTCTTTTCATCTTAAAGAAAAAAAAAAATATCACATTTTTTTCTCTTTTATTTATCACAGGAATCCAAGACCTGGCTATTTCAGATCCCATTCTCCTACATCCTATTTGTCAGCAATACCAGCTTTTGGGGATTCTGCTCTTTGGCATCAGCATTTTTATTTTTTTTTTTTAATGGCAGCTAGGAGTAATTAATTGATAAGGGCTCCTTCACCTTTGCATTTTACCAGAAACCCAGACTGCAGATGGGAGGAAGGGATTGCTGTAGCTATCAAGAAGGAAAGGAGAGTTCTCATCTCATGGTGATTTATTTTTAATTCTCATTTCTCTCTTCTTAATAGGCTGAAAATTAATCAGCTTAGTAGCTCATCAGCCCACATTTGCTAAAGAGGTAGTGACTGTAGCAAAAAACATCCGTTCATTATTTCAGATGCTGGGACTTAATACATGCTCCCAGTTACCTTCTGCACATATGTAATACATTCTAGCTTTTTATAAGGCTGTTGGTTACAAATAGCTTTGAAATAACTACCATGCCTTCCAGCTATAAAATCCCATGAT
This sequence comes from Phaethornis superciliosus, assembly GCA_023637945.1. Lineage (NCBI taxonomy): Eukaryota > Metazoa > Chordata > Aves > Apodiformes > Trochilidae > Phaethornis > Phaethornis superciliosus. The sequence continues at coordinate 17,944,553 of JAJQWJ010000002.1, forward strand.
AATTATTCATTATATCACCATCATCTTTATTATGCTAAAAGGGATTCCTCCACCCCCCCTGCTGCAGCGGAATAACATCGTAGAAGGGATTTCATTTGCCCACATTAATTCAGGATGCTTCAACACTGCAAAACGTCTAATATCTTTGTTTTAGAGGAAACTGAACAGAGTGAGACAGCCACTGCATGAAACTTCAGTAATTGGATTCATGTTTAACTAATGTGTGGGCAAAAATCCCTCAGCTTCCTAGCTTAATTCTTTTTATTATCTGCATGTAATCTGAGTAGGTTCTAACTAGAAGTTCTCTAAGAATTGGGCTAGCTGGCTTTATAGCTACAATTTAGGCACAGTTATACATACCTCCGACAATTCCCACTTCCTGTTACATGTTCAGAACATAAAAGACAAGGATGTTAAGATGGTGATTTGGTTTTCAAAATGAATTTTGATTCTTTTTCTTTCAGTTCCTGTTTCTCCATATTTTAAAAATATTTACTGCGCTCAGGGCCATTTATTTGTGTGTATAGTGTGGGGTTTTAAATTTTTTTTTCCTTTTTTAAACTGAAAACTGCCTGAATTAAGTCTGACTTTAACTTACTTTCAATGTGATGTATGCTGTTATAACAGTCAACTGCTAAAATACATTTTAAGCTTTAAAAAGTACTCAAGCTGCTTCTGTTCAAGAGCATCTGATTTAGATACTTGTGCATTCACTTCTTAAATAAAGTGAAAGCATATTGTGTCATACAAGATTATTTTTTTTCTTTATCATCTGATCCTTATGCATTTGAACTTGGGCTTCTGTGACAAAGACACAGTTGTTTGTCTGCTGATTGAATTTAACAAGGAGCTGGTGTTCTCCCAAGTATGAGTGCCTCATTTCCTACAGCATAACAGTACAGTAATGCTAAATGCACATATGTATGAAACAGCATTAAACCCCAGAAAATCCCCTTAACTCTCAAAGCTGGAAATTCAACCACTGAAAGGTGATTGTGCTGAAAGTCAAGCCAAAAGTAGTTTTCTTATGTGGTTAAGGAGTTTAAAATGTAATAAATAAACTGTTATAAAAGGGGTCTCTAGAGACAACCTCAAGGAGATGGTATGAATTCGTGTGCACTGAGTGATCATTTCCTGCCACATATACAGATAGTAGATATTTTCAAACCTCTTATGAAATAACAGGCAAAATAGCCCTAATTTAACTGAAGCTTCTTCATCCCTTCTGTAAAGCATTTGTGTAAATGATATATTTTTGGAGCTGCTGCCTAGTAAACATATACTACTGGCAAGCATCTGTCTGCCTGCCTGCACCAGAAGTGTAGCATCCTTGTTTTACAGAAGTTGTTACAGCAAACAAGAATGTCACAGATTGAAGTTTATGGAGGGACCCATTCCACTTAGTTTTAGCCATCTGACCTAGCCATGAGCCAGTGAAATCAACTCAGCATCTCAGCAGGGATGTTCAGCCACTTAATTTTTAGGTTCTTCTGCAGTCAGTGGAAGAGGACGAGCATCTCCAAAGGGCAATTTATCTGATCCCAAGGGGCTGGCCTAAGAGTGAATCTTTAAGGTTTCAGATGGTGAAGTGAATTCCATCCTCAGCTTGCTGGATACTGTAGCTTGTTACTAGGGATTACTTGTTTATGACCTGAGAATGATCCAGGATGCCCCTGGTGAAAATTAAATTGCATTTGTAATGAAATTGAGTGAAGCAGAGCAATTGTTTTAACATAGTTGAGCACAACAACATTCTGAGTTGTGAATTTGTGAAAAGAAATGCCTTTGACAAGACTCAGAATCCTTATAGTGGGACCTGGTCTTGGAATTTCTGGTAGAGTCTGAAGACCAAAATTTCAGGTTGGTTTTTTTTTTGGTTTTTTTTGGTTTTTTTTGTTTTTTTTAATTGAGACATCGTGCTATTATAGAATGATAGCAGAAAGGACTGTGTTAGAAAAATGCTTTTAAGATGAAACTTACAATGTAAAATACTTTTCATAACCCTTTTTTTGACCTGACCAGGTCCTTTCCCATTCTTTATTCCTGCATTTCCAAACTTTGACTTCACAGAAGTAGATCCAGTATATCCTCCAAATTTTCATGTGCACAAAGCTGAGGGAGTTCCTCTGAATGGCATCCCTATTGTCACTACTGGCAATGAGCTGATGGAACAACTTAGCAAGCAGTGAAATCATCTTGTCTCCATTCCGTTAAAGCGGCTTTAAAGTTGCAACTTTTTCAGCAGTAGTGTTTGTGGAGAATCTTGCCATGGTATGCTGAATTTCAAGATTGCCTAGAAAGCATGATAGGATGTTCTTCCAAGCTCCTAATCCCAGTATGTTGATTTGCACAGCAATACTAACCTCTCCATAGTATCCTGTATACGTAAATAGGTAATTGTTCTACTCTGGTTCCTGTCTGGCTTTGTACAGTTACCATCTTGGGCTTTTTTTTTTCAGTACGGGGGGCAGAGCAGTGGTTTGGCTCTTAAATCCTGTTGCTTTTTGGCACTGGTGCTTGACTGGTTTCTGCCTTCTGTTTAACCCCAAAATATTTTTTTCTTTGCATTATTGCTACTGATCTTTATCTGTAATACTTACATTTGTGGTGATGTTTGTTTTAGAGTTTCCACAGTGTTCTATAATTTGTTCTTTGTATTGTTGCATATGTTCACTTACTGACTTGGAGAGCAAAGAGGTAAAACAAACAACAAAAAATAAAAAGGGGAAAGTATATCTCTTTTTTCCCTACAATTTTAGTCAACAAAAAATACTTGGAAAACACTGTTCTTTCAACAATCTCTCAAAGCTGAGACCTGGTTAAGGTTTATAGTTTCAATGGGACTCAAGGGAACATGCATTTTCTGCCAACTCTGAAAGGACTTGAAAATGTGTTGAAATCTTATATGTATTGTATTTGTTTTGTCTGTGTAGGCAAGTGCTTCTGTGTGGCCCCTGCTTTTCTTGATATTTTCTACAGCTGACCTTATAGGTGGTTTTTATATCTCCAGTGTTGATCAAAGGGAGTTTGTAAAGTGCTTTAAGAGTTGGTCTGACTCATGTTTCAAGGGTTTGAAGGATTTATTGAAAGTATGTTCAGCAATTATTAAGTTTTTTTCTAGAAGAAATCTGAATTAAGTTTCTGGAGTGTTTGGGATTTTTTTCCCTAAAAAAAAAAAAAGTTTCGTATGGTATTTGTTGTATTTTATTTGAATAGGAAACAAAGAATTCCCTTTTATTCTCTGGTTTATAATAAGTGAGCAGGTAACATTTCTCATGTTAAAATTACTCGCCATGTGCAGGTGAAACTACTTGTCTTGTATGCACCTGTATGTTAAGCTAGGATTTTTAGAGTGGCATGTATGGTCTTGCAACTTCTAGTACATCATTAGATTTATAATTTCATTTGTGCTTGTCCTTTCTTATTGCTGTAAGTCTTTTTATTCCAGTCCCACAATCACCTATTACTGTTGGATCTGACTCAGTGTAGCTAGGGAAGGGTTAGGGTATCCTGCTCTGCCTCTTCAGCTGGTAAGAAGAGATGGGGTACTTGCTATTTGATGTCAAGTGAAAGCTTGACTTGTACTTGATCTCTGGGACATGGCTTGATTAATTGCTTTATTGTCCCAAACATGCTTGTTTAGTGTCACATATTGTCTGGATCCCCCTATCATTTCACTCTGATTTGGAACATGGGTATGGAAAGTAGTTTTCAAATTCAAATCTGTACAAATGTAATGGATTTTAAATATGAGGCTGCCTTCAAGATCTTTGGAGGAGATCTTGAGTGAGGAGTATCGATATACTTCCCATTTTGACTACAAACTGTTTTTCACCAATGCTTACCTAAGTGGGTGAAGCTGGTTAGGGACTCCGATCACTTTGAGTGGAGCTGAGTGGAGTTCAGCCTCATCTCTCCATGATGGTGTCTGCTGCAGAAATGTTCTGTTCTTAGCCTGTGAACATGCTCTGCACAGTAAGTATGTAAAGATGGGAGATCTCACAAGAACTTGAAACTGTACCACATATGTAGGCAGATGTTATTTTGTGGTTTATAAAGACTGACCTTTTTTTTTTTTTTTTTTTTTTTTTTTTTTTTTCTCCAGCTGTATGCCAGAATCTTGCATTTGTGGACTTTCTGGATGTGGTCAGAAGTTGATGTATCAGTTTAGCAAATACTGGTCTGTTCTCTCATGTATTTGTGCTTTGTGTTGCCAAAGACACTTAGATACATTTGGATAAGCTTTTCCACTTTTGGATGCAATTTTATTTGTTTGTTTTGATCCATGATATTTTGAGATAGCAAGCAGCAGCAGCAGCCAGTCTTTAAGAGCAGCAGCCAGAAGAAGATGAGATTAATCCTTAGTTTAGACAGTGCAAAGACTAAACTGATTATACTAATTGCTTTTAGAATGTCCAAACTGCTTTGTTACTGAAATAATATATTCAAATCTATTTTGAGAAAATCACTTTTATTTAATTATCATCTCTATTTGAGAGAGGAGAAATTTGAGAAAGAAGTGATTTGGGGTATTGCAGTCAGAGTTGATGTCAGTCTGGACTGAAGTCTGTGTTTTTTGTGTGGTTTAGTCATACCGAGTCATGTTCTCTTCTCTTCTCGCTTAAACAACAATATTCTGATAGCCAATGGTGGAGCTATTTGGCTGCAAACATTAAGTGTGTGTATGTATAGCTTTTATTTCCTGGCATTGTTTTCTGAAATAATATAAATTCCCATTTCTAAGGACAGGTACTTTTTCTCATACTCTCTTGTATCGCAGTGTTGAAAGTTTCCTACCAGCAGGTGGAGAACAATATAAAAAAGGCAAATTGAGCAGCTGATGAATCCTCTTTATGAAACATGACATTTTCAGGGGTTGTAACGCTGGGCTGGCAACTAACTGAATGACAGATGCTCTCTATTGATCCCCCTCCCTGATAAAGAAAGGAGAGAACATAAGGGAGAGAAGCTTACAGGTTGGAAACTAAACTACACAGCTTTAACAAAACAGTAATGATAAAAAAGGAAACTGCATCAAATATATACAAATATACAGAAAAATGATACCACGTTCCTCCTCCCTGTCCCCCAATAACTCTCATGTCACCACCGAGGCTGCAGGGCAGCCCTGGGAAAGTCCAGGCTGGAATCCTGGAGTCAGCAGCAGTCGGGAACAGGAGGCAGGAACACACAGATTCAGGCTGGCACGGATCAGGACCACAGGCAGACAAATGGACAGAATCCTCTCAGGATGCTGAAGCAAACAGGAACAGGTGAAGAAGGGCCGAAGAGAAGAGCAAAGGGTAAAGGCAAAATTGACGGGGTTTGACCCTCTTGATCCCTCAAATTTATTATGGTGTGTATGGGATGGAATACTCTGGTCAATTCTGGTCATTTATCTTGTCCTCTCCTCCTTACAGGAGGGTTGCAGGTGTGACCTCTTTAGTCCCTCTCTCTTTCCAGAGCATAAGATGTTCCTCAGAACTGAGCAGTGGCCTTGGTTCTGCACACCAGTCTCTAGCCCTAACTATAAACACTGAGCATTATCAGTCCTAGAAGCAGACACTGACTGAGAAACTTGCTGTTAATTTCAGCAAGTACAGTTACTTACAAGAGACTTAGCTGAAAGCAAAAATTACAAGATAGAAAATTAGTTGTATCCTGACCCAAACCAGGACACGGGTTTTCAGAATATCTAACTTCAGTTTTCCTGTTCTAAATCCCAGTTCAGCATATCCCATTGATTTCTGTTGGCTGGACAGTGTATGCAGAAAAAGGGCAGTTGGAGGGAGATTTCCTGAGCTGCAGGAACCTTTGAGGAAAAGCTGATGGATGGGCAGAGATGTTACAGCTGCCTAGCAGGACTCCAGGAGTACTTTCTGTGCCTTGAAGAGCCTGGCAACTCCCTGTGTTTCCAGCCAAGTGCCACCACAGAAATCTTTTCCACAGGGGTGAAATTCCACTGAGATTTCTCAGAGCCCTGCTAAGTGTGATCTGCCCTTTGTGTACATCAAACTGACAATTCCTACTGCTAAGTGAGAGGAAAGGTTTGAGATTAGCACATTTGATAGTTTCAGCCTTTCTGATCTGGTTCTATAAAGCTTTTTTTTTGGTTCTTCTCCTTTCAGGACTTTACAGGCAACACACCATAGAAGATTTGGCAGTTAGATTTTTATTTGGACTAAGGTGGTCTGGTCTTAACCACTGGGTTAACACCACTGGATGTGCGACCTTGATGTCAATTTGAGTTTTGTTTTTGGGAGACAGTAGGAGCAGAAGGTCAGGGCAAGCTTCAGCTGGATTGGAGACTGACTTCTTCCTCTCATCTCCACTTCTCTGATAAACCACAACTTGCAGTTTTGCTGACTCTTCTTTCTTCCACACTTGAAGAAAACTGCAGCACTCAGGTTTCTCCAAGGCTGTGATTGTTGCGAGGTGGTAGATGGTCCCAGCTGTGTGAGAGGCAGCTGGGCTGGGCTGGACTGGGCTGGACTGGGCTGGACTGGGCTGGGCTGCCTCCTCCAGGGACAAGGCTCTGGTCCAGATTCAGCTTGTTATCTTCCAGCTGGATCTCACTAGCTACTCTGACCCAGCAGCATGTAGAACTGGCAGCTGATATCTAGGAAGTAAGCATAGAAGACATTTGAAGCATCTCTTTAAGTATTGACTGGGATTTTATATTCTCCAGAACTCATACAGTAACCATCTGTCAATTCTGCATCTGCAACTGGGATAGGTAGGACCTGAAATGAGCCAGCACTGTGAAACACAGTATTAACAAGCTACTTTGCTGGCTTTAGCTTGGTGTTTACTTTTTTTCTCTTTCCCATGAGAGCTTTGTTTTACATCCACTCCTCTGCACACCACCATCTCCAAGAACCTTTTCTTGAAGCCCAAGGAAGTGGTTTAACACTGAGTACAGATGCACACGCAGACACAGAGAAGTGTCACATCCCATCACTAGCAAAGGAGTGGGACTTCCTGCACACAGTGGGATTGGAGGGGGTGGAAATGGCACGCTTGCTAAAATACAAACAGCAGAAAGACAATCCCCCAAATATATAAAATTCTTGCAGTTCATATGACTAAATCAGTTGAATGCTGGTAAATGCTCTACTGGTTCAGTACTGAGTCTAAATGCATAATTTCTCTGTTCCTAACTGAGTAGTTCCTAATTCTCTCTGTAGCTAATTCGAAAATATAGGCCTTTCCACAGGAGTACATGGCATCCTGCATGGTTGTACAGGGGCTACAGGAAGTTAATAAGACAGCATTTGTCTGGAACTTTCCTTTATGAGGACAGAAAAAGGATAAGCTCCTGGTGCGACTGCAAAGAGCTTTCTGATGGACCTCTGAAGGCCCTAGAGATCTGTGACTTTGCAGCCAACTCTAGTGATACCTATGCCATTGGCTGGGACAAAGCTATGAGAATTTATTAACATTCATGGTTAAATAAAAAGGGAAGGGGAGATACCAGCTTCAACACCATTAGCTGGTTGAACCCAGAAAAAGACTTGAGCCTACTCATTACCAACGGAGCACTTCTTGCTTCTCTGCCAGCTATTTATGGGGAAAAAAAAATTAATTATTGAAAAGCAGTGTCAAAACTATGATCTTTTTATCTGAGACCCCTTCTGAGCCCTGTGGTGGTGCAGATTTCTGAGAGCAAAACTTAGACTGAAAGAGTTATGACAAGCCTTTCTTTCTCTCCTAATCACCACATTCTCCAAAAAGACTGCCCCAGTAAACATGTATTGTTCTGTATTCTTTTTCCCGTGTGTTTTTTTACTACGATAAATGACGTTGTACCCTTAGATAACCTTGTGTGCCTACAAAATTTTATTTAGACATCCATGTTCCTAAAAATAGTATGTGAGTGAAGCCTTCCAAGTAGAGAACCGCAGCTTCCTGGGGCAGCGGTGGCTGTAGTGCAGTTTCTGATCCAAAGATTCTGTTTTATAAGTGATACAGCTTTGCAGAGTCTGTGTCCAGTTTTACAGCATTGCTTTGCTGTGCAGTGTCTGTGTTCCTTTAACGATTCTTGGATGCAAAGCATGTGTCATTAGTTGGCTAATATAACAGCAGATTGCTCAGGCATATGTTTTGTGGTATGTGTGCCCACTCCACTACTTAACAGGGCTGTTTAACCTCTATTTTTTTTCTAGCCTGCAATGATCAAAATACTGCCCACGTGTTTTATGTTTTTCCATTTTATATAGTCAAAGTGCACTTAATTTTACAGGATATATTCAAGGCTGAAAATTCAGGTTTACTACTCTGACTCTTGGTACAAATTATTTTTCTGGTGTCTAAAGCCCTGCTTTATCAAACAAACTCTTTAGTAAAAAGGGATCTGGCTGGGATTCAGTTGCTAAATGTGTTTAGAAAAGGCATTGTAAATGATAAATAACGATTTAGAGTGCATTTGTCTGGGACAAATCCAAGCACAATACATTCCAAAATTAATTCAGCAAAATAGAGTAGGGGCAGTTAGAGGGGGGAGAATGAAATGGTGATTTGCCAGTACCAAAGAACTTAATTTTCTTGACAAAGTTCTTAATATTTTAAAACATTTCCATCTTTAGAGAGTATATGGTTTCTGTCCAAATTACTGGCAATAAAACTAAGGATTTAAGAGCTATGAAAGTTACAGTTGGAGGAAACCATAATTAAGGCTGGCAAGAATCTGTTTCCTAAAGGAAACAGAGTTCAGCTTTTAAAAGGAGATGGTAATTATTTTTCCCATTGAACTTGTGTGGATTGATAAATCCATGTTCTCCAGTCTTCTACCAGTAAGTTAAGCAATAAAGGTTATCCTAAGTAACTTCTTACTTGGTGTTTCCCAGTGAGCTGTTTCAACTCTAAGAAGATTTATCTGGTAATAGTTATAGCTTCTTCTGATTATAAATCAGGATTCTTCATTCTGTACCTTATAACTTCTGCTGAGGAAAAAGAGAGGTGTAGAACAATGAAAAAAAAATAATGCATAGGGTTAAAAAGTAACCCAATTCTAAATACTGCACTGTGAATATATTTGCAAGCTGTCTCGTAGCCTGTCTGCTTCCAGTGAGCCAGGGAGACTCTGATACTACTGAATACAATAGCAGGAAGATTGTTAGTCATAAAATAAATGTGGGTGCACTTAAGTATTGCCAGTCAGCAGGTCATTAAATGCAACTGAGTCTGGACCATCTTTGAATCACTGCAGAAACCACTGGCATATAAATCCTTCTTAGTCTCCTGGGCTTCCCTGGGGCAGTAGTTTGCAGCCAGGAAAGATGCTGTGAAGGCTGAAGCTGGGAATGGTGTTCACTGCAGCTATTGGGGCTCTTGCTTTTCTATGCTATTCCAGTGCTGCCAGGGCTTTGTCTTCCCCAGAAGCTTCCCAGGCATTGTGGGGAGAACAGACTGATACGTCTTGGTGCCAGTCAGTGACAGTCACTGGGGGCTTCCCTTTAGCCCCCACATTCCTATGAAAGGGCAGGAATCTCTGGGCAGTCCCAGGGTGCCGCCTGTGTTCCTGCTCCTGACGCAGTGAAATGCTCATCTGGTGGGCAGCACCAGAACTTGGTTTAGCTTTGAAATGTTTATTCCTATTTTATTCTGCACTGGAATGAAGACTGATTTTGAAACTGAAAGATCTTCAGTGAAGTGAGATTGTATTTTCTGTACACCTCTGCAGGTGAGAAGGCCTGTTTTGGTACCACAGGATTTTGAAATACTTGGTAGATTCAGATAAAAAGTTACATATATAGGGAACAGAATACTTTAAAAACCTGTATTTAAAAAGTTATCACACAGCTAGTGGTATGGAAGTATAGCACGACATAGAAAACTGCCTCTACTTTATATCATTTTGCTAATCAACTCCCTTGTTGAAAAAAATTGTTATTGACTTAGCAGATGAGTTGTTGTTTGAAGACTCAAACATTTGGAGTGGTAGCATTTGAGATTTGTTGGGCAATGTTCGTGGCTCTAGCATATAACCAGTTTGTTTTGTGAGTGACTTAACCAGATCATTTTGCATGTGAATTTATCTTTGAGTCAACTTCCTCAGGAACGGGTTGTCCTCTGTTAGAACTCTGCAGATAAACTGATCGCTGCAGTGCCATGAAGAAGGCCTGTGCATAATGGCTTGATGCCCAGATAGAGATATGTGACAACTACTGTCCTTCAGGGTCCACCTGGAAAAGAGAAGGCTCTGAGGAGACTCTATTGCAACCTTTCAATCCTTAAAGGAGACTTCAAAGAAAGATGGGGACAAATCTGTTAGCAGGGCCTTTTGCAACAGGACAAGGGTTAATGGTTTAAAGTACAAGAAACTAGATTCAGATACATATAAGGAAGAAGTTATTTACAATGAGAACTGTGAAACACTGGAACCAGTTTGGTCAGAGGTGGGAGATGCCCCATTGCTGGAAACACTCAAGGCAGGGCTCTGAGCAACCCCATCTGGTTGAAAAAGTCCCTGGTCATTGCAGGGGGGTTGATCTAGTTGGCCTTTAAAGGTCGCTTTCAACCCAAAAGATTCTGTGATTCTATGAATGCATCCTTCTATCTGTTCCTCCAGGTATGAATTAAGTAATTTTTAAAAGACTAATTAAAATGAATGTACATGTTTTACAGTGTGTGCAGAAAAGCAAAGCTAAGAATAGCACAGTGTTTTCATGCAGGTAAATAGCACAATTGTTTTTCTCTGCATCTTTGGAGACAAAGGAGGCAGCTGTTCAACAAGGACCATGGGGAGAGTGAGGGAAATCTGTGCATTTTTGGCACCAGGCACTCTTTGGTTTCTAATTTTTACATTTAACCAACGCTAAAAAGGCACACAAAATGTTAAAACACAAAGTGTTAAAATTACTTTCCAGGTTATCGGTTATATTTTAAGCCAGACTTGTGTTGTTAGAGTTCCTGCTAGTATTTCAAGAGCTAGAAATCTGTCAGTCTATAAAAATGTTTCAAGCCAAAGAATGCCATGTGAGTTCATTGCTGAAAAGCAACTAAAGTCTGGCAGTTTTGAAATGAGAGGAATGTCAACAAGACTGGGAAATCTGCTGCTTTCTGACTGTGCTGCACTCCTAAAAGACAGGAAATTTGTGACGATGGGTATGTGGTGGCTGTTTGGGACTGCTTTTATGGGTCACTGTGCATAGAATTCGGTCTGGATGGATCATACTGGTTTGCATAGATGTCATTAGTGTTAGGTTTTGTTGTGCTCTGGATATAATTTCACAAATTATTCTCTCAATGGATATTTTAACACCCTCTATCCATTTCCTAAGTCTTTTGTGCAATTGGTCCTTTTCCTCTGGTTCACCACAACTTTAAGTAGCTCCAGCACACTCTTCCAATTTACAACATCTCCCTGACTCGCCAGCTGGACTCCACACATAGCCTTGGTGCTCCAGGAAGGAAGACTTGGCATCAAGTGAGTCTGGGGTTAATGAAAGCCTGAAGTGGGAAGTTATAAAAATCAGATGGTTATAGTAATTGTAAGGCGCTATACACTGAGTTTAATAGCTCCACAGGGAATGGTGATATATGAGGAGTGTAGAAGGAGAAAAGGGGCATAGGAAGGTGCCATTATATATATGCCTCTTCTCCCTCCCCTTCCATTCCCTCTGCAAGATATTTTATAGCTTTTTTGCCAGAATCCTGGTCTGACCCAACTCTACTGCATCATCAAACAGTCCCTCCAGCAAGCCTGCAGAAAGGGAAACTTTTTTTTTCTGATCCAGTCCTCTTCTCTGGCTATACTGTAAATCTGAAAGCCTGTTAATCATATGCAATTATCTGTCCAGCATATTCTGTGTTGATTCTAAAATCATCTACTTTAGCTTGATGAAATCCTTACCTGTTTCATTTTATGTTCAGGCAGATGTAAGACAAATTGTTTTTCTGAAGGAAAACAGCCACAAAATTAACATCACCCTGTAATTTGGCGTGACCTGAGTTCAGAGGCAGATTCACACGGACCAGTGCTCAGGCTCAGGTGGAAAGAAGGAGGAACCAGAGGCAGGTCTGCTGTAATCCCAGATTTACCATCACTGGCTGCTTCTGATGACCAGTGTGGAGGCAGTCATGGAGTGTACAGCTCCACATGGAGGCACTGGCAGTCAATCTCCACAACTGGCTTGGTGCTCCCATCCTTTTTCCTTCATGGAGGAGATGCCAGGTCCTTGATCTTGGTGAGCTGGACCATTCTGTCTTATCCCTCAAATGTAATGACACCCTGATGTTACTTACTAAACAGAAGAGGACATTAAAACTAGGAGGTGCCTCATGTTTCGGATCATGCTGTATGTGGATGATTTTAATACCAGCAGCTGAAAATCAATGTTTAGTTGATTGTAATACAATGAGACATGATGATTAGATTTTGATTTTAAAAAATAGATTAGAAATTAATGAAAATTTTAAAAAAATCTTCTAAAAGATGATCTTTTCTCTGTGACTAACTTTCATGCATTCTTGCTCCACAGAGTTATCAGGTGCTTTTTCTGTCTTTTTGACTTTGCAAAGCCAGCATTGTGACAAAAAATGCTTTAGATTCCTCCTTGTATATTTAAAAAATAATGGAATAATATTGCACTGGCAACCTATATTCTGCTTTTATTTACATCTCTTTTTAATTATGAAGGCCATGTTTTCAAGTGGTCCGATAGAAAGCATGGTGAGTTCAAAATCTTTGAGGATCAAATCATGAGTACCTTCCATGTCCTGATTTAATTGGTTGTTTTGTAGGGCTGGTTTTGGCAGGGAATATGCATGCATTTGCATGTGTGCAGCTCATAACTTGAACAAACTGCTCTGGAAGTCCTTGAGGCACAAGTGTGGAATGTCACAATATTGTTTTTGCAGTCATATTTTGGAGAGGAGTTGTACTTTGAAGAATATTCTCAATGTGTCACTTATTACATTTTTTATTTTTAATGGTTCTGTACTTCAGGTTAGGAGAGCCTGTTTCCTGTATGCTTCACAATGTCACACACACAAAAAAAAAAGAACAAACACCACAGAGATTACATGAGTAACTCAAGGCTTCAGTTTAAGTAGCTGGGTGTCTAAATACCAATTTAAACATCAGTGTGTTCAATAGTGTTTTTTCAGAGGCAAAAGTGTCATAACTTCCTAAAAATTCAGCCTCTGAAAATGTTCTTATGATTCTTAGCTGCAGCTTTTTGTGTTAAAAGTATCTCCCAAAAACTTCAAGGAATCACAGTCTCAGGTAAACCTGGGACACAGAGTGAGAGATACATCAGAATATTTTGCTTTCTTCCTGTAAAACAACTGTGTGAAAAAAACGGGTGTATTAGGGGATGGATCATTTGCATGCACTCTCCTCCATTCATGTGCTTGCATTCATATGGAGTCCTAGAGGACAGTAAACTCTCCATGGGTCAGAAATCTTCCCTTGTGGCCAAGAGGGCCAATGGGATCCTGGGTCTAGGGAGGTTCTCCTCTCCCTCTATTCTACCTCAGTGAGACCACACCTGGAGTACTGGATCCAGTTTTGGGCTCCCCAGTTTAATAGAGACAGGGATCTATGGGAGCAAATCCAATGGAGAGCTACGAGGATAATTAAAGGACTTGAACAGCTCTCCTATGAAGAAAGAATGAGAGAACTGGGAAAAGAAGCCTTGAGAAAAGAAGGCTGAGAGGGGATTTTATTAATGTCTATAAGTATCTGAGAGGTGTGTGTCAAGAGGAAGGGCCCAATCTCTTTTCAGTGGTGTCCAGTAATAGGACAAGGAATAATGGGTTTAAGCTAGAACATAAAAAAGTTTCACCTCAGCATGAGAAGCTTCATTACTGTGAGGGCGATACATCACTGGAACAGGCTGCACAGAGAGGTTGTGGAGTCTGCTTTTCTGGAGACTTTCAAAACTCTCCTGAATGTGTTCCTGTGAGGTCTGCCCTAGGTGATCCTGCTTTGGCAGAGGAGTTGGACTAGATGGTCCCTGGAGGTCCCTTCTAACCCATAACATTCTATGATTCTCTATGCAATGAAATAATTTTGTTCTCAGTCATTTTCACTTTCTGTTTTAGACCCCTGACCTGTCTACATCAAGTCTTCTTTTTGAGATGTGATTATATGAATTAAGCCTTTTTTTCTTTTGTGAGGTCTTAGTATGTGGCTTTGGACAAGTCATGAAAACAACTGTGGCTTGATTATTCCTAAAATTGAAGTGGGTCTTATACTAAGTGCTGAGGACTCCCTTGACTAGTTAGTTCCTCCTCTCAGAGGTGCAGCCTTTAAAATAGAAGGGAATAAATAATAAACTGGTTTATTTAGCATACGCTCAATTATTTTAAAAGATAATATATAATTAAGATAATATAATAACAACATAACAATTTAATAATTGTTAATTAATCAATTAATAATATAATAATTAAGATAATATAATTGTTTTTTAAGACCAGGAAGGACCGTTTTATTGCCACTTTACGTATAGGCAAGAGATCTAAAGACTCAGACCGGTACAAGGCACTTCAATTCATTTGTGGGTTACTAAACTAATTGTCACAGACCATAGCAGTGACCAGGCAGCTGCAAAACACTTCTGGTTCGTGGAAGGGTGAAATCAACTGAATGAAAATTGCCCGGGCAGTTCCAGTAGGTAAACCATGCCATGTGCTGCAGGTCTACTTCATGAATGTAATCTGATAGTTAGCTTGAATATAAGTATGTGGGCTACATGCACAAGCTAGAAGCAAGTTTTAATCTAGCGTATTGCTTGCCCTTAGTTATGACCAGTCTCTGATCATTCAGAGGAAGAAAAATAATTTTCCCTCATTCTTGGGAAACTTATATCTGCTGATTGCATGTTAAAGTCTAACCTCCCCAGGTTAACGGATAGGCCCTGAAATATGAGACTGTATGGGATTTGCAACTATTATCATAACAGACATGAGACTATTGAGGGCAATCTTGGTGTTCGTGTCCTGTCTGGGATCAGGAGAGATTCACTGGCCATGGCTACAATTGCAAGAAAAGAGGTCCAATGTGTTACCTTTGTAGTACTAAAAACTAGGCAGCAAACACATTGCTGACTCCTGTGGAGCTTCTCATCAGCCAACAGCCCCAAGCCCTTCCCTCAGGGCTGTTCTCAATCCATTCTCTGCCCAGCCTTTGTGTGCTTGGAGTTGTCCTGGCCCATGGGCCCATGCCCTGGCCCTTGCACTTGGACTTGTTGAACTTTGTGGTTTTTGCACAGTCCTAGCCTGTCAAGATGGACACCTGCCCTCAATTCCCCTGGGCAGGTGGTATTTACGTTCGTTAACTAATTTTTTTAGGTTGCAAATACTTAGTTGAGACTTGAGGTGACTATACCAGTGATGGTTCTCTTTACTGACTTCTTACTCCACCAACCTCTGTCATCTGGAGACCTGTGCCAGCAAAGATTTTGTATATTCTTTGGAGTTTTTTTGGTATGCATTGATTTAATACTGTGTGCATTTAGAGATTAGTCAGTAAGCTGGCTGGGTTTTAAAATCAATCTCAGATTTCTTGGAGAAATCAAAATATAACTCACAAACATAGAGTGACAGTTTATTTTGATCTGAACCTTTTCCAATTCTGTCTTATCTATTAGGTATTTATGTGTGCATATTTAGTCCCAGCTTCTCAATGCTGCAACACTTAAAGACTCAATTTATTTTCCTCTAAAACTGATGTCTGGTGAATCTGTCTGTAATTCTCTGTTTGGTACATAGGCTGTACTGTCCTCTGAGCTGTTTGGTTTACCTCAGTCTTCAAGCATGTGTTAAAAAAATATAAATAAATAAAAATAATTCTAGAGGGAAATGTTAAGTTATTGCATTTAGCAGCTGACTGGCAATGATAGTTGCTTTATTATTTTTTTTTTTCTCTTTGGCAAATAGTCATGCATGGCTTCCTTTTGTATGGATGGCAAACTTTTGATTGCAGCTGTGTTATCACATTGGGTGGATACATCCTGCTTTATTCCAAACACGAGATGTAACTGTTAGGCTCTTTTGCTTTCACTCTGTTATTTTAAGTGCTAGAAATATGATTTGTTATTCTGGTCTCTATTCACTGTTGAGTTTTGGGATTTGAGGGTTTAGAGGGGTGGAGTTGGGTTTTTTAGGTTTTTTTCTTTCTTTTTTTTTTTTTTTTCCATTTTTTTTTTTTAAATCCATTTAGGTAATTTGTCATTTGTCTTAATTTTTAAACTTTCATTATTTGCTATTTACATCTTGGTTTTCTGTCTTTGGGAGCTGAGCCTTAATACCATTTTTTTTTTTTTTTTTTTTTTGTAAGTCAGAATGATCTTTTTCCTCTACTTTTTGTTGTTGTTTTGCTATTTCTGATACTATGGCTTGTCACTAACCCAGTAGAATATCCTTAAACAATTATCAGTTTTAACTCTTACCAACATCTAATTTTTGTTTCCAGTCAATTATGCCAGCAACTGATTTAAGCTTGGCAAATTTGGCCCTTGCAAAGTTTCAAATAATTTTGTTTCTGGCTAATGCTATGTCCAGCTTGTACAGTGGAAATTTAGCTTCTCAAGTCTCACAGTTACATTGTCAAATACTAATTTTCTAATTGCCTGATAATGAGCACACTAAGGCAGTGCTCTTCATAAATACGAAAAGTCTTCACCCTATTAAAGAAATTGTAGATAAGGTTCTTTAAACTCTTATAGGCATATCTCATCTCATTTTTCCAATTCCAAGTTTCCTGGGATGCCATTGGTTGGAGATTAGGAGCCTGGTTCTCCGTAACACTTCAAATTTTACTTCTGAGCAATTTTACTTTTGTGTCCAAGCTTCATTCTCAACCTAATGCCTGACTTGAAACCCAGGTTGCCTTCTTCAGGCTTGGACATCTGTCAGATCTACCTGTACAGACCCCCACTGCAGCTGTGCAGAAACAGCTTTTGTTCAGTGTAAGAACCTACACAACACTTCTGCAAAACTTAGGATACTGTGAATATAACCTTATGTGCATTTTAAAGTTTTCTATTCAGTTTATTATGTCTGAGACCATTTAATCCTCCAGACTATTCCCAACTGGTAAGGTTTAAATAATTTACACTTCTTCATTCTTAGAGGCTACTACTTTCTGTACCTTTCAGCTTAATAATGCTTTTAGAAACAAACAAATAACAAAAAAAACTCAACCCAAAATCTTTGTGTGCATTGTGTTCAAAATTTCAGAAGTTTGGTATTTTTGAAACACTAGCCAGTTTGTTCACTGCTTTATAAACTTCAAAAATAAGGCACATTCTTCACTGTTGCAGATTTACAATCACAGTCAAATATTTATTTGTTTGGTATTTCCTTTGCATGCCAGTTCCTGTTGTACAATAAAATGTGATAGTAAACAATACTGAAACATGTAGTGCTTAGTTCAGTTGTGCCTAATATAACAACAAAAATAACTGTATAGTTTTGTCTATGTTTATTTCTGTTGGAATTGCTGCATGGATAACCTATCTTCAAAGTCCAGAATTGATATATATCACTTTTTAAATACCTTGAATTTCATTGTGCAGTAAGTGCAAAGAAAGACCTGAGCTCCTTCTCTAACTACTTTTTTTCTGTCCCTCAATCTTTTCTGCCTTTTTAGGAATTGTTCAGTAAAAGTAT
Organism: Phaethornis superciliosus; assembly: GCA_023637945.1. Lineage (NCBI taxonomy): Eukaryota > Metazoa > Chordata > Aves > Apodiformes > Trochilidae > Phaethornis > Phaethornis superciliosus. The sequence goes on from JAJQWJ010000002.1 coordinate 17,962,175, forward strand.
GAAAAGGCAAAGTTAAATATTGTGCATCATAGATGAAGTCTCCTTGTGTGTCACCGTCTTAAGCAGTGTTCTGGATCTTCACCTCTTCAGCTTTAGTGCTTCCAATAATGTTTTGTCTTCAAAGGTTTGGGTGGATCTGGGTTTGGAACTGTGTTTTTGTTGGAACGTTTCTGCGTTGGATCCCTGCAGTTTTCAGTGCTTGGAAAAGTTATAACTTACAATAGGAGACAAAGTAAACACACCATCAAAGGGGAAAAATTAAATCTCTGTTTATTCACCTGCGTGCTAGAGATGAATCTTACTCACAGCAGCTAGCTGAAATATTCTAGATATTAAAAAGCCTGGAAAAAAAAGAATTAGTTTAAATGCCTGGGACTTTGTTCCAATAGGATTTGTGTCCCAGATGTTGATATGCTGGATGAAATTTGCTGTTGAATGTGTCATCCACTAGTGGCACATAGAATATCTATGTGAGGAAAATGTGTATCTGTGCATTTCTCTGCAGTTTTGTAATTAAGAAGTAGGTTATGACTACCTGTGCAGTTCTGGGTGACCATAGCATGGGAACCTGAAAATGAAAGGTCCGAGACTAATGTCCAAATGGCTTTTAACCACCTGAGAGTTGGCACTATGCAGCCTTGTGTACTCCTCTGGCCAGGCCTCCCCAGCAGTGTGGTGTTATGAGGAAGGCGTGTTTGTTTTTTAGCTTTGTTTCTCTTCACAGCTTCCATATTAACACCATATGTAAAGAGCTGGTCCAAGGTATAGTAAGCCCCTGGAAGGAGAACAACTATTTCTTTTGTATTAGAAATTGAACTAGCAGCCTCTGTTTGAGCATCTGCTCATACTTCCCAGTATGACTGATTTTCAATGGAAGGCAAATAAACTCCCCACTTGAAATAAGTTAGGGGATATGGGGATTGTCATGTACTGTCTTCCTTGTTTTCTTCTTCTTACAAAGCCTAGAAGGAAACCCCAGGCCTCATATATAGGAGTTGTAGGAGATATAAGTAAAAAAAGAGATAAAACTTAAGCTGAGGAATATGATTTAAGTTTTAAAATTCCCAGTTCCTGTTGTAGATTGTTCAAGGCTGGGCAGAGGTCAGCTGGGCTGCTCAGTACTCTCCTGTTCACTGCCTATAGGAGGGCTGTGACTGGTGAGTGATGGAGCAGTGGCCTGGTGGGAGGAAGCTGTAGATGTCTTTTCATTGAAACCAGCCTGTTGTGCCACTAAGGCAAAAGAGCTCTGCCACTGCACAAACAGAATGCTGGAGAGAGCTATTCATTGGGGTAGATCCAAAGGCTATAGCAGACTCAGGGCCTGGTGTCTGTCCCATCAATTGATTTTATGTGGTTTTCATCAGATGTAATTAATCTGTGCTGTTGCCAAAGGTAATGACTTGTGGTGCTCTGTCTTCGTGTCTGAATTGTTGGGGTTTGAGGAACAACCCAGAATCTAAGGTTTGGTTATTTTCTTTTTTTGAAGTACTGTCTTTGGGGATTTCTACATTTTACTCTATAGACATATAAGAAACGGAAAGCTTAATTAATGTAAAATTAAATAAGAGAAACTGGAAGACAAGTTATCCTTCAAAAATATTCCATGCTAAAAATCCTCCTGGGTTTTATGGTTAGAGTGTCCTGAGGTCACTTTACATGAAGTTACCAGCATTTAACCAAATTATCTGCTGCTTAGAAAGTATCCTAAACATAAAACTACCTGATGGAAGCTTATTTAAAGTTTATAACATTGATATTTTTGCAGAGACTGAAGATACCCAATAAAATAATTTCAATATCTGTAGCAGACAAAACTGCCCAGAGCTGTGCAAACAGTACAGCAGTGCGCATTTATTGGCTGTGTTTTGGCACTGCTAGACTACAGGGTTCCTAAAAAAGCATAATTCTAGCAATTTATAAGTATATGAAATAGGAGGGACTTTTCTTACCATAGTAACAACTGAAGCATCCACTTTACAAATCAACAATGTGAATGGATTAAAGGAGATAGCTGGTCCATTTGTTGGTGTAATGCAATTTCTTACTGTGGCTGAAGTGGCCTGACCTATAAATTGAAACTCAGAAGTGGGACTGGCAACATGCTCGTGTATGTGCATCATGTGGGAGCTTTGAATACCAAATGTATTTGATGTTTGGCTAGGCTCCAAGATATTTGACTGTGACTGATATTTGTAAACCAGTTGATGGGGAAAGCTGGGTCGATATGTTTTTTGTCTGAACAGCCTGTGTAACTGCAGGTATGCACGAATGTAATGCAAGAGGTCTTTTTATAGTATATTTTATTTTACTTCACCTTTTTTTTGTCTCTGCATTCACTTTGTGGCTGTTATGCTTGAACCTTTTAGCCCCACTATTTCAAGTGTGAGTTTTAATTACTCTGTCAGTAACAGCAGAAAGACATAGGATAAAACTGGTGAATCTGTGAACAGCAAAAAACAATAAAACCTGTTATTTTCCAGGACATTTGGATGGGGAGTGGGACACTTTCCTCTCTATATCTGTTTCTGTATCTGATTTTTAGAATGGCGGGTGTTGGAGTGGAGTTTGTGTCCTACAACAGATGTTCCATACTCCAGCAAAGGCTTCCTGTGTATAAAGTATAAATTGTTCACAGCACTGGATTTCTGGACTGGAAGAATTAGTTCTATCACTGGGCAAATGGAAGAGGTCTGAGCAACAGAACCAAGGAAGCATTGCAGCTCCACTTTCAGGCAGGAAATGTCCTCCTAGGAACTGTCATGGAAAGCTATGGAGGAGGATTCATAAGAGAAGCAGAAGGAGAGAAAAGCATTCAGTAGAGTTGAAGACAAGGACAAGTGAGGCCTGGCAAACTGTGAAGAGCAGACAGAAGAGGACAAGGGGAGTAGCAGGTATCCAGAAAGTAAACTATAAAAGATGCCTTTAAAAGCTGCAGATTGTGGAATGAAGAAAGATGGCTGAGATACCTCTGTAACTGGCAGCTCAGCCCAGCTAGAAAGTCAGTAGTGTTCTCAAAATATCTAAGCAACCACTGCATCCTGAAACCAAGATCCATGTAATTTTATTGATAAAGTAGGCTTCTGAATTTGATAGTCAGTATGCAACACTGGTAATGCCTATAGTCACTCAATATTGCAAAATACCTGAAAATTTAGGTGATTTATTGAGACTTGCGAGGGTGCTGAAGGAGAATAAAATCTAACTGATCTTCACAGTGTCTCCCCCTCACACGGTGTTGAGGAAAACAGTACAGAAAATTCTGAAAATGTTCATCTGGATAGCTGTGTAGCAAAAGTAAAATGTTTTGATTTGGAAGTAGAATAGAAGTCCTCTGCCTTTTGAAAATAGATGGAATGAAGATAAGTCTTCCAAGGCCTAGACTAGAATAATCAGAATGATATTATATCAATAATAAGAGAATGAAATGGGCTCACATATCAGAGTAATTTAAGCATAAAATTATGATATTGAAAATATATTTAAGACCTCCAAAGGAAGTGAAGAAATGGTTTCATAATAAGGAAGCAAAAGTCTTCACTTATGAGCATGTATTTGGTGGACTTACACCAAACTCACTGAAGTGAAATGCCACCCTACAGCTAAACTGTCACCAGAGGACAAGTGAGGAACATGTAGGTTTTCTGAATTGTGGACAGCTTCAGAGAAAGTGACCCTGAGTGGTTAAGTACCCTGAGGAAGATAGAACTGGGTGATTTCCAGCATAACCCCAAAAAATGTCTGCTTCCTACCCAGAGCAGTGGGATACTTGGGAAATGGTATCTCAGTGGTCAAGAAAGCTTACATAACACATGAGTGCTTTGGGAGAGTAATATCTAGGAAAAGTAAAGAAGTTGTATCACTTCTGTATTTGGCACTGGTAAAATTGCTTTTGTATTGCTGAGCTTTTTTTTTTTTTTTTTTTTTTTTTGATGTCCATAAGCTTGCTGATAAAGTGGTAAGGGACTGATCAAAGGACTGGATAATTTGCCTTGTGGTGAGACATTCTGGAATCTTGCTCTGTTTATCTTACCCATGAGAAAGCTAAGACTTGACCTGATCAGAGTGTCTGCATTGGGGAAAAAACATCGAAAAACTGTTAACAATCTGGCAGGCAAAGACATAAAAAGGTCCAGTGGTTGCTATTTGAAGTTCAAAATTCCACTGCAGATTTTCACCAGTGAGAGTGATTAGCCCCTACGATATCTTAACAAAAGTTCTGGTGGTTTCCTTACCACTGAAAATTTAAACATCAAGATTGAATGGTTTCTTAAATTATATGTTTTAGTAAAGCACAAGTTCTGTGGCTTCTTTGTACAGGGCATTGGGCTAATGGTTCATAAAAATCCCCTTTGACCTTGAATTTCTTAATTCTCTTAAAGACAATCACTAAAGTCAACCTAGTAATTTTTTTTTTTTTTAATTGAAGTTTTCTCTCCACAATTTACTTTTTCTTTCTCACAGCTCTAATGAAAAATAGGTATTTTTTTTGGCCAGCTTCTGTTTTGGCCATCCTTCTGTTTGGCCATGGCTATGGACCAATAGTTCATCAGTCATTTTTTAGCTCTAATGACCTTTCACAATGTTAGTACGCTGGTTTACTGTGTAATATTGATGTAAGGCTGTATTCCTTGTTCCATTCTTTGGTACATATGCCAAGCATGAGTTTATTTTGTTTGGTTTTATTGAGATATGCATGGGATATATTTGTCACATTAATCAAAATCTACATTATGAAATCTACTCTTTATGCAATACGTGGAACTTCTAGTGGTCTTTTAGTTCCTTCCCTTGTCTGAGTCCCATTTGCATACCTAGTGTTTACAGTGATAAGTGTCTTGGAGACATTCCTGCTAGATCTGAACGAAAATCCCATTACCAGCCTTTATGTGGCTGCAATCATCTCAGTTATGGCCAGAGCTCCACTAAGTTGGACATTGTACCATAAAGCCCAATTTCTGACTTCAGCAAGTTCTAAAGATCAGTGAGTGCTGAATAGTGACATGATGACCAAGCAGCAAGTGATATTAGGAACATAATGGTTATGATAGCCTAGGCCTCTAAAGAAATACTGTTTAGATGCTGATGTTTGCCACTTCTTGTTTTTCTGCCAGACCATGCTCTTCGTCCAGCTGCTTTTGGCTTAACTTGTCCATTTCAGACCGGTTTTTACAGAAGTGTAAAAATACCAGGTTCTTGTGATGAGCTGAAGCAACAGGTTCAAAAGAGGTTTCTGACACCTAAAAAAGTGGGTGTACAAGAAAAACACAAATTAGTAGCAGTTGTTGTGGTATGGGCTGCAAGAAGTAACATAACAGGAAATCAAATGCTGAGTTCTCTTGCTTACAGAACAACTTGTATTCTTGTGGGGAACAGGCTAGACTAATTTTTGTACAGTTAATTCTCTTGTGAATTCAAATAGTCATAACAATTCACTTAAGCGATATTGCTGAAGTGGTTTTAAATACATTTGATTGAGACAAGAGTTAAACTAATTAGCTGACATTTGATTTTACTTGATAGAGATCCAAGCCATGAAACTTTGAACACCCTTAGAGTTCAGAAGTGTTTCACTCAGTGTTTGGGTACTAGTCTGTGTTCTCAAGTAACCTTTTCAAACTTGGCAAATTTAATCTCTGATTTAAAATTTAAAAAGGCAACATAGGGAATCAAGTCTGCAAATGCTTTTTGGTTTTTTTTTTTCGATACAGAGATGCTCTAGAGTATGGTTGTAGAAGCAGGAAGAGGAGAAAATGTGCGTAAAGGCGCGCGCGCTTGTGCGCAGTTTTTGCACCTGCATCCGCACTTCTGCGGCTGCCCAGAACATTGCTCCTGCTGCAGGAAGCTTCAAACCTGACAGCCAGGGCACTCATGTGCTTTCAGACACAGAGGGTGGTGCTAACCTAGAGCATGTGTGCATTTTTGATTTTATGATGTGCCGACAGCAGCGCTCTGACACTGGTTAACGTTTGTGGGGCTTGTGGAAGGAGTGAGTTTCCATGAGGGATTTGGCTGGAGGAAACCTGTGCTGCCTGGCACACAGAGCTGAGGAGGCTGTTCCAGGCAGGGTTGAAACAGAGATGAGCAGTGTGATGTTTTGGGTTTCGTAGGATGCAGCCGGTAACTTGGAATGTGATTGACTCTGTTTTGTAAGCTTGGTATTATTTCCTTGCAGTCTGATTCAGAAGGAACAAGGAGTAATGAAGGAATCCAAAAGGAAATGTATGAATGTTTTTGCTGAGCACAGAAGTGTTCACTTCCTCCTTCACAGAGAACCGAAAAAGCTGTATGTGATAAGAATGCATGGTATCTCCTATGTTAAGAAACCAAGATTGAATGGGAAGACTGTGGGTCGGGGGGGATTGTAGGATTTAATTATAGCCTGTGTACACGGGGACAAAGATAGGAAGTTAAGTTGGCATCTTCAAGATGTCATGCATATGTGATGCCAAAACCAGTGCTGCACTATTTGATTTATTAAAGTACATGTTCAGTGTCCAAGGAATTTAGTAGAGCATACCACAATTTTCCCTGCTTTGGGACAAGCTGAACTGACAGAAAGGTTGCAGAAGTCAGTGAGCTTCCTATGAAGACCTGAAAACAATATAAGCAAACAACAGTGTGGAAGAAGACCAATTCATATATACTCTTCACAATAACTTACTGTTTGTGAAATACCTGGAAACTATTCAGTTTGGTGCTTAAGCAGCACAGTGGGAAAATTTCAATTTTTTTCATAAAGTTTATTCTCTGTATTACAGCACAGAAATAATTTTGCCTCCCCTTACCATTGTGTAATTATTCAGTGACTTTTTTTTCCTTCTTCTTACTGTGGTAAGAAAGTAAAGTATCAGCTACATTTCCTTTTTAGTTTTTTATTTTAACTTGGTAACTAGGAGAGCAACAGGGAGTGTCATCCCAAATGACCAACAATCTGTGACCATCTTGAACTCTTATCTAAATTCAATGTATGAATTTACTAAGTCATTCATTTAATTAGCAATACATGTACAATACATCTATAATATCTCCTATCTGAGGATTTTGGAACAGTTTACAATTTTCAATGAGCTGAATCTCTCAGCATTCCTGTAAGAGGGGACAAAAGTACAGGCAGAGAAATCATAAATAATTTATTAAGGCCACTCAGGATATAAAGAAGGAGAGGCTAGATGTCATGGTCTGAGGAAATCTCCACACAAGATAAAATGTTGGGATAAACGTACAACGTAAAAAATTATTGTATTATTGGACTCTTTCATGTATCTCATGTTGAACTTAGGTGGTGAAAAATGTGCTGTCCCTCTCCTAAACAAAGGATAGCACAGGATAATGGAGAATCACTTTATGCTGTTAGCTCCTTTTCATGTGTGAGAGTACCTTAGGACAGACCTATGGCTGAAGTCCAGAGAAGTCATCTTACCAGAAATAGAAAAATAGAGGTACTTGAGAAGAGTAACATGTGGGCAGTCACAGATAAAGGAAAATAGGACAAGTAGAGTCAAACAGAGGCACACTTTGTAGCCAAGAAATCTGAATGTTATTAGGGGTCACTAGGGGTCAATGAAGGAAGGTAGACTTGGACTACTGCATGGACTATGAATATATCTGCTGCAGAGCCTAATCCTTGCCCACTGAGCCACACTATTGTGAATTGCAGCCTTTATGTATACCCATGCTGTTCAGCAATTGGCTTGTCCCTAAGTCATAGTTGTGTTCATGCTGTATATGAGATGGGTGAATAAATGCAGGTATCTCACATCTTTCTTTTTGCTTTGTTCCTTTGAATTCTGCTGATATAGTGCAGGATTCTCTGAGGAGCCCTGAACAAGCTGGAGGTACAGATTTACTGAGAGTGAGATGCAAGGAGTCTAAAAGGGGATTCTGAAGTCTACAGGACTGCCCACCATGTGCTAAGTAACAATTGCTTTGGAGTACATTGTCACGTACTATTTGATGTGGTTACAGATAGGCAATCCCTGCTGACACTGAGACAAGGGATGTATCCAGGCCTTGCTCATCATCTCTTTGTTTCTCTTCTTTGAAGATTTGGATTGTGAATGAGAATAGTTGCAAGTTCAACTGTAAGAAAAGATATATCTGAGGTCGTGTGGGCAGCAAGAGGTGGGGACAGTCTTGAGTATAAGGCAGTTGGTCTTGTGGGGTGTGTCATTAAAATAGGGTTAACAGCCAGAGAATCATATGTACAATGTAGAGGGTAAGGAGGCTCTTCTCATCAAGAGCATCTCACCAGTTCAGCCTGGTTCCAGAGGATCCCAACACTCAGTGTCCCACTGGCTGAACTGTGGATTGCTTGTCTTCTCAGCCTGCCTGCCACCCACTTGGATTATTTTGTGCAATATTGGAGTTGAACGCTGTTGTGCTGAACATGAAGAGGCCTGTGTGGGGGACAGGAGCAGAGAGGGAGCAGGAATGTGGTGTGCAGATGTGTGAAGGTGAGAGTAAAGCTTATCAGCTACTGGTTCCAAAGGGTGGTGGGCTTTTCCTTTTTTCTCTTCCTTACTTTGCTGGTAAAGTCATCCATTGGACAACCTCAATTATCCACCCATAAAAGATAAAAGTACGAGAGTACAATTTTAGGGTGTGGTTACTTTTAAATATTTAAAAATATAACAATTAAACATAGTCCTTGCCCTTTTGGCCACTTGCTTAAAGACTTGCCTCTATTAATAAGCTCTTGAAACCCCAAAGACACTTCCTTTTCTATTGCATAGTATTTTTCTATTGTTTCCAGGAACTGGCAAATTTCTGGGAAGTCCTATAGCCAATTTTATATTTAAAACAAGACTTGACCTGTTAACTTATGCTGGTTTCAGGAATGTCTTGAGCCATCCTCCCTCTGCTAACCTGCTGTGCTGACTCAGCGCCTGAGCAAGAGTTGACAGCCCCTGGGGACAGAGGAGTGTTCTGCAACTCTGCAGAAAAGCAGGATAATAAAAGCTTATAAGGGCAAAGGGTGATGTAGCCAAGGTTTGTGTTGTAGATATGAGCCAAAAAGAAAAGGGAAAAAAAAAAAAAACCCAAACAGGAAACAAAACCAGAGAATAGAACTGAAGGCATGAGAGCTGTTGACCTAAAATTTGGGGTACAGATTGTAGAAAAAGACTCTTAGAAGTTACCAATGCTTCTTTTGGGAAATAATTGTCTTGACGTTCTCATTAGGAAGACCAAGAAGAGACTGCAAGAAGAGAGCTGCTCTAGGATGCTGAGAGCTATGGGACAGCACATGTCATTAGTGCTGTAACTGTTCTGCAGAGAGTTGTTTGCTCTTAATATTGCTCTCTTCACAAGTCAAAAATTGCAATAGTGTGGTTGCTTGATTTCCTTGAACATAACACTCCAGGTGCATATATCAGGGTGCTGATGTTCTTATATTTTGTCGCTGTTGTGTGCTTGTATCCCCAGCTTCAAACTGGAGTTCAGTATCTGGGTTTTACTTATATTTTGCAGGTGAACTCTATATAACTTGGTCTCTGCTTGCCTGTTCCTTTGTTTTAAATGTGTGTAAATTCATTAAATTGTCTTTCATACAATAAAAAATATAGAGTTGATATTTCTTTTTATTCACTTGCCAGTGCAGATGTGTGAGTGAGTGCACTTTCAGAACCTTCCTTTCAAAACTACTTGTACTCATGTGAAAGATAAGTAACACTTTAAAGGGAAGAAGACCTTCAGACAAAATGATTTCCAAATGATCTTAAAGTGTAATTTATCTTCTTATTTTTCAGCTAGCTATGGACCAAATCCAATTTGCAAAGGCTGTTTATCTTGTTCAAAGGATAATGGGTGCATCAGATGCCAACACAAGTTATTCTTCTTCCTACGAAGAGAAGGAATGAGACAATATGGGGAATGCTTGCATTCCTGCCCTTCAGGGTACTATGGACTCCGAACACCAGATATGAACAGATGTTCAAGTGAGTTTCTTTTTGAACCCTTAAATTCACTTTTGTAGCAAGGCCATAACTCACACTCAGTTTTTAAGATAATATGTTGTGGAACATGGTGATATTTTCACAGATGTCTCAAGATCATCATAAACCTTTGCTGCTAAAGAACATCCCAGCTCGTTCCAAGCTATGTAAATTTCAGTGGGTTAAATAGTTGATGTATTAACCTAGCTTTCATTGTTATTTTTTACTGTTATTTTTGCTTTAGTTAGAAGGGAAATTTAGGAAAGTATATATTCCTAGTTTTGACAAAAATATTCCCATTATATGAAAATAAAAAGGATTAAGCATTAACAGAGCCTGTGTTGGTACTAGTCAGTATATGCACAGATATATGGGTGGGCTTCTTGTCATGCTTTTTTGTTCCCACACAAATTTCAGGTGACCAGACACCTCACACCAGACATACTTTAATATGTAAGTGTTGTGATTTTAATAAAACAGATGTACCATTAAAAACAAACAAACAACCTTTCACTTTTAGTACTGCATTTTATTTGTAAATTTACAACCTGCTAATGTGCAACAAGATTCCCTGTTTGCAGGTTTGTGCCTGGAAGCACAACTGTTAAAATCAACGAGTGCTCTGGTATCTCTACACATTATTTCACTGCTGTCTGGCAATTGTGCTGATTTGTATTGATTTTTCCATATGCTGCTACATGGAGTGTCCCCCCACATGGATTATTAATCATTGCTGTTACCTATAATTTACACTTATGTTTGGGGTTTTTTTTTTGTTGTTTCTTTGGGTTTCTTGGTATGGTTTGGCTTGGATGTTTTGTTTTTTTTTTTGTTTTGGTGGCAGTCTGGGCTGGATGAGGAGCACTCCAAGCCATGCCTGCCCTCATCCCAGTGGGTGCAGCCACATCCCATCACTTTCTCTTCATTCCCCTCCTGGGTTCCATGGATATGGTATTTTTCATGTTATGTTCCCAAGTGCTGTGTAATAGTGCCGAGTGCTGCCTAATCTATACCAGGTGGCTAGGTTTTGATGAAAAATTAAATGAGACCAGTATATGGTTTATGTATCCCTTCTCTAAAGTAATTTAGGAGCTTGGCCTTAATTTTCATAACACGTTTGTGAATTCGGCAACTCGTCCACTTTAAACTTTTCAAGACTGGACTGTAAAAACATTCTGATGTAAAAATGCTTTTGACTATAGTGACAGCTTTGGGAAAAAAATGAACTTATCTATATTAGCCTGTACTACGCATGTGAGATAGGAAAAGTAATCCTTAGTGGCAAGCTCTTTTAATTTTTATCTTTTTTTTTTAAGAAAGTAATTTGCAGAAAGTGGATTCTGATCTCAATATAAATTCTGTTCATTTTTACCACTTACAGAAAATCTCTCTTTTCCCTGAATTACAGGATTGGTTTTGAAAAGCATAGATGGGAGCTGTGTCCAACTCATACTGGCATGTGTTGAGTATTGGATGTTTAAATGACCCTCATGCCTTTGACAGTGTGCCCCTGTGAGAATAATGATGCAGTTGCTTACCAATCAGTCCTGGTTCAACCTCCAATGAGTTTTGCAGTGTATTTTTTAATGTTAATGTAACTGCCAACTGGGGTGTATTTATTTTCATTCTTTTCTTGGCTTGGTGATCTTGCATGGCATGTATGTTACAATGTGGACACACAGACATTTTGTGCATTGAAGTTAAGTTTAAGTAAACATTCTTAAAAAAAAAAAATCAGAATAGATTTTTTCCCCACTTGTTAGATACTTTTAGGTATGCTTAGTTACAGACTCCACTGCTCAGATAGTACTATTTCAGCTAATAATAATAAAAAAATCTGGCTATGTTAAAATCCTTCTGGGAGTTACAGGGCTTGAATTACATAAGTTGAAATGATTTCTGCCCTACTAATGTCTTTATAGGCACAAAAGCTGTTTAACATTTTATTACTGGAACGCTTGCCCATTTTTGTTAGAGAAGCTATAGAACATATTTTTATGGAAAATGTTGACATGATTTTAAAAGCCAAATATAGTTTGTGCCAAATGTAACACAATACATACCACAGCCAAGTGCAGCAACTATAAAATGATGGAAATTTTGAATTTCAAGACTAATTTTCTTTTCTACATATAATTAGTATTGTGTCTTGAATTTGCTCTGTGGCTCTAGAATATTTTTGTAGTAACAGTGAATCATGAAATTTGGAGACTGCTGGTCTCTAGAAATCAAAGTATGAGAATGTATTACATTTGGACACAACATTGAAGAATGTAGTACATTTTTATGCAAAACTGGAAGGAATTGTCTGTTATGTATCAAAATGCCCATGAGAAGAGCTACACTTTTAATTTTCCAATAAATTTTATTATTTAATGCCTTTGAACTTAACAGCTCAAACAAGAAAAAATCTCCTGAGGAAAAAACATAACTGAATTAAAGGGCAAGATGAAATCTGTAACCTAGGTGGTTGCTTTAACATTGGTCTGATTAATGGATTAGGCCTATCTTGAACCTTTCAACTTGTTCTGTATCCATAGTAACCTCTACAATTTCAGGGGGAGGAAGCACTGAGTTTAGAAATTACAGCTCCCTCCAGCTTTGCTTGGCTACTCCATTTGTTTAAGTTCACCTTCTTTCTCACAAGAGGGGCCAACATTGCTAAAATTGTAATTTCACCTACTATGAGCCTTCACTAAAAACAAGAGAAGCTTTGAAAGAAATTGAGCATTTATTAAACACGTATAGTTGGTTCACTATTAATTATTATTAATAGTATTAATAAAAGTAATTTTTTTAAACTTTGTTACAATATGGCAGGACATAATTACTAGAGCATGGCTTGAGTATTTCTTATGTAACATAGCTAAGCATAGCACCTTCTGAGACTATTGTAGTCAGAACAATTGTAACAGTCTGTGAGGGAGTTCAGTTACCACAGGGGCAGAACTTTTGCTTTAAGTAAAGTAATTTTTCAGACTTTCTAGAAATAGTTTTCATTCTTTTGTGGGGGGTTTTTTTGTTTTTGTTTGGTTTTGGTCTGGGTTTTTCTTGTGTGTTTTTTTTTTTGGTGCTTGTTTTTCTTACAAGTTTGGCTTTATCTTTTAGAAACACAATTAAAATAGCATTTGGAATTTTGAAAATTAAGTTGGATGGACAGATATCGATGTCTACCTATCATTATTTATAGCTATTTATATTTTTTTCTTTATCACTTGCACTCTCTTCTTTCATCAAAGGGATTTTTTTTTTATTTGGAACTTCTTGACTTTTGGCCTTACTTTGTATTTTGACAGAAGAGTTATGTTCCATCCATCTAGAAACAAAAACCACCTTAGTGCTTTTAATTCACTAAATCATTAGTCTATTTACATTTAGTAGGACAATTGCATCTTTGTAAAATACTAATTAAAATGCTGTGGTTTGGCATTTATTCAAAGGATCTCAACTCTTAATGAATCCAGATTAGAACATACTGGAAATGTATTGCTAAGTGTTTATTAAATAAAATTATTTTAAAAAATATCTTCACTATAGGATTTTATAATTAGCATGTTGTACTCCAAACATGGATCTCCATGAAATGGTAGACCTGTGGTAAGTTTCAGGAACTGTTTTGTTCACTGTTAAGATCAAGTGTTTATGATTCTCTAGAACTCATGTTGATTCCCTACTGAACTTGTAGCTTAAAAACTTTGATTAATCATCATCATCATCTGCAACTATCTAAGACATCTGCTTAGTAGGTTAAATAATTAAGTATTCCCTTGTAGGTTCAAGCTCTTTTGCATATGGTTTTCCTCCTCTCCTTACTATCTCCTCTTTTTATTGGTTGTCCAACTAACGCTCAGTCCCCAACAAGAACTCCTCACATCATAGCTTTCTTCAGCTCCTTGCTTCAGTCTCCTGCTCTTGTTAGCACTAGCACAATATTTGTCCCTTATGTGTGGTCTGTCTGGATTTTCAAAGTTGCTCCCAGCTCAGGAAATGCAGGAGAGGATCAGGGTTCTGGGTTGGAAGAGATAGAGGGATCTAAGATGAGTAGAGAGCTGTGAGTCAGAGCTCAGCATGAAAGAGCAAAGTATGATCTTTGGACACTGCAACAGTTTGTTACACCCCAGGATTACAAACCTCACAAGTTACGGACCCAGGGACCCCTCTTGAGTGATGTCCTAATGCAAAGACTGATTTTGACCTCAAAAAGGAAAACGCTGCCTGTAGTGAAGCATTCTCCACTCTATTACTTTGTCTTAAATGCAAGGGGACACCTCAAGCAAGAAGTCAATTTCAGTAGTTAGGCTACCAAAGCCTTCAGTTTAGGAATGTCCCATTCCCTTCCTCAGATTCAGATAGCTACTTCCCTTAGCAAAATATGATCATTATCTCTCTGTCTCCAGGGTGCTCAGTATAGTCCTCTTTCTTACTCTGGTGCTTGCTGGTTTCCATTCATGCAGATCCTCTCGTGTTCTTGCTTCTGTTTCCACACTCAACTGCTCTTCTCTAGTGTCTGCATTTGACACAGAGCAGAACTTGCTGTGAATTGTTGTTCTTTTCAATGTTGCTAGGAACTGACCAGCTGTCTTTTCCACTACATGTGGTACAAAGTACCTTTGTAAAGAAGTGAGTTATGGATGAACATTCTGTTGTATTGATCATGTTTATAATGGAACAATGTGACATCATAAATACTACAGATTAGGGATCTTACAGAAAGGCAAAATAAGGCTTAAGTAAGTTTGTCAAAATTATGCGTATCAGTAAAAACACTTAGAAGTTACTACTTTTTGAGATAGACATCTTCTCACTTTAAAATTCATCATATCTCACGTACATACATACATACATGCACATACATAGTTATCTGTAATTAGCTAATACAGTAAACCTTAGAATCATAGAGTGATAGAATCATAGAAAGTTAGGGGTTGGAAGGGACCTCGAAAGATCATCCATACTGACCCCCCTGCCAGAGTAGGGTCACCGACAGGAGGTCACACAGGAATGCTTCCAGGTGGGCTTTGAGTGGGCAGCCTGTTCCATGGCTCTGTCACGATCACAGTGAAAAAATTCTTCCTTATATTTCTATGGAACTGCCTATGCTTCAGTTTATAACCATTGCCCCTTGTCCTATTGTTAGACACCCCTGAGAAATGCTTGGCTCCATCCTCCTAGCACTCGTCCTTAAATATTTATAAACATTGATGAGGTCACCCCTCAGTCTTCTCTTCTCCAAGCTGAAGAGCCCCAGCTCCCTCAGCCTTTCCTCACAAGGGAGATGTTCCACTCCCTAAATCATCTTGGTCGCTCTGCACTGGACTCTTTCAATCAGTTCCTGTTTCTTCTGGAACTGAAGAGCCCAGAACTGGACACAATATTCTAGATGTGGCCTCACCAGGGCAGAGTAGAGGGTGAGGAGAACTTTTCTCAGCCTTATAATCACCTCCCTGTAATGCACCCCAGGATGCCATTGGCCTTCTTGGCCACAAGGGCACATTGCTGGTTCATGGTCATCCTTCCATCCACCTGCACCCCCTGGTCCCTTTCACCTATGCTGCTCTTGAACTTCTTTGTGTTAAACATATTAAAATATGAAGCACATGTGATCTTCAAATGTATTATAGTCCCCTACAATTCATATTCTGCTTCACTTTATAAGCTGTGATAAATTTTACTATTGAAGAATAGTATGTTTTCGTAATGTTATGCTTTCTGTAATAATAATGTAGAATGAATGTTAACAGGAGAACGTACTCTTTTTTTACAATAATAAGCATATGAACCTGGCTCTAAATTGAATTTAATGTCTGAATTTGTGTTTTGAACTTGTGGGCTTTTGATTCCTCCTCTAAAGTATAAGTCTGTCAATTCTTTAATGCTTATTAAAAAAAAAAAAAAAAAAAAGAGTAGGAGTGGTTTATCACAACTGTTAGGAAGTCAAAGCAGGTCAGGAAAATCTTTTAACATCACCGTGGTTCATCTGCTTAAAATATATCTCTGATTTGGGCATTATTCATAATCTAGGCTTTCTCCTTCCAGAGTTCTTTAATGCACCATTTGGCATTTCTATAAATATTTCAAGTTTCAACCACATCAATCAGATCTGGGGTTTTTATACTATTTAAGGAAACAGCAGGGAAACATTTGAGTGATATGAGTGAGATTATAAAGCCTTCATACAAATATTTTATTGCTGGCTAGGGAAATGCACTTTTTACAGACCAGATTAGTTGCCCTAACCTTGACTGAAACATGGTTCATAGCAATTACTTTTCAAAAAACTCTGGTGTGTGTGTAAAAGCTCTTTAGAAGAAAATTATTTCTAATGTGCCCTAGGGTGCTAAAGCTCACTAAAAATTGAGGAAAAAGGGACTTTGACTCCTAAGTCTTTGCTAGTCCATTTCAGTAAGAAAAGTCAAAGATGTTTAAATTGCTGTCTTTGGATTTATTTCAGACAATGGCCTTTTTGATGGAGGTATTACAATATTTTTCTTTCTTTTCCTGCTCTGCAGAACCAAAGAATCTGTTTCTCCAGCTGTAAGTTTCTGGGCCATTGGCTGAGGAGTGGCTCATGGAGTTAAGGTTCTTTTATGAGTGTATTCTGTAACCGCTCTCAAACATGGGGGCACTTTTACATATTATGATCTCCCCTTGCTACCCACTGAAGTGGGTGGGTCATTCAAGTTCTTACTCTTTTGGCAGCCTGAAGTAAGAGACTGCATATTATCAACAGACTTTCCATTGGAGAAGGATCTTGTCCCATAAATTAATATTTCAGAACTCTATTGAAGGAAGGCTGTGGATGTGGTCTACCTGGACTTTAGCAAAGCCTTTGACACCATCTCCCACAGCATTCTCCTGAAAAAGCTGCCAGCCCAGGGTTCAGACAGGAGCACTCTGTGCTGGGTTAGGAACTGCTGGAGCCTCCCAGAGAGTGGTGCTGAATGGTGCTGATACAATTGCCGGCTGCTCACCAGTGGTGTCCCCCAGGGATCAGTGTTGGGCCCAGTTCTGTTTAATATCTTCATTGACGATTTAGATGAGGGGATTGAGTCCATCATCAGCAAATTCCCAGACCACACTAAGCTGGGGGGGAGTGTGGATCAGCTGGAAGGCAGGAGGGCTCTGCAGAGGGACCTGGACAGACTGGAGAGTTGGGCTGATTCCAATGGGATGAGGTTCAACACGGCCAAGTGCCGGGTCCTGCACTTTGGCCACAACAACCCCATGGGGAGCTCCAGGCTGGGCACAGAGTGGCTGAGAGCAGCCAGGCAGAGAGGGACCTGGGAGTCTGGATTGACAGGAAGCTGAACAGGAGCCAGCAGTGTGCCCAGGTGGCCAAGAAGGCCAATGGCATCCTGGCCTGGATCAGGAACAGCGTGGCCAGCAGGTCCAGGGAAGGGATTCTGCCCCTGTACTCAGCCCTGGTGAGGCCACAGCTCGAGTCCTGTGTCCAGTTCTGGGCCCCTCAGTTCAGGCAGGAGATTGAGGTCCTGGAGCAGGTCCAAAGGAGGGCAACCAGGCTGGTGAAGGGATCCAGCACAAGTCCTGTGAGGAGAGGCTGAGGGAGCTGGGGGTGTTCAGCCTGGAGAAGAGGAGGCTCAGGGGAGACCTCATCGCTCTCTACAACTCCCTGAAAGGAGGCTGGAGCCGGGGGGGGGTTGGTCTCTTCTCCCAGGCAGCTACCAGTAAAACAAGAGGGCATGGTCTTAAGTTGTGCCAGGGGAGGTTTAGGTTGGATATTAGAAAGAATTTCTTCATGGAGAGGGTGAAGTAGTGGATTCTCCATCCCTGGAGATATTTAAAAAGAGACTGGATGTGGCACTCAGTGCCATGGTCTGGTAACACAGTGGTAGTGGATCAAGGGTTGGACTTGATGATCTCAGAGTTCCTTTCCAACCCAGATGATTCTGTGATTCTGAGAATAAGTTGTTTTGTTTGTTTTCTCCACACACTGAAGATGCTTGAGTAGAATGCTTCTGTCTTATTTCAGCCCAGTTTAGCTTCACCAGTTAATGTAGTGACTTCTCTTCCACCCTTTCTCCTGGGAGGTGAAGTCATGGAGCTGTGGATTTGTAACGACTTCTGTGACGGCTTAAGGTTGAAAACAGACTTCTTGAAAGTTAGCTTTGGAATACTGCTTTTCTTCAGTTTTCACTTTATAAATATGTACTCAGCATGAAAGATTATCTCTCATTAGGATTTTTATATTAATTTTGTTCTCTATCTATATGGAATAAAGAAGTCATTGAACTGCCCATGCTTCAGTAATTAGGACTCTTGCCTTCATTGAGGTCAGAATGTTGTTCTTTTAGCATTTGCATACAACTCTGAGAAGTATGGTTTAACAATTTAAAAAATGTCATCTGTTTAGAAATAGGCTCTGCTAAATAATCAGACATACAAGCACATCTCTCTGGTATCCCTGAGGGCTTATTTGTAATCCAGTTGTGTGATGATGGTACCAGAGGTAGATGTGTGATCTTCATATGGGGGTAGCTTTCAAGCGTATTTTCTCCCTTTCACTTGGAAGGATAGAACAAATATTTGACTTTCTGACTTTTCTGAGCTAGAAACACTGGAAAGAAATTAAAGGATTGTGCTAGAAGAAATGCAGTAAGACTGTTATGATGAGTCTGAGTCCTGGCTATATAAAGGATGTTAAAGCCGGGGAGATATAGAAAGACTTGGTGCTGAACAGGAATAGAAGGCATCTGAGGTCTGATGGGCAGCAGAGCCTTGATGAATAGAAGGGGCAGAAGACATAGGGATTCACAAGTGTGTGTCCTAACCTACAGGCCTGTGGTTGCTGACTAAATGGGAACAGCAGCAATGAAGCAGTCTTTGCTCCTTCACTCTTAGGTCCTGAAGATTAGCTTTCCAACCTTGTCATTGTTGTCCAGCAAGTATGGTAGACCTGTCAAAGGTATGTGATTGCTCTTTGGACTTCTTGGGCATGACTGAAGTGATCAATTCTTTCTCCCCTAAACACCATTCTTTCCCAGTGACTCCAAAGCTTCCACTTCTAGGCTCTCTTTCCTTAATACCCATAAAATCTCCCAGGCAGCTACTCTTTCTATCTGCTTAGTTAGGGGGCAATATTTTCTGTTTAATTTTGGAGGAAAGAAATCAAAGCTTTTCTGAAGAATACTGTGGGCTATGCAATATCTATTTCTTCCCTCTATAGGGCTACTTGGGTCAAAAGTCATTGCTATGCTCAGGTTTTTTGGTCTTGTTTCCTTTGCGGTTTTTTGGTGTTGTAAACTAGGTAGTCTTTGAAGTGGAACTGAAAGAATTCAGTAGCAGCATGCTTTATCTACTGCAATTACACAGAAAATGAAGCCACTGAACTGGTAAGAAAAGCAATTGGATCTATAGCTAGTAAACTGAAGTAATAAAATTGATTAAAAAGAATCTTCTCCAGATTATAAAAGCCTCACCAAACTCACTTGTTTCAGGTTATTATGATTATCTCAGTAAACTAACTAGTTAATTGAAAGGGAATCTGAAAGGATATAGAAAGGGGCTTTGAAAATCATAGAATAATAGAATCTGCTCAGCTGGAAGGGACCCATCAGGATCATCAAGTCCAACTCCTGTCCCTGTGTAGGGTAGCCCAGGAATCACACTGTGTGCCTGAGAGCATCATCCAAACACTTAAATTCAGGCAGCCTTGGTGCCATCACTGCTTCCCTGGGGAGCCTTTTCTACTGCTCAACCACCCTCTGGATGAAAATCTTTTTCCTAATACCTAACCTAAACTTCCCAAAGCACATCTTCCTACCATCCCCTCAGGTTCTATCATCAGTCACCATATAGAAGAGGTCAGTGCCTTCTCCTCTTCCTTCCCTAGAGAGGAAGCAGTAAACTGGGGTGAGGTCTTCCTCAGTCTCCTCTTCTCCAGGTTGAACAGACCAATTGCCTTTAGCTGCTCCTCATGCAGCTTTCCCTCTAAGTCCTTCACCAACCTCATGGACCTCCTCTGCAGTAGGGGAAAAAAAAAAAAAGTTGGAAAAATTTTGCTTTCCTTCTCCAGAGTTAGGTTTAAGGTGCTGAGATTAGAAAATGTGTAGGGTTAAAAACTGGCAATGAAAATAAAGCAGCTTAGAACATTAATTTAAAAAATATTTCCTTGGGATATACAATATTATGTGTAAAGGCTAAAACCATTTTTAAATAACGCTGATTAAAAAAATTATTTATATAATGTTAACTCTTCTGTAGGTTTTATACTAAATTATTAATTTATTATCTAATTTATTACTTAATAGAATGCAAAAAAATTCTAATACGGCATTATACTGGCATTAAAAATTATATTTAACAAAGTATACCACATAATGATACTGATGAACAATAAAAAATAAAAACTTTGACACAGCTATAATTCCAAACCAATGTATCTAAATAGCCTACTTAGAAAGGTTGGACCTGTGTCCAGTTCTGGGCCCCTCAGTTTAAGAAGGATGTCGAGGTCCTGGAGCAGGTCCAAAGGAGGGCAACCAGACTGGTGAAGGGACTCGAGCACAGGCCCTATGAAGAGAGACTGAGAGAGCTGGGGGTGTTCAGCCTGAAGAAGAGGAGGCTCAGGGGAGACCTCATTGCTCTCTACAACTACCTGAAAGGAGGCTGTAGCGAGGTGGGAGTTGGACTATTTTCCCAGATGACTTTCAACAAAACAAGAGGACACAGTCTTAAGTTGTGTCAGGGGAGATTTAGGTTGGATATTAGAAAGAATTTCTTCACGGAGAGGGTGATCAGGCAATGGAATGGTCTGCCCAGTGAGGTGGTAGATTCTCCGTCCCTGGAGACATTTAAAAAAAGACTGGATGTGGCACTCAGTGCCATGGTCTAGCAACTGTGCTCCGGTGGGTCAAGGGTTGGACTTGATGATCTCTGAGGTCCCTTCCAACCCGGCTAATTCTATGATTCTATGATTCTATGATTTTTAGTAGATTACCATCATAGGAAAAAAATGGAAAATCAGCTGCCTTGGTGGAAATATCCACCCAGTTTTAACCCAGGAACCCTGCTATTGTTTTCAAAATATAATTGCCACAGCAAGGGCTTTATCATGGTACAAAACAGAACTGGCATAGGAAAAAAAGCAAAACATATAAATAGGATGATAATTTTGAGGTATGATCCAGAAACTGAAATAAGATTGATTTATTTGTTTAATATTTAAATAGGGAATATTCATATATGTGATGTTAAATAGTGATAGTTTAATGTAGGATTTCTCCAGCATAATGTGAGGCAGGGTTTGTCCTGCTAAGCACGTTTATATGACATCAAAAGGCAAGTTGTACCAAAAGTTTTTCATTTAATTCCTCTTCCACCCAGAAAAGTTCAAATGGAGTAAACATTAAACATGTTACTCCCCAACACCTTTTGAAAGCAATAATTAAAATATTACTCAAAAAATATACTTGTGTCACTTGGATGTGAGGGAGGGTCACATTATGCTAATTTTGCTTTTAAAGTTATGTTCTGCACCTGATAATCAGACTATGATTTGGAAAAACCTTGATGTCTTTTCAAACTGCATGGGTGTGAGCGGGCGAGAGGCAAATGTTTTTTCTTTATATTTAAGCACCCTGGCTATTTGATTTAAGCATTGCAGTTAATAAAATGCTTGCAGTACATCTTGAGTGTAACAAGACAGCTTTGCAGTTAACTTTTGCAGTACATCTCCAGAGAAGCTCACCTTACTCTTCTACCTTGCAAACACATTCATCTGGAGAAGTGATTTTGCAGGGCTGTTCTATGGGCATTGATCTCCCATTTGCTGAGAACAAGTTTAAAGAGAAACTACTCTTTTTGGAAATTTCCTATTAACTAAACTATGGGTAAGCAGCTCAACTCGTGCTGGTCAGATGAATATCAGTTGTTAAAGCCTCTGTGAGATGCTGGACACTGAAACTGTTGGCTTGCAGGTCATGTGTCGTGTCTAAAGAGCCTGCAGAGCTTCCCTTTGGCAGTGCAAGATTTCAGACTGATGTTCACATTCCTTCTAACCAAAGAAAGCTGTACCAGCATTTGAAATCTTTTCTCCTTTTCATGCAGTCTGCCTAATTTATTGTCCCATGCCACAAGAAACCTGATCTAAAAAGCCTCTTATTTCCCTAATTGCCAACAAAGAACAATTTCCCACCACCACCCAGTTTAAGTGCTATGCTATGCCCCATTTTGGCCTGCTGAAGCTCAAGAATAAATATTAAAATTTGTTTTATAAAGACTCATTAAATTTGAAGTGTTGTAAGAGGATACTTACCAGTAGCTATTTCAGAAGTCCTTATGGTTCATGATTTTTTTTTTCTTTAGAACAGAAGGAAGAATAAATGAATGCCATAAGTTAACAAAAGGTTTAGTATACTGTGGCATGAAATGAATAACAGTTCCTGCTGTAACTTCAAGTATCTTAAGACAGATTACAATTAATTTAGTTTACATAAATTAGGTATGCTAAGTTTATTCATTCAAAATGTTTGTTACTATTCCAAGTATAATGGCTTTTCCTTTTTAATCTTCAGAACATTTTTCACTAGCATATTTTGCAGGTATGTTTGAATGACTTTCATTAATCATCATGTAAGCATTTCTGCTTTTTAGTTGTACATATAATTGTTGATATCTAATTAATTTCCAAGTTGCCATGTTTTAGTGTGAAATAGGATGTTCTTGTACAGTCTTCTCCTGAGACTGTATCTATATTTCTCTTAAATTTTTGAAGAAATCAATTATTTCAAAAGGCAATAGTTCCAGAGAAACTGAGAGTTTTTGCATGATAGCACATGCATCTGTGTAGGTATGGAAATCAGATATAATATATAAAAGCTTTCATTCAGCTATTTATAGAGTTAAATAATAGGGAAAAAACCTAACCCCACTTACAGTGACAAATAATAAATTGATTAAAATACATGCAACACATGAATGATTCCCAAAATAGTCTGTCACATTTATTTTCCGCAAAATTACTTAACACAAGAATTATTTACATTCAACATTTTTCCTCAAAAAATATATTTCCTCAAAATATAAATTAATTAGAGGCTTTATCTACAGTTTATTTAAAAAAAAAGGACCGCAGAGATCATCCAGTTCCAACCCCCGTGCATGAGCAGGGACACCTCCCACTGGATCAGGTTTTTCCAAGTCCCATCCAACTTGGCCTGGAACACTTCCAGGAAGGGGGCAGCCACAACTTCCCAGGTTAACCTGTTCCAGTGTCTCATTACCCTCACACAAAATAATTTCTTCCCAACGGCTACTCTAAATCTACCCTCTTTCAGTTGAAAACCATTGCCCCTTGTCCTGTTGCTACGTGCTCTTCTAAAAAGTCCCTCCCCATCTTTCCTGTAGGCCCCCACCAGGTACTGAAAGGCTGCTATAAGGTTTTCCTGGAGCCTTCTCTTCTTCAAGCTGAACAACCCCAATTCTCTTGGTCTGTGTCCATAGAAGAGATGCTCCAGCCACTTGATCATCTTTGTGGTCCTCACAAAGGACCTCACAAAGGTCCTCACTCCTGAACTCACTTTAACAGCTGCATGTCCTTCTTATGCTGGGGACTCCAGAACTGAACACAGCACTCTGGGGGGGGTCTCACCAGAGCAGCATAGAAAGGGAGAATCACCTCTCTTGACCTGCTGGCCATGCTTCTTTTGATGCAGCCCAGGATATGGTTGGCTTTCTGGGCTGCAAGAGCACATTGACAGTTCACGTTAGCTTTTCAGCAACCAACACTCCCAAGTCCTTCTTCTCAGGGCTGTTCTCAACCCATTCTCCAGCCCACCTGTAACTGCTTGGGATTGCCTCAGCTGTGGTAGGTAGTTATGGTTAACTGTAACTTCTCTTACAGAGCAGATAGATTTTAGCATGACAATATTCCTCAGTATAGCGGTTCTATTATTTGCTGTTTTATTGCTCTGTAAATCTCTTCATCTTCAGTCTCATCCAAACTCAGCTCTTTTATTGTTCCTTGTGATCCTTTTGATTCAGGATGCAGAATAGAAAACTGCGACTCCTGCTTTAGCAGAGACTTTTGTACCAAATGCAAACCTGGCTTCTACTCGCACAGAGGCCGCTGCTTCCGAGGATGTCCCCCTGGATTTGCAGCCTTGGAAGAGCTTATGGAATGTGTGGGTGAGTCCTCTAGCACCACAGTGCTGCTGAAGCAGCTATTTTGCCAGGTGGCCAGGTTCAAATACTTACAACACTAATTTTAAGTTGATGCTGAGTGTTTTCTATCAAGAAATATTTACTAATAGATTGTGTCTGGATCTCTTTACCAGTAGAAGTAGTAATAATAAAAATAGTAATTTTCAAACTTTGAGTTGTTACATTATTAGGAATACTACTCTTGTTCTGTGTAAGAACATTATCCTCTTAGCTGTGACCTTGTATGAGGATTTATAACTCTGAATTTGTAGGGTTTCAGAAAGGCTAGATTTTGCATTAGAATTTTAAGTCAATGCTGAACTCAGTGGATTCTCACCTCACAAAACTACTTGCTCATTTTGCCTTTTATCAAGACCAGGACCCAGAGGCAGGGCAGATCAAATTTCTTGAACCTCTGAGTTTCAAATTCTCTGCAGCTCCCCTCTTTTCCATTAGCAAGTTAGAAATCTAAAACACCAAGTAAGTGGGTTTTAGTAAAAATTTACTTTATATCTCTGAGCCAGCATTGTTATTTCTGACAATCTTTCTCAATACTCACAAACTGATATAGATCTTGACCAATCTAGAAGCCTGGGTTTTGTGTCAGAATACACTCGTTCTTTCAAGAGTGTTCCATACACTTCAAAATGGAGAGGACCTGGAAGTGTGAACTCTTGAGCACTGCACATCAAAGTGACACCCAGATAGGATTTATTTTTTAAAAAGAGAAAAAAATTGAAATTGATTTCCTGGTTTGGGGAGGTTTTGAACATGATGTCTATAGAGTCCAATTTATAATATGACTGCTTTATGCTCAGGGTGATACAGGCAAGAAAGATTCAGGTTCTGTAAAATGTTTGGTTTCTGAGTTTTTGGCTGTTAATAATGAAGCTTTTAAGTGGTGCTTTCTAATGGTTTGTGCTTATGAGTAAATAAAATTAAGAGAAGTTAAAGAAGTTTAAACCAGAAGAATCACTAACTTGTGTTTTCTTTTGCTTTATCAGAAGGCTGCGAAGTGGGTCAGTGGAGTGAGTGGGGAACTTGCAGCAGAAATAACAAAACATGTGGATTTAAGTGGGGCCTGGAAACAAGAACAAGGCAAATTGTGAAGAAACCAGCGAAAGACACGATACCGTGCCCAACCATTGCAGAATCCAGACGGTGTAAAATGGCTGTGAGGCATTGTCCAGGAGGTAAGCCTAGTCTGTGCCACAAAAATCTTTATGAGTTTCCCTAGCTGAAATCCTATTTCTAACTTGGGGAAAAAAAAAAAAAAAAGCAAACCAAAAAACCCCCCCCAAAAAAGCTCTCTCATCCCAGCTGAAGGAAAAATTTGTTTCTGCTCTGCCAGAGAAGGCTGGAAGGCAGCAGTACTACAGCATTCTTCATTTGTGCAGCAAGACTCTAGGGAAAGGCTTAGCATGGGAATGACCAGTCTTTCAGTAGTCTGTGAAACTATTTTTTTCCTGATATGGTAGTGAGGCTTTTTCAAAGAGATGCCTTGGGAAGAGCCATAATAGGTTGCAGTTTGAGCTTCAATATGCAAATGGTGGAATGGATGGTAGAACATTGCAGGAAAGGTCAGGATTCTAAACCTTGGTGCAGATGAGGTGTGATGAAGTAAAGTAAAGTTAATTACATAGGAAAATGTTAGCTGTAGCTATTGTTACTTGCTCAGAGGCAAACAACTCTAGGTGTGATGCAAGCAGAATAGTGACAGATACCAAACTTTTCAGAATGAGACTGACTATGGCAGTTTCCACAAGTACGTGATAAAATTATCAGATTTTTTTATCATGGACTTCTAAGACTTAAGCAGGGACATTAATTTGAAAATTAAAATAGAGTTTCAAATTTGTGTTCAGTTTTGTAAACCCAAAGGTGGAGACATGTCACTGGTAAAGAGGAGTTTTTGTTGTCTTTTTAATTTAAATCAAAAGTTTTTACTTGGGCAGACTGAATGTTTACAGTTTTGTAGGAGATGTTCATGATCAACAGATGATAAACATGCCATTCCTTTTGGAATCATAGAATTAAAGAAGGATTCAGGCTTGAAGGGACTTCAAGAGATCTCTAACCTAGCCCCCTGCTGCTAGCTGGATCAACCATGAGATCAGACAAATAAAAAGAACAAAGAGCTGCAGAATCTGGAGAAAAAACATAAACTGATAAATAAGCTAAAACTGAAAAAAAATCTTACAATAGGAACATAAATACGTATGGTTTGTTTCTGGAATTGTTAGATTATGTCTCTGTTGCCTTGAACATACTGACCACCAGTATGTTTGAAAATTTATGCATAAAGTTTAGCATATAGATTAAATTCATGCAAGCTTTCTTTTTGCATCTAGGACAATGACAAAATCTGGAAGAGAAGAAAAAGCTGATTTTTTTGTGATCCAGGTTAATTCTTCCTCCCTGTCCCTCTCCCTGTACTCTCACACAAATAGTGCGTAGTCATAGTGGTCCTGGCATGCATTGTACAGTTAATCTGCAACTTAAATAAACATCTGAAAGGCACGAAGAGTGAAAGATACAAAATTAACATCTCTAGAAAAAGGAAAAAGAAAAGGTAAAAATCAAGACTGATTTGGGCTGCTGTGGTTATGTGTCTCATGGTATCTTTGCATGCACATCAGCTGCATCCACATCAAGGTCAATACACTTACTAATGCTTGTAACCCACTCAGGTAGATGAGCTGATCCAGTTACCTCTAACAAACTCTGAAGCCCAAATAGCAGTAGTGATCAGATCAATAGGGGAAATGTTTTCCTTCTAAAAGGTGAGGAATCAAAAAAGCCTATGTAAAGTTCTACAAAATCTCCAATCAATTTTTTTTTCCATTCAGATGTATGAAGCTTAGCTTGTAATGGAAAATCTTAGAAAATTGCAGAGTATTTTTAATTCAGCTATATGTAGTAGAGACTTTTGTACCCAATGTATATAGAGGGAGGCATTTCATGGATGTAATGTCCAGTTCCTATATAAACCTCTGGCAAATATAAATCTATTGGTGTGTGTTTAGCCTTGATAATTTAGTTAGGATAGAAATTATTCAAATTGTTGTAAATAGTTTGAGAAGTGTGTTTAAGTAGACCATGATATTTATGAAAGCTGTAGCCATGCTCATTTAACGGTGGTAGTCTGGAACTATTGAACATTCATAGCTTTTTGTAGCAGATCCTCAAAAGTTCCAGATTTTCTTCTCCCAGCAATTCAAGTCACTGATCAAAGATTTACCTCTCTAATTTTATTTTTTCAAAGGCATAGTGGGCTTTCCTAAGAGTGAGGAAATGTATTGCATAGTCTATCACACACACAGAATTGTCACAGTTGGAAAAAGACATCTATGATCACTACATCCAGCTGTCAAATTCCCCTTTGACCAAACCTCTACAGTTTCACTAGGTACCAGGAAAGTTGTTGCTACAAATACAAATTCAGTGTGGAAGACTTGCAGTACTCTTTCTTAACCATGGGCTCCAGTGGATCCTAAAGATCCTAAATCAATTACAATTACAATTCTCCCCTGTCCTCCCATGGTGTAGAATTCTCTACTTGTGTTTTCAAAGCTAGAAATAACTAACTGTACAAAATAATAAAATAATAAATGTACAAAACTGCTGGTTTGAACTTTCCACACTGAATGCTGATGCTTAATACTTTTTCCATGCAATCATATAAACCAGCAGCCAGACTCTAAACTCCTTTTCTCAATCCTAAGAAACTCTCAGCAGTGAATGTGTCACTAGTGTTTTAAGTGCCTGAGGTAAGTTTTCCCCAGGGCCAGTCATCTGTACAGGTGAGGAAGCCACAAGATTGTCCTGTTCAATACTCAAGCATTATTTTATGTTTTCATTATTACTATATACACATCTGTTCAAATATGCCTTTATCACATTTAATGTAGTTAGCAGGTTGGCCCATTCAACACTTAAAATGTTTTGTTGTTTACTTAATCCCTGAAGTTGCAGGAGGGAGAGACACTGGTTACAGGGAAGCTCAAATCAACCAGGTCTTTGCTGCTGAGGAAGGGATTCTGTGTTTTTAGAAATACAACATTTTCCTAATATTAAAAATTTTTAATTGAACTTTAAACTGAGAAAATAAGGAAAAAAATGTAAGGTTAGCACTACTGGGGGACTGAAGAACCATAATCCCTGTAAATGTTGGTTGAGACACTGTTAATAAATCCTTTCTTCCTAATGTTCTCAGTACATAAATTCACAGAAATGTGTAGGATAAGTATTGGATTACACAGCTAGGATGGTTATAGAATGTGATGGATTAAACTGAGCACAGGAAGTGAGGATATTTCTGGTAGAAGAGGTTTAAATAAAGGCTTTTGACACATGCTTTTTAATTCTGTACATTTTAGAGTTACTATTTTGGTCCATACTACAGAAAACTTCTGAATGGGATTTTTATACTTTTGCAGGAGAAGTGGAGTTAAATTCAGTTTTTCTACTAAATGCTTCAGTTTCATATATGTGAGGAATTGAGATGTTATCCATCTGGCCATATGGCTGTGGTACAAATCGAGTTGATGATTAAGAATTCTTTATCACTTTCTCAGTATTTGCAGAGCTGTAGAGATTCAGGCTGGAATGCAAGTGAAAGATGATTTCACTTCTTCCTACTGAAGCCAGCAACATAAGAAGATTCTCTACTTGATTGCAAATACATTATTTAGTGATACTTTCTTATTGTCAGTACTCATTGATTTAACAGTTATTACTAGATGGGAATGTCGTATTTGTGTATCTGCATATGTTATATATGTTACCCTGTGGCTTGGGTGTAACATGACTCATACTGTGAGGCTCAGAAAAAGATTACTTGGATCATTCAGGCCACCTCCTACCATGCTGGTCTCTTCCTGATTAGAAATTTTCTCCTCTTCAGATCAAAAAGAAGGAAAAATTAAGAGTGATTGCTTTGCAAGCAATGGGGAGTGTACCAGGCAGAAATGTTCTACACTGAGCAGTTTGCTAGGTACAAATTTTCCTGTTTTTTATTATACTTTTTATCTTCTATTTTCACATATTTTTCACATGTTTCCTAGTCCACCTCAATAAATTACTCCTCTCTTGCTTGTACCCTGGAGGTACTTGCAGATTGCTTTCATGTTTCTTATTAAGTATTACAAAAGCTAGCAAAGCAGCTCTCTACTTCTTCCATCAGACTGCAATACTTCAAGTTATCTGATACCAGACTATTACTCTATTATTTTTAGTAGAAATCAGAGTGACACTTCTGAATTCTAATTTTGGACATGAAAAAAGAGAGATGAAGATGGGATGTGTGACTGCATTAGTTTCCTGAGCTTGAAAGATATAAGGCAGCAGACCAGGTCATGAGGCTGCAGTGGGAGGGAGCTCTTTCCTTACACAGACATGTAATTGCATGGTCTTCATGCTGCTTGATTAGACTTTGGAGCCTTTTTATGCAGTAATCTTTCTTACCATTGCTGCAATAGGATTTAAGACTTGTGGAAGAGTAATAGTAAAAAGACCCAGTCAGGCATTCTGTCCTTATGGTGCCTTTCCATTTCATTATTAATATTCAGAAATTATGACTGAAAATATTTAAAGGTTAAAGATTGTATACTTAAATAAAGAAAACAAATAAATATGCAGAGCTGAAAAATTACTATTAAGTAGTTTGAGTTCTTTTAATCTGCTAACCTACTAGTGATGTGGCAAACAGGTAATTAATTATCTCAGTTTGAAAATCTATTTGAGGTAGAATAAACAATATTTTAAGTAAAACTGTACATACACTTTAAAGATAGCTATACACTGAAAGTACACTAAACTATCATAATTTCTAATAGAAACCATGCTACAGGTTGAGTAGGTAAGTATTATTATGTAGTAATAGGCATAGTAGGCCTATTAAGTAAGCAAGTAGGCTTAGTAGGTAAGAATTTTTCCTTCTTTGAATTGACGTATTTCTTCTGAGTGGGAATGTTATATGTCTTTCTTTTATGTCTTTCTTTTATGGCTTTTATATCTTTATTTCTGACATTTTATGTCTCCTGTTTGTCACTGTATATTGCCACAAGGATGGCTAGCCCAAGAAACAGCAAGAATTATTCCCTTCTCCATGAGGACAGTCAAGTACTTGGCTAGATTGTCTCAGTAGACTGTGCAGTCACCATCCTTGAAAGTTTCAAAGATCTGATTTGACAAAGCCGTAGACAGTCTGGTCTTAAAGGTCTTGATGCTACCGAGAGCAGGAAGTTGATTGTGAACCAACCTGGATGATTCCGTGGCTGTGAACAACAGAAAGTGTTGGGGCCTTAGGCTGAAAGAACACTTATTGCTGTTTGAGCTTTGCAAAAATTCTGATATTTTCTACTACCAATTAGAGAGATTCTGGAATGACTGGTCAGAGGGAAAAGGAACAAAACAAGCCTGTTTGCTATAGTGCTAAGACCTCTTCATTTGACCCATTTTGTTAATGTTGAAATAATATGCAGAGTATGTCTTAACATTTTGAATATGATGTTAACTGTTTTGTTTATGAATTCCATGTTTAGCTTTAATCGGGATAAAAGTTTAGTTGGAAGAGCTAATTTCTTAATTTACCTTACTATTTGACCTGTTAATTGTCTTTTGGTGAATGCTGCACATTTGTAATTTCGAAATCTTGTAGAGGATTTAAAAGATACATAGCACAATGTACCTTTGCATTATGTTAATGCACTTTTGCAGTCTAAAAAAAACATTCCTCCAGCAGAGGAACTACAGAGCTGCAGATACTGAGCTGTATTTTAGAGTTGCTTTGACTTTTCATATCTTAAGGAAAAGTCCAGTCTAGCTTGCTGAATTAGTAATTTTAGGATTTCCTTACATTGTTTGTTAAATGCCATAGCATTAATGTATGTGGCAGGCTAGAGATATAAGAAAATGAACTTACTTCAAGAAGATTATCTTAAGTTGAGGCATGATCTGAAGAGGGATAGTAGCAAATAAAAAGCATTGTGGCTTTGGGAAAAATGGTAAGATTTACAAACAGTAATGACCTCCTGCTTTAGTTAGTTGGTGTTTAGTTAGTGTTGCATGAATCCTGAAGACACTGGAATATTATTTGTCACTGTTATACTGAAAAATAAACATTACCAGTTTTAACAGCATTTTTAACAAGACTATAGTAGACATAATTTACAACAATATATTGTTATTGCCCACTGCAGCTCTCTGTTGATTTTGCAGTAGCATCAGACCAACTCTGCCCTTTTTTGCCCTCAGCAGATAGGTATAAGCTGCAGCAGGCATAGCTCCACTGACTGCTAGTTCTGCTAGAGTATTCGTATAACCAAGCAGGCTTGCCTCCTTGAGGTATGTTTGTGACCAAATTATACTCTGGCCAAGATGGCTTGGCCTTAGATTGTCTGAAAATATAACCCATTATTTTGGTTTTAAAAGCACAACTTCTGAAGGAAAAAAACCTTTTCAGCATCATCAGAGAGCTTAAAATAAGTGAACCCCACAAAAGACACTTTACACTTTGCAGATGGGGAAAGGAATGAGCCAGTATTTTTGTGATTATTTTAGTTGATAGCCATTCTGCATGTTTTGTGAAGGAGCTAGCAAGCTGAGAGCAAGAAGGGACAAGGTGAACATAGCTTGGAGGCTTTACCAAAAACAAAACCTGTTTTATAGTGTGAGTTAACCCTCAGAGCCTAGCATGCTTGTGAGTATGTTTGTTCAGGAAACAATTGTTTGTAGGCTGCAGAATCTGCTCATCTGGATTATCAATATCTGCTTCATACAACCAGTGTTATGCTGAGCAGTAAAATGTTGAGGTCCCCTTAGCTGATTACATTCAGAAGGGACTGCTGCAGGTGAAAATTAATAGTAGAGAAAAACTAAGCCTGAAGGAAGATTAAACCCACAGTACTGCTCATTTCTGTGGGAGTACCTACAATTAGACTTTAAGTATTTTAAATTAAGGCACATAGGCAAGAGTTATAGTTACAATATCAATATTCAATAAGTTTGTTCCAGATTCTAGAAAGAGCATGAAAGTTGTCATCTCTATTTGGTAATAGTAAAAAAGTTAATAAAAATTGAATTATAAGTAATTCAGGTTAGAAAGAACCACAGAAGATTACTTAGTCCAGCCTCCTGTTCAAATCAGGTCAGCTGTGAGAAAACCAGGATTATCTATTACTATGAAAATCCTCAGAGATTAAATATTTTCCCTTTTTTGGTCATAGCTCTCTTCTTCTTCATATGCCTTTGTGAGGTGACATAAATTACAGAAAAAATGGTGGTGTTATTGTATGTTTCTAAATGAAAGATATAGAAATGTGCTATAAATATAGAAAATATAGAAATTTGTAATTAGATTTTCATGGCATTTCTATTTGTTGAAGTTTAGATGTGTATGAATGTATGTATGTCTATTGGGGCACTTCTATACCTGATGCCTCTTAGATTTGCAGATGAAAGCTGGGATAAAGTGTATCTCAGCTGTTAAGATAATAGAAAGTAACTGAAATACATGCAGAAACTTTTACTTTAATTTTCTGAATTAAAATATAATTAATATATAAACGCTTACATATGTATGAGATAAACAAATAACTGCATTGTTTCACAGTCTTTAAAATGAGGTCAAGTATAAACTTTGTGTGACTTTCAAAAAATTGCTGTTATTTTTCTCAATCCATTCCTTAGTTATTTTCTAAAGGGGAAATTGAGTCCAGTTAGACTCATTACTGAAAAGACTTAGAAATAGTTTTTATAAGCTATGTAAACTTGAACATCAATTTGATTAGCAATTATGTTTAATTCTAAAACCAAGTACTATTCAGCAAGGACTGACATCCAGATTTCCTTTGCAGATTTTACAAGAATTACTCCATTTCACTGTTGCTAAATTATAACCTGTTGCTTGAGAGTCTGGATGCCTCTCAAAGCTCTGTGAACAAGACATGGCTGTTAACTCATCCTCCTTTGTTTTCTATACATTTGAAATAAAGTCAGTTAAAGTGAGTGGCTAAACAACTAAGTGCTCTGAAAACTATCAGCACTTGTTGAAAATAACTGAAGAATTATGTAATTTAGGTAACTGTTCAGCATTTGGTTTGGAGTTTTCCTTGAAAGTGGTGTGGTGGATCTTGCATGAGAGTTGAGGCAGCTTGATATTTAGCCATGGTGCTCATACAAAACTTTCTTTCTGTTTTAGTCCAGATAAATATTATTATGGCTTACAGTTGCTATTATTAAAATATGTGGGTTTCTCTGAAAATGGTGAAATTATACTTCAACTGAAACCTGTAACTTAGCTTAGATATATGTAAGTAGCCTGAATTTCCCAGGAGTGCTGTTGTAGTGGAGTGTGGTTTTGGTTTGTTTGCTTAGTTAACTGATGTGTCAGGGCTTAGTTCTCTTTCACTTAATCAGAATTTAAGAATGCGTAGTGTTTTTTAAGACTAGAAATAAAATCTGACTAAAGTCACCTTTAGAGGGTGCCTTCCATGACGTTAGTAAAACACTTTTTGTGAAGGAAGTTTGTTGGCATCTGATTTCTGTTTGACCTTTCATTTTTCAGTACCACTGCCCAAAGCATATCTCATAATGGACTATGTATCCCTGAGTGCAAGGTTTTAGTTTCAAGTGCCTTATCAGGGCAAATCAGCCTGTGGAATTTTGTCTTGTTTTATCATATTGCAGCATGATACATATTCAGTTTCTTTTCAAGTGGTTATCCACGAATTACTAGCAGTACAGAAGGGCCATTTTCTGCACATTTTTCCTGTAATCATCCTTCAATCTGAATTTTTAGTTAAGATAATAGGGAGACTTTAACATAGTTTTTCCAGTTATTAAAAGACTGCATGCACAATTTACTTACTGCCATTATTATGGCTTAGACCAGATAAATACTTTCAACATGTGTGTATTAAGTATATTGTATTTCAGAGGTAGCATGTGTATCATGTGATGCAGTTACTCCTATGGGAGTTATCTGTTTTTAATGAATAACTGAGTAAATATGAGAGTGTAAATCCTCTTAAATAACCAGAGTGTGAGTTAGAACTGTCTCATGGCAATTTTACACTTCAGAGTTTTGTTAAAATGCTGAAGCAGAGCCAGCTGCTAATCCACATGGAAATACAAATAGTGAAAAGAGCTGTAGCTGATCCAAGTACATAGATTGAATTTGTCCATAAAAGGTACTGTACAAAGTTTATTTTGCATGCCCTTATCAAGCAACTCCCGTTGGTTTTTGTCTTTTACTTATTCTGAAACTACAACCCACCTGTAGGAGGAAAAGCCGTATACTTACTCATTTTTGATTCTCAACCAGAGAGCTTTTTTGAACATTATAGTGTCTATCATTTCAGTCACAATAGAGAAACCAGCAAACACTCATCTATCTGAGATGATGTTTTCCTCCCTGAGGGTCAGTCAGTGAGACACAGTTCTGTATCCTCTCCTAAACTACGGTCCTAGGTATGGCAGGTCTGTCTGGAGAGCCATCTGTTTCAGGTGTGGCATGACTTGAGAGCAATCAGCCTGAGTTTATAGATTCACTAAGGCCTTCCTTGCACAGCAGTCTCTTCTTAAATAATAGCCTGGTTAGGCTGTTATTTGTTTTCACAAGATTTATGTACTCCTATCAGAAGTTTTGGTTGGATGTTTCTGATACTCCTCATCTTCTGTGCAGTTCATCTCTGAAGCAGAACATGTGCTAAGAATGTAATTGTTTGGATATAGTAAGTTATTCCATAAATAATGGCAACCGTTACTGAAGTAGTATGACTTCATCATACTATAATATTTAGAAAATATGCAGTATTTGTATGTGATATTTAGATCTTTCTCATCCTCCTTAAGGATGCTATCAGAAAATGTGTATGACTGAATGCTGGGCCTTGCTCTGCAGGACTGGTTTGGTGATCTCTAGCCAACTTGACAGAATAGAGATTCTTTGGATGCACATGTGATTACTAACAGTTAAATTATCAACTAAACTGGATAAGAGGCTTTCAGCTGACGCATAATTGGGTGCATACTCCTTGCACAGTACCAGTGCAAAGGAAATTACCACCCTCTGACCTGCAATAGGCTTGCAGTATACATGCAGCTAATCACAGCTGCTTGGCTGTTAAGCTAGGAATTCATTACTCTGCTGCAACTTGATTGATTGTGATGCCCTGTCTCTAGCCTTTATAATAGCTTTCTCCTGGAGAATCATTTTGAATGCTCTGTGACCTGCTTGCCTGGTAGCTAGTGGCAATCTAAGGTAGCCTAAGACAGGAGCCTCATGGATTCAGGATGACTTAGGCAGAAGTTATTTCTATCCCCCAACCAGACAGGGGAAATCTGGAGAGCAAAGAATACAGCAAAGAGGAGGAGAGAGGAAAGAATCTGAGAAATAGACAGTTACAGCTTCTTTCTGTTCTTTGGCTCTAGAGAGAAAAACCTCATATAGGGACATTTGAGTCCTTATTAATGTCTGTATTAGCTGAGTGCAAAAGGTAAAGTCTGTCTACACAGGTGGTTTCATTGACTGGTTTCTAATAACTTTTCAAAATCTGACACACAGCAGGCATGTTTACAGTGCTGTGCAGTTCAGAGGCTACCTGGCTGGTGCTGCATAAGGTAGCTCAAGAAATAGCTCAAGAGACTAAAAGTGTCAGCATAATGTTGCCCTGATGAGAATAAAGGATTTATAAGCTCTGGCATAGTGCTGTTCATATATGTTTGCAGGCCATGAAATTCTACGTTTGTGGTAAAGAACTACATCTGCTGTGTGGAAGCATAGCTTATGAGTGCTAACGATGAGCTAAGACTCATTCTCTTGTGGGGTTTATTCTTGTCAATTAACATGGAGGGGCTCACAGAAATTCTGGAACGGGACATTGCTGAATTTATAC
Organism: Phaethornis superciliosus; assembly: GCA_023637945.1. Lineage (NCBI taxonomy): Eukaryota > Metazoa > Chordata > Aves > Apodiformes > Trochilidae > Phaethornis > Phaethornis superciliosus. The sequence continues at coordinate 17,998,167 of JAJQWJ010000002.1, forward strand.
ATGCAGCAGCTTTCAGTACGTTGCTGTAGGCCAGATTTAATTTAATTAACTTGCACCAGCTGGCTGCAGGAGTCGAGGGGATTGCCAAGAGGGAATAGGTGGAGAAGCAGTCTCCCCAGCTGCTCTCATTTGATCAAGTCTAGTGTTAGAACTAGGCTGCCCTGATTTTTCAAGAAGTGTTTTAAATCTTTATAGAGGACTTCTACTTATGTCTTCATCTTTACCTCTTATGAGCAGCATGGACAGAATGGAGGAATGTCATGATTTGTTTCTTTATTGTTACTTATTTGTAGATTTTGTTTGGTTCCTTTTGTTTGGATTTTTTTTTTTTTTTTTGGCTTTTTTGAGAGCTTTCTGAGATATTTTGAGATAATACCTCAGGTTGAAAAGCTTATTGAGAAGCACTTGATTCCCATAGTATTTTTCTTTGCACCTCAGAAGTGAATGAAAGGAGCTTCCTCTTGAACAATTTCAATTCCAGGGTAATTCAAATGCAGTTAACTGTCAGAAAAGGTGTAAGAACATAAGCCCTTGAAAAAGAGCAACAGAAAGCAAGAACTACTTGTGATGAACAGGGCATCCCTACTCTGCACTGTTTTTACATGGTAATATAACCTCAGGTTAATTTTCTGGGCCCAGTCTTAAGAATGAACGAGCCCAAAATCAGTAGCAGGGTGTGAAATAGCAATGAAATACCACAGAGATAACTCAGCATTTTACCTGCATCAGTATAACATTCTGCACCAGATGATCAGGCACAGAACCAGTGTGAATTATGATGGACACAGTGCTGCACCAACATGTTTGGTTCCCCAAGGAGTTCCTTTATGCAATAAGTCCTCTCTCTTAAACATATTTATTTTGTATGTCTAACCTGTCATGGCTTAGTTTCTGAAGGGACCTCAAAAATCTAATGTAAAGTGACCTCCACTAAATTAGAATCTTGCATAGTCTTTGCCACTTAATGTGAGTTTATCAGCTTATGTGTCTTTATGCCATGTGACTCAGGAAGGCTTCTGGAGTTCAAATTGTGACTGAGTTTACATGTCAGCCTTACACGTCATCTCCAAGTTTGACACTTCCATCCTGTGCCAGGCACATCTATTTAGTGCATATACATATTGCAGACACAATAGCAAACTCGTTTTCTTCCTGTAGTACCTGTTTAGCTTGGTGGTTCTTAGAGTTTTCCTTTTCAAGACTTTTACCTCAAATTATAATTTTTTTATTTTTTATGAGCATACCTTGGCATTAGCTGATAAGACACCTAAGTCTGATGACTTCTGTGAACTTGGTACCAAGTCAGAGACTCTGCTGGAGAGCAGTGTGCAGGTACCAGTACCAAAAGCAGCAGCAGTAGGGTACCAATAAGGGCAGGTGCATTACAGCACATCAGATTTATGAAGAACTGTGTTTAAGAAGTTATAAAAAGGGACTACAGTTTCAGGCACCTATATTTGAGTTGCACTATCATGTAGCATAAAGATCACAGGTATTTCCAATGACATAAATATCCCATAACACCATGGCACACAATGTAGTGAACCAGCTCTTAAATTATTCTGTTTCTATGTCAGATACAAATGTACATCTTGAATTCATTGTCCACTGTACTTATACAAAGATTGCAGCACAATAGAAAGAGTACTGCAAAAACTTAAACATTTATTTGCTTAATTCATCACTTTCAGTTTGCACAATGAAACCTTAGCTGTTGAGTAGATGCAACTGCCTATCACCTTTGATCAGATCTAGCATAGCTGTCCTGCAGCTAGATTGCATTTATTTTTAATATTATAGTATCTTCAGTACTGACAGAAGTTCTACATTTATCCGTTACTTGAAGTAAAAATTGCCTAAAGGATTTCTAAAACAAAGCCAGTAAAAATCTACCACAAAGATGTTAAATTCTAGATTTGTTTTTTTGCTCTGAATTTATAGACCTGATTATTTTTTTACCTCTTGACTTGCCATTAGTTGCTTATGGCATGTAAAATAGTAAAAACAACTTTCGTGAGGCCCAGCAAATTAAAATCACAATCTGGCCAAATACAGAGTATAAACTTTAAGTATTAAAAGAGATTGCACAGGAAAGATACACTGTGATTTTGTAACAATCATTTCACAACTGCCATATAGCACTAGGAAGGGCATACACGTTTGATGTATGCAGAACAGAAGAAAGATTCTACTTAATAACTGATGGCCAAAGAAATTTCTGGGCCTTTAAAAATTCAGAGATAAAAAATCTCTACTGAAGAAGTCCTGTGTCACACTGCTCAGGTGAAGCAACTAGAATAGCTGGTGGAAGGCTTCTAGCTGAAAGAAAGCAAAACACAGGGAGATAAATCTTTAATCAAAAGTAAATTGGCTTCAAGGTTATATAGACTGTGTCAGTTTTACAAACCCTGACATTCTGATGTAGTGGCCTGAATAATTTTTTCATAATCATTGAAGGTGATTAAACACATTCTCTGCAAAACTTATGAATAGCTGCTATCAGCTGTAATTCACAGCACTCCATAGATGATTATTCTGCCACCAGACTCTTTTAATCAGCTCTGCAATCCAACACCAGCTTGAGCTGCAGTAATACATCTTTTGAGGGCAGGGGAAACCACTGCATCAAGAGTCCTAGACATATAAATGGAAAAATCTTGGGAGATAAGGTTATTTTTTTCTTGCAGCTGTGGCAAGAAAAGGAGAAGAGGGATTTATAATTTCTGCAGAAGTCTGTAATAGAGATGGCCCCTAAAAAAGCAAAGTGTTTCATAAGAAGTTTTATAACATGCTGAATATTCTTTCAACTGAAGGTTTTTTATTAAATAAGTAATTGTCCTTAAAATTTCAAGCTCTAAAAAGAAGTTGATTCATGTGTCTTTTCCTGACTAGTGTAGTGTTTTTTGGGTGGAGTATGTTGTGAAAGAATAATATATTACTTTTCTCTTACTTTTTTTCAACTATCTGAAGAATTTTTTCCAGGGAGATAAAAGAAATTCCATTTCATTGTAGGGGAACATCTTACTCCCTTTTAGTACAGTGTCATAGGTTCCTAGTATCTCAAACACAAAGTGTTCACATCCTAGTTCTCTGGGTGTGATACTTATCTGGAAAAAGTCAGTGTTCTGTAGATGAGTTCCTGTTGATCTCTCAGAGCACTGATGAGGATGAATTTCTTGATTGTTGCTGCCAAAACTCAGAAGTTCCATTGAAGTTTCATTGCGTGATGATTTAAATTACAACAAAATCTGGTTGTTTTGTAATCATCCCTTGTTCTGTAAAGTAAAAGGATCTCAGAACTTTAAAATTAATTTAAAATAGGAGCCAGAATGTAACTATGATCCATTTCACATCATTTAGCAATTTTGCAACCTCTTTCTAATTCAGGGAAGGTTGGAAGCTAGTTCTAGAAGAAATTATTAAGAAAACAAAAAAACCAAAAAAATACTCAAACAAAAACAAACAAAATAACCAAAACAAAAACAAAAAAAAAGAAAGCACAGTCCCCAGTGAGTTAAGTATAGATTTAGATTTTAAATATCATTGCTGGACTTGAAGTTATAACTGGCTGCATCAGTGTGTGCATTTTAAAGCTGGGAGCAACATGTTGCAAAAGAAGACCAAAGATTTTTTTTTTTTTTTTTTTTTTTTAGACCATTGTCTAAGTCAGCATCTCCGTATCATCTTTCATGGCTATTAAAACAGGGTGTGGGTCTATTGATAGGGGTGTGTTTCATTTTTCTGTGTGAACCAAAATACAATTAGCTGTGTAAACTCCCTAGAGCTGGTCAGTAATTGGTAAAGACATTATGGCAGCTCTCTAGCAACTGAACTGTTTTGTATAAATTTTATACCACCTATGCTATTTTTTCTAATGTTCTTTGTTCTAAGATAATAAAAAATGAGAACAGGAGAAGTCCTTTTTACAGAGAACAGTGTGATGTGGAAACTTGGGGCTTCTGCCTCTATCAAAAATCTATGGCAGATTTTGGGAAGACACTCTTTGACACTTCAAGAGGTGAATCTCTGATACTATCAGCACAGCAATGCTTCACTTGCCAAAGGAAAGGTGCAGATGCCCTGAAATCTGTAAGAGTATTCATACTCCATGGACACTTGGAGAAAGCTCACATACTTCCTTCAGCAGAACTCTGATCTGTGGGAGTTACCATGCATCATTTTCAGGAATTGTTATGAAAAGGATTTACTTTATTACTTCCTAAGATGATTAAGTAAGGAGAATAAAGTAGTAATGAGAACATTAATGGAGGTTCCCTGTATTATTTTCTTGTGTGATTTTTGCCACCAGTTTCCTGATTTCTTGAAGCTCAGCTGCTGGAACCACCACATAATAACACCCTTCATGTTTTGGCTGTTTTTCCAGTATGTGTAGCTGCAGGCAAAAGTCTGAAAATATGGATATCCTGAGTGTTTCAACACCACAAATTAAATAAGAAGGACTGAAAATTGTTTATTGTTTTAAAATCTAGAAGTTTTAAATTTTACTTGTGATTGGCTCATGATTTTTTAACTCAGTGGTTGTCAAACTTGTACCTGACATCCGAACCCAAAAGGAACATTATGTTAAGGTGGTGGTCTAGAGTTTTCAGTGTTTGCTAGGATGCTGTGTCTCATTTAGGTATTCATGTGAAAACTCTGCTCTATTTTGTTATTAAAGCCTTTTGACCATAATTTGTGAAGAAGAGAAGGCTTTTGTGTAGGATGTGTAGGATCTGGTGTATTTCCCGGGAGCTTGCTTTCATGGCATCTACATAAAACCTAGTCAGCAGCAAAAAATCAAGTGTTATTAATGAAAGGGCACTTCAATGCCACGATCTAGCATGCTAATTTGAGGAGATTAGAAATTCCTATTCTAGTTTAGACTCTGAAAAACAAGCTAACACAATGCGTTGTGGCCGAGCAAAATAATAGATGGAAATTTACTTCCTTGGTTCCTGTCAGCAGTTTAATTTGTGTTGAATAGGTATAATTCTGTGTCTTCAAAGAGATTGCACTTAACCCCGTTATGATGCAGTAAAACTTTCCAAATACTTTATTAAGCACACCAATTTCCTGCTACAGATAAAAATATTGCAGTCTTCAGTTATATTTACATTCTGATAGCTAAAAGTAACTTAAAAAAAAAAAAGTGTTATTTTTAGTCTTCTTACTTGAGTTGATTGAAGTTCTATTACATTAGTGTTCATGTGATATGATATGGTGTTTAGCTGAGCCAAATTTAAAATTTAAAAAGAGCACGTTTTAAAAGGCCGTTGAACAGTAGTGATGCCACCATGCTGCCGCATGTAATAGGTTTTTAGAAAAATCACTTTCCAATTGTTTTACAGTTCAGAGCAGGCAACTGTGTGGTAGGTTTCAAGCCTAAGCCATTCTAGAGAAAATGAAGTGATAATAGTTACTGCCCTTAGCCATATGACTCAGTAGGGACTCAGAGAAAAATTGTTTATGCTTGGCAGAAGTAAAACTAAACAAGCTCCATAATCTCATTTTTGCAAGCTCATTTTCATCTCAAACATATTTTCCCTTTAAAAAAGAGCTGAAATATACTTAATGGTGATCCTACATTTGTGAAGATAAGTGCAAGAGGCACTTCGCCTAGTTTCGAAGTTTTGGAAAGTTTTTCTGCCAAATTTTAAAAGAACCTAATAACAATCAGACCTAGGTCTTCCTTGCTTGAAGCTTCATACAGTGTTTATTACAGTCTAGTTTTATTTTAATGAAAAAAAAAAACCAGGCAATCAAGTATTTAGTCTTGTATATAATGTTAAAATTTGGAAATGTTTGAGTCACTGTAGCTTGAAAGCCAACTCTTCTTATTCTTCTTTGGTTTGATAAATCTCAGCACATCTGGCTAAGATATGGAAACTTACATTTTGTGTGCACTTAAAATTTTTCTAAATAGTTTTAACATCTCAGGTTTTTCATTCATACCTAAAACTTATCATGTTATCCCCAAAAGTTAATTCTCTGTGTTAGAGAGATAAGGACAATAGTTGTTTGTTTATAAATAATACAATTATTAACACGTATATGTCTATACATAGAAATAAAGGTATTTGTATGCTTCTAGGCTTGCTAATAGTTCTAAAATCCAGAAAACACTTGCATCTAGAATAGTTTGAATCTTTAGCTATTGATACTTCTTTTAATACACAGCTGCTGTTGTTCAGGCTTTCAAAAATGTGTTCAAAACCAAGTTTGTTATTCACAGGCCCTACTGAGTGCTGAGCACTTCCGAACATTTGCTGCTGCAGAGTGTTCTTTCAAAGGGATGAATGCATTTTAAGAGATTCCTCTGGCTCTTTTCAAAATGCCTTACTGACTTGTAGTTGGATTTGCTGTTCTGAATCCCTCAGGATTTTGTGAAAAGGTCCATCATAAAGTTAGCTTTTTTCTGACTGAAAGTAATGGTATTGTGTAGTGTGCTGTGGCATTTTTGCCTTCTCATATGTCTTCATACTAAAATTCAAGATTGTAAAATGCTAGATTACAATAGTTCCATAGAAACATATCCTCTCTCTCTCTCTTTTATTTGTTTTTTTTTTTTTTTTTTTGGTTGGTTGGTTGGTTGGCTGGTTGGTTGGTTTGGGGATTTTTGTTTTGTTTTGTTTTAACCCAAATGGGTCAAAATAATCTTGTGGTCACATGTGCTGACCACTCCCTAAAGCAGCCTCCATGACTTTGAAAAGAGTTTGGTGATACAAATATTTTTTACACTATTTTTGGAAGTTTTTGGTATCAGTGAAAATATATTCAATTTCTTTTCAGGTATTTAAAACATTATTTTTACAAAAGCTATGTCAAGAGGTGGAATAATGAAAGAAGGAGAGAGGGAAAGAGATTTCTTTATTGTAGGTACTGATGAATTACTTAACAGTTTGGAATAATGATAGCACAGTATGTCTTTGAAGACAGTCTAGATATGCCTAGAGTCCTAACTGTGACCTCAAGAATATTTAGCTTTATTTATCATCACAAAAATTCTTGACCATCATTTGATTTATTTTACCATTAAAAAGGGATGTAAAATCTCTCCTTGAAATCATGCCACAAGAACAGTTTTTCTTCCAGTCTTTTGGAGGTTCCAGAACTGTCTAAAAGTAGGAATTGCAGAAGCATATGAAAATATTCAAATTGTGGTTAACGGATTGTGTTTTGTTTTGTATGATTATATTGTTATTCTAGTGTGTATAATTCTGTTACTTGATATACAGCTATTTTTCTAAATGTCAAGATGTGGCTCATAAATAACTCAAAAACTCCATTTCATGGTTACTGCAGTAAATGACTTTCATTGAAATAATGAAGCTCAGAGAGGAGACATAGCTGTCATAGCTGTTGTGCACACTGTGCATTTTTATTGGGACATTTCTACTTGAGTTTCTTTTTTTTTACTTAGCTCTCTAACACAGCCACAAACAATTTGATATATTTTTTTGTCACTTGAGGAATAAAAAAAAAAAAGTCTTGCAGTATTTCATAACATTCTGTTCAAATATTATACATAATTTTTCAGTCCTGTATTAAGACAAGATTTGATGGAGTGACTCCCATCTCATTTGAAGGAGTGATTGTGAACTCAGGATGCCCATACAAGGACAGATCTTGTACAGGTGCTTTCCTAGTACATATTGAAAATCACAGCTCCAGATATACATCAAACTAGTGGTTTATCAAAAACTGAATTTTTTGAAGTTGCTGAGGTTGGCAGACATGCATAACGCTGTAATTTCTCCACCTTCCTATAAAATTACAGTACTTTATTTTAAAACCAATAAATTAAATAATTACTTCATTTTGAGGGTGATTATAAAAAATGTCACTTAGCATAAATTAATAAAAATGTCTACCTGTCATTCCCTCTGCCTTCGGTTGTGCGTGCTGAATACCAGGCACATTTTTGAACACCTGCAGTTCACAGTTCTCTGTTTAACTGTATTCCTCCCCACTTCCATGGTTTCCTTCTTCTTCCTTTGATTGCTGCTTTTTTTGTTTGGTTGGTTTTTTTAGTAACCAGAGGTTTCCACTCAATGTGTCTCTTCTTATTATTCATTTATGCCATAATTCACTCTTCCTATTTTGTAAACTATTTTTCATTCTGTATGAAATAAATTAATTGATGGATTTAATCTAGATTGGTTAATAGCCTTTTTATCAGCCTACCAGATAATTTTGGTGGATACCATTTTTTATTCAATAGGTTATCTAAGTAAACAGGCTATACTTTAAAACCTTTAAGTTAGAAATCTCATTATATTTATATAAGCCAGCAATGTGTCATTTCAGCAAGAAAGGATAATGGTGTCCTAGACTGCACTAGGAGGGAGGAGTGTTAACAGCAGCTTGAGGAGGGAGATCATAGAATCATAGAATCGGCTGGGTTGGAAAGGACCTCAGAGATCATCAAGTCCAACCCTTGATCCACTCCCGCTGTGGTTACCAGCCCATGGCACTGAGTGCCACATCCAGTCTCTTTTTAAATATCTCCAGGGATGGAGAATCCACCACCTCCCTGGGCAGCCCATTCCAATGTCTGATCACCCTCTCTGTAAAGAAATTCTTTCTAATATCCAACCTAAACTTCCCCTGGCACAACTTGAGACCATGCCCTCTTGTCCTACTGATAGCTGCCTGGGAAAAGAGACCAACCCCCCCTGGCTCCAGCCTCCTTTCAGGGAGTTGTAGAGAGCGATGAGGTCTCCCCTGAGCCTCCTCTTCTCCAGGCTGAACACCCCCAGCTCCCTCAGCCTCTCCTCACAGGACTTGTGCTGGATCCCTTCACCAGCCTGGTTGCCCTCCTTTGGACCTGCTCCAGGACCTCAATCTCCTTCCTGCACTGAGGGGCCCAGAACTGGACACAGGACTCGAGCTGTGGCCTCACCAGGGCTGAGTACAGGGGCAGAATTACTTCCCTGGACCTGCTGGCCACGCTGTTCCTGATCCAGGCCAGGATGCCATTGGCCTTCTTGGCCACCTGCTGGCTCCTGTTCAGCTTCCTGTCAATCCAGACTCCCAGGTCCCTCTCTGCCTGGCTGCTCTCAGCCACTCTGTGCCCAGCCTGGAGCTCCCCATGGGGTTGTTGTGGCCAAAGTGCAGGACCCGGCACTTGGCCGTGTTGAACCTCATCCCATTGGAATCAGCCCAACTCTCCAGTCTGTCCAGGTCCCTCTGCAGAGCCCTCCTGCCTTCCAGCTGATCCTTCCTCTCTGCTTAGCACTGGGGAGGCCACACCTGGAATGCTGTGCCCATCTCTGAGCTTTGAAGTAGATGAGAGTTATGAACATACTGGAGAGAGTATAGCAAAGGCACAATGATGATTAAAGGGACTGGAGCATCTCTCCTATCAGGAAAAGCTGAGAGAGCTGGGACTATTCAACCTGAAGAAGTCTCAGGACGATCCCATCAATGTGTGTAAATATATGAAGGGAGGTGCAAAGAGGACAAAACCTGCTCTAGTGGTGCCAAGCACCAGGACACAAGGCAATGAGCATAAACTGAAACACAGAAGGTTCCATCTGAACATCAGGAAAAACTTCTTATTGGAAGAGCTTGTCCAGGAAGGCTGTAGAGGCTCCATCCTTGGAGATAGTCAAAAGCCAGCTGAACATAGTCATGGGCAAACAGCTATATACATAGTCCTGCTTGAGCAGGAGAGGTTAGACCAGATGACCTCCAGAGGTCCCTTCAAGCTTCAACCATTCTCTGATAGGCATAGTTCGGTTTCCAAATACAATTTGCAGTGATGGAAAAATGACCATAAATTATTACACTATCTTTAAAAATAAGAATGTTGACACAAATAGAAAGTTCATGTTTTTTCCTTAGGCACATGGTTCTCCATTAAAAAGAGATGTGCCTTTAGTCCAAGTGTGAACATTTCCATATTGGGAAAGGGCAATTCATAAGAACAGATGAGTGATGGGAAGCTGTGCACCTCACTGGAACATTGAGGGTAATTTTGAAGAAAACGTATAGAGTACTATGGCGAAACTTGTACTTTGATTTCTGAGTCACTCTTCATCTCAGTCTTCTCCAAACATCATTTAAAAATGTAAGTCTGCAGTTTTGGTGGTTCAGGCTGGGAGCGTTGACAGAAAGCACTGTGTTTAAAATTTTGTTTTAAAACGCTTATTGAACCCACCATCATCTTAAGTCTGGAGTCTCTTACTGCAAAAAGCCCAAATGATTTGACTGCATTATATTCAGCTGCACATCTGCAACAAACTGTTGTCATTTGCATTAACACAATTCTTGGCTGAATAAGTTTGCCTCAACACTGAATATTAACAGATGCTTTTCTCTTTTCTGACCCCATTTAGGCACAGGGGAAATAATTTTATGTTTCCTTGCACAAAAACCTCTTCAGAGTGTTGTCTGATGTAGTCAGCTTATGAGAGGAAATCTTAGCCAGTCATTTTATCAGAAATTATTGTTTCCACATCCTTCATCTTTTGCAACTACCATTCTGGACCAATCTTTCAAAACTCTGTGTAATCAGAGGCCACATGCAGAAATACACAATGAATTTCTATGGTAGTAAACCTAGGTTAAATGAAATGCAGGCCTGAAATGTGCCTGACTTGTTAGGCATTTAAGTTAGGAGTGGAGTGATGCATACATTTTTGGATGTTGCACTATGGACCTACAGGTTTTTCAGTGGCAGCCTGTGTGTGTCTACATAATGTCTGCAAAAGAAGTAGATTCGTATCAGGTCATGTCAGAAATCAACCTGATATGCAGGGCCATAAGGTAAGAAATATCCTGACTTTCAGCATGAAAGCACTTCCTAATCAGCTGTAGTTCATAAAGTGGCAGAGAAGTTGGGCAGATACTGGGGCTTTCACTTAGAGAGGTTTGACCAGAAAATACATTCCTCAGTGAAAAGCTTTTTGCAAGCCCTTCATCAGCAGTTTGTGCCTCTGTATGGCCATGGACATTTCAGGCCTCATGTGGCTGTGGTTTCTTGTGTGACCATTTAGTTTTCCTCTACTCTTAAACTGCTACCAACCTGTTACTTTTGGGCTACTGCAATGGTTGCAGTGGATCTTTGGTTGACCCAGAAAAGCTGCTTTCATGGCTTTGTATTCTGATACTACCATCTGACTTTCTGAGCCTGTAACATTATCCATATAGGCTTTTAAGGATTTGTGAAATTTGAGGGTCAACACATTGTTTAGGACTTATGGGATGAACAGAATTCTGCTACTGATTGTAACTTTTATCTGAGCTGTTGTTTGAAAGCTCAGATATGTTCCCAAGCAGTAATTCTTGCACGTAAGAAGAGAATAAATCTATTCTTCAACAATGTATTTTCATTGCCAGATGAAATTTCAGAACAGAATCACTTATCAAAAGAGTGGTTTTGAGAAATTATGAGATCAGGCCAGTGAAGTTCTTCATTATGTAAATTATGGATTGAAATCAATCCCATCTATTATAATTTACAAAGGAAAAAAAAAAAAAAAGAACTCTTTTCCCACTTTGTAGCATATTGTAATTTTCAGTGTTAGTTTTAGCTTCTGTTCTTGGCCTGTTCATAGATCTGCAGCCCATTACAGTGGCGCCTGTTAGAGCAAATACTGTAAAAGTTTTGCCAGTTTTTCTATGATAAACCATGTTTTCCAGGAATTCATACTTAATCATAAAAAATCCCTCACAGTTGACTTGGCATGGAAAGTCTTGATTCACAAGGATTTCACTTGTATATTTATCCAGATTTTCAAAAATAAATCAGTCATGTAACTTATTAACTCAGAGGTATTTCAAAATAGTGTATTGTTTAAAGATCATAGAATTGTATTTGTTGGAAGCAAATAATATTATGATCATGTAATCTAAATAGATATATTTCCTGAGAGTGAATAATTGCTTTGTTGCTCTTAGCTCACAAATCACTCTTAAGAACTTCTGTATGGTTTGTCTCTTGGTTAGATCTATACAGAAACTCATAAACAGTTTAAAATAGTCAATTTATTTTCAGTATTCTAGAAACAGTTGAATGGCTAAGGTATTTTCCTTTGAATGAAATTTAACTGTATTTTAATTTTTCAAATGAAAATTTAACAGTATAACTAATGCTTTAGCTTACAGTATGATGTTGATACGACATCCTAATGTGCATTTTAAAACTCAACTTCTTCTATATGGCATGCTTATTTTATAGATGGCAATATTTTTCCATTTAGTTAGTTGTTGTCCTGGTTGTATATAAATAAATATTAATGCCCATTATGAATGTTGGTTTTGCATATCTGGGAGTCAGTCTACTTCGTGACTTTTATGTAGGACATTCCCATACTTCTAATAGGCACAAATTATAACACTGGTCATTTCTAAGTAATAATTTCTATAATTGTGCAGATTTCAATTGCCTGCATGGGCAGGCAACCTAGGGAGAAATGCTTTTTCTCTATTACACACATTTCTTTTTTACACATTTACTTTTTTTAGTGTGTTAGTACTGTATTTCCTGTTAGTATTAGGTCTGGGCAAAAAGCTATTATTTAAAGTTTATTTACACAGAAGTTAACAACAGAAATCACATTTTCAAATCCTGTATGTGTGGAAAGAAGTTTAAAGAAGAATAACTGGATAGTGCTAGGAAGTAAATAATTATTTGACTAAACAGAAGGAAAGTGAAAGATGCTGAACATAACTGGAAGAGCAAATTAAAACAGCATTTTTGAAAGGAGTCTCCTCAAGTCAGCAAATGACAAAAAGAAAATGCTGTCTTTTAGTTTGAGTTAGTGAGAGGAAAGTGACTGTAATAGTGGATTAATTGTCTCAGTAGAGAAAATAAACAGGTGATTGGATACTTGTAACTAATTTGAGAAGTATATCACACCCTACATGATGCAGTTGTCACCCACTATTAAACTTATAGGACAGTTTAAATCAACAGATGGAACAGATTGTGATGAAGGCATTGGCCAAGAGATGAGTATTTGCTAACATAGTGACGTAATTAGCATTCAGTAGAGATCAACTATACTTCAATGTGAGATGCTGATAATCACTTAACTGAGCTTGGTTCAAATAAATGCTTCCTTCCAGCATTCAAAGCACTGTCAAGCCAGCACAAATATGTAGCTAAAATTATGCACTTGCATGGCTGGTTTTGAAGACTTTGTATTCCAGTCCAGGGGCTTATCACATATGCATCTAAAATCAGAACTATAAAAGTTTTTCATCTTGAAAAACAGCTACTAATTTGAAATTAGTGAAGTCTAAGGGGTTTGAGTAAATATTTATTTCAACTACTCTAAAGAAAGTCAAATACATGCCAGGAAGCCTGCTTGTGTTTCAGGATCATGCTCAAACTTGTGCCCTGGCTCTTTTTATTTTACTCATGAGGTGTTGCCCTTGCAGCTGCCCACCAGTTTCCCAAGGACAGTGGTTTGTACTACTGTACCCACTGTACCAGACTGCAGGATGGAGTCTCTATGACTGCCAGCCTTAGTAATGACTGGTAGAAATACCTCAAGCCTACAAAGAATAATTAGCATCAGGCTCTTCTAAGCAAAAATAAATAGATCTTGAACAATTTCAGGTATGTAATGTCTTTAAGCTAATATTGTCACAAAATAAGAAAGCCAATATCTTATATCCATCAGACCCTCACCCAAACTAGCCATAGGAAAGTGATGATGTATAGCATTTATATTTTTCATATGGGTAATTAAACCCATAGAAACATTCTGTACATACTAAGGTTTTATTGGTATTAGAATAAAGAATTTCTTTTTTTTTTTTTTTTTTTTTTTTTTTAAAAAAAACCAAGAACCAAAAAACAACTGATAATTATTTCTCTCTGTGCTTCTAATCAACAGTCTTTGATGTACATCTGTTTTTTAAGTACTTCTGAAACTTCCAGTCAGGAAAAGCCTTTTATGGCCACGAGCCCTTAAGCTACATTCTATGTTTATTTCATATATTCTTTTTTCTTTTCTTAAAGCATCCATACATTTTAATTCAAATTTATCAGTGAGTATATACTGTAAAATGTTTTATGCTGGAAAAAAAAAAACAACGAAACAAAACCAGAACCAAACAACAAAAAGTTTTCAATTTAGTTTAGACTGTTTCTTTAAACTGATGGTGAAGATGTTAGTGCTTTCTTGAAAATGTATTTCAGAATAAGAAGGGAACCTAGGTTGTCCATTCCACCTGTATTTTATACACCATGTTATACTGCTGCTCACATCATGTGATGCCAAGGCTACATCCAGCTGCTCTGTCAATGAGGGAGGAAGACACCCCCTGTGGTGCAGAGAGCATCTGCAGCAGCAGGTTGGTATAGCAGAGGTGCTGCAGATTATTCCTTCCCCTAGCAAACCAATGCCTCTTACCTGGGAGCAGAAAATTATTTTTGTTGTTGTCCCTCAGGTCAGTGCTAAGTAAAAAAAATACATGGCTTTAAATACTTAACATAGATGATCTTTAAGGTCCCTTCTAACCTTAGCCATTTGATGACTATGAAATACACGGTGTTTAAGCACTGAGGACAAATATGTCCCATTATTCAGCCCGCTTAAGCACATGAAACAGCTCGTGGATAAATTTATTCTCAAGAGTGTACTTCAGTTTGGTAAAATAGTTTTCAAAGAAGCCTTTTCTGCAGTTCTGCCTAGCTGTTACAGGTGAAGCCAGCTCTGCCCTGCAGCTGTGCCCCAGGGATAAGGACCCATAGAGCTCCTCCTGCATCCCTGGGTCTTCTGGGTGGCCACAGCCCCCAGGGAGCCAGCCAGGCTTCCCAAGGGCACAGCTTTGTCCTCCCCTGCATTTGCAGTTGTTAATACAGCCTCTGCCAAGCTGGGCTGGAGAATTGCACCAAGGAATAGCTGGGGCAAAGTGTCCTCTGCTGCTGTGTCTGGATGCAGAAAAAGGGCATTCCCCATAACTGCAGTAATTTTGCTTTCATTCTGGAAATTCAGGCTTCTCATGGCTCTTCCTAGATACACGTTTTTATACTGAAGGTAAATGATAAGCACTCCCCTGGGAGGCTGCATATTTTTATTTCCTCATTGCAGCTTCTAATGTCAATTTGTTAGAGGCATACGGTTAAGTCCAGCTCAAGTTGGGTTTCATTGGTTTGTTTATCTATGTCATACCATCAGCAGATAAATTTAACCAACCAGAATTCCTTTCCAAGTAAAATTTCTTTGTGTGAGGACTAAGCCTCTACATTCATATGTTGAAAGCATCTGCAAAGTCAATTCCTCTTGAATTAATATTTGCAGCTGTAGAAATGAAGCTAACAGAAGTGTGACAGAAATCATGGGCAATACTGACTACCATACATGAAAAAGTTCAGACTTCGGACTTTTATAAATCTATAATGTTTTATTCTCTTTGACACAAAGTAAATATTAAAAAACCTGATGTCTGGCTGGAAAAAGTGGTGATGTCAATATAGTTCTCTAAGTATTGCAATTTGTTTCAGACAATTATATAAACATTAAAAAAAAATAAAAATCTGAGGATAACAATAAACAATATTCTAGAGTAGACCTAAGGAAAAGTCCAGGTTGCTTTGTAAAGTGCCCCTATTTAAACACTCAATTTTTATTTAGTTAAATATAAAGTTATCCTGAAAGATCAAAGATTTTGAGGACTAGGAATGCATACCTGCAGGATGAGGTGTAGCATCTTAAAAGTAGGGTTTCTCAGAAGAAATCATGTGAGTCCACTACTCAGAGAAAAATTGCAAACTTGGCTATACAGCGATTCTTGGCTGTATAACTTTGGTAATAAGGACAATATATGACATATATTGGTAATAAGGACAATATATGTGCTATGTAATAAGCACAATAAATCAGTTTTATCCTATGTATGAGCAGAACTCTGACATCCAATCTGACACCCATATTTTATACAAGTTGTTGGAAAGCTGGACTTGTTGGAAAGCTGAACAAACAGGTCAGTTGGAAACTGTGAAGGTAAGTGTGAAAACCTGTGTTTTAGGGGTACAAAATGAGCTTCAGAAAAAGGTGCACAAAGACTGCTGAATGATTAACTTCTTGGAAAGATTATGAGCAGAGTTTTATCTGCAGTGCATATTGAGAAAATGTTGATATTAAAATTTAAGATAGGAATTGGGCATGTAAGTCTGGCAGTGGGATAACTACCTGCTGGGACAGTTATCAGAGAAAGTGGTGGATCCTCCATTTGCTTTTGTCTTCAGATCGAGATTGGATTAATTTCTCCAACAAGTATTGCTAGCCTCAACAACATATGAAAATATTGTTTTATTTCTCATGTTTACATAAGAGATCTCACTAAAGGTTCTCTTGACCCCACTTCTCACTTGTAATTGCTGCATCACTTTAAGTTTTAAGCAATAAATAATGTTTTCAAGTATATAATATAAAGTGCAAGTATTCATAAAGGATATGCATTATTTAATTTTCCTGTCTAGGTGCTTATTATTTAAACTACAGGCTTTGAAAAGGTATGCAGTTTTGAGACAATCTTGATGCAGTGAACTTCAGATAAGAATTGATTCAGCTGGCTTCAAGGCAAAACAACACAATTTAAGTTATTAAGTCTAATAATAAACCTGGAGAAATCACAGCTTATTTGGCTTGTGTTTTGTCTTTACTATGCTCCCATGTGCCTCTGCAGTAAAATTTAATATAGAACACATTATGTCTAATGCTGCTATTACACGCAGACTTGAATTTATTTGGAAAAGCTAGAGAGCATAATTTCCAGAAAGTACAGCATAAATTGTTTGTTTCTATATGAATTTCCGTTTTAAATAACCATAACTTTGAAACCACCTCATTTATTTCCTTTAAATATGACTCTTTCACTATGAAAACATCCAAGCATATAAAAATGAATTTTCTGCTTTTGGCTCTTTGACACTATATTCTGATTAGCATTAAAAAGGGTGGGAAATGCCTATCAATAACTCATTATCTGCAATACCAAAAAAAGTTATTAAATATTTTAAAACCCATCCACAGAAACTCATTAACTATCTTATTTTTAAAGGCTCACTCATGATACCTTGAGCAAAATTAATTTTCCTGGGATCAAGAAATTAATGAGTGGTGTACACCAGTTTAGTGCCTTGGGGGGAAAATAAAGTTAAGTTGTCCCATGGTCTGTTTATGCATTACTTTGGAGAAAGCTAAAAAGAAATACTTTTAAGCTCAGTTTGTCTTAGGTCCTTGATCCTGACTTACTAATATTTCCTCCTGTCCTCAGCCAAGCTCATGTTCAGGCTGCAAGTGCAGCCAGTCAAAAATTTAGTTAACACTTTACAGCAACATGGGGGCTCCTAAAGAGCTTCTTGTGGGCAGTTTGGTGGGGATGGTGGTGCAGTTTTCCCTGTAGCAAGTATTATGCAGAGAGCTGAACCAAACATTGCTCAAACCCTCAGAAAAAAGTTCAGGAGGAAGACTGAGGAAATTCCATCCAGTGGTTTTAAATTCATGATGAATGTTTTTACAGTTTCATGGTCCAGAGTTTGAGACAGCCCCCTCCAGACATGGTCTGCGTGCCAGAAACGTGGCCAGCCCAGAAGCCAGGGCTACAACAAAGCTCTACATTCCTGAAAATGAAAATAGAGTTACTGGTACATCTTTATGAAACAAAATAGACAGTAACACAAAAAGCTGATGGTCATACAACTTTTCTTTCATTTGCGTTCCAGACCAAATATGTCAGGCGTCATGGAATAGTCCTTGGTTTTGTCCTGCAGTGCTGAAACTAAACTCACCCATTAGGCCAGCTTTTCCTTTCCAAGGCTTTATCTCCATGGTATGTTTGCAGTGGAAAAAAAAAAACAATTAGGATCAATAAGCTGGGAGAGCTGTGCTGCCACTTCTCATGGAGGCAGCAGGTGGGCTCAGGTGCAGCATGTTATGGAGGGACTGTCATCCTGATGCCTTGTCTCTTCCTTGCAGAACTCCTCATGCAGTCCTTTTTAAAAGATAATCACAGAACTTGGAAGGTGGGTCCAGGTCATAGTTAACAGAAGCCAGTCAGCTGACTTTATGTTCCTAACTTCATTGTAAAGTTGACTCCATGTAAAGACAAGACTTTCATAAAAGGTTCATGGGCCATGAAGCTATTGCTAGAGTTGTGGCAGTGGTTTAATGATAGTAATATGGAAACAAAAGCTTCAGCAATCCAAAGTGCTATATTAGATACCTTATGCATCAATCATTTATAAATGGCTGTGCAGTATTTAATATCCCTTAAAATCTGCTATGTGACTATTGGCAAATTAGTAAGATTTGGGGTCTAAAGTGCCCTTTTTACATCCTTTGGTAGGGAATAAACTTCCTATAGCTATATGATTAGGAATTAACTAGTTAAAACATAAATGACCCTAGCAGAATAGGTATTTCAGAAATAAACCAGGTAGAGATATTTCATAAATCAAAAGATATTTCATAAAATATACAATAAATATTTCAGAATTATATCAGAAATGATAATATGGTAACTAGAAGACCAAGACAGTGACTCTATTGTGACCATAGTACAGATAGTAAAAGCTATAATGGGTGAAGTTCTTCACAATGAAATTGTATTTCACAGAAGAAAAACAAATGTCTCTCAAAACTTTCCAGTATAATCTTTGTAAGAAACTCTTAATTGAACAAAATTACATTTTCATTATGAAATTAAACTTTGCAGTTGCTACAAATAGATGTTGTCTCAATAAGACTTTTGTTCTATTCCCCATATGATGAGATAAAAATATAATTGAATTGGCTAGAAAAAGGAGGAATGGAAGAAAATTAAATATGTTTTCAAAAACTGGACAGAGGGAGTTTTAAGTCAGATTAGTGTCAAATCAAACCTAGGGAAGGCCAAAGCCAGTTATTTCTTAGCTATAATTGTTGCCTATAAAGCTAAAATATATTTATATGTTTATATGTGCTTGCCTATTCTTGACTGTGTATACATCTTCTTTTATTGTTTTGAAAATTACTTTAGATTGCACCGTGAAAGGAAGGAAAATAAGCAAACCCAAACCTTTCATTGAAAATATTTTTCTTGGCTCTTTTTGCAAAGCATCTGCTTTGACATGATGTTGACCAAGATAAGACTAGTAAACACCCTTCATGCAACTGGTATTCATAGAATCATGGAATAGTTTGGCTTGGAAAGAACCTTAAAGATCATTTGGTTCCCACCCACCTGCAAGGGCAGGGACACCTTCCACCAGCCCAGGTTGCTCAAAGCCCCATCCAACCTGACCTTGAACACTTCCAGGGATGAGGCCTCCACAGCTTCTCTGGACAACTTCTTACCAAATCCAGAGCCTTATTTCATTTCTGTGCTAAATCTACACTAGATAAATATTTTTTTTAATGGAGACCATCAGTTTTTACACAACTGTGATTGAAAGGACAACAGAACCCAGCATTAAATATCTATATTAGTCAGTTAAACATAGGTTTTCTCTAATAGTTTTCTGGGAGTTTCCATGTCACATTGAGTTTACTAGTTTTTCTTTTCCCCTGGTGTTTTTTCTTTTACTTTCTTCTCCAAGTTCCTACGTGTGGATTTTTTTTTATAGTTATTGATGAATAGAATGGCTTATGTTTTCCATAAAATAATGGGTACTTCTACCAAAAAACTTAATATTCTTTGAAATTATGGAAATGGAAGGCAGTTTTCAATTAATATCTCACTGCCATCTACTGTATACTTTGGAAAAGTGCACTGTGGGAAATGCATTTTATTTCAGTGGTGTAAGATGACTCTTCTCCCAGTGAATTTGCTCTAAAAGTTGAGGAAAAAGTCTACTGAATCTCAATAGACTGTGACATGTAAATTCCATTCTTTGTGGAGGAATCAGTATTTCTTAAACAGATGGCAATGTCTGATGATACTCAGTATTGTCCAGAAGGAAAGAACATCATATTTTAGTATTGCTTAGTTGGTTTGCATTCAGGCCAGATGAAAATTCTTTTGTCCTTTGGGAGAAAGAGCTTCATGTATTTTGCCTTAAATAGTAAAACCTTTAATCTCTTAGTGGATGTGTTGAAACAAAAAAGGATTAAGATACAGAAACTTGGGATAATTTGATATTTCTTTTAGTTGAAGATTTATTTGATTCTTTTAAATTAGCTTTCGTCTCAGTAGCTGATGCCTGGTGTATACAAACACCAAACATATCCTGTGTTAAGTGTTGGATTATATAATAATATATTCAAAGGTATGGAATTAATAAGTTAATAACAGAATTCTGACTGTCAGGAACTGAAGAAGATATCACAGAGGTTTGTTCTGCATTACCTGTGCTTTTGTAATAATAGATGTAGAAATTACCAGGTTTACTTAAGACAGACATTTCCCTAATTTTAATCAAGAAAGCTGACATCAATTAAACAAAAATCAGTGAAATGCATAAAACCATGCATTTATGTAAGGGAATGAATTTTCTTAGTTTATTATTTCAGTAGACTGGGAATATGTATAATTTATGTTTTTCCCTATTAGTATTTCACAAAAAAAAATACTAAAGAAGATCCATAAGCTTGCAAACTTCAGCACTGCAAAGCTGAAGGAATGCATTCATTTGCTTCATTTTTTTTGTATCATTTGTGATAAAGTCTGTAATTACAGTATGATTTTTCTATTTTATTGTCCTAAGACCTCATTTGCTCAACATTATTCAGCCTTTGAAAAAGAAGAAAGAATGATAAAATAGTTAATATTTTTCTGCGGTGTTCATTATTACTTCACTTCAGTTCTTTGCAGACATTAACACAGGTTTACAACTCGGGTATTTTGAGATTTGAATTGGTGTTGTGGGCAGCTGGTGTACTCTGTGTGGTCATGCCATCTCTTCTATGCTCTTTAAATGCAAATATATGTTCACAGGACTTGAAATGGCATTAGAAATTCACTCAGGAAAATAAGCAAGTGTTTTCTGACACTTGACCCTTTCTGTCACATCTCTTTAACCTTCTTATGTCTTTTCTAGTTCTGCCATCCAAGTCCCAGTGTCTTTTAGTCCCTGTCCAAAAAGCTATTTTACTTTGGTTGATTTCCTCCAAGGTATATTCCTTCTGTTGGCACACATTGAGCATAGCCAATTCCAGCCTAAATTTGATGGTGTTAAGAAAAAAAGCCAAAACTGCACGCTAGCTTAAGAAAGCTGTTGTGAATTTTGTAGCAGGTGAAATTCGTCGAAGTGCCAAGAAGGTGGGGTTTCCTGAGTTATTAAAGCTCTTTGTGTCCTCTTCTTGTGGGCTACTTGTCAGTCTTGGTTTGTAACTCATGCTTTAGGAAGAGGTTGACTTTGTAGCAGTAGGGAATTTTTTTTTTCCTTCATTGACTGTGTTCATAAAATTTCTTAACAATTTGTGCATTTCTCTGGCTGTTTCAGTATCTAAAATTTTTAACCTGACTGAAAACCCCAGAAATGGAGGATTCTGGACTGAATCCTTTGTTTGCTTGGCAGTTGGAATTTTGCAGTGACTGCATGTAGTTTGATGTGCAGTGTAAATGAGAAGTAATTTATGAGGCATCCACGGGTCTTTGCAGGGCAGAAGTTGTCCTGCCACAGAGGGCTCCTCCAGGAGCTTACGTCTGCCATCTTACTGTTGAGTTGACTGACTGGTTAATAATTGAGTATCTCTATCATCTTTTATTGCTGTCATCAATTCTCTGGTGTCTGCCATCTGTCAGTGATATGACTTGAGTGTAATAACTTTTGTAGCTTCCCACATGGATGAGATGCTGCCACACATGGAGTCTATGATAGTACTGCAGCCATAGGAAAATGATGTACAAGTGTGCTTCTAAGAGGGTAAATGAAGTGAAAGAAAGGATGAAAAAGAGTATTTAGCAAAGTCTGCTCTTATCCCAGAACACCATCCTGCCTTTGCTGCCAGCAGTGAAAATTCTGCATATGAAAATCTGGGGAAGGCAAGCAGGCACACATTTGTAAGTCCCATTTTTCAGTAATCACCAATCAAGAGAAAAATATTTAAATATAAAGGGGAGTATTAAACATTCTTATATTTGTAAAATAATAATTTGTGAGAACACTGAAAAATTGTGGGGGCATGAAATAAAGCTGCAGATAGGTGTTGGGTTTTTTTCTTTCATTAAATGTTTTAAATTTAAGTTCTTGCTGCCCTCATGTGGATGTGTACTGTGTTGTCTCCATTTACTGGAAAAAGTAGTGGACAGATTTTGTTAGAAGAGCAGTACATACAACAGCACTTATACAGCAGGCAAAGGACAGTTCAGATATTGAACTGGTGCTGTCTGTCTGAGCCATGGATCTCCCGCAACATGACTGGGAGTTCCTGTGTATACATTTGCTGGATTCTAGAGAACCAGGAATACTCTCAGTGTTAGGAATCTGCTACCCAAACTCTCTCTGGAGAAAGGTGCTTTTGCAGCTCACAAAAGGTGATAAAGGCTCCTTATGAACCAGGTAATGTGTATACCAAATTAACCAGGTGGGTCCATCCAGGAGCATGCAGAATTTCCAAACACCTTGCAGGTTGGACTATGAGACAAACCAGAGATCTGAGCACAAGTTTTCAGTTTATCAGCATGCAGGAGCTATAGAAGCAATTCTGGTAAAATGGTACAAAAACAACAAAAAAAGGAAGAAAAATAATCCAGCAAGAGCCAAGTTAAATATTTTTCTAGCTATTACTCTCTGGTGTGCAGACAACTGTTATGTATATTAGCATAAACAATGTTTGTTTTTTTTTCAGGAATCCATGTTGGAACTGCATTAGTAACTGCATGTTATTGTACCATTACCTTTGTGTTATCATGCCATTAGAAGCTGTGGTACATTGGTAGCTAATAGCAATGTTTCATTGCATAGTGCATTAGTTGCCCATCTACCTACCAGAACCAAGTGGTCTAAGCAAAAGTTTAGTGAATAACACTATAAAGGTATAAACCATTGGATAAGATACTTAGAAAATGAGGAGTTACTCAGTGGTAATTTATAAAGCAAAACTGAATTTTATAACATTGTAATAAAGGGTTTGAATGAATGGCTTTGCTAGTCTTGTGTCTGTAAAATAACCTGTGCAGAAATATGATAGAATGACAGATAAGCCTTGAAGACTTTTCTTTGCTAGATAATTGAACACCAAATCCAGATAAATATCAGATCTTTCTTTGGTCCTATATGTTTCAGTGTATACACATGTCTTTACAGAGTCTTAAATGAATTCTGTAAGTTATGTTTAAAGCTGTCTCTGGTAATAAAAATTGAGACAACCTTTTTCAGACAGAGTTAAGAAGGCTTTTCAAGGAAAAGTTAATTAGTTAATATGTAGAGGAAAACTTAATCAAATTTAAAATAGGAATACAGTAACCTGAACAGTGAATATCCTACTCTTTGTGTGACTTATTTGTAATTGCTCCCGATGCTCTTAAAACCAAAGTCTTTCGAAAATAGATTGTCTGCAGTCATAAAATAAAGACTGATGAGACATGGTGTGGAGGCCTGTAACTTGGAAAGGAGAAGCCAGGTGTCTGTGGCTGTCTGCCAGGTGACAAGCTGGCAAGTTATCACTAGGAAGGATGTAATGTCCCTTAAAGAGTGAGCAGGAAGATTTGTTTTCTTGGGAGCTCTTTCTTGTTAGTAGGGGTTTACAAGCGAGGTGGATAAGACTGAGTATCTCAGATATTGCTACTTTTTGTCCTGTGCAGTAATACTATAAACTGTTCTTGATAGCAGTAAAACAACACTTGCAACAGCATCTTCTGGACTATAATACACTGTAACTAAATTTCACTTTTTTCCGACTGCCTCAGCAAAGCCAAGTACAGGAGAGCTCTGCTGCTTCCCATGCAGAGAGGGTCCTGGAGTCAGGGCTCTTGCCCCCGGGAGCAGCAAAGCATGGTGAGGTCTGGGGGAGGCTGTGGAAGGCTCCCTGGTGATGGAGCCTTGGCACATGGCACAGAGCAGAGGGAGTCACTGCCATCCCAGCCCCAGGAGAGCACCTCCTGCAGCAGCCCTCCTCTCCCCACTCTGCTCCAGTTGGGGAACTGGGAGAATTTATCTCCCTGATCTTCTTTGAGGATCTACTTTCTGTATGATAAGCATCATGGTCTTCAAAATACATCTACAGCGAGATATTTAGAAGTTATTTCTGTTCACTGTGCTTCTGCTGACAAAAAGTGCTGCAACTGAAATCTGAATTGAATAAAAATTCTCATTTGTTTAAGCTCTAGATCTTATAGTAATTTTTTTCTTGCTATTATCTGTTGTCTTCTACTAGCAATATGGGAACACATGGTTAGGCAAGAAATACCTTTTATATTCAGTTTTCTGGTTAAAATGACAGTCAGAATTTGTGACTCCCTTAGCCTTGCCAACCGTCTGGATTTTCTCTGTGTGGTTTAATGCTGTCCTGAGAAGAATGAAACTTACTCTGTTCAACAGGGTGCTTGGAAATACACTGAGCAGCCAAAGAGCTCACTACCAGGAGTATCAATGGTACCAGAGGCTCCGTGTTGCTGGCTCACAGAGGTGGCACCTGTAAGTTACCTGAGGGTAACTCACCTGCAGTGTGCCATGGGGCAACAGCAGGTATGGGGATGGTTCATGCAGAGCAGCAGAAGCACTGTAATTGCTTGTTGCACAACTCTGTGTCAAATCACTGAAAGCTTGTCCAGTCATTTCTGTTTGAAAGATTTTGTAGGGAGAGTGTGCTGGCAATTTGATTTGGTGCTTGTGGTGTATGAGCTGCTTTGTAAGGCTCAGAGATAGCAAGTAGGTTGTGTGTTATTTTATCTGTGAATGTCAGAGTTTTCAGAGGAAAAATAGTAGAATCTTTCACTACCTTAACTTACAGCAAGTATTTACTATATAGGAGGCTGTAGAGAAAACTAGATTTGGCTCTGACTGGAGTTTATATTTCTCGTACTAATTGTGGAAAACCTTAGAAAATAAGAACACTGAGCGAACAGGAGAGCAAAACTGTAATGAAGCTCTAAGAGATTCTGATCAGCAGTGTTATCATTCATTTCAAGTTGTTTCCCCTCAACTACTGCTTCCTTAGTAAGTATTAAAAAAAAAAATTAGAATATTTAAAATGCAAAATAGATTACAGTGTTTAACTATACATTCATTCTGGTTCTGATACCTTACAGTATACTAAATAGTACAATCACATAACAAAATTTTGGTATGGAGCTTCTATAATTGAAGCCATGTTGTTTTAATGCCACTTTGTGTCAAGTATTCCTTCCCTCTGACCTCATTAGGTGTGCCTAGTTATTAGATACAGTGTTACTGAAGAGTTTGAACTTAAAAGCTGCTTTGATTAATGATTGGTTGGACTGAGGTTTTACTGTGTAGGATTAACTAGATTTAAAAATGGCAAAATGCCATATTAATATTTATGCCTGACTTTAATAAGAAGCAGAAGTAAACTCCAAGGACCCTTATGATTTTAAAGTGAACTAAACTCATGTGCTCATTACCTTAATGTCCTATCCTATTTTATATACAATGATATATACTATAGGTCCTACAGAACAGTAACTTAGATATATTACAACTATGTAATCTCAAGTAAATAATCCTGTATTTTTTAAGGATCATAATTTTGAAAATCATGTTTATTCAGTGGTATTATTAAATACAGAAAAATGCTTCTTACTGGTTCGGGGCTTTTTACTTGAGAAACAATATGCAAATATGACAAAGCAAGCAGTTCTCCCAGTTAACAATGTACAGACATTGCAGATGAAAAATGTATTTTCACATTTTTGTGTCATCTGCTATTTGAATTTCCCTTTCCTGTCTTCTCAGTTTAGTTCTCCTGAAAGTTTACAAAGTTGGGACCTCTAGAGATTAATAACCTTATTTTTTTTTTTATCATCGATTGTGTATTTTAGTATATGGTACTGCCAAGAAAACCCAGACTGTTCTCTACTCCAGACAGTATTTGATCATCTCCTTAAATCCTACTAGAGTTGATATGATTTAAGCATATACTTAAAAGGTAATGCATTGCTGAATGAGGGCCTTTGTAGCTAGCTTTTTTTTCAGTCTATGATATCTTTACTCAGGTAATTAAAGGGCACTGATTAATTATTAGTGCTGAACAGGAAAAAAACTTCCCCATCCTTGAGGCAGAGTATTTTTCATAACTGCATTGATTCTGATTTCCTGGTTTTTGTTGTTTTTCAGTGAACTTCCAGTAGCAAAAAGTGTGTAATGAAATTTTTGTTTCTGCCTAGAGATGTGCTGTGAGAATCAGGCACTAATAAGCAATAACACGTTCTTCACAGAGGTGACACACATTCTGCCAAAGCATGTAGGACAAGATCCAACCAAATACTTGGGCTGTAATGCCTAATTTCTCTTCAAAATTGCAGATATATTGAACTTGACTTAAATAGGGTTACTCACTCAGGCCAGTGTATGCAAGGGTTTAAGGCTTGTTTCCAGTTTCCAGTGAATTAGAAGGCTACGTCCTTGTTCAGCTCAGGGCCCCAGGCACTTGCATAACATTGCTTGTGTGACTTCTTCTGCCCAAAGTGAGACCTACATCAACTTCATTACTCATCCCAGCAAAATTGTGCCTGTGTGTAAGTGATGACAGTCAAAGATCCTGTTTCTTCTCATACCACATTGAAAATTTCTGTTTTCACTGATGATGGAAGCTCATTAGCCAGCATATTACCCATTGATCATTTATGTACCACTGAGTTTTTCAGCTGCAGTTTAATATCACCTCCATATTCTTTACTTAATTGACCAGTCAATACTATTTTTTTTCTTTTTCTTTTAGGAAGAAGACCAACAAAAACAAAGGACAAAAAGGACAAGAAAAAGAAGAAAAAGAATTTGATGGAAAGGGCTCAGAAGCAGCACAGCATCTTTTTAGCAACAGATAAAACAAGCCAATAAAGACTTGATTTTCTTTAATATATTTTTTGTGAAGTGCACAAAAGCTGCTATATGCTCCTTTGACAGTATTGGTGGCAAATAACTTGTGAACAACAACAAAAAAAAGCCCACAAGCATGTTTGGTTTATTTATATATTTTTGATTTTATTTTTTCTCTTTTTGACCTGAAGACTTCAAGGTCAGAGCACACTGAGTTGAATCAGTGAAAGTGATGCTGAAGTGCATGAAAGATTTTGTCCTGAGTGCTCGGTCAGCATGTTGACACAGAAGGAAAGCAGGAAAGAAACCTCTACATCACCATTCAGCGGACTTGTGCATATTTAAATAAAAAAACAGGAAGTCTTGGAGGTGTAGGTACTATTGCAAATATGGCTTTTTTTTCCTGTATTTGTACATTTTAAGAGTAAATGGGAATGACTTACCTACTTAGCATTAATGTATGTTCTCAGCACCTACTACATTAAAACTGTTGTATAATAAAACTGCTTTAAGACAATATACTGCAGGAACTACTGCTTACAGTTCCAGAAGCACAACAGACCCTATGTGTACATATTACTCTGTCTACATATAAATGAACGTATTTACTGTACATCTATGCATTTTTATGTATAATACTTTATACGTGTTGAAAGTTATGTCCTGTTGGTTCTAGTAATATACTTTAAAAATAATCCAGTAAATGTTTACTTTTTACTATGTTTTAAGTATCTTTTCATATTTCTCAATAGTTACAAACTGGAATTTTTCTCTCATTTGTAAAGCCCATTCAGATAGCTAAACTACCTTGTCCTGACCCTCACAATGGAGTGTCAGCTCTGAAGCATACTTACCAGACTAGTAAACCATGAGTCTCTTCTGCTATACCCTACTCCTAGCTCTGCCCCAGTGTATTTTGTCTCAGAAAAAGAAGTGTAACTTTTTTCAAGCTGAGGCACAATGATGTGTCAGGAGACAAACTGTATGGAATTTTCCTGGTATTTAAGATTGTATGTGTAGTGTTTCTGTTTTGTGGTTTGTTTTGTTTGTTTTTTTTTTGTTTTTTACAAATATAATGCACAATGTTTTGTTTCTGTTAGTCCCGATCCAGTCAGATATGGCAAACAAATACCTGAATAGGAGAGAAATAAAAGAAAAAGCTATGTAAATTCAGTCAGTCAAAAGTATAGCAAACCCCAGTATTGCAAATAATTTCTAGAAGTTTAGCAAATTTAATCTGCATCTAGTGTTTATTTTGAGGCGCTTTTTTTTGGGGGTGGGGAGGAGGTGGAGAGAATTTTCTGTGAAGGAAGTTAAAATGGCAGGATGTGTCACTGATGGGAAAAGACCATACTAAAATGGCTGTCATTTATTTTAACCTACAGAAGTTATTCCAATTCTAGGAGTCAAACTTGCATATGACCTACATAAAGCAAGGAAACAGTAAAACAGACACCAGACCCGGACTTCAAGAAGACAAAGCTATTTTTGATATATTATTTAGAAAAATCAAAAAAATTGCAGTTTTTAGTTTTATGGGTTATATGCTTTACAGGCAAATTAGAGAAATAAAACAGCTGTAAGCACAAATATATCCATATTTAATTAAGACAAGCTTGGCTACAAAAACATCCAGTATTTAGGTATATATGAATCTTCCATAAAATCACATGTGGACTTCCCCTTAACCATGAGATTTTCACCGTCTTTTGTTTAGAATATGTTCATATTTACATAGAACATAATAATCTTCAGGACCATAAGTGTTCTGATCCTGGGCTGCTATTTTAATTTGGACATTAAATGCTCATTTAAAAAAAAAAAATAAAGAAAGGACAGTAAGAACTGTAGCTGCCTGTTTGCTTACTTTGCTTACTGGTATTAAATTTGGCTGTAAGTGGAGTGAATGCCCTCATACAATTCTTTTAGTAGTGTTTACAAAATACTGTATTAGGCATGTCATGCTACAAAATACAATAAAATGATGTCACAAACTTCTGAGTAAAATACTTTTGGTCCTTTTGGATTTTAAGAGTTGCATTCCTTTGAAATTGCATACACATAAAAGAACTGGAGAAGGTGTGTGGATGCAAATTTTCTCTCACTGGAGTAGAAAATTTGAGGGTTTTCCAGACAGCTATTTTATTGATACTTACCATATGTGCACAGCAATCATGTTAACGTGGTTCTTAGGGACATGGTTTAGTGGTGGACTTGGCAGTGGTAGGGGGATGGTTGGACTCTATGATCTTAAAGGTCTTTTCCAGCCAAAACAATTCTGAGTGGAGCATCTCTCTTATGAGGAAAGGCTGAGGGAGCTGGATCTCTTTAGCTTGGAGAAAAGGAGACTGAGGGGTGACCTCAGTAATCTTCACAAATACGTAAAGGGTGAGTGTCAAGAGGATGAAGCCAGGCTCTTCTCAGTGATGAGCAATGGTAGGAGAAGGGATAATACATGCAAGTTAGAGCATAGGAGGTTCTATGTAAACATAAGAAAAAGATTTTTCCCTATGAGGGCAACAGAACACTGGAACAGGCTGCCCAGTGATGTTGTGAAGTCTCCTCTGGAGACATTCAAAACCCACCTGGACAAATTTCTGTGTGACCTACAGTAGGTGGTCCTGCTCTGGCAGGGAGGTTGGACTCAATGATCTCTTAAGGTCCCTTCCAACCCCTAACATTCTGTGATTTCTATATTTGAGAAGGCACTGTACTTTAGGTACAGATGGATTTCACTTGTCCCCTTTACCTTCATAGACATAATTTCCTTGAGACTGTAGGTACAAGAAACCTATCCCTAAGTAGCAAGTACTCTCATGTGTAGTTTCTCCTTTGTCCTAGACATCTGTTTTTAACTTACCTTTGCATGGTGTATCCTATCAATGTATTCATAGCACTGAGGTTTTGTAGTATCATACTTCTGAGATTAGGTAGAAGTAGGGAGTTGGATTCAATGATCCTTAGGGGTCCCATCCAACTTGAGATATTTATGATTCTATCACTCTCTTGAGAGATCATCTTGTCCCAGTCTGCTTAAAACAGGGCTCACCTTGAAGTTACATCAAATCTCCTTAAGCTTTCACATCCTCTCTTGCCTGTGTTGCCATGTGTGACCATCTTGGCAGGGATTTTTTTTGTGTTGCGATGTGTTTACATTGCCCCTTGCCTTTTTGCTGTGCACTTCTGAAAGGACCTGAGCTCAGTCTTCTCCATAAGCCCTGATCAGGCCACTGAAATCTGCTGCTAGGTTTCCCTTTATCTGCCTCTTCTTCAGGCAAAACACTCACAGTGCCTTTGGCCTCTCTTCAGATGTTTTGTGCACCAGCCCTCTAACTATTTAGTTACTCTCCAGTGGCCTTACTCCATTCCTCTCACATACTGAGTACCTTAAACCAGGCACAGAAACCCAGTGGTGGCCTCCTAAGTGCTGAGCAGTGGTGTGACTTCTGGACTACCCCCTTTTGGGATGTTACAGAAGATCTCATGATGTTGGCTTTCATATTTCTACTTGGATGATTGGGGAGCTGAGGATATGTGCTGGCAGTACCAGCAGTAGCTGGTATGTGCTACTGCTTCAGGATCTTCAAACAGATACTGTTACTTGGTAAAGTGAAGATCAGGTGTTCCAAACAGGCTGTGCCCACTCTTCCTCTTATTTCCTGTAAATTTGATGGTAAGCAGCCTTGTAAAGGTATTACTTATTTTCTGGTAAGTAGGTGACAAAATACAGGTGACACTTTTTGATTCTTTCAGAACTGACATTAGTTTTTTAATTTGTGTTTCACACACCAGTGGAGCTTCTGTGTTCACAAGATTTATATGTCCCTAGTTTAATGAGTAACTATTAGAAATTTGTTTAAAACTACAAGAGATTCAAATCAGTAGGATAAAGAACTTTCCATGCCATAATAATAATTTTTTAAAGTGTTATGTAATGATGTGCAAAAAATTACTTTTCAAAAGTGTTGATTCTTTTATCTTTGCCTGTCCTAGAAGACACAGTTGCATAGCCTTACTCTGCATGTAGGATCTCTCTAGCCTCAGTACGCCCTCCTTTATCGTGAGCTCTAGCATTTGTCTCTTCAAATTAAAAATTTCCACAAATAAAACAAAACAAAAAGAGAAGCAGGTGCAAGTTTAAAGTGATTATTTTGTGGCTGACTGGTCTTTAATGCATCATAGCTACTCTTGCTAGTGAGAAATTATTGTTACATGTCTCTTTTCTTATTCCTGGGGAAAAAAAGATTTGTTTTACACATAATAGAAATGCAAACATTCCATGTTACATGCATTAGTGTTACGAAATTATTCTCCTTTTGCACCTATATGCTTAATATAAAGATGTCTGAAAGAAAAGTGAATTCATGTAGAGGCTATATTATCTGTCTTCCTCTATCAATATGATTTTTTAGTATAGAGAAATGCAGAACAGAAAAAATACAAAGTAGATTTTCATTTGAGTTACCTAAAAATAATAACAAAAAAATAATGGAATGCCACATTAACTTTATTTTTTTCATTAAAACTCAAAATATTGATAAAATCTTGATTGAAAACTTCCAAATTAAGAAACTATTACCTGGCTGATTAAGATCAAAGTTAGTGCTGCAGTTTTGCTATGCAGATGATATAAACTATAAAATAACATTAACTGATGCTACCAGCACAAATACCATGTTATTTTAAAATGGTCGATGCCACTGATGGTTGATATTACAACCTGCCAGGGGGTAAGAGATATTTTTTTATTCAAACTGCACATCTCTTCCTCTCCACCAACAAAAAGTACTTGTCTCCTGACACTAGTTCACTTTCACATCCAATGGTGCAAGCCAGCAGAAATTCCAGTAAACTTTAGTCTGATGTTATTCTGGACCCATACCAACAAGAACAAAATGTACCCTTGTGGAAGTGTAACCCAGAAACCACTGTCAGCTTTTTGTTTAGTTCTGAACCAGAAGTTCTGCTCTGAACCTGGCATAATTTCTTTTAAGAGAAGACTGAGTCCAGGAGTGAGGAAAGGCCATCAGCATTAGGAAGGATTAGGGCAGCCTGACCTGACAGGGACTCCTGAAGCAAGGCAGGCCAGCTGTGAAGTGCTCTCAGGAGTGAATATGCAACAAGTATGACTAGAAAGAACATGCTAAATAAGCCCAGACGTCAGCTATTGTCAAACTTCTAGACTTCAACTGATACAGTTTTAATGCAAAATAGCTCTGTTTCTGTCTAATGGACATACCTACTCCTCAGCCTCCATGAGTTGGATCCTTACTTAAAGTGTCTGGTAGTATATCTGTGGTCATGCCAGTTGTGAACAATCTGCCCAGCCTCCTTGTTTTCATATTGTATCTTCAATGATATTCGTATCATCTTGTTGATTTTAATTGGGCAATTCCAATGAAGCTAACTAATAGCTGATAGACCACAAATGAATAAACACTGAAAATGAGGCTTGTTTGTTTTTCCCTGGTCACATCTAAAAATAAAAATTCAGCTCAAGAGACCAAACAGTGGCAGTTAGAGACTATGTCATCTCTTGGCTTGCAACTGTGTCTTAGCTTCCCTGTCAGACTTCAGGGGCTTTATGGGAAAGATAAGAGAGATAAGAGGCTTTTAATTTTTTTTTTTTCCCTAAATCCTCTTTTATCAGAAACTTTGGTGAGAGGTTATGTTTTATTTCTCTTTTTGAGTGGACTTGGGGGTATTGATAAAAGTGTACAAAAGTCATGGTTAGGCCCCCCCTCAGCTTCAGGGGGGCTTCTTATCTTTGGTCCAGATTTGTTTCAGTCTTTTATCGAGTTGCTCTGTAGTGCAATGTACACAACAAGAATCCTGGGGACATGGAGTGCAGCCACAGAATTTCTTTGTCACAGTTTGGTACTCTCCTTTTGGCCTCATGTTCCTTGTTACCCTGTGGTCTGGCTTTGGGAGGAGCAGTGAATGGCCTTTCTACATCAAATGTCTTGCAGACTGCTTATTCTCTTGATTAGGGCATGTGGATTCAAACTCTAAGTTTGTAGTAATTTATTTTGTGATCAGATATTTTCCCTCTAGAGACTTAAAGAGAATTTTATGGACTTAAGGTCTATAAAAAGATGATGAAAGGAATAGGCAAGTATGTATCCTCTCACACCCATAATCTAAAACAGGAATAGTGAAATATATAGGCAAGTATAATGGCCATCCCTGATCCAATGATTGCAAATGCTAAGGGAGTATGAGATTAACAGATTGCAGATAATGTCTCATGCGCTCACAAAATATTGCACATTGCTTGCCACTGTTTGAGGCAGAATATCAAACTATTGCTTTGATCCATTAAAGCCTCTCTCTAGGTTTTTATATAAAAGTATATGGTGGTATTTGCTTTACTGACATCGTTTGGGTAACAGTTTTTGAGGGTTTTTTCCTTTTTTCTTTTTTCTTTTTTTTTTTTTTTTTTTCTTCATCGTGCTTTCATTATGAATTTATAAATTCAAACCAGTTCAATCCCAATTCAGTGTGATTATTCAGTGTCAAAGTCTTTGATCAGTCCTGGTGGGACAGTTGATAAAGACAGTCAGTGACCTGGGCAGGAAAGTTGCAATGTTCTTATAACCTAAGGGTATATCTGACTTTCAACTAAAACCATGAAGAAATTTCCAGCTCATGGTGAAGTGATTGTTCATATAGGATTGGCAATGGTAAGATCAAACACTGAGAACAAAACATTTTCAATCTGAATTTTGCATGCAGTTATGGTAAGGATGCATGAATACTAAATGAAAGCATTTTAAAATGACCAAAATTGTGTTTCTTCTGATTATAAATGAGCTGCAGCTCTGCAATACCAATTAGTCAAATGAGTTACCTCATTAGTTGAATTAGGAACCAATTAGTTCCTCATTCTTATTCTCATTTTGCTATCATTTTTCCTTCATGCAGACAGTGCATCACAAGGATCCGGATTTTTTTCCTACTCTTTCTTCCTTCATGCTCTCAGTGCTGCCCATACCATAATTCAGGGAACTCCTACAAACTTTATCCTACAGGTGCTTTGCAATATTGCAGATGTTTTGACATAACTTTCTGAGTTACATAGCCACTCTGAAGAAAAATCTTCAAATGTTTTTCAGAGAGAGAAAGAAAGTATATTAATTCTTATGATTTTCCTAGTCAGATTCATTTTTTGAGGTGTAATGTAAAAAGAAAGGGCAGATACATTATCTGGGAAGACTCCAAATCCACTTCTTAGAAGAATTAGTTCTTTGACCATACCGGC
The DNA here is from genome assembly GCA_023637945.1 of Phaethornis superciliosus. NCBI lineage: Eukaryota > Metazoa > Chordata > Aves > Apodiformes > Trochilidae > Phaethornis > Phaethornis superciliosus. The sequence continues at coordinate 18,032,309 of JAJQWJ010000002.1, forward strand.
TCTGATGATTATCAGTGTGTTTTTAAGCAGAAAGCAAGCATTGAGGAGATGGAGAATTCAGCTGTACAACAGAAGTGCCTGTCACAAATAACTTTATAATAAAACCAAATTACACTTTCCCTATTAAAATAGGTAATTAACAGATATAAATATAGATGAAAACTTCTTGAGCAAATATAGGTCATTTAAGGCTGATGGACCTGTTGCTGACCATGAATCTGTGGTATGCATTTCAGGCTGGACAGTATTCAAGACCAGTCTTGAAACCCAGCATATGTTTGTTAAGATCTGAAGTAAGACATGAAGCCCCGAAGAAGAAAACTGATTCCTAAGCAGCATTTCTTCTGTGGAATATACCATTTTCATAATTTCTGAACTGTGTGTTTTCCTCTGTCAGAGTTAGTCTCAAAAAGAACAAGGTTCTGGTGGGAGCACCTTCCTTCAGCCTCCTTTTACCTACCTTGTTATTTCAGCAGTAAAATTGTCCACTGGCTGTAGCTCATTTTCAATGCTACATTTGACAAGCAGAAGTCACTCTCTTTTCCTATAGAAAATGTTATCCCATCCCTGCCTTCTGGAATTTAAAGGTTCTGAGAGTAGATCATGATCCAGACTGCAGCTGTCCTGAGGCTGATTGACAGCACTGAGATCTTTTATGTGCACAGAACTGTGTGTACTTTCTGCCTTCTTGGGAACTAGGCAACAGTGGGCTGATCAGGAAGAATGAAATGTCTAGAGAAACCTGGAGTGACTATGATTCTAAATTTTGATTGGTGGTGTTAATTTTAGCAAATTTCTTTCTCTAATTATATTCAACACTAAGCACATAGATTCTCTGATCTATTGGCAATGTGCTATCTCAGTTCCCTCGGACTAATAGGAAAGTCCTCTTATGCTTATTTCTATCTCTGTGGTTTGTAAAAACACTTTCACAAGGCATTGACTGATGAAAAAAGTTGCATTGGAAGATTAACTGATGAAAGTGTTTTAAACATAGCACCCACATAGCACCCACATAGCACCACAATTTCCACACGGCATCTGCTATGCAAAGTGCACAATGATCAGTGGGACATAGTTTTAAAAAGTCTTCAGACTATACTGTTCCTTCTGTATTAAATGGAGAATACATGTCCAAATGAGACTTAATAGCAAACCCAGCACAGTATATATAAAATCCTGACTTATCAGAGTTTTGCTTAGCTTGGCCTAATCTATTAACAGCACTTTTGCCACCCATTGGACACAGAAACCCAACTAAGTGTGAAATAAGCCATATACAAGGGAAATAAGTTCCCTGCAAGGAATACACAAGAGTGCTGCATGTATTTATTGCTCTGAGGGACTACATGTGCATGTGGCCTGTAACTAATTTTTGATTCTTGTATAAATATATTTGTACAGTTGAGATGGTACCTCTGAGGACTGACTCACAAGCCTTCTTGAACTGTGGCAGTCAGCCACTCTGAAATCCCCACCTGTTTTCTCCACAGACTGCTAAAGGTCATCACCACCACCATTTGTCCTCAGCTATGTTTCTTGAGAGCCATGCATATTCATCTAAATTCAAATAGATGGAAATGTATCTTTGTTTAGAAGGCTATATAAAAAAAAAACATTCTGCCATGTAACATTCTGCCATGTCACATTAACCTTCAGAGTGGAACTGAGACAAACATTGAGGTGCATAAACTTTGATGGATATTGCAGCTGAACCTGTAGATCTTCCTGAGATAAAACTATCAGATCCTGCTGTGTTCATCTTGTTTGTTGGCTCCCAGACGGTCCATAGAGTCTTCAGAGGATCACCATGAGTTTGAGGAGGCACAAATCTAAAAAAGCATGGTCTTGGCTCGTGCCTCAAATGTTATCCTATTTTTTTTTTTTTTTTTGAGAAATTTCATATTGGTATTCAGTCAGATACAGATTAAGACCAAAAAAAAAAACCAACAACCACATTGCAAAAATTTTCTGTCCCAGCTGAAGAGCGCTGTAATCTTAAACTGGCAAGAGTCCTAAACTTTCTGGAAGTCAACATCAGAAGTAATCAGAAGCACAGGCTCACAAATGCTATTTGTCAGTGAAGTCTCTCCATGGGTAGATATTATTCAGCTTCAGATCTTCAAAGCAAATTGCATCCAAAATGTATGTCACACTTTCAATTTTACTAACTGTTTAGTAGTAATAGTAATAAAGACATTATTATGTCCTAAAAAATGTTAGATTCACAGGACACTGAGTTCTTAGGAAGCAAGGAGGCCATCCAGTATCTCACAGGTTATGACCAGCTGTATGTGAGCAACCAGAGTTGCTCAAAACTACGTGCCATATGGCACAGTTAGATAAATATTTTCTTTGTAAATGGAAACACAAAAATACAATTTAATTTTTCAAAACTAGCTTTGTAGATGGTATCTTCCTTACCTCTTCCATTCAGCCTGTGTAGGTAGGTCTGTTGCCTTCTGGGAGAATAAATCCCTTTTCTGGTCTTCATTAAAAGGTATAATTACCAAGGCAGTTTTTCATCAGTGGGGGACAGCAACAATTGAAAAACTAGAATAAGCTTAATAAGCCCTCAAAATTCTGAAAATGCTCCCATTTCTTCCAAGAATGTTATTTTAATGAGTCCTAGTATCTCTGGATCATGGGACAGATAGAAAGCATGTGTATAAATATGAAGCCCTCCACAGCCATTGGCTTGGACCCAGTGTCTTGCACATTCAATGCCAGTTCAGTGCTAGTTATGCAAATTGCCATTCAGAAGACTATGAGCATCTTGGTTGATTTAGCCTTTTACAGAAAATGCCAGGCTTTTAATTTTATTCTTTTGTTTGAAAAAATAGAAGAAAATATAATTTCTTGTGTGAGTTGTTTATTCCAGAAAATTATTCAAATGGAGATGAGTGAAAGTTACTTACTAGAATGGGGCACGATTGGTATCTGCCAAGTGGCAAAACTACTTTTAAAATTAAAAAAACCCTCAAATATAAATGTCTACTTCTTATGAAAATTACAAGTTCAAAGGATTCTTTTGGGGAGAAACATTTGTTAGCGTGAAGCCAAAGAGTACAGCATAAGTATCTGAGGTGCTAGAAATTCATTGCTATTTTCACAAAACCTTGTCATGTGTAAACATTTAACTTTTTCAGTACACTTTAATTTTTTTTCCGAAATTCTATGTGACATGCCTGCATAAGTGGGCACAAGTTACAGGTTTTATTGGTAAAGGCAGGCAGTGGTGACTGGTGTGAGGGGGCCAGGAACTGCCCCGCCATGGTTACAGATGCTTCCAGCTGGCACTAAAACAAGTATTGTCAACAGTGGGAAAACCCAGTCCTGATCAAAATTTAGCTGAACCTAGAAACCCCCTGTCTTTCCACTCAAAAATATTTTAGAAGGACAATGGCAACTGCTGGGGCCTGGAGGTGTACTCTGGGAGTAGGAAACTTTCCATGTTGAAAGGGGATATGGACACCCCGATGGGCATGTGAACACCTGGCACCAGGACAGGGAAACCCCTGGGAGGACCATGTCACACTCCCTCAGGGGTGGGTTTTTAATAGATTTAGTGAATGTCATGGCAGACAGAAGGAAAATAGAGACTGTGGATGGGGGATTAGAGGGCTTGTGTTAAGGGATTTTTTTGTGTGTGTGTCTATGTTCTTTTGCTCAATACCAGATTTGGTAAGTGGATGTTCATGTTTGTTGCCACTCCAACAAAAGTCCCCAAATCTCGACTGTTTTACCCACAACAGTGCAGGCTGAAGTAGACTGGCAGAGCTGATAGTGTTGAGGTCCTAATTATGTATGCAAAATTTTTCTTTATTGTATGCATTTGGTTTGTAATATTCCTCAAAACTATTGTACAAATTCACTTAGTCCTTATGGGAAATGTTGAGGGCAATATATGTAGAAAAATCAGTGCTCATAAGATGAAAAGTGAGTCAGAAATCTTTGGATTGTGTTGTGGTACTGGTCCTGCAATGTCTGGTCTCAGAAACAGAAATATATATCAGAAAAGCTGTAGCAGGAGAAAAAAGGCAGGTTGAGCTAACACTGTGATGCTATAGAGACAATAGTGGCAGAATGTTTTAGTCAGTCATATTTCAATTTAACTGAGCACAATTGTAGTTTTAATTTAAAAAGTCTTCATACCATGAGATGTTTAGCATGAAAAATCATGCCAGGCTGAGGGAACCGCTAACAACATTCAGGTTAGAGAAGCAATAAAAAGGTCTCAGACAGATTAGATCAGACAAGTCAATATTTTTTCAGTCTGAAAAAAAACCATGAAGAGATAAGGAGACAGTAAAGGAAATTAACTGTGTTGGGTACATTGGCAGCTTAACATTTGTTTTAGTTCTTTGCTTGAAATTGTAACACAGGTTGTATGCAAATATTTCCAGGCAGTTTACTGTCTAAAGTCATTCATTTGGCAAGAGTGCTGCAGAAAAAAAAATGAGCCTGAATATCTAATTGGAAATCTAACAGCAGTATTAAAAAAACAAATCAAACCAAACCAAACCAAATTAAAAAAACAGGAAAAAAACCCAAAACAAAACAGAGAGAATTAAAGTGTTTTTAACAAGGAAGTCATTTAGTATTTCCATTTCACTGTCTCATACTTTGTGTCAAGTGATGGCTGGTAATATCTTTTGCAGACAGAAATGGACACCCAGAATAGAAACAGATGCTTCACTTCACAAAAATTGTTGTTCTCAAATGCTGCTCTGTTACAGGATCTCTGATGTTACCCTCCTTTCTCTTAGGTAAGAGACAATTCAAATCCATTTCACATATAAGCCTGGGCTTTTAAGGGGGCCTTGGCTGAACATGCTGTGCTTGAGGCACACACAACAACAGAGTTGGTCCAAATCAGTGCTTCTGCAGTCAGTGAGTAGATACTCAGACAGAAGAGCTGATACTGCAGGTTTTCATGGCTCAACAAGGAGGAATTCCTGTAACTTGTCACAGCTGTGGAATATTGCAGTGTTAATCCTTCTCCCAAGAAAAAGCCACTCAGAGGAGCACTGTGGCTACAGTGTTTGCACTGAGTTGGTATTTTACTTAGCCTGAATTAACTAGCAGTTGGAGAGAAGTGTCTCATTAGAGGAAAATGCATGATGGGAAAAGGGTTTTCCCATCAAAAGGATTTTTGGGATTCAGCTCCATGGGTAAGATTTTGCAAAATGCTTGGGCCTAAAGATTCATGTGATTGTGTCCTAAGCATTGGTCTGTAGCTTTTTTCCAGTCACTCACTTGGCCTCTGTGCCTGGATGACTTTGATGTCATAATTTTCATTAGAAACTAGTGAAAAGACTAGTTTCTTGATGTGTTAAAAATAGTAGCATCATGCAACCAGTTGTGCAGCCATTGTCTGTCTTGTTATCTCTTTTGGGAACCCTTCAGAGATCCTGAGACTAGTGCCTTCAAAAGAGACTCATGTTCACCTGCAGAACTGTCAGAGAATGCTCTTATCAACACAACACTTTCTTGTCATGTATTACAAAGAGAAAGGACACAGAAAAAAACTGTCTCCAGTGCTAAAACAAGTGAAAGAATTACTTTAAGAAATACCCTCAGGAGAAAAAGTCCAAGCAAGGCCTCTTGCCATGCTCCTATTTGCCCATACAATGATAAATGGGAGTGCATCCTTGCATGTTTGTGCAGAGGAACCAGATCATCGTGAAAATGTCCCAGACAGTACTTTTCGTAACTGATTCTCCATCTCTCCTCCATACTGATGATCTGGACAGGATGAGATTCTCAAAGCAATCAGGTACATTTGAGCAGACTGCTGTATGTGTATCAGTGCTGTGCCCCCTGTCAAGGTAGGGTTCAGCCACTCTGGCAATGCTGCAGGAGGAGTCCTCTGTTCTGTTCACTTCTGCACAGGAGGCACCAAAATTTCCCTCTTCTGGAAATCAGCTGCCTGCTGCAATTTTTTATAAAGTTGGGGTCCACTATTAATGGCACATATTCAAGCAGTTGCCAAGTTTGAAGAATTTGAAATTTAAAAATTCTTCAGTTTCTGCATGAAATTCTCAATCTCGGCTCATGTTTGTTGCCTTCATGGCTTTTCTATCTTGATGTCTGCTCATAAAATCCTCCCACCCGCGTCCTTTAGTTCAAGCTCTCTGCATTAAGAAAGTGGAAATATTCAGGCATTGCACACAAAAAATATTTACAGTAGTGGAAGACACCAGAAAAATAGGAAAGATGTATTAGCTCAAAGATTTGTTAATAAATTTAATCTTAAAGAAGGCTGAACCCTTAAGAGGTAAATATGTAAATCAAGCCACAAACATGGCTCATATTTTAGAAAGCTTTGAGGATATGCAGAATGTTTTGCTGAATGCAGTTCTGCAGTGCAAATGATAAAATTTGCATTACACTTTATACAGATTTCTGTGGATAATAAAACTGAATAGAAGCCAAGGAGGATATTTTACTTTGTTGTGTAAATTGGAAGTCAAAGCAGCACACAGAGGGCCCGACTGACTGTTGTTTGCTCTCCATGCCTATAATAAATGTTGCCAAGTGAATAGCAGCACTTAATTTCTTTCCAGTTTGTCCAAGAATTTCTGGACAAGACCCTTTAAAGGAAAGCCACCCCAGAGGAGGAGGGTGACAGCATTCCAAAGCTCTGAGCAGAAATATTTTCATCCCTGTTAGCATGAAAGCAACAAGCTGCCCAACATGGTCTTGGGCTTTTTATCATTTCTCTTAGCAACTGACAGAACTACAGCTCATATGAAGATGGGAATTGTCTCCCAGAGACAGGCTGGCAAGTCTTCAAAGAAAACTGAAGAAGGAACAAAGTCTTTAACTCTATCCCTGCAGAAGGCCACAGAATATCCAGGGACTTGAGTGGAGCATGTGACCAGAGAGTGGCACAATGCACACAGCATCAGAAAAGAGCGGTGCCAGAGCCCCTTCCATCACAAATATCAAGTATGGCCTCCAAGAAACATAGAAAAATATTCATATTGTCTTCAGAGAGATGGAGAAGGGGACTGCTCTGAGCACAGCACCTCCTAGGATGTTATGCACACCTTTTGTCTGACTGTGCCTCACTTCCTCTGATCTTAATTTTTACCATAAATTTGTATAATCACCATGCTTATATTTCAAGGGTAACATGTTGCCTTCTGATTTTGTGTTAGTGTGATGGTATTGAGTAGCTGAAAGATTAAAAAAAGTTTAATACTTTACTATTATTTTCCAGTTTGAGCAATTACATTTCCACACAGTATGTTCCTTACCCATAGCCATCTCTCCTTAGGCATTAAAACCACTCAAGTTTTTAGGTTGCTTGAGATTTCTTCTTGTTTAGTCAAAGGAGAAATTGTTCCACTGCTTTGCCTAAATTTCCACTGGAAAACTTTGTTAATTGGTTATTCCAGAGCAGGAATGTGTCATGATAATATTTATGGTCACCATAAATATAAACACAGCATTTGCCAACGTTGTACATTGGTCAGGGAGGCAATATAACACCAATCACATTTTCTAACCCACATCTATCTCTGAACATCATTAGAATCTACGATAGCGCATCTTTTAGCACATTAATATTTGGCTTGATTGCTGTTCCATCCTAATGAGATCCCTTTTGGACAGGGCCCCTACTCCTCTATACCTGACACATAATTTTATTTGAACAAGGATGGAGGACACAGCTATAAACTCTTTACCAGAAACTGTGATTCACGCACTTGTGGGCTCATGCCAGTGAGCAAAGCTTAGCAAACTTTCTTTTCCTGGAATATCATCAAGATTGCCCAAAGCTTCTGGTCTGTGGCTTGTGTCTACACCACGTGGACTTTGGGCTCTTATGGCTACTCTGAGCTGCTCATAGAATTATAGAATAATTTGGGTTGGAAGGAACCTCTAAAAGTCATCTAGTCCAACCTCCCTGAAGTAAGCAGGGACATCCTCAACTAGATCAGGTTCCTCAGAGGCTTCAATATCTTCAGGGCTGAGGCCTCAACTACCTCCCTGGGCATCCTCTTCCATTATCCTACTACCCTCATGGTAAAGAATGTTTTCCTAATATCCTAACATCTGAATCTACTCTTGTCTAGTCTAAAACCATTGCTGCTCTCCCTGTCACCAGAAGCCCTTGCAAGCAGTCCCTCTGCAGCCTTCCTGCAGGTTCCCTTCAGACACTGCTGTTAGGTCTCCCTACAGCCTTCTCCAGGCTGAACAACCCCAGCTCCCTTAGCCTGTCTTTGTAGGCTGTTCTAATACCATAGTATTAGATACAATCATGCCATTAATTTCCAGTTAACTGCCTTGCTTTTCTAAATCCTATTTCATCGTACGCTTTCTTCTGGATCAACTTTTCTCCAGCCCATGGTGTTGATCTGTTATCTTCTGCAGGAATAAATCAGGACTACCAGCACTGCAGAGAAAGACTGTACTAGTATTTCAGATTTAGTCAAGAGGAGTCACTTGCTTTATCATCTTTGTTTCATCTGTAATCTCTAAACAGTCTGTCACTGCTTAGCAGGGTATAATACAAAATTATTATCTAACCACTATGTTCAAGTATGACTTCTTGCTAAGAGCTTATCAGTTTTGCATCAGAAGATTAACAGATTAGAATTCACAAAGAACCCACATCTTCAAAAGACCTTCTCAAAGGAACAAGAACCAAAATAAATACATTTTGAAATATGGCACTTGATAAAAATTGGCCACTGCTTCATTTGAATGTAATCATGTGAAGATTTGTGGGTAAAAGGCATCTACTGGAGGCAGCAATATTGATTTATTTTAATTAAAATCTATTAGTAAAGAATTTAAAGTAATTCATTCTGTTTAAACACAGATCAGAAAGGGCCTTTCATATTCAAGTACTAATGAGCACAGAACAATTTTTTCCTTGTTTTTCACATTATAGAATGTACTGTAAAGACAGCTGTTACTCATGGCAAAGGTATTTTAGACTTCAGATTTTTTAGATAATTCAGATTCAGTTTAGGCACAAAATAAAAAAATAGTTTATACTTCCTTTATATTAAGCATTAGCTGGGTAACTGGGAACTATTTTGGTGAAGAAAAGTGGAGTTCATCTTGAACAGAGATGAGAGATTTTGCTGTCATCGCTTTTACTGTAATGAAGTAATGTCTCATTTCCTAAACCACTCTGACGCAAAACTACAGAAGGAAATGTCAGATCCAGTAAGCCTGGGAAAGTTCTCCAGAAATCCTAACAGATTTTGGTTTATTACCAACCTCCAAGAAAACTTGTCCGAGGAACTTTACCCAGGAAACCAACATGTATATTAATATATTATATATTTTTATTTCTGCTGTGGATGAGACTAAGAGTATTATAAATTAAAATGATGCCTGACTCTACAGGTTTATCTTTGAACAAAATCAAACCAGCAACGTGTGGGGGGATCTTTTTAATCTCATGCAGAAATAGAAATGCTGAGTTACTATGGGTAGCCATTCTCTTGACACTTCAGCTTGGCTAGAACTAAGCGCAAGAGTCATTGCATAGATACTGCACAGCTCTTTTGTGTTCTTTTATTTTTCTAGGGACACTTCCGAAAAAAAAAACCAAACAAAAAAACAACAAAACATGTGGATTTGATAAAAGGATTAGCTGCAAATTTCGAGAGCACTGCTTCCCGAGGTGGAGCACCAGTGCCGCCCCGAGGCCACGGGGAAGGGCTGCTCCTCCTGCTTTGCTGCTGCTGCTTCTCCTTCTGCTTCTCTCTCTCCTGCCACATGGAAGGGTACCCCAGATTTGTGGAGGCCTTTTCATCCCTTACAATCCTGGCGTTTGCTTTATATTCTCTTGGCTTTTAAGCTTTTCACAGACATCCATTTTATCCAGCAGTGGGAGAGAAGGGTTCTGCAATTCATGCAGCAGTGTTTCTGCAGGGTGAGGAGAAGGACCCTTTACAGAAACTTAAGACAGCATGGGAAGCTATATCATTCTTCATGACATATGAAATACTTCACATCATCAGAAAAAAAAAAAATTCATAAACTTTGGCTTCCTTATTTCTAAACTTCTGATTTTCAAGCTCAGCAGCACAGTGGAAACACCAAGCTAAGAAATAAAAGATCCACTGCAGGTTCCTCGCAATCCACATTTCAAGTGGACTTCTGCACTTCATCTAAAACTAATCAAAACTTAATACATTAGATGCTGAGCCTTGTTTCTCAGTGATATTTCCTTTCTTAGATGAACAATATAAAAATGTGTCTACAAATACTTCTGCAAAACAGTGATGATAAATAGCTGACAATACACAGCTATAAGAAACCTAAAGACAGAATGCAATCATGGAAGGAGAGAATATTTTACATAAGGATATTTTTCAGCACCGTGTGACTTTTTTTTAGAGCCCTGTAGAAAGCACTAGGAAATTTTCATTGTTCAATATTACATAGATGAATTATTTTTATTCCTGCCTCTGGATGGGGGCATATATTCTCCTCTTGATGGGAGCTGTTGTTTTTAGGGTGGTTTTTTTTTTCTCATATATACCTTTTTCTTAGAGACTGTGACACGAATTTTCCCCTGATGTGTATTCTTTTCATTGAAAACATGATGCAAACAGAACAGATTTTATTATATTTGCAAAATAAGGGAGTTATCTCTGGAGATAGACTCATGGAACAAGGGAATGATTGAAGTTGAAGGGGTTTCTGGAGACAGTCTGGTACAACTACCTGCTCAAAGCAGGGTCAGCTAGAGCAGAGTGCTCAAGGCTTTGTACAACCAGGTTTTGAGTTACTTCCATAATTTATTTATTTAATATATTTATAATGGTCTGTGACTAGAGGGACTTTAAAGATCATCTAGTTCCAACCCTCCTGCCATGGGCAGGGTCATCTCCAACTAGACCAGGTTGCTCAAAGTCCCAGACAACCTGATCATGAACAGTTCCAGGGATGGGGCATCCAAAACCTCCTTGGGCAACCTCTTCCATTGTTTCACCACCCTCATACTGAAGAATTTCTTCCTAATATCTAAGCTAAATCTACGCTCTTACAGTTTAAAACCATTACCCCTTGTCTTATCACAACATTCTCTTGTAAAACTGTCCTTCCCCAGCTTTCCTGTAGGCCCCTTCAGGTACTGGAAGGCAGCTATAGGGTCTCCTTGGAACCTTCTCTTCTCCAGGCTGAACAACTCCAACTCTCTCAGCCTGCTTTCACAGGAGAGGTGCTCCAGACCTCTGATAATCTTTTAAGTCCTCTTCTGAGCCCTCTCCAAGCATCAAGAATCCATAAACTCTTTGTTGGAGCAAGTTGTTCAAAATATTCTGTTATCTTTAGAATAAAAAAGGTTTTATTAAGTTTAGATGGAATTTTCTTTATTTCAGTTTGCTCCCATTACCTCTTGCCATTTTACTGCACACCACTCAAGAGGACGGCTCTGACATCTTTATTCCTTCTCATCATGTATTTATTTGTGTTTTAAGATTCTCTTGAGCTTTCTCTTATCCAAGCTAAACAGCCCAAGTCTTTCACTGGACTCACACCAATGTTTTCATGTGTTCCTTTGCTAGGGAGAGCAGGGCGCTGGGTGCCTCTCACAAACAGATAGAGGCAGAATTATTTCCAGCAACCTGCTGTTGATGCCTTTTCCTGAGGTAGAACAGGTTTCTGTTGTTCTTCTTTGCTCTAAAACACACTAATGGCTCATGTTCAACAAGTTTGCCAGTGTTACTAAAATTAAGATAAACAGCATCATTTGTTTCCCCCTCATTCATAGAACAACTTACAGTTGAAAACAATCAGGTTTGTCAAGTAAGATTTCACCTTCATAAATCCATGTTGATGTCTCCCTATTACCTTTGTGTCCTTAATATGTTTAGCAACAGTTTTCAGGATTATTTGCTCCATTATCTTCTCAGTAATTAAGGTGATACTGAGCAGTCTAAAATTGGACAGATGTTCTTTCTTTCTGTTCTTGAAGGTAGGAATAACATGTACTTTCTTCCAGTCCTCAGGAACCTCCCCCAGTTTCATCCATTGTTGTATCCCATCACAATCCATGCATGTGCATACTCCCTGTTTGTTTAAATGTTGTCTAACCTAATCCCTTTCAATGGATAAGTCTTCCTTGCTCCATACTTTTCTATAGGCCTCAAGGGCCTGGAATTCCTGATGGCTGAGCTTACCAATGAAGAATAGAGCAAAGACAGCATTGAACACCTTGACCTTCCCCATGTCCTTTGTCAGCAGGCCCTATATTCTGTTCAGAAGTGTTCCTATGTTTCCTTAGTCAGAGCTTCATTTTGCTACTGATAAATATACGAAGGTCTTTTTTATTGTTTTTCACATACCTCACCAGATTTAACTCCAGATGGATTTGTCTTTTCCATCACTGGATGCCTAAACAGGTTTCATATTCCTCCTGGATCACCTGTTCCTGCTTCTTATATGATTTCAGTTTGTTTGAATTTTGTCACAGTCTTCTTATTCATCCACGCAGGATTCTTCCAAACTGCCTTTGCTTGATTTCCTGAACATGAGGATGATCCATTCTTGAGCTTGAAAGAGTCAACCCTTGAAAATCAACCAGGTCTCCTGGACTGCTCTTCTTGCCAAGAAAACATCATGGGGGATTTCTCCAAGTAGATCCCTGAGGAGCCCTAAGTCTGCTCTCCTGAAGTACAGCTGCTAGGAACTATGATGTGCAATGATGCATCAGGTAACAGGAAAGCTGAAATTTTCTTTCACACTTATCAGGTTTGTTTTCTCTTATTTGGAAAAGCTTGTATAAATGGACTTAAGGAAACTGGAAACAGCCAGATGAAAGTTAAAAATCCTTTTTTTCTCCTCTTTTTCAATGTCAAGAACACAAGAAAGTCAACAGGGAAAAGTCTGGCTTCAGACAGTAAAAAAGTCTTTTTTTAAAAGCTGTTTCTTTCATATTTTCCTTTCAAAATCTCCTTTAAAAATTAGGAGAGAATGTCATTCCTTCCATCCAACTCCAGAGAAAGAAATAACCAAAAGTCAGAATGCAGAGAGATCAGGAGTCTCAGAGCAGCTGGCCAAGGAGATTGTTAACAAAGTCATTTTTAAAAAAAGAGATTTTCCAGAGCTATAGAAATTTGTTGCAGTAGTGTGGAGGACCCAAAGAGACGAGAATCAGGAGACCAGTAACTATGAGCGAAGAGGCAGACAGCCTGGTTTAAGCAAGAGAAAGGCCCTGGAAGTCATCAGGACAAGAAGACACTCTTAATTACTGAGATTATGCCTCAAAATCAGGATTTCTTAGAGGTCAGGATAAAATAGATGCTCCACATACACGAACTATTTTAGATATAAGCTTATTTATGACCTGGCTGAAAGGTTACTGGTCAAATTTCAAAATCCTTGCAGCCATAGAGTTCATGGAATGTAATGTTTCCAGAGAGAAACAATTGACTGATGAATAACACCAAGATGTAAAATCAATATACATTGCTAATCCTTTTTCTCAGCACAGGAAGAAACACTTTAAAAGATGAAAAGTGTTATTTCCTGTGTATTTTGTCCATGTGTCATGCCAAGAAAATAGACATCTTTAGATATACTGTTTAGCTTGATCATCTCAAGGAACAAAACTAAGTTGCAATAGAGCTCTTAACCCACCTCCCCAGTAGAAAGTAAAGCCATGATAATTTCTTCCCACTTTCTATTGTTAGAGTTTGTTGAGGGCTGTGTTCCCTGGCTGTGCTGGAAGGGTGGCTGGGGCAAATGAGAGACAGGGCAGTTTCTAAAATAATAGCTTTCTGTAGGTTACTGGTAGGTGAGAACTTCAGAGCACTGAACCTCCAGGAAGACACACATGAGAAGAGTCACAGTCTTAGTGCCCATGATGCTGTCGGGAATACAGGGGAAAAACTTCATAGGATAGCAATAGGGAATGCAGCCTGACTCTCTAGCTGGTGAAGAAGCAGCAAGAGAGCAAGCCAGTGTCCTGCAGATGTTTTGTACTAAAGGCTAGAAGCTTGTCATAGGTCACCAGAGGAAGGAAATAATGATCCCCAGGTCCTGATACCCACCAGTTATAGCACGGTTTTATAATCCAGGAAGTGAATTTTCTCTCTCTCCTGAAAACTGGCCATAAAATAATTGAGAGGCTTGTAGAGCACTGAATATTAAGCTTGCTTCATCTCTCTTGCACAGAAGATTCTCTGAAATACCCCAAAAGCCCTGAGGAGACCAACTCCAGGGAGCACTGTAGATGGGTGGCTCAGGAGCACCCCACTGCACACCCCTTCAACAGTAGTGGAGAGCTGGGGACTGCAGGACAAGGGAAGACTTCACAAAGCCAAGTGAGGAACAGACTGCTGCAGGCATGGCCTCATCCGTGGCTTGGAGATAAGTGTTCTGGAAAGGTCACCAGGATGTGGAGCACGCGGCAGCAGAGAGCGGCAGCGGCAGCGGCACCGGGTGTGTTGTGCCTTTAAATTCGGAGAACTGAGAAGGAGTTGGGCTTCCCAGAGAGGGAATAGCCAGGCATAGCTAGGATACCCGAGTCTGAGCGGGAATCCTGAGGTAAGAAGGGCTGACGTGGCAGGAGGCGGGGCTGTGAAGGGCGGCAGGGTTTAAAAACCGGCCATCTGGCAGTCTCCTCTGAGCACGCGGCAGCAGAGAGCGGCAGCAGTCTACAGAGGGTGAGGCAGGCGCGAGGACAGGCAGGGAGAAACCAGTATCTAGATACGTCATGGTCACAACACGGCCAAAAGCCATTGTGAAAAAGAATGTGGGGACGCAGACGGAGCTCCCAAGCAGGCATGCAGCAGTGCAGGTCTCTGGCTGCAGTGAATGCCTGTGTCTGGCACTGGTATCAAAGGGAACCAGTGACTCTGCATGTGTGCGGTGTGAGCAAATAAATGATCTCCTTAAGCAGGTGGTTATACTGACAGAGGAGGTGGAGAGATTGCGAGCCATTAGAGAGTGTGAGAGGGAAATAGACTGGTGGAATCACACCCTGAGGCAGGGGCAGATGGGAGAGGTTGAGGAAGCGACGGATCCCCTCCCCTCCAGTCACCAGACAGAAAGAGAGGACTTAAGAGTTACGAATGAATGGAAGGAGGTCCGGCTTCGGAAGGGCACGAAAAAATCCTCCCAACCCCCTCCACCCTCCCAATTGTCCTTGAAGAATAGGTATGAGGCCTTGGAAATTCAGGGACAGGAAAACATAGTGACAGAGGTAGACTTACCTACTGAACCACCTAGGACTCGTCAGTCACCCCGTGTCCTTAGGACTTCTTCAATCAAGAAGGAAAGAAGAGTAGTTGTGGTGGGTGACTCCCTTCTGAGAGGGACAGAAGGGCCCATCTGTCGACCGGACCCATCCCACAGGGAGGTCTGTTGCCTCCCTGGGGCTCGGATTAGAGATGTTAAGAGGAAACTCCCTAATCTTGTGGGTTCCTCTGATTACTATCCACTGCTGATTTTTCAGGTTGGCAGTGATGAAATCGTCTCAGGAAATGTAAGGACAATGAAGAGGGACTTCAGGGCCCTGGGACGGCTAGTTAGAGGATCTGGAGCGCAAGTAGTGTTTGCCTCCATCCCTCCTGTAAGAATGGGTGGGGAGGTATATAGGAAGAGTTTACTGGTTAATGAGTGGCTAAGAGACTGGTGCCAAAGACAGGGTTTTGGGTTTTTTGATCATGGAATGCTGTATGAGACACCTGGCCTGGTGGTGGCAGGTGGGATGCACCTGTCCCAGAGGGGGAAGAGGCTTTTGGGGCAGGACTTAGCAGGGCTCATTGAGAGAGCTTTAAACTAGATGTGAAGGGGGAAGGGGAGAAAACTGGGGCTGGTAGGGACAACCATAAGAACGAACCAGGATCCGAAGGCAGGTGGTCTAGGGAGGATTTAGTCCCACTAGTGCACTCTGCTTGTTTCCTGAAATGTCTGTATGCTAATGCACGCAGCATGGGGAATAAGCAAGAAGAGTTAGAGGTCTGTGTTCGGGCTAAGGGATATGATCTGGTAGCGATAACAGAGACATGGTGGGATAGGTCACATGACTGGAACGTGGCCATGGATGGTTATGTGCTTTTTCGGAAAGATAGGGCGGGGAAGCGAGGTGGTGGAGTTGCTCTTTATGTGAGAGAGCAACTAGAATGTGTTGAGTTTTGTGCAGGGACTGATGAGGAGCAAGTTGAAAGTTTGTGGGTAAGGATTAAGGGGAAGGCTGGTGTGGGTGATACAGTTGTGGGGGTCTACTACAGACCTCCTGACCAAGGCGAGGAAGTTGATGAGGCCTTCTACAGGCAGCTGAAAGCAGCCTCACAACTTCAGTCCCTAGTCCTCATGGGAGATTTTAACTACCCTGATATCTGCTGGTTGACTCACACAGCCAGCCTTTCACAGTCTAGGAGGTTCCTCCAGTGCATTGATGATAACTTCTTAATGCAAATGGTGGACAAGCCGACTAGAAGAGGAGTGCTGCTGGATCTTGTACTAACCAACAAGGAGGGCCTTGTTGAAGCAGTGATGGTCAATGGCAGCCTTGGCTGCAGTGATCATGAGATGGTTGAGTTCAGGATCCAGTGTGGAAGGAACAGAATACCCAGTAGGGTCAGAACCCTGAACTTCCACAGGGCAAACTTTGGCCTCCTCAATCAACTGTTAAAAGTAATCCCATGGGACAGGGTGTTGGAAGATAAAGGGGCTCAAGATAGCTGGTCAATATTCAAAAACCACTATCTGCAAGCACAGGATCAGAGCGTCCCTATGGTTAGGAAATCTAGTAAGGGAGCTAGGAGACCAGCATGGTTAAAAAAGGAACTGCTGGGAAAACTTAAGTGGAAAAGAAAAATCTACAGATCATGGAAGGGGGGGCTGGTCACTTGGGAGGAATACAGGACTGTTGTCAGAGGATGTAGGGAGGAAATTAGGAAAGCTAAGGCCTCCTTGGAACTTACCCTTGCAAGTCAGGTTAAGGATAATAGAAAGGGCTTTTTCAAATACATAGCTAGGAAAACTAACACTAGAGGCAATATTGGCCCATTAAGGAATGAGCTAGGAGCCCTGGTGACAGAGGATATAAAGAAGGCAGAGGTGCTGAACGCCTTCTTTGCCTCTGTCTTTACTCCTGCAGGGTTTCCGCACGAGCCCCAGATTCATTTAGCCCCAAAAGTAGTCAAGATAGATGAGGAGCTTGACATAGTAGATGAGGATTGGGTTAGGGATCAGCTGAGTAATCTGGACATCCATAAGTCGATGGGTCCAGATGGAATGCATCCAAGGGTGCTGAGGGAACTGGCGGAGGTCATTGCTAGGCCACTCTCCATCATCTTCAGTAAGTCATGGGTAACAGGAGAGGTGCCTGAGGACTGGAGGATAGCAAATGTCACTCCAGTCTACAAGAAGGGCAAGAAGGAGGACCCGGGTAACTATAGACCGGTCAGCCTCACCTCCATCCCTGGAAAGGTGATGGAACAACTTGTTCTTGTCACTATCTCCAGGCATATCATGGACACGGGGGTCATCAAGAGCAGTCAGCATGGTTTTATCAAGGGTAAATCATGTTTAACTAACCTCATAGCCTTCTATGAGGAAATTACTAGGTGGATAGATGATGGAAGAGCGGTAGATGTGGTTTATCTTGATTTCAGTAAAGCATTTGACACCGTCTCTCACAGCATCCTTGTAGATAAGTTGATCAAGTATGGGTTTGGTGATCAGGTAGTGAGGTGGATCAGGAACTGGTTGAAAGGAAGGAGTCAGAGAGTTGTAGTCAATGGGGCAGAATCTGGTTGGCGGTGTGTGACTAGTGGAGTCCCTCAAGGGTCGGTACTGGGACCGGTGCTGTTCAATATCTTCATCAACGACTTGGATGAGGGTATAGAATGTACCCTCAGCAAGTTTGCTGATGACACTAAGCTGGGAGGAGTGGCTGACACACCAGAAGGCTGTGCTGCCATCCAGAGAGACTTAGACAGGCTGGAGAGTTGGGCAGGGAGAAACAAGATGAAATTTAACAAGGGAAAGTGTAGAGTTTTGCATTTGGGGAAGAACAACACTATGTCCCAGTATAGGTTGGGGGCTGACCTGCTGGAGAGCAGTGTAGGTGAAAGAGACCTGGGGGTCCTGGTAGACAAGAAGATGACCATGAGCCAGCAATGTGCCCTTGTGGCCAAGAAGGCCAATGGCATCCTGGGGTGCATTAGAAAGGGTGTGGTCAGTAGGTCAAGAGAGGTTCTCCTCCCCCTCTATTCTGCATTGGTGAGGCCGCACCTGGAGTATTGTGTCCAGTTCTGGGCCCCTCAGTTCAAGAAGGACAGGGAAGTGCTTGAAAGAGTCCAGCGCAGGGCTACTAAGATGATTAAGGGAGTGGAGCATCTCCCTTATGAGGATAGGCTGCGGGAGCTGGGTCTCTTTAGCTTGGAGAAAAGGAGACTGAGGGGTGACCTCATCAATGTTTTCAAATATGTAAGGGGTGAGTGCCAGGGAGATGGAGTTAGGCTTTTCTCAGTGGTGACCAGCGATAGGACAAGGGATAATGGGTGTAAATTGAAGCATAGGAGGTTCAAGTTGAATATCAGAAAAAATTTCTTTACTGTGAGGGTGACAGAGCCCTGGAACAGGCTCCCCAGGGGGGTTGTGGAGTCTCCTTCACTGGAGACATTCAAAACCCGCCTGGACACGTTCCTGGGAGATGTACTCTAGGTGGCCCTGCTCTGGCAGGGGGGGTTGGACTAGATGATCTTTCGAGGTCCCTTCCAACCCCTAGGATTCTATGATTCTATGATTCTATGATTCTATGTGGCTAGTACAGGTGCCTACTCTGCTATTGTTACCAGATTTTACTTGCAAATGTTTGCTCAATGATGTAGCTACACGCAGAGGAGGCAGCATCCTAGCCAAAGGCAACTGAAACAAGCTGCATTTGTTTTGTCGAATTTTGTTTTAATTTATTCAATGAGCTTTGCATTAGACTGTGTTTTCATTGTTTTCTCGCCACAAAACAACAAGACAGTCTAAGCTGAGTTTTTTCCTGAAGGTAAAATCAAGACAAGCAAGAAAATCTCAGAATAATAAGTCATGATAGTAGAATTATATTTGAAACACAAGATAAAGAAAAACATATAATTCACAATAATAAAAATTATATTTAAATTGATTTATCTTGTGTTCTATTGATGGATTTTATATCAGCTTTTAACACAAAGCAATAATTAAATACATGTGTTGGTTTGGGGTGGAATAATTAGCATCTGCCAGAACTAACTCTATGAAAAATAAAACAATATATATTACATTGTAGCTGTGGTTGCATTAAATGATTTTGTGTTGTGCATAACTTGTTTCTTTCTTTAAAAAGTAATATGGATTCAATTTAACGCCAAAGTGCTAGTCATCCTCTTAATTTCAAGTAAACTGACAGCTGACTCCAATTTTTGTGTTCATAGGAGTAAATGAAAAGAACACAAAGTATACTCTTCAGCAGCCCTGCCTGGTTTAAAGTGCTACCCACAATAAGAAAAAAATATTTTTACAGGAACAATAGTGTAATGTAATTGAGGAGATAAATGATGTTAGAGGAGACACTAAATGAAAAAAGGAATAAAAATGACGTTTTTAACATCCCAGCCCCCACTCCAGTGAGAATGCTGTTGATTTGACTCTTGCACAGGTGATGCCAGAGACTTTTGCAGTGGTGCTCTCTGGTTGCTCTGCATGAGGGTTTTTGTAGACCTTGTTGATGTTTTGACTTCCAGAGATCTATTCTCGTGCTGGTCTGCTGGGGTCTGTCTCTTCCGCTTTGGGATTGTGTTCAGCTCTGGTAATTTGCTCATTCTTTTTTTTGCTCATTTATAAAATTCAGCAGAACTTCTCAAGGACATCTCACTGTAATGAGATGTTACTCTCAGGAAATCTTTTTTCTTAGGTAATTTGTTTAACATTGGAAAAAGCTGGAAATGTCACATATTAAATGAAAAGCATTTGACAAAATTGCATAGCGGTTAAAGGAACAGTTACCCAATTTTCCTTCTATTTTTTGTTGTTAGTTTTAAGAAAACAATACTAAAAATATGCAGTTATGTTGCTGCATGGAGTTCCTTTCTAGAGTTTTATGGGCAACTTACTATCCAAATGGGAAAAGTCACGTTTTTCAGGCTGGCTGTTAAGACTCTGCAAACATTGGCAGATACAGCATTAAAAATAGGAATCTGATTTAAAACATGCAATGATCTTTCCCATTACATGAGTAGAGATTTTTTTCTTTAAAGCAAAACCATTGTTCTTCTGGAGCATAATATGAGACACTGGAAAAGAATATATTGTTCCAAAACTTATTATCCTACACTTCAAACTTGTCAGAATTTCAGATCACACACCAAAGTTAAATAAATCTGCTCTCACTCTCATGTTGGCTTACTATAAGGTTAGAGATTAGCTCGAGTTTTATATTTCTTTTACAGTTTTCTGTTAAAAAAGCTCTTCATGCATCCATGCCACCATCCACCCACCCCACCCATCTGTCCATCTCATCATGAGGTCTAACAATTTGGAAAAGGAAGTCTGCTGAAGGATGGCTTAAATTTCTGCTGTTTCCCTTTTGTCCTCAAACTTAACCTTTGAAAACAATTGCTCAAGACTCTGCTGTGCCCTGATCTCTCCTTCACAGGCAGGTTCCTCTTTCCTTTTCATTTTGGGTCTTTGGAAATAGACTGGTAATATATGATGCTGATGTTCAGGGGAAGGAAATAGGAAAAATTCTTCCAGCCCAGACCATATTTTGAAGGAGAGTTGTGTGAGAGGTTTTTGTGGCAGTCTCCTCACTTTCTGTGCCCCAGCTACTGCTCAGATTTTATATTAAAGTAGTGGAAACTTTTAATGAGGAAATGAAACTGTCTTGTTTTCTTACAGTGTTAAACTCAGGGAAAATATGAAGACCAATTATTATGCAAATGAAGAATTAAAGGGATTAGAATACCCAGCACATTTTAAAACTGTTTTAATTGTAGATTGTTGACTCCCAGCTGCATGTCTTACGTAATTCTTTGAGCAGTATTACTGTTACAGAAAGTGCAAAGTTGGGAGGCAATGGGGAATATAACACTTACATGCAACACTGACAGCCACCAATAGCAAGAACTGTTAAATCTCAAGTAACCAGCCTATGCTGTTAACTCCAGCATCCCTATACTCTTATTTCCTTCATGAAGCAAACATATGCATTTTTTTTTGATGAAAAATTTTTTGAACAAGACTGTAATTTTTTCATATGGTCTAATGAGAAAATAACTCATCGAAGAGATGCCAGACGTGCAAATCAAACTGGAACATGCAAATATAATTGATTCACTTAGAACACATACAGGATTTTTAGAAAAGTCCATTTTAGAGGGTACATAGCCCCAAAAAAGGAAAGAATATAATTTAGAATGCACTATAAACTGATGCTGGGCAAGTACTCTGTTAGTGATTCTTTCCAGCCATGTATATTCTTTAAATATACATTTAAAAAAACAACCAAACAAAAAACCACAAAAAAACAACAAACCATCCAAAAAAACCCCCCACAAAAAACAAAACAAAAAAACCCCCAACCTAACAAAAAGTGGAATTCAAGAAATAAAACATGAAGACACCTTTATGATGATGTGTAAAATCACCAAAAATTTAGCAGTATTTCAGTTTTCAGGGTTAAGGCTTTCAGTGATTGCCTCGGGATCCCTCAGAGTATAGTTTTGTCCAAAGGATTTTATAGGTCTTGAAAGAGTCAAGTCAACTCCTCTTAATTCTGTATTGCTTCACTTGTAAAATTTAGACTAGATGTTTAACAATATAACATCTAAGCATGATCTGGTCTTCTTATATTCCTCTATAATGTCAGTGAGATTTCATAGAGAGAGACACACACATGAATGTAGCCAGTCCTTTGGGTTTCTGGACACTTTTTCCAGATAAGCAAATTCTTAGTTCAGAGCAGTTGTACTCAGAAACTTTTTCACTTTCACAATCACTTGGCTTTTGAATAATTAGATGTTTCTCTAGGTGTCTGCCTAAATAAGGTTGGTACAGCTATGTGAACCTTTTCATAAATTCATATCATCAGGCTTTTCTGTATTTCTATTCAATTAATTAGCTACTGATAGAAATTAATAATGTGAACTACCAGTAAGTCATTAAATGCTTTATGTTCTCTCTTGAGTTTACAGAGCAGCAGGCCAAGGTTTTGATTTATCACCACTTTTCAGGCCCCAGGACTTCTGCTTGACAAAAAGAATGCTAATGCAAAATCCTCTGGTAACTTTGCAGCACAAATTACTGCTCCACACTTCCAGGAGAAGTGCAGGGACCTTTTAATACAAGAAATGGTTCTGACTCGACAATGTAGCACCACAAAGTTGCTTTCTCTTCCCTCCCTCTGCTGTGGGACAGGGAAGAGATTCAGGAAACCAAAGAAGTGAAGCTCATGGGTTGAGATTAAGACAGCAAAAGCCGGATTAGGACAGAAAAAACGATTATATCATCATAGATTATTCAAAATGAGGGATGCCCAATGCAATTTCTCACCACCTGCTGATCAATGCCAAGCCCACCCCAGAGCAGGAATTGCCTCTCCACTCCTTATCAACTCCCTCAGTCTAGGGAGGATGAGGATGATGAGGATGACACCCCGTGGTGTGGCATTTCCCCTTGGCCAGCTGGGGTCAGGTCTCCTGGCTGTGCCCCCTCCCAACTCCTTGTGCAACCTCACTCACTGGAAAGGCATGAGAAGCAGCTTGGTGCTTAGCAACAACTAAAACATCAGTGTGTTATCAACATTATTCTCATCCTAAATCCAAAATACAGTGCTCTACCAGCTACTACAGTAAAAATTAACTCTGTCCCAGCTGAAACCAAGACGGGTATGATCATCAGATATTTTAGGAAAAATATAGTAAAGAGTGTCCCAAAAAAAGGTAATATCAGGTAGCTCCTTAAAGGTGTGGTTAAGATGTTTTATGTCATTGATGAAAACAAATTTTTGCTTAGTCATCTGCATTTTGTTCTTTTACAAATTAAGGGAACTAGGGATGGGAAAGCCATTAGATTTATCACATATTTTACTAATTCTGGTAAATGGTGTATCTGCTTTGTAATTCATTGCATTTGTTCAACTCACCCCTTCTTAATTACACCTCTGTGAATAAATGTCATACTGGGGGACAAAATATGGTAATTTTGAGAAACAATGAGCCCAGTTCTAAGTTGACATAGAAGTCTAATTCTAAAATTGGTTGGCATTTTTTATGAAAAGAATGGGGATTTTCAACAGTTAAAACCAGTTTGTATCGAAAAAAAAAAGAATAATTTCTTTTAAAAAATTAAGAATAAATCACCTTTTTGAAGAACTTTTCCTTTTTTTCCTGTATGAGATAAAATATTTTTATTGTTGGCATTAGGGACTCCGTGCTTCTGAAAACTCATCTAGTTTTAGTGTTATCTGCTACTGCATATTAGGGTTCACCAATGGGGGAAATGATCAAGAAGAATGAATTTTTTTCAGGATCTATAACCATGTCCAGAGTGAATGGTGCAGCACGTTACGGAGATACCTATGTTTGTTTCAGAAAACTTCCTGCATTGCTTCTGGAATTTTCATGAGGACTGGCACCTCATTCTTCCTAAACCCCTGAACATTTCAGCTAGCTGTCCAGGAAATATCCCTGGCTGATGCAGGACAGGCTGATGATTTCTAGGACAATTCTTTGTGTAATGCAGATGTATCATATTCAGTGAAAGGGATACCTACTGGCATTGCATTATTTAGTTTAAGTTTAGTGTAAAGCCAGTGTAAGAGCCCTACATCCAATGAAGTTACAAGATTCCAATAACCAGAAAGCAAGTGTGAAATTGCCTACAGTTTTTTTTCTGGTATGCATTATGCCAATGTATCCTCTGTAAACTACAAGCCCCAAGAGAGTTTCCTTTGTTTATGTTTTGTTTTTTTTTTACATTTTTCTCTTGACATAACAGAGGAGTTGAGCTGTCGCATTACAAGAGCAGAACCCCCCCCCACATGATTTACAAAAAAATACAAATAAAACAGTATGCCTATAAATCACAGTTCTTAGAAAATGTTTTTCTTCACTTCAAAGACAGTTGAAACAACAAAGGCACTTCATAAAATAATTTGAGTTTTCAGTTTTTTGGCAAATTGTTGGGGAACATCTGTTGTAACATCTTTTAATAATAATACTAGTTTGTATTTCTCCATTATTTCCTCCAAAGATTTAAACATACTTTACAAATAGCTTCTTAAGAAATTAATCCAGTGAGTGATCAGTGGGCATGGCTGATGCTTCTATCACTGCACCAAAGGTAGTTATATTATTTTACTATCTAGACATAATATTTTTAAGGGCGAGGTATGTATGGCTTCCGAATTAGAATATAAGTAAGAATTTAATTAAAGAAGCATAAAGTAAAAAAAAAAAAAAGAAAAATCAGAGACAACACTTATCTGCAATATATGACCATCTGAGGATCATCTTGTGAATAAATTCAACAATAACTCAATAACTTTTTTTTTTTACTTTTTTTTCCCTTTTTTTAAAAAAAAAAACACAAAACAAAAACGCTGTGATGTATAAGTATGGAGGAGGTGAGTTATCCTATGATTACAGATAAGTTCAATTGAAAAATTGAGCAGTGAATTTATCAGCAGTCATGGAAGAAATTTGCTTATCACTTGCATATTTTTCACTGTAAGAAAATGTTTTTCATACTTCAGAAGTTTTTTTGTTCTGCTCTTATAAATTCCCAATTTATTTTGCTCAAAGGAATATGGGCATAAAGTAGTTTGGGAAGAGATGTTCCATACAGTATTGAGCACAAACTTCAAAAGTATGACAGGACCATGTTTTACAAGATGAAGAAGAGAACTGGGCACTGAATATTGGTAGTTAGCATTTGGTTTTGGCTCCATTTAACACAAGCAAGTAATGATTGAAAAACAGCTTGCAAAGCATTTAAGTGAAGTTTCACACTAAGTAAATCTATGCTTTCTTCCAAACTGTCTCATTCCACTGTGTTTGCTTTTGCAAACAAACCCAGCAACATTGTATTTTACTGGTTTACTCCTGAGTTATAATAATTCATACCTCTGTCTCCTATGATTTCATTAAATATTTAGATTTTGTTACTCCCTGTAATTTTGCAAAAGGTTCATATTTTTTAAAAGATATTCAGCTTCCTTTTTGCTCAGCATCAGATGATTAAGAACACCAGCTTTCATTTTTTTTAAACTGAGAAGTGTTTTGTATATACATTTATTTAATTTTTAGGGTAGTAGAGTACACGAGATGTAAGACTATATTTTTGAGCTGGTATTTTTGAATGAATGAATACTTTTGAGCTGGTATTTTCGCAGGTCAATTAAATGTTTATATTATTCTCATGGAGAGAAGAATAAAAAATTCTGGTACTTTTTGAAACTTTACTTATTACAGTAGTTTAAAATTCCAAAATAACTTTATTGGCATTCAACAGAGCAGGCAACTCTGTTCAGTCTCATTAGGACTATGTCTTCCATTGGAAGCATTTCATCCTACTTATGCTTTCTCAGCTGATTCCCCTTACCTGAACCTTTTTTTCTTGCCATTTGCCCTTAAGTATCATATTTGCTTGCTACTAGTTGCAGGAGTTTCCATGTGGGCTGCTGCTATAGAACTTTCAGCTAAATGGGTTGGGGTTTTTTTGATTATGAAAAGGAAAAAATAATTCTAAACTTTTGCTTGGCTTTACTTATTTTCTAGAAAGCACCTTCAATGTATATGCTGCTATGCACAATATCAATTATCAATTTAGCAGTTAGACATGTAATTGAGACAAGTTTCCAGGTGGTCTATAGATAGATAGATAGACACACTTCATTGAGATTTTTTGTGTATATATGTGAAGTCTTTCTCATATTCTTCCATAGTATATGAATGGATTGAAAAATACAAAATGAAAAGTAGTGTTACAGACCTGGCATGATATAAGATTTCACAGACTTGGTGAGCACAACCTTGCAAGTCTTTGGTCTACCTCTACTCTAATTAGTGAAGGACTAGAATATTCTTCAAGATGACAAGATTATATTTTGTTTTTCTTTGTAGATGAGTATTCAAATATACCAAAAGAAAGATTCTAGGTGAGTATTCTGGTTTATGTTTAGATTAACTTTTTAACCTGGATATCTGTAAACATATACAGTGCAAGTTTTATTATCAAAATCTAGACCATACCTGTAAATGCATATCACTGCGAGACAAACTTGAGTGGAAATGGTAGGTGAGATATCATGCTCTGTGGAAGTTCTGCATAAAAAAAACTATAGCAAACTGGATGATGCATGAATTGGTATTTGTTGTTATTGTTGTTTTGCTTGGGAGTTTTTTGTTTGTTTTTTTTTTTTTTTTTTTTTTTAATACATTTCAAAATTTCTGAGGAGTTTGTAGCACCAAAATCTAGCTCCATGACAAATCAGTTTAATTTAGGGTTGAGTGCCTGGAATCTAGAGCAAAAGAAACCATAAAAAAAATCTAGAAATTATAAGGCTGAAGTTGTGTTTAAGATTCCATTTCATTAATTCAGAGTAACTTGCAGAGTAGCTGCAAGAACCAGGTCTTCATTAAGTCAATTTCTCCCTGGTATTTTTGGTTTACAGAGTTCTTTAGTAATTATTAATCCTTATAGCTACATAAGCATCTTTAAATCTTAGGAACATTTTGAGATATAGCTACATTTTAATCTTCAAAATGAAAGCCAAAGCGCTTGTTGACAAGCAGAAGTCTTTCCTCCTCCCTTCATAACTTTCATTTTTCATGCCTCTGTATCCAAACGTTCCCTTATCAAGCCCTGATTTGAAGGGCCAGATGGAATGCTGAGGCCATCCAGCAGTTTATAAAAGGACATTTAGTGCATAATAGTGCCTACTTTAATCTTGAATTTGTGGAATTTCCTATGCATTCAATTGGAACCCCTTCAGACTCCTACTGAACTGAACTAATACAAGTGTCTAAGTACAGTTTGTAAATACAGAAAGTTCACAATCTTTCTATAGCCAGAGATGTTACTCTGTTAAGTCATGTTAAAAATAAGCTTGTGAAGGGGAACTTTTGCATCTATCTGTAGCATTACCCTCTTTCACAGTGAAAGAACTGATAAAACACATAGCAATACCATCCTTGGGGATTCACAGCTGTTTCTTGATATAGAAAGTTTTATTATCAGCTCTGAAACCAAAAAAGACTTTAAGTATCCCCTGGAAAGAAACAGCATTTTTTTTGTGCCTCTGACCTGTTGTACATAATTTTATTACAGCAGCCATTGTTTTGCCTGTAATAACTTTGTGCCCTGAATGATCCCATCCTCCTGTAAGAACTGTATCTGCAGTCCTCAGATGAAGTGCATAGCCTGTGTCAATTCATCTTTCAGCACTCATCTTAGTTTTGCATGCAGGCCTTGAACTTGTCATCATTAGTGAAATAAATCCACATTCTTTGGCTCTCAACTAAAGTTTTGTTGTGGAATTCCTACTCCTGTGCCTTTGACAGCTTCCTAGCTAGCTGCATGTGCTTAATATTATCACTATTTTATTTATTCTTGGATTTTCTTCAGTTCTGTGTGCATAGTTAGATTGCATCTTCTCTGACTTTTTGTTAAGCTTAATCCAGTGTCTACCAATATCAGTAGGAGTCTTTCTGTTGTCTATAGTGGGCATTGCACTGGTACATTTCTACTGTTTGTATGGTACAAGCAGTCTTACATGGCCTTTTTTGTTGGTGTAATATTTGCAGATCATAACTAGTTTCTTCTAAGTCTAGAAGACTTTCTAGATTCAAGGAGAGGGATGGATTAACCTGGAGGTTGAGTTCAAAAGTTTTTCAATCATCTTGTACTCCTTTATGAAATGTTAAGGAATTTGGCCCACTGCAAGCTATATCAGAAGAGTTGCTAAGAGCCAAGTGGTTAGAATCCTTGTTTGTGTCTGTGCATGTAATAAAAATGGGCTGTTGGGAGCATGTCATGATAAAATTCACATTCATATAACAAAATGTTCTTTCTGCTATATCCTATGCTATCCCCAAACGCTTCTCAGATGCTGCCTGAGAGAGTGCTCTTTGGGATGAAAAAAGAAACATTCCAGAAGGTTTGCTAGGAATTAATTAATATCAACTGTCCATGATACCAGCTTTTAGACAAAAAAGGCAAACTGTGGTAAACGAAATCTAGAATCAACATTCATCCTCATGCAAGCCACTGAAGAGTTTAGAACTTCTAAAGGATGGTCAAGAAGTCTTGAGTTTTGAGGAACAATTCATTTTTAGAACTTGCACAGACATTTATAAGGTCTACAGATGGGCAATTTTGTCCATTTAGGAGCCAGAATGTCAAGTTCCCTCCTGAGATTATGTATTTGTTCTTGGACAGAACAGAGTACTGCTCCATTTATTAGAGAACAGACAGTAGAGGTTGTGTTTTCTGACCTCTATGTAATACTAAAGCTCTTGAAAGTAGGAGTCATACAATCAGTGTAAGATTCCATTCAGTTAAGATTCAAATAGCTCAAAGCAAGTCTACTTAGACCTTTGATCTTAGACACATTTAGAAGCTGGTTTCCTCTGTCCTCATCATGGGAAATAGAGAAATGCCTGTCTTCCCCTCTGTAAGATGATTGAAAATAAAGAGCATGAGTTGGAACAATGACTAACAATTCTAGGATTCTGTTGTGGTAGAAATAGAGGCACTTTTAAGTATTCACAAAATAGTCGCTGAGCTGCTGTAAAACACAAAAAAAATACTTGACCACACACACTTTGAACTGTTATAAAGACCTATATAGAAAGCTTGTGAAGTGTCAGGTCCTGCATAGTTCTTTAGTCTTGCCATTAATTTCTAGTGTGTCACTTCTGGGGAAATTTTCTAAATTAATTGTTTTCTTACATTGATAGACTTAAAGAATACTCACAGTGTTGAGAGAATCAATCAGTCTAAAAATACTAAAGAAGTCACTTATTTACACCTTTTCCTTCAGTTTTTCCAATAGTATGCATAAAAATCATAGATACCGCTCATTCCAATGAAAAGAACTTCTCTATATTCCAAGACCTGTCTGTATTTTATAATAAAATATCTGTATTTTATTATTTTATTTTATTTTATTTTTGTTGTCTGTATTTTTTTTTAAGTAACAGGGATCCTTTGGACAAGCTTTAACTATGTTGGGATTTTATTGTGTTAGACTTGTGTGTCAATAAACATTCACTTTTACACTGTGACTTATTCAAATTAATCATTGTGTGTGGCTGCAGCTATTTATTTCTCTGAGTTTGTCATGATACAGAACTGAGCTGTATGTTAAAGAGTTTTGGTTCACTGTGGCACAAATGCCAGACCTTTTACATTTGCTTTTTAAGTAAATCAAACAATAAAATAACAAGACCTTCCATATGCCCTTCCTGTCAGCAAACAAGGATGAGGGAACTTCTCTTTTCAGAAAGGCAGCCCTTTGAAGATGTTTAGAAAAGAAATGGGGAGGCTACGATCAAAGGACTCCAGAACCTGTTCCGTGTAGTCAGTGAGTATTGTCCTTGTATATCTGGGTCAGTTCAGAGTGGTTTTTTAGAGGCAGAAAAGCTTCTCCCTAAAGGCAATGAGAACTCTCTATACACTGGATTCTCTTGAATTTCTTGTGTGAATTCAATGTTATATTGAAGTTAATTGGTAGTGACCCTAAATACACATAATCCTAAACAAAAACTATGCTAAGATCAAGTTAGGGTCTCAAGATGTAGCTATAATTTGGAGTAACAAAGGTATCTAAAGGGCATGCAGAACACAGAGCCATATTAGAAACCTAAATCAGTCTCATGAAGAAAATGCACACGAGAGCCATTCAGGCCTCCTCCCTTCCATCTCCCATCCTCCCCCACCATATGCCATAGTGATGCCATATGGCAATAATTTTAATATTTTCAACAACAGACCAAATATGATTAAACTCTTTTAAAGAAATGTGTTTCCTTCAGCAGTTTCATCCAGGAAAAGTCAGAGGTTTACAGTCCTTAGGAATCAAGTTACATGTCTAAGTTTTCTACTTTTGCTCCATCGTTAAGTACTATTTAGAGTGTTTCTACTTCTGTGATGCTTACTTCTAGAATTAATGGATTTTTTTCAGAAAGATATGAATCCTTTGTGCAAAGCTTTTATCTTCCTGTTCTTCCCCCTGAACTACTCCCTTGTCTTTCTAATTTAAAACAGTAGAGGGCAACCTGAGAATGATTATCCTTACTTCTACGGTCTGAGATGCTCTAAATCTGGTGATTTCAAAGCTATTACCAGTTATTGTTATGTTAAATGCACTCGTTAAATATTTCAGTATTCAATATTGAATGTGGATGTGCTATAGTTGCTATATTTCTCAGTGCATACTGAACTTTTGATTCTAGGTCAATTGACTATGAGACCTCAATAAAAGAGTCACACCATGGTCAGCATTCCCATGCTCAGCATAGCCTGTCCAAAAGATAGAGAAATCGGTAAACATGGATGAGAAAATATCCTAGAATTAAACAAATTAAAAACTACCACGATTTTTGGAACTCTAATGGATTTTTATAGACATTTCTAGACCATTGCATATCGTTCTCTGTTACTCTACAGGCTAGAGTACAAGTTCTGTAATTTTTTATTGTAATCCTTTTGAAACCAAATACTCAATTTAAGTATGTTGTACAGTATTTTTCTAAACTTTGATGAAAATGTTACTATGATTATTAAATTTGGAGGAAAAAGTAAGAATCTACTTAAGAGACAGTGAGACATCAGAAGACGTGAACTGAGAGCTTGAGAGAAAAGAACTTGTATAATATTAAATATCACACGTTTTTGGCAGCCGTTGATTGCCTTGTTGCTCATGGACCAATAGAAATAATGTAGCAAATTTATTTGTTAAGGGCCACCCTTTAGATCTTTGGAAAACATATTTCTTAAACTATATGACACAGTTTGTTTATATTAACCCTTGTTGTACTGCATTTCTTTAAACAAAAGTTTAGATTTTCAAACACAATTTACAATAATATGTGCAAAGAACATTTGCTGTTCTTTCCCTGAGGATCCAGCACACCTTCCTCCCAGGTTTCTTTGAGGTTTCGTGGGACTCATCCTTATTCCTACTTCTATTTTTCCTTCCTGTGGATCTCCTTTACAAATACAACTCCAGCTCTCTTCTGTATGGCAGAGACTTAAAGGTTTAATCCTCCAAGTTAAATTCAAATCCTTTCCCAGTCTTCTCTGTGCTACTTAACATCAAGGCAAGCTCAGCATGGCTGAAAAAGAATTCTTAATAATCTCCCTTAGGTGTTGGTTATCTTTGCACAATATCACTGCTGCCTTTCCTGGGTTTGATGCCTGTAAACGGGAATTGTGTAAGCTTCCTTTCCAGAGCTTCAGGACACATCTCCGGGGGGGATTTTAACTTCAAATCCATGTGGAAAAAAAACCATCTTAATTTTTAACTATTGCAGCTTTGAAACAATCACTTTACATCCATTTCAGATGCTGTTGTCTCGCAGAACCTGGTACATTTTACACCCTCATATTGCACATCCTCCTCTTCTTGTGGTAAAAACCCACAAACTTCCTTTGCTCTCTCAGGGAGCTTTCTTGCAACCCTAACTACCTCTTCTGTGATTCCAGGCTTCTAAAATCATGTATTTTCTGCCAGGATCTCCCCTCATCAGCCCATTGAAAGATTTTTCCATCCAAGTATTTTTCTGCTATTTGCTACAACTATTAGAAGCAGACTATTTAGAATAATTCACTGTGATTAATGATAATAAAAATGAGGAGGAAGTATTAAGCTTTAAATTTAACAATCTAATCTTGACTTTCCCCAGTTTTCTTTTCAAAACATGAGCAACTTAACAAAATTAATTTGGATCAGAATAGACTTTGTCATAAAAATCAAGGCATTATACTCAAGTAATTGTTCTGAGAGAGGTTTTGATAGAACATGTGAAGCCCTTCCATTTCTCTGCTTTTCTTCAGTGGAGAAGACATTTAAATAATGTAACCATCAGGACAGGTCAACATGGATTCACAAAGAGAAAAACCCTGTCTTCAGTTTAAGATTTCAAGGAATCTTTGCCTCCCAAGCATTGCCATTCAGCTTGGCTTACAGACCAATAACCGTTTTTTTTTTTTTTCATGAAGAAACTGAAATTCTGGGATTAGCTCTGTGTCAGAATTACATCACATCTTCACTCTTCACTGATTTGCTTCTTTCTGCTTCTTTCTGTGAACTCTATAACTATAAGAGAATAAAGAGAAGGAAAAAACCCAATTAACTCACTAGATATGTTTACTGACCTGGCTAGTTCATGAGCTCAGTATCATCATCTTTTTTTTTTTCCTTTACTTCTCATTTTTCTGTATGTTCATGTATCTTTGGTGTTGTCTTGTAGGATCTAGACTGCTAGAGCTACATGATAAGTATAGTGTGAGATTCTGTGAGCATATTTGGGGAAATGAAAGCAAAAAATGGAAATCTATATCCATTATTTCACAGGACAAAGAGTGAGTCTCTTTGTCATATGAAATATGAATGTATTCCAGAGGTCTAGTTCTTAGTTTATTTTCTTTTTTATCCACTGGTATGAGATGCTGGAAAGACATCACTTTTCATAAAAGTCTACTACATGTTTGCATTTCTTAGATGTCCTTCTTAATATAGTATTGGCAAAATCTATCAACCTTCTGTGAATATATTGGCAGGGCTTCCATTGGCACAATTATTAAAACAATATTACTGAGACAGAAAGCAAAACTGAGTGAGGGATTAACATGAGAGATTAAAATAACTTTTTGCTTTCATTTATTGAAGGTACAGTCGTTATGACCACCAAGAATTTTTTTGCACACTTTAAAATTTTGTTCAAAATGACCTACAAAACATCATGGAATTTAAGTTGCTGCAAACAAGCAAACCTGGCCTGACCTCAGTCACTCTATTTTAATGTCACCGTGTTTATTCCAGAAGAGGTTCTGGTGCTCTAGTCTGTGTTATGTATTACTGTTACCAAAAAATGTTCGGATGGGAAATTATTAGGTGGTATGTCTAGGTGACTTTTGTCTAGCTTCAGTCTGCCCTACATGCTGTCAGCTGCAGCTACAAGACTCAGTTTTACCCATTTAAACCTTATTGTTCTCTATTTTTGAGCCACATGTCTTAGTGGTGACCGCCTTCCCCGGCAGTGGGAGCAATGTAATAATTGTTTGCAAGATCAGTTTGCTCCTTACCACTACCCCAAAAACCAGGGTCAACAGGATCCTGACAGCTGCCCCTTTCCCCAGGGAACGCAGTCACTCTCTCTTACCATGATGGGGATACACCACCTGTAGTCCTGGGAAACATGGACCCTGTCCAGCCTGGAGTCTTTGGCTGCTCAGAGTGCAGAGCTCTGCTCACACTGATGTTATTCCTTTTCCTTCCAAACCTTCTGTCTTCGGGCTTAATATCTGTAATCCTGTCGTTATTTAATAGCTATTTTGAAATTAAGTCTTATTATTCTTTAATGGTTTAATTACTTGGAAGAAACAGCCAAAGTATTTTCAGTGCATGTTTTTACTTTTACAGGCATTTAAGAGTGAAGATTTTAAAAAAGCAATGAATTTAGACTTATCTCTGAGAGACAAGGGGTATTGTTAAAGATGAATTGTACTCTTATTCACAGTGACCATGTTTTCTTCAGTTGAAAAAAAAGCTATTTATTTTTATAGGACAGGAAAAACTCAAAGATTTTTAATGAAATTCTGTGTGGAGTCTTAATTCACTGGCACCTTCGTATAAATATTTAGTTTTCTAGGAATATTACAATATGAAAATCTAATAAAATACAATAATAGAAATGGGCTAATGCCAAAACTGAGGATGAAAAATTTCTTTCTGAAATTCTAGTAGTTTAGAATATATTGAAGATACTATTGACTTTTATGTTTATACATTGTTATTGTAAAATGCTCAAACAATTTTTTCTTTATATATAATATTCAGGGCACAGATACAATGTGGGTGGGCACAATGTGTAATCAGTGACTTATTGCTTGCTACTTGCAAATGTGCCTCCCTCACAGCTTGGGAAGCTGGACTCCTAGGGGCTCAATATGCAATTTGGCTTTTGTACTTATTTAGTCCTATGGCTTTTATTAGCTAGAACTGGTTATCACAGCATATCGTGCATTCTCTCATTCCGTAGAAGCTGAGTTAACAGCACTGGTTTATGGCCTCGATTCTAATTTGGCTCCAGAGAGTGAGTTGTCAGTGTAGAGCAATCAACAGCAAGCATCCACTTGAACACAAGGCAACAAGAGTGGAAGTGAGCCATAAAGTAACCCCTTGTACCATCAACTTACAATGTAGTACAGATTAATGGTAACCAAATAAAATGTAAATGCATCTGTGCTTATTGTGTTTTGCAGGTTTTCTGGAATGAGAAGTTTCAGGTTAAAGATTTCTGTTTGTGCATGGGCTCTGGATTATGGGTTGCTAAAGTGCTACAGAATAGAACAGAACAGAACAGACTGTTTTAATTGGAAGGGACCTACAGTGATCACCTAGTGAGTGCCTGACCAGTTCAGGTCTGTCCAAAAATTAAAGCATGCAGCTCAACAGCATTGTCCAAATGCCTCTTAAACATTGACAGGCTTGGGGTATCATTCATCTCTTTAGGAAGCCTGCTCCAGTGTTTAACCACCTTCTTGTTAAAGAAATTCTTCCTAATGTCAAGTCCAAACCTCTCCATTCACAGCTTTGAACCATTCCCACATGTCCTATCACTGGAGAGAAGGGAGAAGAGATCAGCACCTCCCTTTTTACCTCCCTCCTCAGGAAGCTACACAGAGCCATGGGGTCCCCCTCAGCCTCCTTCTTTCCAAACTATGCAACTATGAATACACTCATCCCAAAGCTGGATGTCCTCTCCAGAAGGATGTTGTGAGGGGCAGTACCCAAAGCCTTGCTAAATCCAGAAAAACTACATCCATTCTCTTCTCTAAATTCACTAGGTGGGTGATCTTGTCATAGAAGGTTGTCCGATTAGTTGAAAGGGTTTTTCTCTTTGTGAATCCATGTTGACCTGTCCTGATGATTACATTAGTTAAATGCCTGTCAATAATACCCCCTACAATCCTCTCTGTAATTTTTCCAAGAACTGAGGTTAGTCTAAAAATAGGGGATTTTCCCCCCCTTTTAAAGGAAAAACTTTCTTGTACAGTTAACAAGTAAAAAGGTTTGGCAGACAGAAGATACAATCATTTATCACTAGACCTAAGCCTCAGAGTCCTGGTCCACTTCCACACATCAGACCCTTGCTGGACTCAGGTACTGTACACCTTGTCTACTCTGTACAACCTTGTTTCCACAGCAGAAAGCTCAGGTTGTTAATTGGAAAGAATATACAATTTGCTCTGACCAGATCCTTGATATGGATGTTTAAAGCTCCACAATTCTTGTGTGCCTGCCAGCTAATCTAGTCATATCTTTCATACCTTTAACTAGCCACAGACCATGTTTAGGTAGCCTTTCTGACATACTGGAGGATCAGTGGTGAGACTGGCCACAGGATTCACAAAAATTTTCAAACAGTCCTTCACCAAGGACTCAGATTCATGGCATAGCAATATGCCAGTAGAAAATAATCTCATGTGGCTTGTCTGTTCTGCCTGAATGAATGACTATTTGTAATGTCTACTATTCACCTCTGGGATCTTTAGTAAATAAAAAATTGCTATGTTGGGAATTGAAAAGTTTATTAGATTAATGCATTGCTTAATTTTTTTTCCAGGTCCTTGGGATTCTGTAGGCTTTATTCTTGGGGTTTGATGTGGAGGACTACTAAGAAATAGTCTTTTGTCAATAGAACTATTATCTGGCTAAGTGTACACACTCTACCAAAAATATTTCATGTGGTGTCTCAAATAAAATGAAAAAAAAAAAAAGGTTGAATTCCATCAGACCAGCTAAAACCATGTGCTCTGCATTTTTTTCTCTTACTGACACATAGCAGAATAACATCAACATTTTGTTGTTTAATATCAAAATCACATGAAAAGTTGGGCAAATGTCCAATAGATGAATGTCCATCATCTACTTCCATGTAAGTTATACCCATTCCTTCAGCTTAAGAAAGCAGCTGTTTAAACCACCTTGTTTTCTGTTACATTACTGGAAAAGAAAACATTGCAGATCCAACACTGTCCTGCTTTGGTGGCACTGGTGAGGTCTTTGCACTGATTTGTATCAATGTACCTACTTGAAAGAAAATATGAATGTTGAACAGGAGCTAACATTAGCCACAACTGTGGAATCATCTTCTGCTTTCTTGCCTGAAGAAGTGTGTGGCCTTTCTGATGATTTCAGAGGCTAAGGAAACAGGACTGCAGGGGGTTATAATCTTCGGTTTAGTAAAGCAGGTTAAACCAGAAACCATTTCTGAGGTCTCTGTATATGAAACATAATAAAGCCATGAGAACCTTAAGTCAGAGTGTCATCAAATTAAATATAAAAAAAATAATATACTGATTTCATTTTCTGTGGATAAGATCTTTTTACTTAATCATTTTCATAGTTTACTTAAAGTGAAATCTGGGCAGAATAGAAACAATCCTTTAATTACCAGCGTTCTTACTGGTCAAGTCCAGATGATGATGAAGATAATGATGATGAAGATGATAATGATGATGACTACTACTATTATTATTCTTTGCGTTGATTTGATATTTTGAGATAACTGAATTTCTTGCATTGCATTCTGAGATAAAAGCTGTAAACTTCCTGCTGTACAAAATAAGTGCATAATTTCAGGTTGAAGTGGCACAGTGGGCTTTTGTGATGGTCTTTGATGTCTGGAGAATTGAACTTGCACTCTGTCTTTGATCTCAAGTGAAAATAAGTTTGGTGGGTCTTGTTTTAGCCTCTGTTCTCTACAGTATAAGTGCTCCCACAGTTCAGTACAATTGTCGTTCTCCATTTAAAAGAGGCCCTAGGCATTGGGTGTTGTGGGGTCAGTGTTGACATTTGCTGGCAAAGCTGAATGGGGATCCTTGCATAACAGCTTCTGTGATGTCTGGTTTATATTTAACATTGCAGTACAAAATACACATATTGTAAATATAAAACAATATTGTTCCAAAGCAGCTGACAGATGGATGTTCTTTGTTCATCCATATAAAATATTTTACTACGTTATCTAACTTTGAAGACATTTTTCTCTTCACTTGACATGCGGGTTTTAAAATGCACATTAGAAATCTCTCCATCATATGCTTCATGTAATAATAATTCTCTGGTAAACCTATCAAAGCCTGCCGAGGCCCCACACACTGTGTAGTTCTACCTAAAGACAAATGCTGTGAATCATTCATTGATTCTGAGTCTTCAGCTATTTTTTTGCTTTGCATTTACCATTTTTTCACAAGCCTTGCTCTATCAAAGCCCTGTTTCAGAATATAGTTAATCTTGAGTCAGCCACTGAATATCTAGTACATGGCCAGGTTTAGGAATGGAGAACTTTGTTGTACATTTCTATAGCATCACCTAATATAATTTGACCCTCCTGCTAGGTGCTACTGTGGTACATACTATAAAAATAAATTGACAAACAAAATGTATAAGTGAAGTTGAAACTAGGAATACACTAAAACTCTCATTATAGAGTTTGCTCTACAATACAGAGACTTAAATACAGAGAAAATCTTTGTGTGTGTTATTATTTCACAGCTCACTTGGATTATTTACTGTGATTCAAAGGACTTTAACAAAATGAAAGTAAAGCATTAATAAGGAAGGCCTACATCCCCTTATTTATCATTTAATAGGCTAAAATTTATTTTGTCTCCAAACTGTAGTTGATTTCCCTGTATATGATTTCCTTTTGCAAAAGAACCTCTGCATGTCACTGTTACCACTGTAATAATTTTTATTGTTAGAAAAAAAAAGGAATATTTAATCATGCAGTATGAAATGAAGACTCCAAATACGACTCTTCCAATGTACTGCAGGGATTCTTGTCATGTCTTTTAATTTTTTTTTATTTACTCTGTAAAGTAGGTAAAACTGAGGAACATGCAGAATAAATCTAAAGTCCATTTTTCCTAGTTTCTTATTTCAAATAGTTTCCTGGTAGTGGATGCTACTACAAGGAAAGAAATTGAGGGTAAGGTGTAGGGTGAATATGTTCAGGTAATCAGCAGCTGGAGACTTCTTGACATAGAGGTTGCACAGGAATGGGGATCTGAATGGCTACTTTAGGACCTGTTTTGAGTTCTGCCTGAACTCATGCACCACAGCACCATGCTGTTGACTGAACCACTCTGGAGCAGAAACTCTGATGACATTGGTTCTGATGTGAACACAGCAAGATTTCAAGGACAGGGAGTAAGGGTTTTGCTAATACCAGTACATTGGTGTCTGACACCTTTTTCTCCCATCCTCAGTGAGACACTTCTTGCCTTACTTTTGCAGACCCATAAATCCTCACAAAGCCAATACTTTTAAACTCACACATCCCTCAGGTTACCTGTGCTTTGTGCCATGAATTTTTCCTTTGGTGGGATATCACCTATTTTTTCAGCCTCTAGTTCCATGTGGCACCCCAGCTGCTTCTCACATGGACAGATGAAAGGCAAATGACAAATCAGTGATTGTATTCATGATAATCAATGAATTTTGGCCCAAACCTGTAGTGTTACAAACAGCCTATTCATCACCGTGGTTAAAAATAATTTGCTTGTCAAAGTAAAGCAGCAACCTGTCAGAAAGCAGGAAAATAAATAGCCAATCCTCATCCCTCATCTTCAACATACAAGGAGCAGATAAAATGAAGACAGAAATCTGAGGGATTAACTCTGTCAGTAACAGTTTTACAGGAACTCTTACCAGACAGGAGCTTTTCCTTGCATTATAAGCATCTGCTGAGGAAATCATGCTCACTTCTATGGAATAAGATGTGTAAGCACCTTTTGCATTTATTACTGAATGCATAGCTTTCAACTAAAAGGCTATTTATATTAATAAAATGCTTTTTTAAAATTAATCATAAAACCAGGTATCATGATCATTTCCTAACAGCTGGTTACAGCAATGTAAATGTTTAAGTAGTTTAATTAAATTTATTAAGCCTTTTCCAATCATGTAGCTACCTATTAGCAGTTAATTATAAAACAGTGTGCTTTTGTAAAGTCATTAGAACTAATTTAAAAGAATTATTCTTTTTAAACAGGGAAATAATTCATCCAGGTGTAAATGGTAATCAGCTGTTTGGCATATTTTGTGACAGAATGGATAATCCTTTTAGAAGAAGAGGAGGTGTTTTTTTCTGAATATCTAGAAAAAGGAAATGTATCAAAAAGAGAGTCATTAAATCAACACTGGGACTCCAAATAACTACTTAAGCTTCGAGTTCAAACATTTCTTCCCTCTGCTGTGCAGACATGCCTGAAGTCTCTGTACACATTTTTGTTGATATATCCTGATATTTATTTCTGAGACTAAATCTTCACTTGGCCACATAGAGGAGTTGAAGCAAAGTGTGATAGATTCTTTGTCTCTCTCACTGAATCCCAGTGTGAGCATCAGGAGACATGGCTGAGAGTTCTCTTCCCATCAGAATTTGGGAGATGCCAGAGGTCTGACAGACCTGGTCCCTCACCTCCCTGCAGGTATGACTGAACCATGGAAAGGTGTTAACTGGTGGGTTTGGGTGAACACAGGAGAGTTTCACCCTCATGCCAAGTCAGACACAAGCCAGCCATTTCAGGAGGCATGCAGATGTACTAGCACCACACCACATTTTTGAGCTCACGAGCTCTGATTAGAAGATGGACATTTTTTTTGCATGATTGTCACATCTCTTCAGCTTTTAGGTTGGAGATGTCTCACATTTGATTTACCATTTATATCAGTCCTGCAATAAGGAGAGATCTGGGGGCTACACTATGAGTTAGACCTCAGTTCCCTGTCCTTTAATTGGGGCAGATGACAGTTTGACAACAGAAAATGAGTGTGGGGTTTGGGAACGGTCAGTTCATTTAGCAATAGCATCTCCTTTAAAACTGAACTATTGCTTCATTTTATTTTTTTTTAATTTAGTCCACTTTGAAATTAAGCTGAATGCCTCTTGTCCCTGGGTTTTTAGATGTGAAGATGATATCCCATCATGTTGATGAGAGTTGATACTTTCAGAGTAACTAATTAAGCAAGAAGGATTAAGGTGCCAGGGAAGAAAAGACTAGGAAAGGAGAACCTGTCAGCCTGTGCTATTCCTTCTCAGGGATATCTATACTGCTTTTCAAATAACTTGTGATTGTGAGTGATTTTGTTATGGATAATACATAAGGCAACTTCTCAAGAGCAGTGAGTCCACTGAGACATAGGAACTAGCCAAATAAATATTAAGGAACACCAGCTAGACAAAGCTGAGAGATAACGCAGAGGCCAGATGACCTAAGAGCTTTAATGCTGGTCTAAACTTGCAAAAGTCACATTGCTTCCTTGCTTTGCTAAAAATTTCCTGTGTAGCCACATGCAAACAGAGCCAGGTATGGAAAGGTGATTACAATTTATAGCTTAACCTTAGGCAAACACAGTATGTACATGAATTTTGGAAGAAATCAGGTACCTAATTAGAAGCTGTTGTCTAAATACCTTTGTGAACATTGCCTCCAGCATCCTTGTCCTCTAGTGCAGAATGAAATTCTCTGCCTCTCGAGGTACTGTAGGAACAAAAACCTTAAGCAGTAGAATGGTGGGTGGATATGTTTTCAGCACACATATCTCAAGATGAAATGATGTTCTAGAAGTGATCTTTTTTTGCTATGGACTAGAATGGGACTGTGTAGATGTCACACTTCCATGTCTGCAATACACACACCCATTTAGGGCTGCTGAGTCCGTGGACATAATTCACAGATATCACACAGAAGCCTGTAACAGAATTTCATCCCTCTGCTTTGTTGCTTAAGCATTAACTCTGAGAAAATGCAATTTTTTGAGCAGAATCCTGTCCTGCTTTTCTAGTCAACATAAGCTGGATACTTTTTGTTGCCTGTCTCAAGCCAGGTGAGCATGTGAGTGAGTTGTTGCTTTAACCTATTCTTTTGTTAGCTTCTCACATGGAACTGATGTACACTAGATTAAAATAAAATGCAAACAGTTCACTTCATGATGAGCCTGACAACTTAAATTAAGATTGCAGTATGTGGCTGTGCCAAAACGGCTGTTAGAACATTTGCAGTACTGTGTTGCCAGAGTACAATCTTGTTCAAAACAAATACCCAGGAGACTTATCTCTGACAGACACAATTTTACTAGTGTTTTAGGCTTCTTTGTACAGTTGTCCTCATCATCAAGCCTGGTCATAGTTCAGTGAGACAAATGTACACAAAGTATTTTTTAGAAAAAAAATCACTCGTTATCTGTGAAGGGGATGTGAGGAGCCAGAACAATGGAACAAATGCTGTCTTAAATACAGCAATATTTCAAAATATTTTTGTGGATCTACATGGCTTTAAGTTACCTAGTGGTCATACACCTATCCACTAATCCCAGGTAGTTATATCCTAAAAGGAACCTGCAACAGGTTGTGTGTGTGCATGACAAATGGTACCTGCATGCTTACTGTTTCCCACTTTAATGGATGCTCACACCTTTCTTAGAATGGTTAACTCCTAGTTATCTGACTGCCAGGCTTCATAATGAAATGTAAATTCAGCCCAGGCTTTGCTAATGAAAGTAAACTCTGCCTACTCCTCCATATTAATGAATTCTACATTTCAGATTGCCAGTGCTTCCTTGGAGGTGCATCAAACAAGGATTATTAGCAAACAGCTCTGTTACTGCAATTACCTATACTTCCAGGGCTTATAGACTCATATCTGACAAAAAATAAGCAGATGGGAAGAGCTAATTCATGCTTGTTTACCATTAATTTCAAACCATAATATCATTTCTAAATGAACAGTTAATTCTGAAATTAGGACTCAAACTACTAGAACTTAAATTATTTTGATTATCCCAAGCATAGTTTATCTTTCTATATTCTTTTCTGAGCATTACAGAATACTAATAAAGAGATATGACAGTGAGTTGTGGCAATAATTGGAGTGTATCAGATTTGTCCTGTTCAAGTAATAAAATTTGCAATTTGGGACAGAAATTCGACCATTCTCTGCTTGTTGTAAGAAATGAGCAGCTACTGTAACACCTTGAACTTTTTACATTCTCGGGTATAAAACTACAAATAGGGTCACTTACCTCCTAAAGGTTTTGCAGGGTGGTAAAACTGAATAAAAATTATAGAAAGGCAAGGATAAAGACTGAACTTTATTGCGTAGATGGTACAAGAAAATTTACATTCATAAAGAAATATCACTGCTCTAAAATCTTCACCCAAAATATATAGAAAACAAGGATTTCATCCATTTTTTCAACAATTTTATATCCACAAGCAGAATAAATTTCAGATAAACATAATAATATTCCGATACTCTACAATTAAATATGAACACTGCATCTGAAGGGAAAAGTAGAATATCTCAGTCCTAATTATTTCTACTTATTTTCAGTCAAATTTATGTTTTACTTTTTAAAGAAGAAAGTTTTGCTGCTGACTGACAAAAAAAGAAAAAAGTGCTCCTTATAGTCAGAATCAGGACATATTTATATAAAAGTCAGGTATATGAGGCATGAGCAGTTATGAGAGAATTCATTGTATTTTCTTTTTCCTTGTAAATCTTTGTGGTCAGAGAGGATCTCTGTAGGAACCAGAGGAATTTTACAAAAAACAGACACTTCTATTTCCCTAATGTCTCACTCTTAGTCATGCCAAGAGGTTTTGAAAATATGTATATAATCTTTGCTTAAAATAACACTGTTTATTTCACCCTGACAAAAATGTGCCAACTGTTTTCTTTTCTAGAAAGATAAGTGAAACCTGTAAGCTGGAGTCAGTGTGAGATCTGTAGCAGCTTACTGCACGTTGTTTTTTTTTCACTTTCCTCTCTGTCCCCTGCTTCTCTCTTTATCTTTCAGAAAGTAGTCATGCACATAAGCTTTGTTAAGAAAGTAGTAGTAGTAGAGGTAGGAGGCAAGTGTGTTTCTAGTGATTGTGCTACTTATATATGTGCTATCAGTGTATTTTGGCTAATGATCTAAACCTCACCACAGCAGAAACCTTCAGATCTTGAACCCTTACCACTTTGCAGTAACATCACATAAACTTTTGTATGATATACATGTACACACACATGCACAAGGATGTGTATGTTTGCTATGTATATACGCTGAATTCAGGGCCAGGACTCATGCATTCTGTAAGATCTTTTTACAGATGATAAATCAATTTATTATGAGTCTTCCTGCTTCAGAGTTATGAAGTAGAGCCACAAGTTTTTTAGCATAATACGTTGTGACTTAAGCTAAACATGAAAAAGCATAAAAAGAATGGTCAGATGGGGAGGATTCATGAGGACCAAACAAGAAGTGCTTTCATAAATCCACTTTCATGTGTTAGGACGAAGGCATCAAATTAAAGGTCTATTCATGTGTAGCAAGGAAATATTTTGCAGAGGC
This sequence comes from Phaethornis superciliosus, assembly GCA_023637945.1. Lineage (NCBI taxonomy): Eukaryota > Metazoa > Chordata > Aves > Apodiformes > Trochilidae > Phaethornis > Phaethornis superciliosus. Next base: position 18,075,912 of record JAJQWJ010000002.1, read on the forward strand.
AAAGATGGCATAGCTTCATTGTTCAATGGTGGTATTAAAAAAAAGAAGTAAAGAGACCCAAGAAAAATCATATTGCAGAGGTGATGAATGTAAGCAAAGTGAGCTAGAAACAATCATGGGATAATGCTTGTGTGTTGGCCTCCATCTGGAATTGCATAGCACTTGTTTCAGGAAGGAAAATAATAATTGTATAGCACTGCTGAAGGAAGCTGGGAAGGAAAGAATTTGTTAGGGCTCTGCAATAGGCAGAGAGAGAGAGACGGAGCGCAGGAGCAGTGAGGAGCCAGGTGTGAGTAAAACAAGCCACTCTTTCCTCAAATACCCAAAGCATTCACTTTGAAACAAGAACTGTGATGATGAACCCTTTAAATGTTCCATGAAAAAAAAAAAAAAAAGAAGTTTAAAGAACTGATTTCCTCAAGTCTGCCAAAAAATCAGGTGACAGAATTAGGAGCTCCTTACTGGTAAACTTACCTTTAAACTTAACAAAAATAATATGGAAAATCCTGGAAATATTGAGCTTATGACCTCAAAACTCTGGTCATTTAATGTCAAATTTAAAATGGTTTATTGTTTCAGATTAACTGATTGCTGTTCTTTTTGTTTACATATATATCCAAAATTGGACATGCAACAATAGATAACAGAACTGCTCTTCTTTTTATTTACTCAGTTTTTAATTGAGATAACTTTTATCAACTTTTGGGAAGAACAGTTTCTAATGTGTGGAAAGCAGATTATGGTACATTTTCAGTGAGGACAGTAGATACAAAATGGAAAATACTGACTGAGAACTTAAAAACTTCTTTAGGAACAATCTGAACAAAGCAGGGGAAAATAGTTGTAGAATATTTTCCAGAGATTCTTTTTCATGGTGATAAATACAAAAAAATTACCCCAATCTATTTATTGATATGTTTATTTTACTGACAGTTTATGACTTGGAGGAAAATGCTGATTTTAATAAATATTAGAAATTTTGTTTAAAAACAACAGTGAGTGGAAGATCATGGTACTTAAGGAGAAATGATTGTCCTCTCTCGCCTTTTGAATGTCAGCATCCACTCTGTAGCTCTCAGCAAGGTAGAGAAAGATCTTTCTGCATCTTATTTACCTTTTGCATTAAGTGCAGCCCGCTTGTGTGCCTGTTGTCATGGTGCAGAAAGGCAGAAAAAGCTCAAATGGGGAATGTACTTGTGTGGCAAAACAGAGACACCATTGCTTTAGGCAGCACTAGCTACAAGACTGATGTCTTAATATGTAACGGAGAATTTTGAAAATGCTTATACGGGAAGACATCTTACTGACAAAGTAAAGATAATGAAGAAAAGGGGCACCAATTCACATTAAAGTTTAATAAATTGCATTGAAAAATTAGGTCCTGAAAATAGGTTGTTGTAACAACTAGAAGACTGAGCATGTTCCACTGACTTAGGTTGCGTACATTATGTTTAGCCTATGTAAATTCTAATGTTTAAGTTAAAAAAAAAAAGTTAAAGAAATCATCAGTGTTTAGCGATTCAGAGTCTACTGATTGCAATAAATTAAAACCACTGGTTTTAGGATAAATATATACAGCATGTCTTATTTATGGGCAGAAGACTTAATAACCAACATTTTCAAATGGCTTAACTTGAATTTAAGGAACAGTTGTCTAATTATTTCTAACCATCTTTTTCAGGTTTAGAAGGCAGATAAGCTCGTTTTATATGTGTTTTATATGTCAAAGTCTTCTAATGTTACTACCTTGGATCTCAAGTTAGATCTGGCTCTATAGAAAGTGAAAGGAAAATTCTGCAAAAAGGCAGAAGAGCACTCAGGAGTTTTTTCATTTCAGTGTAATGTTCCTAATGAATGTTGACAGATTTTTTGTGGTTGTGTGCAACAGAACGTGATTCTTTTACCAAATATGAAGACTTGTAATGAATGCAAGTCATGGTGTTTGCAATGTTCTAGGTTTAGTTGTGGTTCCACAGATCTTAAAAAAAATCATATTTATCACAACAAATTGGAGAGTACAAATATGCACTCTGTCCCTTCTGACGCTAGAGAAGAAGTTTAGAAACAAGTAAAAATACACTCCCTGTCTCCTCTGCTTCCGTGTTCAAGACTCCTATCTACATTCTCACACATGTTATCAATCACTCCACATCCATCTTAATAGAGTCAAACTTCACTCTCTTGCCTTTCAGCACCATGCATACTCTACATATTCCTGTAGGTCATCAACTTTCTTAACTAACTTGTGGCTTAAACCTCCAGATGAAATACACTTAATTGAGCAGTGGCCCTACCAACCAAAACCTGGTACAATCTCTTAATGTGTTTCTCTTTTTAATAGAAATCCATACATAATGTCAGGATATATAATTTCTTAATCAATCAGTAGAGATTATACCTTCTTATGTCCAGAGGAACTTTCTAACAATAGTTTTCTTTACCCCTTCTTAAATATATCTGAACTAATTTTAAAATAGCATTGTGTCTGAGATAGTTTAGTAACCTAAGGCCCCTTGTGTAAACAGATACTCTTTTTATTTCATTGTTCACATTTTACCATTACAAGAAACAGTGACTGATGCTATGCTTGAAATGCAAACCTTTTTAAAAAGAGGTTTGAGAGAGACCAAGCATTAGAAAATGTAATTTATTTAAAATTGGCAGGTGCTTTCAGAATATCCCTATGATCCTGCAAATTTTTTGCTGTTTAGGCTACAAGAGGGAGTGAATCGTCTAGTACACCATTTTTTTGTATTATTTCTTCTGTGTACTAGTTCCAGACAGACCTGGTTTTGGATGAGTGAATCCCCCTTCAAACAAATAATATCCAATGTGCAGGCACCAGCTTGATCCCCAGATCTTGCTGTAATCCCAAGATTCTACTTGCCTCAAAAGTAAAACCTAAGAGCCTGAACACACTCTTTGCTTTATAAAAGCAACAGCTGTCTGTTTGTTCACACCTCCCATGGACTGTTTGGGCCACCCAGATGAGACAGTCACAAATCAAAATGGAACTCCCATCATGCTGTTAAACACTCCCCAAAGATAAGAGCAACAGGCCTGGAACATCGATTATCTCACCAGTAAGAGACACCAATCGAGTTTTACAGTATCTTGTTCTTCTGACAGATTGTGTTAAAATAAGAGGTTATGGGACAAAGAAATTAAAATGTTAAAAAATAGTCAAATCTGTGTGGCTGATTTGTGTGGCCCAAAGAGTGTAGATGTGACTATAGCAAACTCACACTGAACTAATCTTAAAACTCGTTAATGACACGGCAAATGCATTAAAATTTGGTGATGGGCTTCTGATTCAATAGTAGGGGAAATCACTGAGCTGTTTTTGGGGAGATTTAGGCCACACATTAATATGGTTTTTGTTCCCAGGACAGCTTTTGGAAAAAGGAAAATACCTCTATGCTTTTCCCATAAAAGTACCTCCCTCAGATCTTTTCTTTGGAATGTTGCAAGTTAAATCAATAAAATTAATTTGCTTGAGAGCCAAGCAGGAATGTCAATAAATGGGTAGGCTAACTAGCACAACTTGCCCATCCTTTCATTAGACCAAGGATATGATTCATGAGTCTCTGATACACATAGAAAATCTTACCTTTATCACCTCCAAAAAAGCATGAATTTAGCCCTTCTCCCTGCCACCTACCTGCCTCTTTCCTTGCTATGCATCCCAACCAATATTCTGGAACTCAGTCTAAACTGGGCCTCTAAATTGCAGTCATCTTAACTTGTATTTCTTTGATTGATGGGCTGGACATTGGCAAAGGTTTCATATGGCTGCTGTGGGCATGTATTATCTTCTGCTTTAATTAAAAGTGTTCAGAGACAGCACATACACCAAAGTGAGTGAATAATCTATGGCTCTTCCTTTCCTTGATAATCCACATACATTGGTATATGTGCTGAGAACTGATATATTCAGTGTGTTGGTAATAATAGTCCATATTATTGTAGGCTATGTTGAGCTAATTTCAGATTATTTGGGCAGTAATATACCTAAACTCATTGGTTTGTGTGTGCTTTTATACCTACAGCAGTATGTATATATATATAAAAAAGTATTTTTTTATTTACTGTGAGAATCAGCCAAGAAAACAGTGATTTCTATTTTTTTTTTACTGTTTTATATTTTTTTTCTTTCAGTTGCAACATTGCTGTCCAGTAGTAATAGAAGTATCCTACAGTATCCTGTAGTAAACAACAGGATCAGCAATAGCTAATACTGGGTGTGCAAGAAGTTATAAATTTTCTACTGTTGAAAGAAAAAGAGTTAAAAAGCTAATCTTTTTCTTTCTGCTTTTTCCAGATAAGAATAAAATCACAATGAAGAAAGAATATTATTTTATTGCATTATTACTTCATGTTCTGTTTTACTTTTTCTTTATCAAAAAATAAGTCCAAATATATGAAGCAAAAGTAATTTCTAGCTTTTCTCATCATGTTTAAAAACTAGAAAATAGTATATGCTTGGTGTTCCTAAGATTCAGAAAACAAAAAGCAAATAAAATAAACCAACCATTTTCATTAGAGGAGGGATTCCTGTCTGGGAATATTTTTAATTCTCAGAATAGCGAGTGATGCTTCAAAATAGTAATTGAAACCAAAACACTCATTTTAACTGCATTTTGGAGAATTTATTGTACACAACCCTATGCCTAAATTGCAAGGTTGTGTCATACCTGGAATTCTTTGCTTCTATCTGTCTTCAGTTTAGCAGGGTGAAAGGTCCTTTGCGTGACTATATCATATAATGAGTCAATCTATTAATAAGAGAATAATAGTGATGTCAAGTGTAAGATGACATTTCTTAGACATGCTGTTCATTCTTCACATTTTCTTCTTTAAAGTCTGAAATATTATCATCTGCAATAATTATTTGTTGTCGCTTGTGACTGTGGCTGTAAGTGACATCTTTTGCCAGTCTCTGTCTTCATTCACTAAATGAATTAATTTCTAACTGGTAAGGTTTCCCCTTCCACTCTGATGTAACACTAGTAACATTTCTTTTAAAGGAAGACAACTTGACACTGCTGCACAGGCTTTCTATGCATTTGTTCTCACTTGTCAGAGTGATTTTTACCATCCATGTTCACAGTCTCAGCAATCTGCCTGTCCTCCTGTGTCACAGGTCTGTGTTCCCAGGCATGGTTATAAAAAATCGTACATAAAGAATGACTTTCCCCAGTTTTCATTAAGTAATATGATAGCAGCACAATTTTTTTTTATTTTTATTTTTTTCCCATGGGGGTGTTTAATAAACTTCCTATCAGTGTTTCTAAGTCTGCATAACACTAGACAGCCATGTGGCTCTCCACTTTCAATGTGATTTTGAAGGCAGGCTCTGGAAAGTTGATAACATATTTCACGACCTCTGTGTCTGGAAGCAGTTTCCCCTGATTGAAGTCATATAAGTTCAGCTGAGCTGGAGTGTGTTGTAAATATTTATCTGGCAGTGTGACATATAAAGTTGTTCTGAAATTACAAAGTACATTCCTGTCTTTCATGTATTATTACCACTTTTTTCAGTACACTTATGAGTGATATTATTTAGAGAACCTTCCATAAGTGACTTATCATTGCTTGTTAAAGTTCTCACACTCTGTTGTACAGTCATTTTTTTAGAATGGTAGCTCTTGAGTTGTATCACTTCCCTATCTTTTAAAACATAAATGTGAGATTATTTCAGAAGTGCAATAAGAATTTATGCAATGAGGTAAGAATGGTCGGCACATTTCATTTTGAAATCAGGTTTTGTGGCAATTATTTCCACATAGGGCTCCAGATGCTTTCTATTGCAGGCAAATCTATGGTGCTGACAACTTCCTTAATCATTAGGTCATTTGTCATTACCTATCAAATAATTATATATAAGGTAATGCTTCTGGGTAGAAATTCTTTCCCAGAGACTAAATTAATTCAGCTCCAACTTCTGCATTTCCCTGGGCCTTCACTTTTATTTTAAAATTAATTTTGTGCTATACAAGATGCTGCATCTGAAACGCACATTTTTAGTTTACAAAGATATGACAGATTCAATATGGGCAGTGTTTGGATGAATTGTGCACTGCTGCTGAGCTCTCAGTTGGAGTCCTTTCAAGTCCAAACATAGCTTTCTTTCTAAGTGTATTTTGCAAGGCTTCTTGGTGCTTAAATGTGAGCTGTTTCTCTCAGTTTATGAACAGCTTTAATGGGAAGAGGGCAGAAGGGAACTGAGGTGACAAATCAGCTAATTGAAGCAAACATTTCTAATTTGGGCCTGTTGAGGTTGAAAGAACCAGTGATGGGTTGAAATAGCTGCAGAACAGCTTCCCTGACACCTTGTTTTCCAAGGCCAGAAGCCACTACAGTACCTCAGACTCCTCATCACAAAAGTGTTGTCACCAAGAGCTGTTGGGATGCAGATACTGACTCTGATCTGCAGCTCCTCGGAATGTTGTAACAGGGGTTACTTTACTCTTACAATCATTAACACCAGGAGTAAACTCCTGCCTTACATATACATGAAAAATTTTGATTCATAATAATGAGTAAAGGTTTTGTTTTAGTTTTGGTGTTATGTGGCTTTTAAAATTATTTTAATAAATAATATTAAATTACATAAAACCCAGTAATTATTCTTAGAAGCTTATCTCAGGCTGAACTAAAAACATTGCTTTGAAAAATAAACTACTTTGGAAACAATAAGAGTATTAACACGTAAAATGCCTGTCACTTACTTCAAAGCATTAAATTTAGTCATTAATGTAGATGGACACCAAAGAAACATGATGCACAAGGAAAAATTTCAAAGTTTATTTGCAGAAAGACCTAACCCAACGATAATTCTGTGTAACTAGAGCATAAATTCTCACAGTACATGTTAAATAAGCTGGGTACAATGTGGTCAAATAGCTGTAAGACAATTTCAGGCCTATGTTACTGGAGAAAACACACATTATTTATGGTAACTCTGTGTGTGGAAAAATGAGGGCTTTCCTTTTGTCCTTTGCCTTTTTACTGAGAGGGAACTGAATAGCTGCAGAAACTAGTTTGCTTAGAACTACTTGCACCAACCAAATAGAAAATTACTTTCCGAAGTTCATGATACTTGGGCAGACTGCTAAATGATCCCAAAGCCTACATGCACTATGAAAACAGAAGTGGAGGAGAAAAAAGAAAAAACAAACAACTTTCTTTCTTCTATTTAACATCACCAAAACAGGTGCTTCTGAGATAATATCACAATATTCAATACTCTAGACTGATGTAGAATACTGTAATTTGAAGTTTGTTGTTCTGGATTCTTAGGCATGCAAAAAACCCTTAAGAAAAGCAGCTGCTGATGCATATGTAAGTAGATCATTTTTGACCATTTAAGAGAGGGTGCCTTTGAAAGGCACAATAAAGAAACTGTCTCCCTAGCAGACTGCAGCCTTTTGGGAAATTCACAAGAAAATAATGTTTTGATTAAAAAAAAAAAAATCATTCTTCTAACTATTTAATTTCTAACATAAATAAAAGTTGATGCTTTTTCAACAGTACAATTAGCAATTACATCTCTTTCTGTGTATTTCATATACAAGTTCAGTAAAGCACTTGAGTCTTTATGGAAATATGTCTTCAAGAATATAGCTGCTAAAAACCTTAAACTCTAAAACCAATGTGTATATTTGTTGCTCTGGCTTTATAAAGAAGTTGTTTATTGTCAGGGTGATAATTCACCCACGTCCGACTCCATAAAGAGAATCCCAGTAGTGATATTGTTCTCTACCTGAGGTTTTTATGCCTTTGTTAGTTAAAGCATACTTGAACAACTTCTTTGCACTTGAAGAATCTGTGTGTGTGTGTAACAGTCCAACATTTCATAGAATCATAGAATCATAGAATTAGCCGGGTTGGAAGGGACCTCAGAGATCATCAAGTCCAACCCTTGACCCACCGGAGCACAGTTGCTAGACCATGGCACTGAGTGCCACATCCAGTCTTTTTTTAAATGTCTCTAGGGACGGAGAATCTACCACCTCACTGGGCAGACCATTCCATTGCCTGATCACCCTCTCCATGAAGAAATTCTTTCTAATATCCAACCTAAATCTCCCCTGACACAACTTAAGACTGTGTCCTCTTGTTTTGTTGAAAGTCATCTGGGAAAATAGTCCAACTCCCACCTCGCTACAGCCTCCTTTCAGGTAGTTGTAGAGAGCAATGAGGTCTCCCCTGAGCCTTCTCTTCTTCAGGCTGAACAGCCCCAGCTCTCTCAGTCTCTCTTCATAGGGCCTGTGCTCGAGTCCCTTCACCAGTCTGGTTGCCCTCCTTTGGACCTGCTCCAGGACCTCGACATCCTTCTTAAACTGAGGGGCCCAGAACTGGACACAGTACTCGAGGTGTGGCCTAACTAGCGCTGAGTACAGGGGCACGATCACCTCCCTGGACCTGCTGGCCACGCTGTTTCTGATACAGGCCAGGATGCCATTGGCCTTCTTGGCCGCCTGGGCACACTGCTCGATCTAACCAAGGGCAAACCACCAGTATGACCCAGCTAAACATGTGGTCTGGTATGAATAACAGTTGAAAATTTATCCTATAACATACATCTGAAAGGAGTTCAACATGATAATAATCCAGTATGTTTCACTTTTCATCAAGGTATCATTCAATGATAAAATTATATTAGCGAGAGCATAAACTGCTTAAAGTAGAATGATTTGTATTGACTTTATACCAAACAGAGATAGCATATAATCACAGAATCATGAATTGACCAAGCAGGAAAAGATCTTCAAGATCATCAAGTCCAACTTTATTCTAACCCTAATATCCTACTCCTGCTGACCCACCACTAAACTGTTTCCCCAAGCACCATATCCAGATAATTTTAAACACAGTCAGGAACTGAGTCACAAGACTCAGCCACCTCCTCAGGTATCCTGTTTCAGTGCTTAACCACTCTTTCTGTAAAGAAGTTTCTCCTGATTTTTTTTTGAATAATTGAAGCTATGTGTAAGACTTCTCAGGAACAAGTTAAATGTATAACTTGAAGATTTAAAATTAGGATCTCAGTGTTCTGTCCCTTGCACTGTCAAACTGTTGATGTGGGATGTTTATCCAGTCACTAAGACTCCTTACACTTTTCCTGCACATTTAGTTACCAGGTTATATTGAGGTTTTGTCTTAAATGTTTAATAATCTGTTTAGCAAATCTGAAGAAGGAAAACGAGCAACACAACTGCAAAGTTACAAGATGTTTACTGTATTTATGTAATTCTAACCATTTGCTTCAATCAATGAAAAACCTCACTGCATAGCACTATATATTTTCAGCTGAGCTAGTAGATGCCATATGACAGGCAGCAGATGCTTGTTGCCATAGATCGTACCCAGTTCACTGAAAATATATGATGCTTTTTTTTTTTGTCAAAAGCAGATTATGGACCAGATAAAACCAGTTTGATCCTAATGGCTGATTTCTGTGTTCCAAAACCTAACCTTTCCATACAGGAGTGGGGAAGACTAATATGATAGATGGCTTTCTTGACTACTGTCATGCCACAACTTCAGTATTAACAGTATATACATTTAATAATTTTGCAGAAGTTTAACACAGAAAGTACAACCAATAAATATGGACTTTGTTTGCACTGGGATGTATTTGCACTAATATGAAATTTTACTTCAAGTAGTGATTGAAATACAAATATTTTTCCTAGGTAGAGTAAGATTTGTGTGTGATTCATTACAGGAAGAGTGTTTAATAGTAAAACATCTTTGTTTCCATCACTAAGGTCTCTGCACTTTAATGTTTTCACTTTAATGCACTTTAATTTCAAGCTTTTGGTATCCTTTTGATATAAGTGTAGTCCTTTATGGGCCCTTCTCCTTTAAAGATGGGTAATTCACTTGTTCATAAAGATATTCTATTGATTAAAGCAAAATTTCTTAATTTTTACTCCCATGCATCTTCCAGGTAAATAATTATTCTATTAAAGCTGACCCTACAGACAACACTTAAACAAAGGTATCAGAGTTCTCAAGAAAGCAACCAAGTTCATGTTTTATCTCTCTATTCCAAGAGAGTCTGAGTTCTTGTAATATTACAGATATACAGAAATGCATCTTTTCTATCTGTGTGCTTCTTCTGTATTGCTGTTTTCTATGCCTTCTTTGGCATGCAGAACAAAATTATTGCATTCATAAAGGGAAAAAAAGAGAAAAAAGTAAAGAAACACACAGACTTAATCAATCATCTATATATTACTGTAAGGAGAGGGAAAAACTTATCCCAGAGATTATGCCATTGTTTTTAAATATATGATCTAGTGGTTCCCTATGTTTGCATCACTCCTGTAAATGACAGGCTCCACGTGCCCTAGGTAAACTTCTCTCACCTTTCATAATAAGTGCAGTTAGCACGAAATACAGAAATATGTTTGTTTTGCTCCACTGGAAGAAAAGATACTCTTGTTATCACTTGTTTCTGTTGATATTATAATTTACCTGGTTTTTCTATGCCAATCAGCACTTCCTGATACAAAGTGTTCCTCAGAGATTCAGTAAAACTAAATAACATCTTCAAGATTTTATGTAAAATCAGTAATATTTTATTCATTTCTCTGGCCCTCAGCACTGGAGAGAAGGTAAAGAAGAGGGACTGCATTATGGTCTTCACTTCTCTTATCCCTTTCAAAATCTATTTTACCTTAAAATCCACAGTCTTATTTACTTTTGAAATGTCAAAGATCTGAGATTCGTAGTGATGTAGTTGTGTATGCAGCTCAGTAGAACACATAATCTGTCTTCCTCTGTACTTTCTGAGAACTGATCCCAACTGGACTTTGGCAGCCTTAAGTATATCCATCACTACTAATTCCACTTGTCTTGAAACAACACATCTATCTGCCTGTTCTAGAAGCCTTAATTTAAGCATTTCCACTTCATCATTACACGAGTCTCCATATATGGAGTCACACAGGTAGACCCAGAGATGCACTTTGTAATCTGACTAGTTGTCCAAGATGACTTAGGTGGACATGGCTGCAAACCCCTCTGGGAGCACCCCAGAAGGGCTGGCCTGAGCAGGTTTTGCCAGATGCAAGGAATGTTGTCGTGAACCTCACAATTATTACTTCCAAAAATTACAGACTCTGGCTGTCATCCAAAATCCAGCAATTTACTTCTGATGACTGATGTTCTGATAGCAAACTGTGCATACTCTACTTTGCTTTACTGTGATTATGGCATGTCCCCTCCAAGGGTTTTTTCTTTGTTAAGGAGCTTACAGGTATGCTTCTCCCTAGACCCCCAAAGTGCAGATGTGAGCTAGAGACCTATGAATGTGATTAATCAGTGGATGGTGAGAAATCAGTGCTCTGTTTTCATTATTTTATGGTGATTAAAACTTCCTAGTTATTTGTGCAAAGAATGGCTTTGAGGTGTGTAGAAAGTTCAACATCTGGATAGCAATGGGAACAGTTGAGTAGCGATGGGGTTTTTTAGAGGAAATATGTTTTCAAGTCTTTTTACAGAAAATGAAAGCTGGGGCTATGCTGTGAAACAATAGAGGGTTGTGGGATCAGACTTGGTCACAATGGCTGGTTCTACTGGTTCCGCCAAAAATAACTTTGAGGGCTAAAATGTTAATTTATCCAGCGAAAGACAAATAATCTGCTGTTCTGCAAAGAGCCTTGCACTGTTGCTCTGCAGCTGCCTCATCAGTACTCATGAGGGGAAGAAACAGGTAAAGTTTCTATCAAAGAACATATGAAATATATGAGGGAGTCTCCTCTGAAATAGGAGGCTGATTAACTTGCTTTGTTTTACAAACAGAAAGATGACGCACAACTGCACATCTTCTGAAGGATTTAATGGTACTTCTTACAGATACTGAGATTTATCTGAGAAACATATGACATGCATAGGGATTTTTGATTTTTTACTTTGAAATATTTGAAGCTGGAGATGAAGATTTAAGTGTTAAATGCTGGGGTGCTTTTTTTCTATCAGAACATGAAGTATTTTATCGCTACTGTGTTACGAATATTTGAAAAAGAATAAAAATGTGCATTTCTTCTTTGTATGAGACACATGTTATTTATTTCAGCATGCGTTTGTACATATGCTCTTAGAGATATGAATGAGTGGGACGTGGAACCTGGCATCTAGAGAGGAAGATATATAGCACAGGCTAAACCTGCAATTAGCAGTGTTTATTTTTTCTGTCTACTGCTTCTTTCCTCTAACACAGATAGGTAATGGTTGGGTGAAATGCGTGGACATGATTAACCTGTTTTCAGATAGAGAGCAATGGGATTGCTGGAATTTAGCAAATGCTACTTCAAATGGTTGTTGTGTTTTATTTCTTAAAGTTTAACTGTCTTACTGAAATAAATATATGATACACTGTGACACTTCATCTGTGAGTCTGTCTGTGTCTGGAGTCTTTCCCAGGACCTCCTTGAAAGACAATTTTTTTATGTCAAGGGATTCTTTCTCATTACATAGCTCTAAATATTGGAAATATATTCACCAAATGGCCATAAGTCATGATATCTCATTGTTACTATCTAACAGATGGTTTAGTGAAAATCTTGCTCATTTCTTTCCATCAAATCAAGTTAGAAGCAACATCTAATAAAAATTATGTCTTCAGAGGTCTAAGGACTGTATGCTTTTCTAATTAGATTGATGTTTAGATAAATTTAATAGAGGTGGCAGACCAAGGGGCCTATGCAACTGCTGCACTCAAGTTAGGAATTTCTTCTTCTTGTTATTCCTGTAGCAGTGGAACCTCTACCCTGCACTGGTGGAAGAAGAGATTTGTATGACCATATTATTATTGTTTGGGAACTACTTTTAAAAAAAAAAAATCTATCAGAATGCTGCAGTATAGGTATGGTTTTTAAGCCTCCTACTGAAAAGAAACTCAAGGGAATGGGCAAGATGTGTGGGGCAGTAAGTTCAGGAGGACAAAAGAGAGCATTGCCAACAATGTCCCAAAACAAGTGATATTTTTGCTTAGAACTGAGTAGAAGAGAAATGAGGTGTAGGTATAGAAGATATAGAACCACTCTATGATTCTAGGATAACATAGAACAAGATGCCATCTCCACAAGGCCTGTTCCTATCACTGCACTGGAGCATCTGTGTTGCTGTAATAAATAATGAAGAGTTGGTATGAAAAGCTTTTACAAACACACAAAAAGAAGCAGAAAGGATGTTTTCAAACTTCTGTACTTCCTGCTTTGTGAGCAGGTCTTTACTGACCTTTCTTCCTACAGATCAAGATTTGCTTCAGCCCAATGTCTATAATTTTACTGGCTTGTTCAAATGACTCCACAATATGTATTTTCTTCCCATGAAGATCTGTTGCAATATCTAGTCAAGTGTTGCATGGACACAGATCACCAGTGTCTAATATTTATATAGGCAGCTTCTATCACATGGTGAATCTGGAAATTAAGGAGACACAGGACTCTTTCTCCACTGTTGCTAAGTAGTATTTTTAGATATCTCTAGTGTTTTAAACTCTGCATTTGGATTTGAATTGTACTTGAGCCATTCCTGCTCTTTAAAAAGTCCTATAGATTGGAAAATCTCTGAGGGTTTTAACCTGTTAGATGTGGCTGGCATCCAGGAAATTATGGCAAGGCATATTTTAGAGCATGAAAAATGTTTTCTGAGGTGGAAATCAGTACTCCAGGGGAAAAGGAGTGTCACTACCCTGTAAAGGAGTCATCACTCTTCCCCAGCCTTTCTCAGGGACTCTGGAAAACAGGATATTGTTTCTGGGCTGCTGCACTCAGAATCAGCACAATTTGCAGCAGGGTTTATGGTGCCAGAGAGGCAGAGGTGGCAGGGAAGGCTTCCTTCAAAGAGTAGCTCAGGTCACCAGATTTTGATGATTATTCTAAGGACTGTAACTGGGTAAATAGATTATAAATATGCATCTTTATGAGTACGGGAAGGAAAAGATGAGTTTACAGCACTCCAGTTTTATTGGCAGTGTCCTGAGTGGGGACAGAAAGAAGAAAAATATTTTGGGAGGTATTGCACCTCACCTGCTCAACAAACAGGAGTTCACTGTTTCTGCTACAGCTGAGCATGCAGTCTGGTACCAGAGTCTGAGAATATGTTTGCCAAAAATTCTCACTCCCTAAGGCAAATGCATCCCAGTATTTCAGTTGCACTTGAAAGAAATGGTGGAGCAGTCTAGTTTAAGCCAAAAATATTTTTCAAATACAACACCTGTACAGTATTTTAACTTTAGCTCACGAGCTCACTATTTTCCTAAATTTGTATAATAAATAAGATCTGGTTAAGTGTTTCAGATGAAAGACTATTTTAGTTACTTTAAAGTTACTTGTTTCCACTGACTTTTTTCACTATTAGTAACTTTTAAATTAAAATATTGGAGTAATTATATAAATGTTACCAAACCTCAAATTTCGACAAATTCAACTTTCCAATAATAAAAGGATTTGCACCCATTGTGCACTTCAAATCCATAAATGCATTTCCACCTTTCTAAAGTTTAAGGAAATGAAATTAATTTTCCACTTATGCTGAGGAGTGAATTGGTGGTAGGAAACATTCCTGAGGGCAGGTGGGATCTCAGAATTTGGCATTTTGCACTTTCTGGGTACAGCTCCACCTGTACAGAGGTACATAAATTTCATGGCAGATGTTTGATGCTCATAAAGGAAAAAAATCTTCACAATTTACTAGATGAATAAGTTCCAAAGATTTAATTAACATGCACACAATGTTTCTGCACAGGCCTTTATTTTGTGAGGCATTCTTATATTTTTCAGTTTGTTCAGTTGTTTCAGCTAATATATACAGTTTTTCAGAGTTGGTTCATTCCACTCTTATTCAATCTGCTACTCATGTGCTTCTTCTAAAGGTACTTTGCAAATAATAGCAATAAATCCTAAAAGAATTATATATATTGAATTGGCAACTCTGTAGCAGACATATGTTTGAAATACACTGTAGACTGAAATAGTAGGCATCTAAATTGATATCTACAAAGGCAATATTTCCTTGGTTATGGTTCACAGACTGCCAAAGAAAATAGTACATTCTCATAGTGTAGCCTAAAAAAATCTCTTGGTTCTTGCAAACAGAACTGGACAAAGACAGGAAAATCCATTACTAGTGGATTTGACATTTGCTTCTATTTGAATTTGAAATGAAAACTTAAAATTAAAAAGGTCTCCATGGAAAAAAGAACCTGTTATGAGTTCAATTTCAAACTAAGTATAATACTTACTTAAAAAAAGAATAAATTTAATTGAGAATCACTGTAAAAATGATTTTTTTTAATTTTGAAAAAATTCTAATATTTAATTTTTTTCTTACTTTTGTTAACATGTATTTTGATTTTGCGCAACTTTTAGATAACTTTTAATAATTTATGAATTATCATTAATTTTTAAAAAAATATTTCAAAGAACAACTACTGCTAGCATAGAGGCTTTTTAATTTTTTCTCCTCAGAGTGCCTTTTATTTAAAGTTTTCATAAAAGAGTCTTAAACTTTGAACTAGAAAAAGAAAATGAGCCCTCAACACAATTTCAATACATGCCTGGTTTTAATATTTGAATGGCAGCGTGGTTGAATTTTGCTGCTGCAGTAAAACAGCTGCTACTCCAACTTGTATTGAGTCAGGCACCTTTTTTCCTTGTTCCAAGTATTTCTTCCCTTATTTGATGTTATGATGGAGCAGTTGTACACTGTTATTCAAGGTGTCAAATTGCTGTAGTACAACAGAGGTGATACTTTGAAGAAGAAATTAAAGTGAAGTACTTAAAATGTTGTTCAGACCTATTTAGAAAGTTTAAGGTACATTTTAAAATAAAAAAAAAAAAAAAAAAAAAGAAGTGTAGGAGTTGTGATTTAGAAACTGCTGAAACCCAGAGGAACTCATTCCTGGAGCAGCGTGAAGTGTATTAATGGCTATGAACTGTGAAGGGCCAGCTGTGTTAGGGAGCTGGGATTTCTATGGCACCTAGTTTTCCAAGGACATGGATTGTGATTCCTGCAAGTCAGGCAGGCCAGCTGGTTCAGGAGATAGCTCAATTGCAGACAAGGTCCATAAACTGTCAGAAAACCAGGGTTCTCTCATTTCCATTGGGAAGATATTGAAATTGATGCATTCCTACAGTGCCTGTAGGTACTTCTCACATTTTTCATGGGAAAACATTGCATTTTCTAAACAGTTCTCCTAGGGAGGTAGCTGTCTAATCTCCCCATAAAGCACAACAAACTTTCTTCTCTGCTCACTTCAGATCTCTCATAACTTGTGTATGCCCATGCTGGGATTTACCGTGCTTCTCTCTTTACAGATGGCTACTCTGGACCATTGCTATGACTGAAGTCAACACCATTGACTAACATCACAGCAAGCTTGATTTAAAAAAAAAACAAACACAAAACCAAGCAACAGCATTACTGTTTAAACCTGGTTTCCACTTTATTTACCCCAAAGTGAAGCTATATTGTCATTCCTCTGTAAAAAATCAGAAGAGCCTCTGTGAGACTTAGTCTAAATTTTTAGCTTTCACAAACTGCAATAGCTCCATGATGCTCACTGAATAAAGGTTTGATACACAATGTAAAATACCTAGTTTTCAACTGAAAATTAATGACAAGCTACATTGCTTTCAAGCTGCAGTGGGTTCAAGGGAATTTTGCTGCACTTTTTCTTTTGAAATGCTGATCACTTACAGCTCTGATTTTTGGAGTTCTTCTCTTTAGGTCAGGAGTACACTGTTACGAATGTGGAGACCACTTTGGGTTTTTGGTGTCAACAGACATTGCAGTTGTCACATAAACATTAGCAAAAACTTCAGTTCGCTTACTGCTAGGACTTAGAATTAATCATGAGTAAATATAGCTATTGTGGTTTCCATCTCTTAAACAACTGGATGTTTTAATAAAGATACTGTTAATTCATAGACAATGGGTTAGTTATTGGAGGCAAACTGCACTACCTGGTTTTATCATTGCAAATAACAGACTATCAGTATAATAAATAATTTGACTAAAAGCATTGTCTTCCTAATTTCTTGGTTCACCAGTTCTTCAAAGCAAGACAGTTCTTTAAGATGTGACTAGGATGATAGTATCCCAAGACAAGACATTTTAGGAGAAAATAAATGTTGGTCTCTGAAAACCTGGGGGAGGGGATTAAAGAATTTAACTGAAGAGAATGACTGCATATAAAAAGAAGGTTTACTCTTAAATTACTTTAATGAGAGGTTGAGAGAGCAATTCAACCACAAAGAATATCTGCATTAAAATCTTTAGTGTTGTGACACTTCAGGGAAATGTATAACATATTTTCTTCCCAACAATTCTCCAGACAGTCATATATAATGCAGTTGAACTCAGCTATGACAAGAAGAAAGTAATATGATTTCATTAAAAATTAGTGAATGAGACAGGTTAGGTCCCTATAAATAAAGATGCTCTTTAAAATGTTTTATATGTAGAGGACTAGGAAAAACACTGTACATATTATTTATAATGTGTTATGCTTGTGCTGTGAAGCTGACCTCATCTAGGATGAGGATTCTCTTGCCACTGAGCCAACATATTGAGACATCTTGTGACCTATCTAATTGATGTTTTAAACCTTCTGTGTTTGAAGATCTGCCTCTTTTCAGCCAGAGACAGCTGGCAGACACTGCTTGTTTAAACCAGTGCAAATCTTACAGCCATCATCCACACCTTTTCATGCCAACATTTAACTAATGCTCTCCTTCTATTTAGTTCTTAAAAATCTGCTAAACAAACTAAAAAAACCTTTAACTTAATAATTAGGTTGATTTTTTTTTCTAAGTGAACACAACCATTACTATGTAATCTTTGTTACTTTATCTTGTTTTAAAGTCTGATATTAAGTGGGCAGTCCAACACAGAATACCAAAAGCATAAAATGGGGGAGGTTGAAAAGGATCTCCATTTAGTCCAAGCCCTCTGCTCAAGCAAGGACACTTAGACAGAGTTGGCCAGGATTGTGTCCAGATGGCTTTTGGATATTCCTAAGGAGACATCCAACCTCCCTGGTCAACTTGTGCCAGTGCTCAATCACCAAAATAAAATGTTTCCTTATGTTCAGAGGGGACCTTCAGTTTGTGACCACTGCCTCTGGTCCTGATACTGAAAAGAGCCTGGCTCTATCCTCTGTTAACTCTCCCTTCAGCTACACTGATGAGATTCTCCTTGGGCCTTCTCCAGGCTGACAAGTCCAGTTTCCCTTCCTGACAGGAATGATCTAGTCCCTTAATCATCTCTGTGGCTCTTGCTGAACTGCATGACATATTTGTGAGCCCATTCCTCCATCCTGCTGAAGTCATTCTGATGGCAGCAGGACCCCCTGGTCTATCAGCCACTCTTTCCCACTTTGTGTCATCAGCAAAGTTACAGCATCCTGATCATTAATGAAGATGTTAAACAGGACTGGACCCAGTACTGACCTCTGGGGTACACCATTAGTTACTAGCCTCCAACTAGACTTTGTGCCACTGATTACCATTCTGCACCTGGTCATTCAGTGACATTTCAGTCCACCTCACTCCATACACTTCCAACCCATTTTTCTCTATGATCCTGTAGTTCCCTGGGTTCTCCTTCTTACCCTTACTAATATGGGTAATGTTTGCCTTCCGTCAGTGTTCAGGCACTTCTGATCCTGATTGTATGAAGACTGACAGTGGCCTTGCAATCACATATGCCATCTCCCTTGTTATATATCAGTGCAGCCCATCAAATCTCTTGGATTTGGCTATGTCAAATTTATACTCCTTGCTCCAGGCTTTCCCTCATGTTTCTTGGACTTGGGTTGTCTAGAGACTGGCCTTACTAGTTAAGGCTGAGGTGAGGAAGGCATTCAGTATCTCAGCCTTTTCCATGTTTGGTGTCATAAAGTCCTCCATCTTCTTCAGAAGCAGAACCAAATTTTCCCTGATCTTCCTTTTGTCACCTACATGTGTATAGAAGTCCCTTCAGTTGCCTTTGACATCTCTTGCCAAATTCAATTCCATCTGGGCTTTGACGTTCCTAATCTCATTCCTATGGGATCAGGCAGTTCCTCTGTATCCCTCCCAAGCCCTATATTCCTCACAAAATATGTATTTATGTTTCTGAAGACATAACAGTGAGAGACATAGATGAATTGCCTGCCATCAATATTCCTTAATTGTTATCATGCTTCTAGGTACCATCTAGTCACTCATGGTCACCAATTTTCTCTGAGACAAAGCT
Organism: Phaethornis superciliosus; assembly: GCA_023637945.1. Taxonomy (NCBI): domain Eukaryota; kingdom Metazoa; phylum Chordata; class Aves; order Apodiformes; family Trochilidae; genus Phaethornis; species Phaethornis superciliosus. The sequence goes on from JAJQWJ010000002.1 coordinate 18,095,172, forward strand.
TAAGCTTGGATTTGTGGATAACATGCACCCAGAACCATCCCCAACAGGCAGGATTGTCAAGACTGCAGGAGGTGTTGAACTTTTCCCCATGTTTTCTTGTTTATTCCAACAAGCCTTGCCATCTCAAGTACCCTCATACATCTTCCCTTGACACGTAACATACAATTGCAGTATGCTCTGAAAAAAAACCCACTCTAAGAGACATCAACGTTGCTTTCAGAGACTGAATAAAAACCCGCATGTAAATCCTAACATCACATCTTGCTCAGAAAGAGCACAGAACTGAGAAGAGACACAGGGCCAAGTGCTAGGAGATGTGGATGTGGGTGGTCTGTGTATTTGGTCTGAAATCTGGAAGTAAATTTCTTACACCTAAGGTATTTAAGTATGTAAGTGTAGCCTAAGAGATCTCAAGTTCTCTTGTGACACATTTTGATGAGCAGAGATGACTGGATTGAAATTCCTTCTGTAATAAGAGAGTTTTCCTTTCAGATCATGTTCCTTTTATCTCCTTTTTACCTTTTTTTCCTCAAAGGTTCTATTAAACCTTCACTTTTTCTACTGTTAGAATATTTTACAAGACCATCTTTTTTATTTAGCTTGTCAGAAAACTGTTTTATGCTAATGTTGGGCAGTTTGGGTTAATACTCTGGTGAATGCTATATGGACAGGTAGGTTATTTTTAACTACTAATGTGGAATTACGGCAGACCTATTTACAATAAAATACCTTTGTTCTGTTATAATCAACCACTCATGAGATGCCTAACACAGCTTACCTCTTCCAAAAAGTAGAGGAGAATTATCTGCTACATATGGAGATATTTCAGCCTCTTTCCCTACAAGAGAGAGGCTGACAAGTAAAAATTGTATCAGATGGTGGATTGCCTATACTGATTTAATTTCTTATCATAAATTTCTTTCTGAAGGCTAACATTATAAAAATGATGTTGTGAATTTCTGTTTGTTTTGTCTTACTCTGTTTCACACAGAAGATATTTCCTATTCCATAAAGAAGACCTGCCAACCCTACACATACAGCACTAGATTAGAGAATAGATTTGAATTCTACCCACTCTTACAGCTAGTAACAAAGGCTCAAATCTCCATGTCCTCCATTTGCTTCTGATAGTGGCATTTGTCAAAAGTTCCATGAAGACCAGGCACATGCTGGCCATTTTAAATGACTGCATGGAACTGAGATGTACATCATGACTGACATTGCTGACTGCCTTTAGCTGCAATCAGAGAAGAAAAAGAAATTATGTGGTTATGTCAACTGATAGACTTCTGGACTTCCCTATTTTGGACTGTCAGAATGCTAAAAGCCATTCCTCTCTGATCAAGCTGAACAGAGGGAAGAGTGAAGTAGGACTGACCTGAAAAGGGAAATCCCTGGAATATCTGGTAAAAAAAAATTGCTTTCACCTTTCATTAAAGAAATGCAGCTGTCATTCATCAAAACTGTGCAAAGCCTCAGGGCTCTGTTTGACTCCTTGCCGACTCTGGATGAACAGGTAGCATGAGTTTCCAAAAGTTCCTTTTTTCCCCTCCAGCTGGCTGGGAAAATTAATTCCCTTTTCTCAGATGAGATTTTTACTGCAGCAGTCTGCAGTTTTACCCAACTCTCACAAAGGCTACTCCAAATGTGTGTTTAGAAACTGAGTGTGACTGCCATAAGCAGGTTCCAGCTGGTACAAAATTTAGCTTTATACCTTCCTTCTGGTTCCATTCAGTGAAAAAAAGAAAAGAAAAGGAAAGGAAAGGAAAGGAAAGGAAAGGAAAGGAAAGGAAAGGAAAGGAAAGGAAAGGAAAGGAAAGGAAAGGAAAGGAAAGGAAAGGAAAGGAAAGGAAAGGAAAGGAAAGGAAAGGAAAGGAAAGGAAAGGAAAGGAAAGGAAAGGAAAGGAAAGGAAAGGAAAGAAAGAAAAGAAAAGAAAAGAAAAGAAAAGAAAAGAAAAGAAAAGAAAAGAAAAGAAAAGAAAAGAAAAGAAAAGAAAAGAAAAGAAAAGAAAAGAAAAGAAAAGAAAAGAAAAGAAAAGAAAAGAAAAGAAAAGAAAAGAAAAGAAAAGAAAAAGAGAAAGGAGAAAAGAGAAAAGAGAAAAGAAAGAAGGGAGAAGAAAGAAGGGAGAAGAAGAAAGAAAGAAGAAAGAAGAAAGAAGAAAGAAGAAAGAAGAAAGAAGAAAGAAGAAGGAAGAAAGAAAGAAGAAAAAAGGAAAAGGAAAAAAGAAAAAACAAGTTTGTGTAGAATTCTAGAAGCCAATGTTAAAATGAAGCTCTAAAGACATGAAGTGGGTACCAAGTCTGTCTGCTTTTAGGAAATGGTTAACAGCTTTCCTTTTCTGGACATTTTCTCCAATGTATGTAGTCACACAAAATAATTTTGTGTCCAGGCTTCTTACCATTGTTTTCTCTTTCTTGATGTTTCCCAAACTGAATCTTATTTCAAGAAGTGTTTTCTTCCCAGAGGAGGAAGTATTAAAGTCTTTTAAAATTTCACTAATTTCTGCATTACTGTCATTGATTTTTATGGGGACGGTGAGCAGATGCTGGGATACATAAGAATAGAAAATATTTGGTAGCTTGAAGTAGAACTGTAGATTAGGAGGGTCGCCCAGAGAACTGTAAAAAATTCAGAGATATGTAACGAGGTAGATTCAATTGAGTCAGTGCTATTGCAGTTGGATTTCAATGCTGATAAATATAAAACAATACCATAGGGAAGAATTAAAATACTTTAGAAGAACCTAAAATTAACAGCACCAGCTCAGTTTAGGGATCTGGCTATCAGTGCAGATACGTTAGTGAGGACCGATGTTCAAGGGAGTTAGACAGGAATCAGATGAAAGATTGTCTAAATCACTAGGGATTATAAGAATTGGGAATTTTTATTTTAAATTGTTATTACTATTACACAATTCCTTGATATGTTTATCTGGAATACTTTATGTAAAATTGGCCACCCTATCTTAAAAGGAAAAAAAACACAAAAAAGCAGAATACAGAGTTAGTTAGAATCATGTGATGAAATTACAAAACCTATGGCTGTAGAAATGTTTATATCAAGAGAAATTCAAAGAATACTTTGCTTATAATAGAAGACAACCTGTCGTGGAACTATATAAAAGTATATGAATTAAATTAGAAATTAATTAAAACACACGTTTTTGCAGCTTCTGCTCTTCTGGCTCTTAAAAATGTGACGCATTAAAAGAAACTTGAGTGTAAGTAATCTAAAATGCGTGAAAGGTAATAATTTTCTACATAGTGCATTGCAAAGCTTTCTGACACAGGATGCTCCTAGAGCACTCACAAGAAAAGTAAAAGGCAAGACCAGAGAAAAGAAATAGAACATTGATATTAAAAGGATTTAATGTGTTTGAAACAAGTTTCAGAACAAATAATAAACATCATGCCTCATTGATCAGGGTTGTTTCTACTTCTAGACTCACCTCTGTTTACTCATATGGGCTTTTTGAATATTAATGTGAAGCATCTGACATGGTCACTCTTGAAAATATGTCTGATATAAGGTTGAAATGCTTATTTGTATATAACTGACTAGAAATCAGCAAACAATTACTGCTATAGGTGGCAAAAGGAAATAAAAATATGAGCTTGCTTTGATTCTGTTTCTGGGTCAAATATTTCTGAATACAAATCCAACTGTTATAGACATGCATCTTTGTGATGAACATGCCGTTGATAGCTAAAAGAAAGTGGACAAAATTAACACAGTAGGTTCATTTAATTATTTGGTATAATATTAACAATTTTACAATCTCTTTTGCATTTTACATCAATTTTATCTTTCCCTAAATGAGATTGCAGACGCACTGGGGTGTCTTCATACATCACCTAGCACAATAATTGATCCTGATTGCCAAAACAGAAACAAGCATAGTGAATTACTTTAGTTCTATTGGGGGAACTGAAGCATATCTGAATAACAATATTGACTTTGTCTCATGTTATTGTATGTTAAAAACAAGTCTGAACTTTATCTATTACTAATACCATAATCAGATAAGGAATTTCCCCAGATCCCTTAGCTGTATCTGCTGATCCCATTGAGAGGGTAAGAAGAAAAATACCTCTAGACTATTTCTCACTGTTTAATAAAATTGTGAGCCAAATCTACTTATGTAGGTTTCCAGGGGATACAAAGCTGCCAAATCTTTTTACTTAAGTAAATTTTTCTGAAATAGTGGGTCTGTAAATAATCAAAGTGATGCTATACTCCTGTCAATCACCCTCAGTAAAACAAATGGGGTTTTTTAATTACAACACATAACATTTTTGTAACAACAAATCCCTTCATCCCTACCTTCTTCTCAGACCAGTACAAACAAAAAATGAGATTTTCCACAGTACTTTGTTTTAAACAAATAAGGGCTATCAATCCAATAAACTCTTTACGCTGCATTCCAGATGTGTATCATTTAAGGCACAATGGGATTGTGTAATGCAATTAAGGGAATTTGATGAAGAGACCAAGCAAACAAAACTTTAGGAGTAATGTCTTGACAATGTCATCCTCCTTACAACTCATGCAAAAATCCCTCCTTTTAAAGGGGCCAGCTAAATAAGCAGGTACCCTGGAATAGCTGTCCCAGAGAATGTAGTGTTAAGACGTTTGAAACACGTCTTGATTAAGAAAATAAACTCTCCTAGTGCTTTGTGTGGTTTGGGGGGATCTTTGTTTCAAAAGAAAAAGGAAAAGAAAGGAGAAAAAATGCACCCAGAGCAATGAAATAGTCTTTTGAAGAAACCTAAGAGGCATCACTTAGTGTTTACATGCAAAAAGTTGCTTCAATATTCATTCTGTTACTACAAGAAAAAAGCCTGAATCCAATCCATGAAAATATTTTAAATTGTTTCTCAATTCATTTTTTTTTTAAAAAAAATTAATTTCTTAGACTGATGAACTTTTCCTAGAATAGTACGGATAATGGTAGCACACAGAACAGAGTTTCCTGAGGTTCTTCTGTGTTTTGGTCAATAAGTGAACTGACAAATGAAGTTCAGTCTTACACAGAGACATATTTCTACCTAATCATTATAAAAATGACCAGTATGCCACCCAGGGCTGAATTCCATTCAAATTGCTCAGACCATTAACTTTTCTAAAGTTATTTGATCTAACAGGGTAAGTAAGGTGGCTGGGATTTGGTGACTTTATTACCTCAGTGATGTTGCCAATTAATACTTTGAAGAAGAGAGAGAGCATAACTTTTTTAAACTCCTCTGGGTAGAAATAAAAGACATTATTTATTGTAGGAGACACTAATGGATTTTCATGGGCCACTTAATCTTTTTTATGGAAGAATAACACTAAAGTCAAACTGGTGACAAGACCTAAGCATAATGTAATTCCTTATGGCCATTCAAAATGGTTACTTGAAGAGAATTATTGAAGAGAGTCTGAAATCAACACAGTAAAACACAGTTTAAAAAGTGTGAAGTGTTTGTGAAGAAAAAGCATGACAGAAAAAAAGTTCTTTCTTATGACAGAAATTGCATCCAAACATAACATACATTAATGAGGTTTTAAAAAAGAATTGAACAAATTTCCTTCCAGGATGTTCATCCAGGAAGTAACCAGAAAGATTTTTTTCTGGAAATATGAGGTTTTACTTGGATTTTTGTGCCCAACTGCATGCCATACTTCTAGAAAGACACAGATCAATACAAACTAATTGAGAAGAGAGAGACAAGAAGAATGAAAAGAGGTTTTGATACCATGAAGTATTAGAAAAGGGTGAATGAGATGAGTTTGTTTAATCTAGTAAACAGAAGACTTAGGGAAGGCAACATAAGAGTCTTCTAGTTGACAAAGAAGTGTAATCAAATTGTTCTTCTTGGTCACAAGCACTGGACAAATGGAAGTAGATATTCAGTTTCATCAAAGGATATTTAGTATGAGATACTGTGGAATTTTCATTGGATGTTTTCTAGGTCAGCTCACATAAACACCTACTGAGAATGGTGAAGGTATCTCCAAGTTGGTCCAAATCATGCGCTGAAAACAGATAATTTTTAATGCCTGTTCTTTTTACTAGCAATGTCCAATATGAGGTGATAAATGAGGCTATTTACACTGTCTCATATGCAAAAAATTGCTGAAAAGCATATAATTTAATTCTAAAAAGTCAAACCAGACCTCCTTTTAGTGAAGACCACTCTGAAATGCAGGAAAATGTTCATTTTTTTCATTTCTACCCTGTTTCAGTTAGTGTTTCAAATAGATATACTCTTTCTAGGTTAATTTTTTTAATTTTTTTTCTATTTTTTAATATGATTCCAGTTTTCAACTTGACTTAGAATAAGGTAAGTTAAATGATACAAGAAATTTATATAAGTTTTTTAGAAGTTTAATATTCACAGCTGCATAGCAAAGGTAAACCCACAAATCTTTGAAATTTCCTTTAGATACAAAACTATCGCCAACACAGAAGACATTCTGAAGCTGCAAAACAAACCATTTATATAATCTTCCAATTTCACATAAAATTGTCATGAGTCATCATACTTCCTATGTTGCTGGTCTCATGCTTATTGAATTCACTTATTGTTAGTATTTTCTAAATATTTATAAAAATCCATAATTCTTATAGGCAAATATTAAATTTCTGTCAAGTTGTGTGAAGCTGATGACATATTCTATGATATTCTTGTCTTGTTAGAATATTCTACTTTATTCTGCTTTGAATCTTTTTAATATTTTTCTAAATGGAAGTTTAAAGGAGATTTAATGTTCTGCTGAAAATGGATGCTTATTGTTTATATAAAAAGACTTAGAAAACTGGGAGCTGCAAGCTGGTCTATTGCCTTTGAAAAGAAATCTAAATGTTTGTGTATGAAACTTCATATCTTAATTTTGGTACAGGTTTTAATTTTTAAAAGAATTTTTAAGAGATACATTATTTTAAATGTTTTTCAGTTCACAGTAAAGTTTTTTTTTTAACAATTTCCCTTTTCTGAGTGTACGTATGCCCATGTAACTTAGTGGGATTAAGTTTTAATTATAATAAAATTCTGAACATATAGTGATTTGTATTTGAAGATGTTTGAAAATTACCAGTGAAAGATAATTTTGATTTTGGCTCACAGATAAGTTTGTTATATTGTGATAAGACTGCTGCTTCATCTTTTGAAATAACCACTCTGTTTTTTATTGTGTAGCTGATAGCTTTTGCAGTTTTTGTTTGTTTGTTTGTTTTTGTTTTTCATTTTTGCACTTGAGAAAGTCTGATGCATTTCTGCTGTAGTAGAGATAAATTACTGTCAGAGGGATAATATTGCATTGTCAGAGGAAACTGAGTTTTGCAGCTGAAAGTTCCTCCTGTGAGTGGTGTGGGAATGTGGAAGAAAACAATGTCTCATAAATCACTGTGCTCAGGTGGTGAGCTTGGAAGCAGTTCAGAGACTTCTCTGTGCAAAACTGAATGGTCTCTCTTCTGAGCAGGCTTTCCACTGACTCTACATCCAGAACTGCATTGAGTTTTGGTGGCTTTAATTTTTCAAAACTAGCAGCACAATAAGACTTTATTGAAACAGGGATTGAAAATTCACATGCAACTCAAAAATACATTTGTTCTCTGCTTGTATAATTCAACTACAAAATGCAAGAGACTGTATGTGGAAGCTGCAGTACAGTTGGACAAATTTGGTTCTGTAATAAACTCCTGAAAGAAAACCAAACTGACACATGCAGTCAGGGTCTAGTGAGAGAATATTTGAATTAGGAAAATATTTTCATAGCTCTCAGTAACCAGGAAGAGGAGAAAAAATGCTAAAAATATGGAGCTAAATCTCAGCTCCTAGAACTGATGCTGTTCCATTACAGATAACATCACATCAAATATCAGTGAAGGTCTGCCTCCACAGCATGAAAAATCTCTTTCTGTCCCTACATATCCCTGTAGCTGTGCACCATACGCTGCAGAGTAACAACGAGATTGTGTGTGAAGCTCCAAAACTTTCCAAGTTACCAAGATACTTTCATTTGTGACAATGACAGCTAATTTAATTTATTGTTACTTGGTCTTTATTTGCTAATTTATTTTCACTTCCTTTTCACCTGGCATTTTTAAAGCCAACACAACTTCTCTGAGTCAATTTCAGAATTAAAATCAGGAGTTTTACAGGGAATTTTTCTGCCAAACTTCTGAGATTTTAATAGCAATAGAAAAATGGTATTATTAGTTCAGGCAATTTGTAATTAGCTAGATATGATCAGTAGACAGATGAGCACTGGGAAAAGAAATAATGTTCTTTATGGATTTAAAATTCCATCATGGATTTGAAATAGAGAGGACTCTGAATTGATATGGAAAACTATTTAGATGCACTTCCAAATTTTGTAATGTTTGTTGGAAGCTTGTTTGGCCTGCTCCAGATTGAGAAATCACACTGGTAATCTTGCAACTAGTTTTTCTCCTGGGACTTCTGATTAAGCCAGAAACAGTCTGTCTTTGTTTCTTCTGCTTCTAACCCAATTTAGATTTAACTAGAATAAGAGTGAGGAGATAGTCTGAAAAGCAGCATAAGTATTTTTTCAGTTCAGCTGAGTGAGGACACTGAAGTCAGATCTGTTCTTACTTTATCATCAGTCATCTGCTCATCTGTTTTGACCTTTCTGAGAAACAAAAAAAGGAATTTCTTTTGTGGAAAGCTTGTGGCCACTGAAGTGAGTAAAAGAAAGCTCTTTAGAAAGCAATGGACTGTTGCTTTAAGACAGGTCCCTATAAGGATCCCTTTCTCTCTCACTTTTGACAGTGTTCTCATTGTCTGTCATATCAATACAGGCTGTTTGAATCGATCTGAACTGTTGCCAAGGAAAGCTGTTGCAAAATAATGTGAAGTCTCCATGTGGACAAGCCTAAACAACTCCTTCCCAAAGTGGACTATGCTGAACTGCACAAAAGAGCTCTTGTGAATAATGAGATTTTCTGTATTCTTTAATTCCCAGCTATTTCCCTGAGGTCTGACCATGCTACTTTCAGTTCCACAGGGCTGAATCACCATAGAATAAATCTGGCTGTCCCTCATAGCTGCCCTGTACAATCTTTGCAGATTTAAAAAAATATGTTTCTTTTCCATCCATGTATATAAACATTAATGACTTATGCCTACCACTATTTGACTGACCTCTTGATGTTAAGGTGGATTGCTAAAATAACTCCTCGAGATATCCTTCAAATGTACACGGACTTTGACCATGTGGTTAATCAGTTGTGTTCTTCCCATGGCTGTCATTTCTCCATAGAGCTCCAAACTACTGTTAGGGAAAGCTGAAGTTTCATACACTTGTTGCTTTTAATTTTCCAGTAATCCAATGGAAGAATACTTTTTTGTTGTTGTTGTTTTGTTTGATAACTGTCAATTTTGTTTAAATTTCTGGATTCTTCATGTGGCAAAGAAAAATAATTTTTAACCACTACATCTTTGGGGGCCGACTGGCTGGACAATAGCTTGTCAGGAAAGGACCTGAGGGGTGTGGTGGACATCAGATAGAACAACAGCCAGAAATGTGACACTACAGCAAAGAAGGCTAAGGGTATCCTGAACTGCATAAGATGTGAGGCCAGCAGGCTTGAGAGAGGTGATCCTGCCCTTCCTTCTGCAGCAGTGTGTCCAGTTCTGGGCTCCCCACTATGAGAGAGACATTGAGTTACTAGAGAGAGTCATCTTGCTTGGAGATGTTCCAAGGTACATGGGCATGGTCCTGGGCACCTGTCTCTATGTGCCCCTGTATGAAAAGGAATGTTAAACCAGGTGACCTCCAGAGGTCCCTTCCAACCTCACCTGTTCTGTGATTCTGTTATACATATGAGAAACATCATTTGGAAGAGACTTGTGCAGGATCACACAGGTCATGATACAAAGTTTAAACTTGATTTAGAGAAGTATAAGCTAGTGTTTTGAGTATCTTGAGGTTTGCCAATGTAGGGTTTTTCGTATGTAGGACTAGATACCTTGTAAAATTTTATTTGAACCAATAATGTGATAAGAACTTTCTCTTCACAGTTTGTTACAATTCTTGTCTGAAAAACGTGAGCTAGATACCTGAAAAGAGAATTAAAAAATTAAATTAAATTTATAACAGTTGGCTCAACTTTTAATGATTGACATGATTTGGCCTCAGCTTAGTTTTAGAAGGTTTAGATTTTCTTTGGAACTCACTCTTTTGATGGTCCATACTTCACAGCATATGAAAACAATAACATACCAGATGGTAGAACTTTATTTTATAACTATTGTTGACCTTACTTTCAACTCCCAGTGTTTGCTACAGGACAATCCCACCACTCTTCACCAAGATAACAAGTGCTGGAAGTTGGACCTGCACACTGCACTATGGTCGTTTCACCTTAGTGTGTATAAACTTTACAGTGTGTTTATATAGAGATTATGGAAGCTGTGTGATACAGACCATTCACATATTATGAGCAGATTCTGATGCATTTCAACTCCAGCAGTTCCTCAGTAGACACAATCCCACCATACTCAGTGGGGCTCCTGTTAGAATGATTAAGTATGATTCAACATGAGGAAAGGCACTGGGAGCTGGACCTCAGTTTTCTACACTGCAGGTAAACATAATAAAAGATATTTTGTTCATTTTTTTTAATTTATAGTGATCTCAGTACAACACGAACTGCAATATCTTACACAAGTACTACAAGTTCTGCAAGTAATGGTAATTTTCTTCCCAGCACTGCCCTTCTACAACTCCCATCACACCAGTGGGTCCTATTTATTTCAATGGACAAATGTCCATTGCTTTAACAGAAACGGGTAATGCCTTGGGAGAACAAAACCCTAACTAAATTCTCAGTCATTTATGTTGTACTTTAGTGAAAGTTTTAACAATAAAAAAATAGATTAAACTATCACAGTATTTCAATTTCCCTCTAAATTACTGTCTTGAAAAATTATTTTCCTTTCAGTTTCAGTTTTGAACAGAACAGCTAAAACTTCAACTATGTCAGAACTTTTTGATGTTGTGTCTTTCCTTCTAAATGTTTCTTTCATTAAACTTTTTGTCAAAAAATTGATGACTACTGATGCCTACAACTGCAGTTAAATCTAGGATGTGGTCTCATTCTTCATGGGGATTTCAGGAGATACATAACCCAGAGGGCTTCCCACTCTAGCTCATGCTCATTTATCATCTCCCTGTCTCACACAGACAGTGATCTTGCACATTATCCAATTTAAACATCCATTTAGAACCAATCTAATTTTTATGCCTTGCTAACCTCAGTACAAAGATTGTGGTTAAATCTAGGAAGATGGCTGAAACCTAATAAGGGTATTCAGTGATAGAGTCAAAAACTTAACTAGATACCATTGTAGAAATGACCGTAGCAAATTAAAAACACAAAACAAATGTACTGCTTTTTTTTGCCATGACAAAAAGTTTTGTTGTAATGTGTTAAGGATGTCAATATTGTCTTTTAATGGAGTTTGGGGAATTCAAACAAAACAAAAGGCTAAGGGCTATTTTGTGGTTTTAATTTGCCAGTAGGAATGATTTGGCAAACAAATGTAGTATAAAAAGAAAAACTGTCATATTAGGACAAATACCACATTGCAATGTCAGACCAATGTTTTGCTATTAAGTGAAGATAAATGCTGTACTTCAATGTCAAGCTAACATTTTGTCATTTGATATAAGATGTAAAGGCAACTAAACTTTAATGTGCAAGTAACAAACCATTCTCAGTTAGGAAAAGTACAATATTGTCAATGTTATACTGAAATTGTGGCAATAGGGCTAGAATGACTCCTAAATTTGTTGCATATTTCAAACATGTAACGCTCTCTTGTAAGGCTGTGCTTTATTCTGTAATAGCTATGGTATTACTGTGGGGATATTGTGAATAAAAGTGACTTTTGTATCAGTTTGGGGTTTTTTTTTTCTCTCTGGGTTGTTATTTTGGGGGGGGCATTTGGACTTTAGAGTTCAATTTTCTTTAAATTTTGCATGTTGAATCACACCAGCAGTAAAGTCATTTGCAAAAAGACCAAAGACACATTTAGGACTTATTTAGGAATTTTGGCACCTTAACCCCTGCAGGTCTAGACAAAACAATTTTAACTTTTATTCAATATCAGCATCCAAAAGATAAATTTCATAAAAACCTTTTGTAACTATTTTTTTTTAATGAGAAAGTGTTGGTGAGAGTTTGTTTTTTTTTTTAACTAATGACTTATTTCCCACTGAATTCTGCATTTAAAAGGAGAACCCCTAAATTACTGGGAAATCACTTCAGACTTACTGAATTTTCTCAATATTTAGTCTGTTGGAGTTTTTGCAATTATCTCCAAAGAAACCTAAGACTTTCAGAAAGTTTCTTTTATATGGAGACAAGCCTGTGGTAACTTATACTCATCCTCAAACACGTGTACTGTGAGGCACTGAACTTACCACCCCACTGATTTTGAAGGCACAAAGATAACATCAAGTCTAAGTCTCTGCAAGGCTGACTCCAGTGGTCTTTCATACTGGTTTCCTATTCAGTACTATTACACCTTCCTTTTGACAGATTCACAGCTCTTTCTAACTCTCCTTAAGGCCGAATAAACTGAGTCTGCTAACAGAGATATCTAAAAGAAGCTTATATTATTTATGAGAAATTTATACCTGTTTCTATTATCGAGGCAATGTAAACTGCCATCCGTGCTTGCACCAGTATTTCTAGTTTCAGGCAAAGAAATAGAAAATATAAGTAGATACACCTGTACAAAAAGTGACCATGCCATAAACATGTATTAACAATATTAGTGGAGCAACTCTGTGTTCAGAAGTCCATATAATAATCATCTCATTTCTCAGTCTGAAAGATACATCTAATATGTAAGTATGAAACAGTAGTCAGTGTTGAGAAGGCTTTTATTTTACTTGATCTTTAGCAGTAAGCCAGGTGTTAAGTACTGAAAAATGAAACAAGTTAGACTTTATTATTATTTTATGTTCATTTTCAGATAGTCAAATGTGAAGGTATTTTTAATGGGTGCCTCATTTACATATTCTATGAATACGTATAGATACAACTTCATATTTGAAAAGGGAATAAAAATCTTTTTTAAAACATGAAAAATACCCCGCAGTTTAACTGGTAGAACCCCACTTATTATGTTCTGTGGACAGTAGAAACCTACAACACATACAATTACATATAAATATAGGGTACTTCTAATTGCATGTTCTTAAAACACACTTTATTAAGAAGAATAAAATAATTTCACATATTTTGATACTTGACAGAGCTTATACTTTCTAATGGTCTTGAGATTTAACACTTTCAAGTTTTTGTTTTGTTTTGTTTTTTAATAATCACTCATAAACAAGGAAATCCATGACACATACATATACGTAGCAAGACAAGAGCAGCTTCACCTTAAGGGGATACTAGAATTTCTGCAATTGTATGAGTTGTGTATGTTGATGACATTTTTTAGACAGGGTTATACATTAAGTAATAGTGAACTCTAACTTTTCGGAGTTAAGTGGAATTTAATCACCCAACCTCTGGATTTTTGGGGAGTTGAGCAATTAATTTCTATGAACCTCTGAAAATTTGGGGTTAAAAGGGTCTGACAAACATAAAAATAAGGAAATTCAGAATGATGGGTGACCCCAAAAGATTTGGAATTTGGCTAAGCTATGGACAAGTGTCTAGAAGTTCAGATGTTTATCTGATCCTCTGGAGCCTGCCCCGTCGGACTGAAGTCTTGCAGGAGGATGGTTGCTTTTAAAGTTTCTATCACTTCTGCTTCTGGTCATTGCTGCATATAGCCCCTAAACTGTCTTTGTTTCCTGTTATATTCCTTGTATTTATATCTGAAAAAGTGAATTGAAGGGAATGTATTTTGCAGGAATAGTCATATTTTCCAATTTAATCAGTCATTTTCCTTCCTTTCTATGACTGCATGGAAACTTCATAAAACTGCATAAAATGAACTTTAGTAAGTAATTTAAAATCACTAATTACCCGAAGAAAAATGAGTAATAGCATAAAATTAGGACATTGTGTTCTGAGTAGAGAGCAGGCTTCAAAACATGCTGGAAGGGCACTTTGGCTATATCTTGAAGAACTGGCTTGGGATTAATCATATTAAAATGTTTCAGTTGGTGACCTGAACACAGGGGGTAGAAGTTTTCTTTTGGAAACTGCTCATGTCATGAAACTGGAATTACTGGTATAATGGTGGAAGAAGTATTGTTCAGGGAGAAACTGTCTCTGATCTGTAGTGAAAGGTTTAGAGTGAATGTATTTTATATGCAAAATTCCAAAGTGTTGTTTAAACTTAAGGACCACAATGAGAAAAGAGAAAAGTAGTATATAAAAAAAAATTGGATGGAATTTAGAAAAAATGGTCTTAAACATCAGGGCAATGAGGTCTTGTAACAACTCTCCCAGAGAACATTGGAGGCAAGAAACAGACCTGCTGTCAAGAGAGACAGAATAGAAATTTCAGGGAAATAGAAATTTTGATTGTCGTTGATTACAGACAACAAGAGTCAGGGGCCCAGAAAATGGAGTTTCTCCTCCATTTTAAAACTATTCCTATTAATTCATGAAACATATGCATATGTTTTAAAATGTGAAACCTGCTGCTAGAGTTAAACTCTAGTGAACAGATGGAAGTGGACAATCAAACAAATAATTTAAACACACTGAAATATTTTCCCTCATGTTTGGAATAACAAGGAAAGAAAATGTTGCTGTCTTTAACTGTAATATAAATCACTGTATTCAAAACCCATTAGTAACTATATAAACTACAAATATAATCTGTCTTATCTTAAATGTCCCCTGCTTTTCATATTTGATGATTGTTAAACTTTTTCAAATAACCTCTGGGACTTTATTTTTTCTCCTTAGGGATACAGCTCTCAGAAATGCAGAACACACAGACATAATCTAGGAAACATTTAAACTCAATTTTCAAAACATGAATTAATTTCCAGAAAGCACACTGAACCTGATATGAAGCCTGTGTGTTAGGCTACATGTTAATCAGGTCTCTACATTTCAACGGCTTGTGGCAAAAGAACATTGTGATTTTTTTTTTTCCCTTTTTCTTATTTTGTTCTACTTTCTCTCCCCAGGTAGTTATGTTTTACAGAATTTACATCCCATCATAGGATCTCAGTGTCAAAGTTTCACATCTGATTACTATCCTCTGAAGACTTACATCAGTTATTTAAAGAGGAATTTTCCCTTTTCTATCTGAATGAGATATAAGTAAAGCTATAATAATCAACCATGCTTTTATTTATAATATTGTTGAAGAATGACATAAGGAGGTAAAAGCTTCAAAAACTACTGTCATTCTGCCTTTATTCATTCATACCATCCCCTGCAGAGATCATACTCAAGAGAAAACATTTTAAATTTTCAGATTTTAGTGCTTTGAATCAGGCACATCAAGAGAGAAAACACTGATTTGTGACGAGAATTGGAAGATTTTCTGGTTTTCCTGCTTGTCTAGCTTATTCTTTGGAATAAAAATGAACTTCACATCAGTCTCTGACTTTGATGTAGTAGACCTCCTTAAAATATAGTACCGTAAGTACCATTTGTTGATGTTGCAACTTTATGATACAAAATAGTGCTTTAATATTAATGACAGATCCAATGAATGACACCTATCTATGTGTTTGTATTGTGCCTGCTAGGAATTCAACACCCTTAGGGGCTCTGGGTGCCCACAGTCATTCCATTAGGACTAAGCCCACCTGTACAGATGCTGAGTTCTTGAAAATGCCACTTCTTTAAAAACTGCATGGTAGGAGCCTGATCTCTCATCCCCATTTCTTTTCTACTTAGTGCATTGCTTCTACAAAATGTTAAGTGCTCTCAAATCTCCAGCACTCATTAGATTTTGACCTTAAGTGCCTGTATTGTTGTTGAAACATTTTTGGCTGAGACAAGATTAGTGTCTATTGGAGTTGGTTATCTAAATCCTAAGGTAAGGCAAATTCTGTTAATTAAAAACTGTTGGTTTACATTTGCCACACTGTGTTTCATGCAATTATTTTTCAGTGAGATGGAGTAATATGCAGAATGGAAAATAAGATGCAAAGAGATAAAATATTATTACAATACAAATTTTACATTAGAAATGACAAATTGGAATCTTTTCCTGACAATTTGCAGAATATATATTTTTTGTATAGTTCAAACATTTGGTTAAATGGGTAAAGACAAAATAATAAGATAAAATAAAGACAAAAATACTGTTCAGAGAAATATTTTGGTTCTAGATTTATTATAGTGACAATCTTTTAGCATTGTTGTTAGTGTAACTGTTGTTATTCACTCCATCAGTTTTAATACCTGTGGCAGAAATATCATTATTTTTCATCTGTTAGGAACTTGTGAATCAGCTTGCAGATTTGCATATTTGCTCAAAATTAGATTAGTCTTTATTTATCAGCAAAAAAAAGCATTGTCTTCAATAAAATGTACATGGGTCCTCTTTATGATTCGCTCTTAGTAGGAAGATGGGATACTGTGAGGTTGTCTAAAAAATGAGCAAGTACTAGAAAACTCAAAAGAAAAACCATCTTGCTCTCATCAGGATTTTGTAGTACATTCTGGGTCACCAGCTTCTAGATGAGCCTGACAAACACAAACTCTTTGCCTGCATGAGCCTCTGGAATGCTTATTTTGCATTTCATTTGTGAATAACCTGTACAAGAGACCATGGAATATAGATTTTGGTAGTTAACAGAACCCAAGTGAACAGAGTCCATTTCTGAGGCTGTCAGATATCTGCCTTCTCCCATGTGGGCTTTACATTCGGGAAGAAGAGAAAATAGAATCTCTTGTCAGTCTTCTGTTGTATTTGTGCCAGACACCTGATATTTGCACCAAGTTCACGTTTATATGTTTTTGTACATATAAAAGGATTCATTCCTTTGTGATAAAGTACTCTCAGAAAACAATCTGGAAAGGTGTAAACACAGGTCTACGTTTAAGCATTTTTACATAGACACATTGAATCAATGGGATAACTTGATGGGAGTCAGATCTTAGTCCTTACAACTTTGTGGCCTCAAATATTCTATACAGCTTTAGTGGCTCTATAGATCAAAATAATTTTAATTTTACAAGAGAAAAACGAGCAACAAAAGCAAATTTCTACTTAATACCCTATGCTAAGAAATTTCTTACAAGTTGAATTTCTTACCAACAAGTTGAATAAAATTAGGATCTTATTCCATCTTGTCTCTAGACTAGAATTTTGTCCTCAGATACAAGAATCTGCTTTAGTTTTACACCAGCAAAAAATTAGTTTTATGCTGGCTGTTTGCTGCAAACACTCATGCTACATCATCATCTGATGCATCTGAAAATTTGTTCACTATTTTCTTAGAAACTAGTCCTAAAAAATTATTTAAAAGAAGTCAATTAAAGACATGACAAAGAAGTATTTTAAAGACATATTGAAGACAACATGACTATAGTATTGTGGCATATTAAAACCAGAACCGAACGAGGTAAACTTTGTGTAACATAACCCCAGACTCCGGAATCAAACCTTATCTCTGTTCATGCCTCTCTAGTGTTTATTGTGGTGACATCTTCCTAAGCCAGATATAAGCATTACAAAACTGTTTCATTCTCAGAATAATGCAGCACAATGAAATTTTAGCTTCTAAATTGTACTGGGAACAAGAGAAATTCCAGAACAGCAGTTTCTTCATTTGATTAATCTCAAGTGAGCAAAGCATAATGATATTTATAATTGCAAAAAATTAATGAGCTAAAGCTCTGCAAACTGTATCATTTCACCTTTTACATGCCTCTCTATTATGCTATTTGGAATGCCTAGAATGAGGCATGTTAAGTGGAGGTTCATTTAGTTATTCAACTCCTTTCTCAGTGGAAAGCGATCACTTTTGCCTTGCACAATTGATGATTTAATTCAGATCCCCTTCATAGCAGTTTTCTGATATTTTTATTCTGTTCCTTCTTAGCAAAATATATGTACAATGTGAGTTACACTTCATGAACAGATAGATTAATAGATTAGAAGACAAGAGTTCTCTGTCCACACAGATATTTATATCTGTAATTTTATCTATATTCAATGTCTGAATTTAAAAAAAATTCTTTCAGTAATTTGTGAAAAAAAAATGAATTTAGTCAAAATATGTACTTTAATCTTGACTGTTTTTTGTTTCTCTAATACTGGTTGAAATAAACAGTGTACTCTGAACTTCAGAAACCTTTCCATTAAATGCTGTCAAAAGTGATGCAATTTAACAAACCAGTTTCAACAAAACAACATATTTTCAGGAAAAACTCTTATATTCTCCGACCAGGTTTGCTAGTGAAAAACACCATTTAAATTTATTTTTCTTTAATATCGCATACGTCCAAACTATTCTTTTCTACTTTATGTACATTATCCTTCCATTTGCCGCTAAAATCAGATGTAGAAATAAATAGATTGTGTTACAGAGAAGGTCCTGTTGCAGTATATCAGTCTTGGAGCAGGAAGTACCAGAAATATTGTGAGACAGACGATTCTCAGGATTGTCAGTGCAGTTTTGCAGGCCCAGGGGGGATCTCATTGTTTAGATAAGCCATTTAAGGTTTGTCCAGAACCAGACTTGGGTCATTTAAGAGTTCAGCAAAAAAACTTCTGTTACATGAGCAATTATTGTTGTACTCCTGCAATCTTATCTCTGCACAGAGATTTGGCTAATGTGCTTGAAGGTTAAAAAGAAATTCTAATGATAAAATTTGTACTGTGTGTACAAAGTCTCTACGCTACGGTTAAAATACCCATTTAAAAAAAACCTGTGAGACTACAGGCTATGAAGGGGCCAAAATTTTCTGCAATGTGATAGATAAATAAAAACCAGTCATTACAAAAGCCTGCCTGTTAATTTGCTTTCATATGTATCTCTGCAATGCCTGATATAGCCTCTTATTTATGCAGATACCTCTTTTCCATATTGCATACTTTAGGGCAATGTGGCTGACCCTTTAAGGCAGAATGGGAGCATTAGTGAAATACACTTTATCTTTTGAGAAACATGGAGGGAAGATTAGGAAATACCTCTGGAATGGTTTATGTTTCGATCAGGTGCATTTGCAGACACATCTCTTATCCCTCCCCAAAATTACAGAAGGATTTACAAGTCTTACTGTGAAAGTGGTGTCAAAGACATCTCTAAGTCAGGAAAGACATTCTTCAGAGCTTCAATCCATCTGTTGAGAGCTTTCTTGGCAGGCAGCTCTCATCACAACAAGGTGTTCAAAGAGAGGGATTTGCTCTGAACTGGCAAGTTGTAGTGATGCTTCACAGGCATCATATGAGTTGTAGTAAAGTATCTTGGGATTTAAATGAAATGGCATTGCTCTTCCTCATAAGTGGCAAATTTAGGGGACATGCTATTGTTCAAATACAGCATAAGGACATACATGTCCTCTGAAGAGACTTTGTGCACTGTCCTGAATATAATACATTTTTGAATGAACTCAAGCTTACCAAAAAGCAGCTTATTTTAATCTACTTGTTTGTCTTGTAATTTTATGATGATGATTTGGTTTCATTATGCCGAGATTCATAGCTGGAATATCTATATATGCATAACAGGTACATAAAACACATGTATATAATGGCTTTTTTTTTTTCTTTTTTTCCTGCTCTTATTGCTACAGCTATGCAATGGAGAAGTGTGAGAAATAGAACAGAATAAGTTAGAGTATTTGTTAATCTCTGTGCTTTCTTGCAGTGTTGGACATTGGAAGGGAGAAGTCTTACAATGGGAATACTCACAGAGCTCCATCTGATTTCTCCAAAATTGCAGGAATCCTCCTGTCAGTACCTGCTGCAGAGGTGCAAAAAAAGCCAGTCATATCTGGGTAAAACTACCTCCCTCGTACTATCATCATCTGATTTAGTCCTCACAGACCTCCATCCTGCAAGAATATTTGAGATGTAGTACGTAAAGGATACTCAAAAATGATGATAGGCATGAGACAGTATGAATAATATACATCACCAAGGAGTTGTAATTGTCCAGGTCTCATCAGACTCCCACCACAGGTTTGATGTTACTCCCTTAGGCAACATAAACTGTTTTCAATGTAGTTCCCTGTACGTAATGGAGGCTGTGCTTCCAACAAAGGGAAATGCCATTCCAAGCACAGCGGAGTGGGGTCAGCTTGCCAGCAGAAAATGGACAGAACTTTTGAAAAGAGCTACAACAAAGTGGCATTAATTGGATGTGAAAAGTACTAGGAGATGCTTGAATTGTTGCTATTACTACCCAGAATTTCAAGACATGTTCACATAATTCAGGAGCACTGTATTTCACCACCTGCAGCTATTGCATACGTTCAGAAATTTTTGATTCAGCTTTTTAGGTTGCCCCTTGGGACACTGATTTTTTATGAACTGTGTAGATGGTGAATTTTACTGACATATCTAGTCCTGCTGATTTCAAGGATGCTTTTTTTGCTTCCCTAACATACAGTAGGAAAAATTTTGTCATAATCACAGTGGTCTAAAGGGTAGCTATAAAATAGATGGATTTTCAAACCAACCTTGTTCCTTAGTCTCTGAAGTTATACATGTACACTGAAGTTCTGCATAGCTGGGGTAGGATTTATGGAAATTTTGAAAATCTTAAAGATGGATGATTTTCAGAATTCTTCTGAGAGGGAGATATTAAAAAAAAAAAATTAGAAATTCTTTTGAGATTTTAACACTTAAAGCCAAATGAAGTAGTTCAGTGGTTAACTAAAGATAAAGAAACAGATTTTTAATAGAAATATATAAAAGGTTAAATATAATTATTTATAATTGTCAGTACAAAAAACTTTTAGAACTTTTCAACTACATTAATATGTTTCTTTTGAATTTATTTAGGTTGTATGGTTGTATTTAGACTGACTTTATGTCTATGTCTGGACTACATACCAGAATACATTCCTTGCAGGTGAAAATTATGGAGGTAGTCAAATTACTAAAAGGTACATTTTTGTAAAACTTGCATAGTAATATTTCTTTACTTGCTCTTCTCCAAGTAATCCTTTTCCCTCTGATGGCATGTCATGACAAAGAGAGTTCAACAAAGCACAAATATCTTATAGGAAAATAACATGTCTGGTTCCAGTGAACAAAAAAACCAAACCACTGGAGAGCTGGACTGAGATGAGGTTGCACCTCTTTACTTTAGCTTAATTGTTTATGGGAAAGTCTTGGGAAGGATAAGTTCGTAAGGAAATCTTTAAAAATGTTTTCTTCATTAAAAAATCTATGATATTCAATCCAAAACACTTTGAAGAATGTGTCAGTTTAAAGAAGTTTAAACAGGGTTAACTCCTTAGGGACAACTTTTTTTCAGAAATGACAGAAGTTTTTAAATCGTTGTTTACATACGAAGTCACTGCACGCATGTCTGGAAGGTTTTGTTTTCATACAAGTAAAAAGTAAAAACATATTTCACAGTCTTGAAGTTTATCATGAAAGATTAAAAACTAACAGCTGCTCAATTGCTGAAAAGCACTGATACTTCCTTCCCCTACAGTTCAGCTAAAAATGCACAGATAATGTAAGCTTTTTATAATTACAGTTCTATGATATATACTGTAATTATAAAGTGCTATGATATGCACTGTAATTATAGACCTATGGTAGTTCCTTTCTTCTCCATAACATGCAAGGGGTTATTTTATAGCTTTTTTGAATTTCTGTGCCAATTATACTACCTTTTTTTCTTTGTAAAATTCAGTAGCACAATTTTTAACACTATATGTATACTTCTACACTGACAGAAATTCCAGTTAACAGCTTTCCACATCCTTGAGAAAATGCTAAAAATTATTAGGCTTTGATATTCTAGCTACTTTTTCAGAAAATTTCCTTGATTTTTCTATTGTAGGTCAGTGCTCCATGTTTCATCCATAGTCTTTTCCATAGCTCATTGTCCCTAAGCAGCATTCTTTAGTAATAGTGTTAATTTTAATTTAGTGTTTTGGGTTTTTTTTTTCCAAATAGTTTGTTTACTTATGTAAGGGGAGAAGTAGAAGCCTCTTTTCAATTTTTAAAATGAAAAGAAACCTATAAGTCTAGTGGAGGTCTAAAGTCACATAAACTAGGTTATAAGGAACTTTCTCCCAGATGGGGAATCTGTTTTCCCTGCTCTAAGTTTTCACCACACCTGTAAACTGACAGCTTGTGACTCTTACCAGACACAGTATCAACCTATCAATCACTGTTTGCTTTTGTTAATTAAGAGCAGATGGAAGTGCTAAAAAAAAGTATGTAGCTGTTGATGAAGTGGAAGGTAAAGGATCCCATATTGAATGAGTTACATACTTCATGTACCTGTGAGTACATGGTCTAGAGCTTATTGGAAAATACTGTTTCATTTACTAAGAATTAATGGATTTGCTATTTGTCCACAGCATATTTGGCTTTGCATTAAAAAAAAAAAAAAAGGACAAAAAATTTATTACTTTTGGTTGAAACTTAAAAAACTTCATTCCATCAAATTAAAAAAAAAAACCAAAAACTTCAGGTTAAGCCTGCATTGGGCTCTGTAAAGTGAATGAGCTCAGGTTAATACTGAATGAAGTCCACCTGCACCAGTCAGGCTTCCTGGTCAGGTATGACCTATCATACGTTCCATTTGCTCTCCTGACTGTAGTATGCACATCAGGGTTTTGGGGTGCTGGTAATGTCTGACCTTCCAGATATTAGGGAATTTTCTCCAACAGTTTTCAGATTGCCTTGGAAGTGATCAGTACAAAATATTCAAGTTGCAACTTTCCTCACCATGGCCTAAACCCTGGATCAGGAGAGACAAGTCCCTCAACTACAGTAGCATTACTTCTACAAGAAAAGATGAGTGTCTCTGGTTACATAGGGAAATGACAGTTTATTTTCAAATAAAAAGAACATAGTACACAGTTCTACAGAAAAGAAAATCTCACCAGAAAGAGCAGTGGATGTTCAGCAATACAAATTCCTTCTCTGAGTTCATAAACACACTGAGACCTCAATATCTAGCACCCTTCCAAGAGCCAGATGCGAAGTCATGTTAAGAGTCAGCTCAGCTCAAAGCAGAAGTCAGCATCTACATCCAAAGCAATGCAAGATGGCTTTGCTCAAACTAGACTTTTAACCACATGGGTCAAATGTTATCTTAACTTTCAGACCACATCTGTCTTCTTTTCTGCTCTGTTTTGGGCTTGAAATGCCTTTGGAAAGCACACTTGCTTTCTGGTTTTCAGCTAGAATCAGAATTGAGTCATCTGTGTTTCAAAAAGTCTACTTTCAAGACAGTTTCTCCAAGTTTTGAACTTAAAAGTAATTGAGGTTATTTGTATGAAAGATTGGTAAGTAGCTAAAACCTTTCCCAGCTTCTCTTTCCTGAATACAAGCTCTAAAAGCATTGTTAATTATTACTATGCAAGTATAAATGCATGAACACCACCAGCTTAGTTTTTAAGAGCTCTGTTTCAAAGGGTTATTTTTAGAGTTTGTGTACTGTACCCTTTTGATATCCTGGTTTAAAAATAAAAGTTTTTAACAATAATCTATGCTATTGGAAAACAGAAGTTTCTAAAGAATGAAAACTTCTAGGAATGTTGTCATCGTATCATACTATTTCTAAAGAGTATGTTAATATAAAGTGGAAAAGAAAAGATTATAGAGATTAAGGAACACAGGATAGAATTTCAGCTACAAGGGAGAAAGTTGGAAGAACAGTCCTTTTGCCTGATTTTATTTAGCTTATATTATTCCTAAGTGAAATTTGAAAAAAGTATGTTGCTATCATTTAAAGGGATGAGAAAATATGTTAAATAGATGAACATGACAAGCATAAAATGAGATTAACTTTATGGTCACATTTTACTTATGATTGCTGACTCTGGGACACAACTTTTATCTTCTGTCTAATGCCTAAATTACACATTAAGATATATAGAACAACGTACAGAACTCTAACTCTTCGAGTAGTACTTCCTACTCAAAACTTCAGTAACATAGAAAAGCCTCAGATCTGTTTACATAAAATGTTGTCTCTACAAGTAGTTCTTATAAGGCAAATAACAAAACAACCAAAAAAGCAATCAGTTTTTCTTTCTCTATGCATCTGCTTTGAGCACAAATTGCAGATGACTCTCCCTGCGGCCAAGATGTGAGGAGCTTGCTGCTCCACATGCTAATTCAAACCCAAAAGGGGCCAAGCACCCATTTTGAGTCTCTTGTGAACACACTAACATGGGCTTAGCTCATATTTGGTTTATTTGTCTTTTTTTTTTTTTATTTGTCCTTTTTAATTAAATATGCCATCCAGATAAATGAAAAATTTCTCTTCTCTCTGTGTGGGAAAACTGAAAGTTGCAAAACATTTTTGAAATGCTGCTAGCTGTAGATAGAAGCCAGAATAGGCAGATGGGCTGTATTTTGCTTTGAAGGGCCCAAGGATGTATACAAACTCGTGCATTCCCTCTTTCTTGTGCATGCACTGAGGTCCATGGAGGTCTGGGCTGCATCTGAACTGTCTTGCTGACCCTTCCCCTCAGTCCCCACACCAGTGCTCTGAGCAGCTCTGAGATGACAGATCTTGATATTGACTACTTTCTAAAGAGATTGGGGCTACAGCTGAATTTTGAATCAAGCCCTTTTTCCTCCAGGATGTGCAGACACCAATGAATTTTCTGGGAAGCTCCAATAGAGAGTGCTCAAGATGAGGTTGAATTTTGGCCCCGTGGGGCAGCCTGTGAGGTTAACCCTGCACCAAGGAGTCCCAGTCCAGAGCCTGTGTCTGAAACCACCACACATGCACAGGCAAATGCAGAGAACACTGGAATCAGTAGCTTTCTAGTTTTCTTCCCAGCGGTCTTCTAAGTTTCTTGGGTCCTTCCAAATGCAAAGCAAAAAGCATGTTTGAAACCTCTTATATTTGAGAGATGAGAAAATTATTGCAAGCTGAAGGTCTGCATGTGGCTTCCTAAAGTACATCATAAGGAGCTGAGTACTTTGAAGGATGGGTTTGAGGTCACACTGTTAGTGCTGCAGAAGGTTGGTCTCTGAGCTCTCTCTCCAGTTATTTGATCATTATGCAGTGTATTACAGTGGAGCAGAGTAACAAAATGTTGAACAATATTTAAAAAAATATTTAGGTATAAATCATGAGCAGGTACTTTACGATAAACTTGTTTCATTTTACTTCCCATGCATGGGAAGATTTATTCACATACATCCCAGAAGATGAATGATCTGTGATATGTGTAAAACTCAAAACTTGTCTCTGAGTTTAAAAAGTGCTTTAAGCTGTCCTCTGTCTACAAGGGGAAAAAAAATATAAATCTAGCTATCTTTCAACATGAATCTCATGCTTCAGTTCATGCCTTACGGGAATACACGCTCAGCATTTCAGACCTGAGTCCTCCAAGTCCACAATTGCTGCAGGAATGTAAGAAGTATCTATAATCCAAATACTGATTGAATCTTTTTCATATGGCAGATCCTTAGCCAAAAAACTACTGATTTCCAGTTTCTCAAAACCGGCATGTTAAGGTATTAAGGTGTTCACAAATGACAATTTTTCTCCTTATAAAAACTCCCTAAACTGAAATCACTCAGTGCTGGCAGGGAACAATTGTTTCTACACATAATGTGATTTCACACTGCATTAATTCATGTTCAGCATTTTTTTCCTTAGAAATGGGTCTTTTTAATATGCTCGTTCTCTTATGCCTTTAAAGACAACCAGAAAGTGTTGTCTCCAATCTCCTGTACAGGCATGAAGGGTAAGGAAATGAATTAATCTTAGGCTGTCTTGTGGCATACTATCAGGCTTATTGCACAATAAAATGTAGTATATGGTGTCTTCTTCCCAAGCTGAAGTTTACCTTTTTGAGAGAAGGGCTACAAAGGCATAACCTGAGAATAAAAACTTCAAGACTTATTTCCTAAAGGGAAGAAAAAGAGCATTTATTTTTACCGCTTGTGTGGAAACATGGATGAGTGGAAAATACATGAAAGCTGGGTAGAATATGTAGAAAATCTGCTTCTTATTATCGTTGATTTTAAATTGCATCCTAGTTCTATAGCATAGGTGACACTCAACTGTTTTCTTCTACTTGCAGGAAAACTAGGAGTGGGATTTATTTCTGACTTAATAAAAATTTTACTCTTCCAATGTATTCTTTCCAGCAAAGCAAGTCTATGAAAATGAACATTTATTTCTATAATATTAAACTCTTGTTTTTCTACTAGTCATTCTCTTAGCACTGTTAGATGATCACACTTTTACTCATTTTATTTCTGTATTTGATGCAATCATCCTTTTGCTATGGAAAACACTGTGTATTCATACATTTGGTTGCATCTCGGAAAGTCAAGTGCAGCCCATGACTCTGAAAAGACCATAATTGTAAGATTGCCCGAAGACTCCAAATTTAGGCACCAGCTCTTCTGTCTAGAATCAAATGTGGATTTTTCTAGGAAAAAAATCATTGTATCTGAGT
Source organism: Phaethornis superciliosus (assembly GCA_023637945.1). NCBI lineage: Eukaryota > Metazoa > Chordata > Aves > Apodiformes > Trochilidae > Phaethornis > Phaethornis superciliosus. The sequence goes on from JAJQWJ010000002.1 coordinate 18,121,700, forward strand.
TGCTTAGGAGCAGCCAAACATACACTGAATTACTGAGAGGCGGCTCAGAGACTGCAGGTCTGCCGGATACTTGGGATCTTTAAACAGTTAACAGACTCCTCAGCCCTGCAGGGTTCAGTGCTAGGTGGGCTCAGCTCCCCTCCTTTTCCTGATTTCACTGCTCAGTGAGAACTGCTGTGGGAGACATTGGCTGTGATCCTCATCAGCAGACAGCAGTACCTGCCAGGCTAACAACAGGGTTCACTTCACAGGCTTGCAGGCAAACGTACGCTTTTTATCGGGCTAACATGTACACCCTGCTGGTGGTGACATTTAATGTCTTCAGTGCTTTCAAAGTTTTAAAATAATGCACATGGCTTGTTATGAGAGATCTCTGGTTGTTTTCCATTGCTCACAAAGTGAGGCATACCTACATTTCTGTTAGATTATGACACTAGCAGCGTTGCTCACTCCTGGCAAGATTTACCTATGCAAGGGGAGAGTTTGCTGACAGTAGGCTGTGTAGTGTTTAATAGAAGTGGTGAATCCTCCATGCCAGGATATTCCATGACTTACCTTATATTAGCACTTGTCAAAAACTTCTGATTTATTTAGCTGTGAAGTAGACACTACCCCCATTGTAATGTATTCCACATATGTAAAACATTTCAGAGTGATTTATCTGCAAAGTGGAGAGTTGGTGTCTTGAAATTGAAGGGTTTTTAAATATTTTGCATCTTTATTAGAATTAGGTATGAAAAGCAAGTATCTGGCTGTAGCTGCATAAATATTATCAGAATCTTGAGAAATCATCTTCCTGGTGGCTGTATAACACTGCCACGCAGGAGGCTGTATGTGGTGGTAAAATAGGTGTCATTCATTTAATGTTAACATTAAGAAGCAGCTGAGCTCTTGTTTCTGAATAAGGTAGTTAAAATAACAGAAGTCATTTGGAGGATACAAGCCATATTCAAGGTGGATTAGAGTAGTACAAAGGATCTCAAAAAATTTCATTAGAAAGCAGAAGTTATTCAACTGGGACAGACAATCCCTCCAGCAAACTGTCATTCCCTGTTCATACTCAGCAGGTAGTAGAACAAAACAAGCAGTAGATGAAGCATACCTGCAGGGTCCTTCCCTCTTCCCCAGAATGAGATAATCATCTAAAAATAAAAGAATGCAAAATTGCTCTTTTGTTCACTGAAAGTAACTGTTTATTTATTTTTTTTTAATTTTGTTGTGTCTTTTTTTGTCATTGATTAAAAAAAAAAACAAAACTGAATCTGGTTTGTTTCCATTTCCACTGGTCCATCAGTCACCTTGATTTCTTTCTGATCTCATCTTAAACCTGACCATGTCTTCACCCTGTGCTTTTGTGTGTGCATGTGCACAGATGGAAACCAGTATGCCAAGAAAACCAGGCCTGGCATCACCTTGAACTGAGATTAGGACAAGAGCCTGAGAGTATGAGCCTGAAAACAAGGCTGTCTAGCCCAGAGCAGGGCTTTGTAGACTTTACAAGATATGTCTACAGAAGGAAAAGTCTGAGGCATCACATTACTGCAGCTCTCAGCACTTAATTCCACTGTACTTTTTTCATTCAACTGTTCTGGCCACCTTTGCCTGAAATTCAACTCTTTCTACTATATATATCCCAGGCACTTTATTTCTGCCACTTGAAATAAATGTTGTTCAGGATATTAAAAATAAATATTATTTTAGAAAATGTAAAGTTTTCCAGGATCTCATTGCAAACCACAGTCACTTGTGAATATGTAGGGGTTGGGTGATTTATTATACTTGCCTATAATCAGTCAGAAATTGTAAAATTTTTAAGAGGAACCTGGGAGGTATTAATTTGAAAAGAAATATATTTTAACAAAAATAATAATTTTAATAATTTAAAAATAAATATATAATGTTTTTGTACAAGATGATAAAATGTCATCTTAAAAGTTTTTGTAAGCATGAACTTCTTATGACAAGAAGTCCTACTTATGATACTGGCTGCTTTTTGTTGTGTAAGGCAGAGCAAGTATCAGCAGTGATACTGAGTCATCAAAAATAATATGATAAATAGAATGCTAAAATAAATTTAGGGAGAGAAAAAACACTAATCTCTGTTCAGGGTTTAAACTCTTCTTCTAACATCAATCCAATAAGGCACAATTCACAAAAATGATCAGAGGGCCAGAGCACCTGTGTTGTGAAGAAATGATGAGAAAGTCGGAGTTGTTCAGCCAGAAGAGAAGGCTTGGGGAGTCCTTATAGCAGCTTTTCAGTAGTTAAAGGGGACTCAGAAGAAAGATGAAGATATATTTTTATTAGTGCCTGTTGTGATAGGACAAGGGTTAATGGTTTTAAACTAAGAGAGGGTAGATTTAGACTAGGTATGAGAAAGAAATTATTTTACAGAGGGTGGTGAAACACTGGAACTGGTTGACCAGAGAGGAGCCCCATCCATTCAAGTTCAGGTTGGATGGGGCTTTGAGTACATTCTGTGATTCTAGGGAATAGGAGAATCCTGAAGGCTGCAATTGTGTTTGTTTGAATCAAAGCAGCCTTGATTGAATGGAGATGTCTGTATGAAGGACTTTGTTCAGACTTGCATCTTCTGCTCTTCAAGTTGCAGCTTTTCAAGAGTCAGAACCAGAGGACAATAACAGTATCTTTTGGCCTAGAAATACTAATCTCCTTTACTCATGGATAGAGGTCTGGAAAGAGGGGAAGGAAGTAAAAGCAGCCTTTGATGGTCACAAAAATACATAAATGTGCTCTGTCATCTAATTATGCATCCAGAGGCCTGACTTAGAGCATCCATTTTCTCAAGGCTTGGTCTTAGTGTTCTATTCAATCATTTGAAAGACTTCAGTTTTATACATCTCTGTCATCTTTCCAGAAAAACATGCCTCTCTGAATGAAGGTTTTGAGATCTAAATCCTTCATTCCTATGAAGGATTATGATCACTATGTAGTTCCTTTTTCATTGTTCATTCCCTTACCTGTCAACTCTATGTGGACTGTTGCCATGCTTCATCCCTGCTTTCTGCTTCTCCAACATAAATACATTTAGGCCTATTATTTTAACTTATATGAAGGTCATGTTTATTTTTCATCTTTCAGGAAGCTCTAGATGCCATAAAGTTCCAGAATACTTACTGCAGCCTGGCTGCTTACAGACAGCTTTTCTCATCCTTGGTACCTCTTCACATGTACAGCCCAAAGAATCCTTGGTTATTCATTCAGCTTCAGTAGTACTTCAAAAGTATTTTGTAGGATTATTATTTCTGTCAAAAATACTCATGTGCTGCACTAATTTTCTGAGGTTTTTTCCTTCCTCTGTACCGCATAGAATTTATTCCCCCCGGCCCCCCAAGATTTACAGTTATTTAAACAAAAATTTCACTTCCCTTAGCCCTTCACTTTCCAGCTAGTATGAACACCTTTTCCAGTTCAGTGCTGTCTCAGAAATTCATCCATCTCTACACTACAACTTCCAGATGGACACAGTCAGTAAGGCAAATTGCCAGTCATGCTGTCTCTTCCAGTGTGATATTTCTTCTTTAATATAATCCTTTATTTGCTCCTTTAGCCAGTTCTAAATCTACATTTATATCTTTAATAATTCAGATTGGCTTGGGGAAATATGTCAAGCTAGATTTTTTTGGCAAAGAATATAAAATGCTTTATTAAAATTTAATTCTAACACACTACATTCATATAATTCTGTGGTATTTTAATATCTGAAAATCACTTTATCAGGCAAATGGGCTTTTTACTCCACAGATGAGTACTTTTTGCCCATTCTCTTCTATATTTTTTTCCTTCAGGAACTTTTACATTATTTTACTTCATTTCAACTTATTAGTTGATAAAGACTGCTGTCCTTTCCTGTTGAGGATCAGTGCACTTTTCTCAGTATTTTTGAAACCTACATAGTTTGCAATATCACTTGAAACTTGAACTATTGATAATTTAGTTCTTTGTTTGCTTTCCAAAGCAACATGAAAAATAAATCAGCCATATGTGTATCTTATGCACTGCATGAGGTTTATGTATATACATATTCAGTAATATTTTATTGAAAGAAGATACATTTGAGACGTGAGGGAGAAGGTGAGGAGATAATGTCTATGCCTGGTAGTGCAATGAAGACAACATCCTTGAGCTAGCAATGATTGATCCCATGTGCTACATCCAGCCCATGCAGAGCTGCTTGTTTATCTTCAGAGCAACATAGCCCAAGTTAATGATCTCTGAGTTATGAAGTAGTGACAGTCTGAGGCATCCATACTGCTTCTATTTTCAGAACAGATATTGTCTTTATATTTCAGAGTCTTTGCAACATGATGTATTGCATGGTGTTAGTGCCCCAAATGTGATGGTTTTCATTACAGTTTCAAAAGGCTTAGAAAAATCCAAACACAAGAAAGTGAGAGAAGGGAAATAGCAGTTGAGAAGTACAATGTAACTCTGGAGTGTTCAGGTATAGTTTCTTTTGCAGTATCTGAAGTAGCTTCAGGTTCTACCAGAAAGATAAAAACTTTAAATAGTCCTTGAAGCCTTTAACAGATTAAGACACAGTTGTCAGAACTACCCATTTTGAAAACAAGAACACTTTGCCTTCACTTTTGAATGTCTTTAACACAAAAATCTGGAGGATAAGAAGGAAAGAGAACTGAAGATGTTGGAAAAAACTGCTTTAACACATTTGTCTAAATCAGGCCTAGGGTAGGAATTGGCTGAATCAGTTACCCAGTTACTGCCCTTTCGAGATGCCACAGCAAAGTGCATCACGCAGCCTGCAGGGACAATGAATGAATCCCTGCAAGGAAAGAGTGCCAACATAACCAGCTAGAATCAGTTCAGCACTTCAGAGACAGTCTCCATGAAGAACACAAGCTTTCATGAGAGAAGATAATGATGTGTAACAAAAGCTATTTAAGGGCTTGTGACTCTCTGTGTACCTTTAAATATGTGGATTTCTGCCTACCATATCCCTGCAGAATCTGGTTAAAAGTTGCACTGGTGACCCTTTCACATTTCCATTCTTCTTCTAAACTGAAAGCATCCCTTCCTAGTAAAAACAGAAGAAGGGAGTTTTACACAGGATTAAGAAGGTGTGACATGAATAACATCATAGTTAAAAAAAAAAAAAAAAAAAAAGAAAGATAATACAATACTGTTTCTCATACAAACACTGTTTTCCAGCAAGATTTAAGGTTTGAAATTTTGATTCTAGCTTATAAAAAATCCCAAACCTATCGAAAACTTTACAACATAAAATGGTGAAGAAATACTAGGTTTTGAGCTGAAACCAGAAAAGTTTTTATGTGGGAGGGTTCTTTTAACTTCACTGTATGTTCATATTTGTTTCTCTTTCTTACAGTCTGGGATAGTTATTTTACTGTCAGACTAAGAATTCAATCTCTGTCTTTGACATCTCAGCATCAAACGAATACAATCCAAGAAATGTGGGGATTAATTTTGATCTTTCTCCCTTTTTCTGGTTAGAATACTCAGAAACCCTTGGATCTGCCAAAATGTTGTTGAAACAGATACACTTCTGGAAGACATCTGCTCCAACAAAATATCTCTTCTTCCAAAACATTTGTTCATCTTTAATCATTGTTTCCTCTTCTTCTAATAATATGGCTATCTGCCATTTTTATAGAGATCTAAAGGAATTAGTTGTTCAAATACCATTACAATGCTGGGGAAACTAATTTTCTAACTCCTACATAGTTTTAAAAATGTCAGACTTTCTTTCTTTATGAACAAATTTTTTAGAGAGGTCTCCAACTGATTATTTCCTGCTACTTGCTTACATGTTTATCTTGTGTTTGTAAAGTATCCTAATCATACTATTGTTGTATTGATGTGCACTAAGGAATTAATTGATAAAGGCTGATTCCTGAGGACAAACCTACACCTATATGAGCAAAACCTTGTTTTCAAACTTATATTTTCACCTGCTCCTGATGATTATAGCTTTGTTCCTTATACATGATAGATATTTCTATAAGCATTAACTATATAAACTAGGCTAGATGAACAGAACAGAACATAACACTTAAGGAGGAAAGAAGCTAAAAGATCACCTTGTCCAACTGTCTGAGCAATTCAGGGCTGATGAACTTTTAAAGCATGTTATTAAATAAGATTTCCCAGATACCTTTTAAATATTGTCAAGTTTGGGGCATTGATCAGCTCTCTAGGAAGCCCATTTCCACCCTCCCAGGAAATGAATGCTTCCTAATATCAAGTCTGAACCTCCCCTAGCACAGCTTTGAACTATTCCCATGCAACCTCTCTCTGGTTATCAGGCAGGAGAAACCAGAACCTGCTTCTTTCTCAAAGAGAAGGTTATCTTTACTAGAAAGACTATAGAAAATTGGATTTTCTGAGACTTGAGGGCTATTGACATCACAGGAGGAAAAGGTGAGTGAAATTTAAAAGAATAACCAAATAAGCATACTTGTCCGAAGATCAACACATGTATTTCCTGTTATTTACCTTGACCCAGTGACCTCCTGAATCAAGGAACAAAAGGTAGACCTCTTCTGAGAGGAGGGAACAGGAGGCCAGGGGTCCTCTCCTCACCTCCTCATGACCATAGAGGCTTTTGTGGAATTGGGTGGAGGTTTATTAGGAATGGCTTCATGTGTTTTCCCCACCCTCTTCTAATACGTTTCATACAAAGCTTTGAACTGAGAAAAGCCATGATAGTAACATGTAAATGAGTCAGGGTAGGTCCTTCTTTATTTCCCTGAGAAAAAGTGCAGAAGGACATGTCACTGCTGAATTTGATTGGTATTTTACTGTCAACAAAAGTCAAATGTGTGAAAAAAATTAGACATTTCAAAATTGAAAGCTTGAATGGTCAAAGGAAAGAATAGCATATGAAAGGCAGTAAGAAAGACTTTAATTTGCCCATTAAATGGGAGTGCAGGACTAGACTCTCATCCCAAAACTGACCTTGGCCTTTTTTAGTACAGCATCATTCTTCAGAAGAGTACAAGACAGTTGCTTGAAAGCACAAAGGACTCGGGCATTTTTAAGTCTGCTTTATAGAGAGATTTGCATGGCTTTCCTTACATAGTTACAGTCATGTAATATGACAGGACATATAACTCTTCAACTATACCTATGCTTCTGAAAGCTCCCCAGTATGCTGTGTGTGATGTACAGTGTGACCTCTGCACTCAGTGCTTTCCATAAAAATAGCTTAGAGAGAACTACTCAGAAGCACTAATGAATCCTCATGTATGTGAGGCTGTAACCAGTATCTTTTGAAGTCCTAGTGGGAGTTATTTTTCATATGGGAGTAGCTGCATGGTTTTGTCCCCATAAAGCTGCAAAAAATAACTTTTCTTCCCTTTATGATATTAGTGGTATCAGAAGAGTAGTCAACATTAAGGTTAAAATTTAGTTTCCTTTATAAACCTAATTTGTAGAAGTTTTCACATCTGGGTTATTTCATATTACATCAAACTTCAAGAAATATGGTGTCTAAATTGTCAGCAGGAGCGTGATTTTTTTTTTTTTAAGCAAAGATGTTTAAGTCCATTAAATACTAGAGCTATTGAATGGGAAACTATAGCATGTGTTCCCATGGGATCAATGGGAGTTTTGCCTTTGACTTCACTGGGAACAGGAAGAGGGCTATAACTTGTAATCAGTCTCCGAATTCCCCAGCCCCATCCAATGTTCCAATGTTAGTTAATATCTAAAAGCAGAATGTGGGCTGTGTGTGTGCATGTGCCTTTTCCCTATGAGAGCCTTTTAACAGGATTTTTGTGGTGTTTTAACCTGAACTCACCTCTGATTCCAATGTCAGTGCACCTCTACTGAAGTAATGCTGCAGAGCAAGAGCAAATGAGCCACCTTAGAGTCCCAATGCCCTGGCTTTGAGAGTCTGGGATCTTGATTTGAATCCCCTGAAACATGCAGTCAGAGTGAGAGTAACTAGAGATGGAGAGGCCAGTATTAGGTCATATGCTACTCTCCCCTGACAGTCTAAAATTGACCTGAGTATTAAGGGGCAGTCTCCTCTTTCCTCGGGAGTATATACCAGTCTAACAGACCTTGGTTTAGGAAACATATCCAGAGAGCCACTAGATACTCCCCGAACTCAGTCTGAGAGTCTAAGGTCTCTTTGGCTGCATAAAACAATCATGTCATCTTTGACTCCCACCATCTTTTAATTCTTGCACATGATGATATCTGTTTCTTCTCACCTCCTTCTGTCATTATTTTACATAGCTTTACCTACAGAGATCTTTTAATATTGTGTTACACTCTTGTCTTTGTTGAATTTTGAGGACAGAGGTATTTTATTTTTAATTCATTGTATTTCTGGCAGCTTTAGATAGTAGTTACTTTAAAAATGTGTGTACTACAGTTTGTGGTACAATGGTCATATCCATAGCTACTCTTTCTGAAATGGATAGCATTTCAAGTCTACAAGTAGTTGTATTCTGTTCTCTGTGTGTTCTTTTACAAAGACTGACTATAAAATTTACTATCCAAAAATACGCCTGACAGCTGCAATAACATTAAGCTTTCCTTGTATTTGGGAATACTGCTTTATATCATGTCAGGTTGTATCATGCAGTATCTGATACAATTTACAATGCAGCTCAAAAAAACCCAAACAAACCCAAAAACCAAAACCAAAACCAAACCAAACCAAACAAATAAAAAAATCAGGAACTTGGGCTTTCATCTTCAGTGTAAGAAAGCTCAGCTGATTATAGGATAAAATGACTTACCAGAAACATGTGGTTTTGAGTAAGCTTGCTGATCAGGACAGTCTGCTGTTGCTTTTAATAATAAATCATATAGCCATGATGCACATCCCAGCTCTTCCTTTACTGGGTTATGCCACATGCTACAGTGTGTCTAGGAATAGAGTGAACATTGGTGAAAGAAATAATAATGCAGTTTGGTTAATGATTGAGATTGATTCCAAGGGAATATTTCAGCTGTTTCCTTTTTTATGTGAGGAGCTCTGGTAGAATGAAAAGGTTTTTTATATCAAATAGCCTTTTAATTTTTTTAGGTTTTTTTCAGCAACTGATAAAGCTCACAAACCCACAAGAATCAAATCAAAGATGCTTCTTTGTCGCACAGCATTTTATGTTATGGCACACAATATTCAGTAGTCCTGGACACAGATCTAGCCCCATTGAGTGAACTTTCAGTGGAAAATTGGAAAATTAAACTTTTAATGGATAATTTGTCACTAGCAAATATTGCTGAAGAAGTTAGTGAAGGAGACTGTAAAATAACTGAGCTAGGTGAAACCATGGCCCCACTGTGATAAGTGAAATTTTTCCCCTGATATCAATGAAGTCAAGCTTTCAAGATTTTTGTACAAAACCCTTATTTAGCCATTAGCTTGAAACATCAAAATATATCCGTTTCATCAGAAATTATTTGAATTAAAAGCAGTGTCAAAACTCCTACTATTTTAAAGAAATAGCTTCCAACAGTTCCCTTGAGAGCAGTTCAGAAAACATCCAATTCCTTGGTCCACACAATATGAAATAATTCAGACTTTTTTTTTACACTGTTTCCCAGCCCTGTTGGATTGGCAGGTCAGAGATTACCACGTGAACATCTTTATTTCCACAGCTCTGGTCCAAATTTATTTGTTCTTCCAGCCCTCAGCATTCCAGACCTGTCACCAGTAAAGAGAGTAAAGGAATATTAAATTAAAATGGGAGCTATGCATTTATCAGCCTTGCCTTTGTCATGAAGAGGTCTGATCTGGCACCTCTGGAAGCCTCTTCTTTTTATGTTATGAAGGCTGAAGTGGCCCATGTATCAAGCAGCCAAATTCTCAGTCTTTTACTTACTTTTAAACTAAGTTTTAACAGGACTGTCAAGTCACTGCATGCAGTATGTCAGTTAACACTAGGGAGCAAAATTAACAAAGAGCACTTTATGTACCTTCAGAACAAGTATATCTTTACCAACACTTTTGAGCTATTTTAGGTTTGTAAGCTGCAAGTATCTCCTTCTCTCAGATTTGATAACAGCAGAACCAAGACTAGAGATGAGTAGCACCTGGCAATTAATAATCTGGCCAGTCTGCAGTCTTTAATAAGCAGAATGATAAAAGTTTAAAATGTCTTGACTCTGGCAACCCCTTCTCCAAATACTGAGAAGTATTTGTTTCACAACTCAGGGCAGTCTTGCGCCCTCCTTATTGCTATGTAAAGATCTCTTAGAAGCATGTGAACAATTGGAGAAGGGTTAATCCTGAGACGAAATACATGAAAAGTAACAGAATTCTTTGTGTCAGCTGCCAAAAATGAAAATCCTCCCATAATTTTGCGGACATAAATGACTTTCAGAATGCTTTAATTGTTTCTTTCAACATCACTTTGTTCTCATCAAGTCCCAGAAGAGCAAAGCCTCTGTGTATGCTGTGGTTAGCTTTTAAGAACCGGTCACTGAAATGAAAGTAAAATGAGAAAAGAGGTATTTTAACAATTCTCTAGCTTTTCTTCTAGTGTTTCCATTTAATAACATCTGCTACTCATAAATCATGAAAGAAACCTCTAATAGCCTGTATTAGCGATACATGGTAGAAAGCAAGAGCCTTTCACCTCTTGCAGGTAGGCAAATACTTTCCTGTTAAAGTAACAAAAGCTGAATATTAATCTCTTCCTGCCCATCTGCTAACACAGACTGACCTCAGCTTCCCTAGCACTGGGGACAGTAAGGTGGCCCACCATGACTGCTGGGACACTGACCTGCAGTCAGCACCACATCCAGGCTCAGGCTGCTGCACTTCACTTACCAAACCTCATCTGTGCTTGGGCTGCTCTGCTGGCAGCCTGCAGCCAGGCAGCTGGTGCCAGGACTGCCCCCACTCTGCTGGGCTGGGACTTATTCTCCTCAGTCGTTGTCCAGTGAGCTGCAAAAAATTATACTCTTTTTGTGCACACAGGAGCTTCTGCCCATCACCTTTTTTCTGTGTCTGTGTGACTTGCCGGTGGCACATGTGTTGGGTAGATGGTTTCTTTTCACTGACTATCATGGTGATTCCAGCAGTTCTATATATACATACATATATATACACACACACATTCATATTTATCTGAAAATATAGCTGAACACTAAGAGAGTTGAGAGTATCAGCCCCTTGTATAACCTTAAAGAGGTATCAATAATCCAGGTAATCAGTAACAGGTTCAGATGTAGACAGTCAAATCTCTGTCTCACTTTAAAAACACCATAAGGTGTGGGGGGCATCTTCATAAAAAAAAGTGTATGATAGGTTATAAAACCCTGAAGGGAAATCTTGCACATGTGGATCAAATTCTGATGAAATGCAATTGATGAAAAGGCAAATAGGCATTACTGTGGGAAAAGTACAAACAGACAAAGTAATAATAATTACTTGACCTTCTGTAGTAGCCTCCTGGAGAATTTTCCTGAAGTCTTTCTATTTAACAAATGTACTGTTTCACACAAATTTCACTCAGATTTCAGACATAAATTTGGGAGGAGCACTGTTAAAAGTTCTGTGACCAATATAGCAGTTGTAGAGAAACTATGCCCAGTCTCACATGCAGGCAGGGTGCACAGCAGCAGCTCAGGCCCTGCAGGTTTCCAGCTACCACCCCATGGATTGCACCCCTGGTTTACTCTATCTTGGGTGCAAAACTGTCAGCATGCAGTGTGGATCTGGGTCTCCCTGGGGGATGTGGGGGCTCTGCAGTGGTGGCAGGGCAGAGTCTGGCAGTCTGGGACAGGGACAGCCCACAGATCAGGTCAGGATCAAAACCTTGTATTTGTCTGTCTTGAATTTCACAAAGTTTCTCTTGATCTAGTCATTAAGCTCTCAACACACTCCAGATTGAAGTTCTATTGATGGGCACATTGTTCCACCCTCGTAATTTAATAAAGTCCACATCAGCTTCTGGAGTACAGCACTCCTGCCCAGCTACAAACTAGATGTCAAATGGCTATCTTCTGATCCCAGTAGTTCCAGTCAGTTTACAACATCCCCAGCAATATATGATCCCCAGTCAATATATGATATATCCGCTCTTTCCTTCTGTTTTCAGATATGGCATGAAATTCTCATTGCTAGGATCCACGAATTCTGATTTATTCTAAGACATTAAAATTCCAAAGTATGATGATCAATTTTGTATTTTTACTAGTAATGTGATTGTCCATTCTAAAAATCCTGATTTTGCATTAGAAGAATATTGTGTTATAACATAGCAAAGGATTTAATTAAAGAGAAAATAGTTTATTTTATTGAAATTCTCTTTTCGGTAGTCTAGTCTTTCATTATTCTTCTAGTTTTGCAAAAAGACAACTTCTGCTAGCACCAATAGTTACATGAGGAAGAAAGGAATGTTTTAAAAAAGTTTGTTCAGCAAGAAAACTCAAAAAGATCAAAGGTTATCCTCCTTTCTCATGAATAAATCTAAATCAGCCCTTGTAGAAGTCTTTAGCCAAAAAACTTGTGAAATGTTCTGTTGATGAAAAAAATAAGTATTTTTTCTATGTCCTGTGTAACCCTTTTTTGTTTTTAGATCCTGAAGTCTATGCCCTTTTCTACCTACATTCCTATAACACAATACTACTCATTAATCTGCATCTGTTAGGAAATCATGTGCTGACTTTTAAAATTTTTCAGGAATTTATATAATATTATACAGTATTTTGCCAAGGGATATGGTAATACTGAAGAAATTGGATGCAGAGATTGGCCCTGCAAAGGTTTTGGAGACAGAGTGGTTTCATTGGCTGTGGGGCCACATGGTACTGAGTGTTAATCAGTAATAGCTATAACTGTGTAATTCCTCTAAAAGCTGAGGCTTCAACACTAGAGTACAGCATCCCCTCTTATTGATGGCAGCACTTCCTAGCAGCCCAGAAGCTCTGTAAAACCTGTAAATTTCCTTTTGAAAGAGTGTTCTTTCTATGCTGGCTGCACATGAATCCTCTCTTTTAGTAAAATAAAGATGGTCAATGTGTGGACCTAGGCATAGGCATGTGATTGCTTACACTCTTTTATCTTTGTCAATTAGCAATGTAACACTCTCTCAAATAAACCTTGACTTTTACCCCTAACACAGGCCATGGGCCATTCCAGAGAAAAATTGGATATAATCATCTTTTTTCAAGTGTAGGACAGCTTAGTTGTAAGAATACAGACTATTCCAGGTGACATGGCCTCGGGGTCTTAGTTGATCATCTTTACAAGAGTATAATAATTCATAATGTTTTCAATAAAAGCAGGTTTATTGGACAAGTCTTCAATGTGAAGATTTTTTTAACTAGGACTCTCACTTAAGTCCAGATTCAAGGACACTAGCACAATAGTACCAATGGTACCAACCTGCCAAACATTCTTGTCACTTCCTCTGAGAGCACTCTTGGGCACTTCACTTATCTCACAAGTCACAGCAATAGGAACAAAAAAGTCATTTTGGAATTCCTCTTAATTTCATCTTGTCTGCATCCTACCCCAACCAGGCACACTTGTTGGCCATCCATACTGGTGGAGTTCATCAATGTGTTACAATAAGTTGATACTTATAATGTTCAGGAATAATGCATGGACTGGACTTTCTAGTTTGAACCCTTTTTCATTACTTCCAGCTTGATGAAAGGTTGCAGTAGCTCACTCTGTCTTGTCACATATAACAACCATTTGTGGGGTAAAATCGTCCTCCAGATGTGAGCTGTTAACCTCCTGAGGCTAAAAGAGCCAAACAAGCTTTCAGGATTACATTGGAAGGGTTTTTTTAGGAATTAAAAGTGGCTTTCTTTCATGTGTAGACAGGAGCAAATCATCAGTTGGAGTGAATGTGCTTATCTTTAATACAATGAGTTTGTGCCAAATTATACCAGCAAAAGCTATGGCTGCAGGATAGGCAGAATGACTTTAAATCACACCCCACAGTTATACTTTGTTTTCAAAAAGAAAATGTTATTTCGTATTTGGTAAGGAACATTTATAGTCTAGGACACTATTACATTTTAACAGTAATGTTTTTCACTGTGACAAGCAGAGATAATTAGAACAATCTTAAATACCCAACTTGAAATGTCTTCTTGTTTTCCTTCTATGGGAAAAAGAGTCCTTTTAGACAAGAAGTAGATAAACAGATCTACTTCTTTATAGGGAAATAGAATGAAATAACCCCGCAAATAAATTAGTTAGATAATCTTGTAGGGCTTAATGGGAAATAGGCTTAATATAGGGGCTTAATATGGAAGCAACTATTATTCTTACAAGCCAAGTAATGTAAAACATATGACCTCCCTAACTAAAAAGGTAGAGCAATAGAGCTATGACCAAAAAAAATCAGGATAGAAAATTCAGTAATAGTTTTGTGGAACTTTACCTGAAAACACTGTGGTAACTCATATAAAACAGTGCTATAAATCATAAAATATAACATATACCTATAAATAAAAACAAAACCATAACAATATTTTATTAATGATAAATACCATATTTTAATATTAAAAAGTGTGATATTAATTGTTTTTGTAAATAGTTTAGAGTTTATTTGCAGAATTATTTTTTTTTTTATAAAAATATTTCTTGTGCTTTGAAGACAAATCATGCTATCACTGTGGTCTGTAATCCTGTAAAAAAATATCTTCATTTGTAAAATAGTACTGTTGATAATGTTATCAGCTAGAGGTAAACTTGCATTTTAATTTCACTAGACCTTAAGACTGCTGCAGACCATGGGAATTGTCACACTGGTTCTCATGAAAGGTCCCTCGAGGTCAGAATTCTGCCTCCAGCAATGCCCATAACTGGTCGACATTAAGGAAAAAGAAGATACATACAAGCATAGGTACTTCCTTCTTCCAGTTCAGAAAATTTCTTGCTTTGCTGTTTACTTCACTGAGGAACAGTAAGAGCAACACTTCAGATAAAATATTTTCTGCTGTTTACTAGCATCAGTATTTTGATTCTGTTTGATTCTGTTAGGAGAAGGACAAATTTAAAAACTATTAGGTGTTATTAGATTATTAGACTATATGTATCTGTGGAACTTTCTTCAAAATATTCTGTGGAATATCTTTCCTCCTGAGCATCACATATAAATTTGAAAACTTTTGCATTTCATAGAAAGAAGGGACATAAAAAATTGTATTCAAACTTTGGGAACAAAAAGCACCAAACAAGTCAAGCCAAGCTTGATTTACATATTTGATAAACATATTTCCTTTCATCATCAGGAAATGGTGAGAAAAAATAGGCATAGGGTTACTGTCGTTGCATACCACCCAGGTAAATAGGGCACTAACCATTTAAGAAATGAGCTCTTAAAGAAGTAGAAATAAGAATTTTATATTTTGCTGATGCTTCTGTGCTGATCTGCTAATAGAAATGTTCATTGTATGAGAGAAGTCAGACACAGGAGAGGAACAGCGTGTTTGAGTTCCAAATAGTTGAGATTTTCAGTCACTGACCATTGGACAGTAGAGTTGAATCCTAATAAATTATCAGCTGAGCATATTTTAAAAAACATGTCTGATACTTCTGACTAAAGCTTTTGCATGAGTTTCTTGAGACAGTATCTTCCTAATATGACTGTTAAATTCCTATCATGCTGTATCAGATAGAGCAGACCTGTCTGTATCCCTGAGTGGTGTTGTCCATAAAAAAGTCAGATTTGAAACTCAGACTTGGAACTTTGAGAATGGAAGTGGGTCAGATAATGTGCAACACAGATAAAAGCAATACCATTTCTAATTTTTTTTTTACATATATGTGGTTGCATATCTCCACACCTTGAATACTGTGTTCAGTTTTGGGCCTTCATTACATGAAAGACGTTGAGGTGCTGGAGTGAGTCCAAAGAAGGGCAATGAAGCTGGTGAACAATCTTTAGCACAAGCCTTATGAGGAGCAGCTGTGGGAATGGGAATCGTTTAGCCTGGAGAAAAGAAGGTTGAGAGAGACCTTAATGCAACTACCAAGAGACAACCACCAGAAAGGAGGATGTAGACAAGGGGGTGTTGGTCTCTTTTCCCTGGTAACAAGCAACAGGACAAGAGGAAATAGACTTAACATTGCGTCAAGAGAGGTTTAGATTAGATATCAGAAAAACAACTTCACTGAAAGGGTAATTAAACACTGGAATAGGCTGCCTAGGGAGATGGTTTAATCACCATGCCTGAAGGTGTTTGAAAGACATATAGATATGGTGCTTCAGAACATGGTTAAGCACCAGATTTTGTAGAGTTAGGTTAAAGGTTGGTACAGTTAGGTTAATGATCTTAAAGGTCTTTTCCAACCAGAATGACTCTGTGATTCATTACACAGCAATATAATCACAGTTATATCTCATCTTCCCTCAGTATTCGTGCATTAGAGTTGTAGTGAAGACGGTGGGACTTTTACAGATATGATAAGAAATGTCATCCCTGAGACATTAAAAAATTACAGATTCCATTACTGTGTTTTGTGACATTGTGCTTTTCAGGGCATTTCATGGAATAAGACTGAATAAAACCATTGAGAACCTTAAGCAAGGGGAGAAAAAATACCAGCACAGTGAGCCATATATTAAGATGCCGATATTCTTTGTTTAGAACAAGGTAGATAAATTGGAATAATTAACACACTTTAGAGCTAGAAGAGCACCAGATGACTTAATTTGTAGCATTCTGAACGCTTATGTTAGCATGCCCCTTTTGTTTCTTTGCATTTGATTTCCATGAGACGAAGCATTGCTGCACTCAGAGGTGGTAAGGTTAAGAGTGGGTTATGGATTTCATGAGTCTACAGAAGTAGCAACATACCTTGAATGAATTTAAATATAAGATTCATAACATCTGTTTAGGGCACTCAGCCTGCAGAGAACAGCAAAGCATAAGGCTAGGCACCATGAAATACTAAACAGCTCATGAACTTTGTTAAAGCTTTAAGTTACACTTGGGATCCAGAACCCAGGATCTTATCCTGAGAATAAGCCTTTGATGGAGCAAGAAGAGAGAAAGTTTTAGGGAGAATTTGGAATGCCTGGTCACCTGAAGCCAGGGTGGAGCCTTGTTCTCATTCTGCTGACTCTCTTTGACCTGGGTTGTGCAGGTCCAAATGGACTGGCTGAGAACTGACTTCTTAGACTCCATACTTGCATGGTTGCTATTGAAGAAAATCATCCAGAAGGAAGAGGTGTTACTTGATTAGCCCCTGCAGACTGGATTTGCCCTATGGGCTGTAACTACTACCCTGTAGGAATCAACACTGATTCCTAGAGGGAATTCAGAGACACAACGAGTAAAAATACAGTACAACCCATAGATAGAAATGAGCAGTTATTTCACAGTGATTGGGCTGCAATTAAAAACACAGATGCTTTTTCATTCAAATTGCTAAAGTTGGTTTAAACATTTTTAAGCTCTTTGGCTCAGACACTGAACTGTCATTCTCACTAGAACTTCATAAGATGATAGATTAAAATTAGGTTCTACATGGAGGTCATTTGCTGAATCCTAGGATATATCAGGTTTAAAAAGCAAACTTAAAAATGTTTCTCATCAGACTCCATCTGAAGAAGTGTCATGAAGCAGATCTCATCTGGGTGTGGACTACAGAGAGGCATGAGAAAGAAATAAATTTCAGATTTGTTGATTTTCATCTGGACTAGCTCATTAACTTCAAGAAGAGATGAATATAATTAGATATGACTAAGAGAAAAGCCAGTCAAAAAAAAGGAGGGATCTTTGAAAAAAAAAATGCTGACAGCATAATTTTTGCATGAAGGCTGGGAAAAGTTGTATGAGTTTGGTAACCTTAATTAACAAATTTTCTGGCCCAGCCCTTCTGAATATTCCAACACATGAGTGCTGCTACCTATAGCTCTAATTTTTTATCAAAGGTCTCAAGGATTATTTAAAAAAAAAAAAAAGGAAGCAGACATTTACCTTCTTTCAGCCCTGTTCAGACAGAGGTATTATTAAGAATATAAAACTGTGCCTAACATCAATGAGCTGCAATATTGCACAATTTATTGAAGGCTGCAACAATGAAGAATAAGTGAGGCATCCATAGCACTGACCATATCTCCTCTCCTTTTTCTTCTTCCTCTTGCCCTAGCTTCCACCCACAGAAGTACCCTGTCCTCCACTGAAATGTTGCCCAACCAGACAATGAAACTAGAAGCTGTTCTAAAAAGTGGAATAAGTCTGATATGGTCTGGTTTTCTAGTCACATATAGTCAAGGCATTTAAGCAAATGTTTTAACTCTTAATGGTAATTAAAAATTTCATCTGGACTCTTGGCAAATTTCTATACAAAATTATACTCAGTTCCTTCTTTACTTTTGTAGAAATATTCCAGATTTACACTCAGCAGATGTGAGATGAGAATCTGGCCTAGTGTGTCAACACATCAGGGAAAAGAAACATCTGGATTCAAAGCTGTTCTATGAGATCTTTTTCACAGTGCCCAAGAAAGCAAGGAAACACTAGTAGCAGACACTCTCCTTCCTGCCAAGATTCTTCAAAATATGATGGTGTATTTGTTTCTCTGTGAAAAAGATTATGCAGTGGCTACAGAGCAAAGTACTTGTTTTGCTATCTAAATATGCATTTTCACATTTTTTACAAAAAAAAAGCATGTGAGAACTGGTGTGCTTTATTTTTCCAGAGGAACAGATTGTTGTTCTGGATGACTGCAAACTTAGCCTTACAAATTACATTAAAGCAAATCTATTATCGTTTAATTTGTTTACATAAACACAAGAGCACCTCTACTTTGCTGTAGGCATCTTTTACTTCTTCTGACTAGAAACAATCATGGATATGGTTGCATACCTTCATTTGCTATGCTGAAATTTAACAACTCTATTTTTTTTCCTTTAAGGCAAAACAGGAGACCTCCTGCAGCTCTTTCTTCCAAACAAGTCAAAAGCCAGAACAAAAAGCAGTATGTTTAGATAAAATGTTGAGTTCATTGAAAATTTTCACTCAATAATCATTAAAAGAACTTTCAGTTATTGAAGATGTGACTTTGCTGTGTTCCTTGCAGGTCAACAGAACCAAGTGAGCTGCAATTTGAATTAAAGTCAGTTCAAAAAGGAGACAACTTTGCAGAGAAAATGCTGGCAGCAGAATTTTTCATGAGCCATGGTGAAATACTTCATACCTTGTATGAATTTTCTAACCTTGAACAGCAGATGTATCAAATACCTGCATCATAACCTCCTAGGGCTTTACCTAGTAAAATTGGAGATGATCAAATGTTATCTATGAAATTTATTTTCAGCAGAAAATTGAATTTTCTGATAAAAATTTTCATACTGAAAGTGTCTGGTTTTTTTTGGAGAACCTGACCTTTTGCTAAAATCCCCAAATTGAAATCTTTGTTGCCAATCCACAATACTTTTTATAGCCAATAGCTTTTGGAATTTTAAGTTTTGTCAAATAATTGACGTTTTCCAGAGATCTGTTTGGTTTTGTACGGGACTGAGACAATATTACATTAATTTCATTTCTTGTTTTTATCATATCTCATCTTAGCTGCTGCTTTTCTAAACAACTCCAAACTCTTCAGCCTCCCTTCACACAAGTTTTTTATGACCCAAATTGATTACAGAACTGTCCACTTTTACATCCAGTTGGTGATGGTGTAAACTGTTCAGCACACCTCATTGGCAAGGTAACCCAGATAACCTCTGAAAGTTAGAAAAACCTTTGGTATAATTCTCCAGTGTTGTCTTTTTAACATTTTATCAACTCTGTTGAGTGTATAACTTATGCTCCACATTGACAGAGGTACCTCCTGAATACCTGTGTTTATCTCCTGAAATAACCTAATTAATATTTCTAATTCAGTATGCAATGACATGTTGCATCTTCCAGTCTAGACTGCCATACCTGTCCACATGTGCTCATTTATAAGCATGATTAAAACTCAAGGAGAGTGAAGATTTGTGCTAGGTCTCAGCTTAATTAACCCCCACCCCATCCTTTTAACACATTCAATGCAAAACTACTTTCAGTGTCTTCTCTAAGCTTGTATTTCTAATTTGTCTTTCCAGGTTGTAGGCTCTTTATCAACAGTTATGCCTGCATAATCCAGTATACAAGAAGTAGTGATAATAAAAGCCTATTTTCAGAAATATGTAAAGTAATAGAAGAAGCATCACAACAAAAGGTGCAGAGAAAGATTTATGGTTTTGAGAGCAGGCAACTGTTTTTTGACAACACACTTCATAGGAAAAAAATTCAGGATCTCTAAATAATGAATAGCCATTACTGGCTATGTTCTACATAAGAAATAACAGGAACAGTTTCTGAATAAAAAAATTATGAAGTGATCTTTGTGGACAGAAGAAAGCCAAAGCTCTTAGTAATTTCTTTACTGAGC
Source organism: Phaethornis superciliosus (assembly GCA_023637945.1). Taxonomy (NCBI): domain Eukaryota; kingdom Metazoa; phylum Chordata; class Aves; order Apodiformes; family Trochilidae; genus Phaethornis; species Phaethornis superciliosus. Next base: position 18,142,059 of record JAJQWJ010000002.1, read on the forward strand.
CCAAGAATTTCTGTAATAGTATTCAGTTTTAATCAAATACTTAAAATTATGGAGAATACTTTTTAGCATTCTAATTCATCCAATGATAAAAAGATATTTTGTCTTATTTTCAGATATTTCAGTATCAAAATATAAAATATCTTCTGACATCTTTGGTGTTTTACGTATATTGCTACATTTAAACAAGCGTCTGTTTACTAAAACTTGAATTGTCATCTATAAGAAAGATATTTGAAAGCTCTCCAAATATGTGCTATTAAACCTTCCAAACCACTGATATTCTCTGTGTCACATCTCATAGAACTCAGTTCTGCTGTCAACACCCATAATTTTTCTTTTAATTTTGGAATGCAAAGTTTCACCTTTCAGTTCTGGGTTTCTGTATGAGAAAATTATGATGAATTGTTGTTGAAACATAAATTTGAAATATAAATCTTTATTTCTCTTCTTCCTTTCTGTTCTATAGATAATACTAGATCCAATACTTTCTTTTCTCTTTCTTAAAGAGAGAACATTTTTGGTCCAGTTATTATTATATAGGTTAGGCCATGGCCATGCCTGTATGCTGATAGCTGGTATCAGTCAAAGAAAAGCAAGGAAGCAGAGGGAGATACTAAAAACCTGAATTTCCTGAATTATCTGGATTATTTGATTTTGAACTAGTAACATTAAGTTTACCAAATCATACTAAGATAATTTATGTCTACATTCATAAAAATTGAAACTGTCACTTGATGACCAGAGATGTTGCCAACATATATTTTAGTTCAAGGGAAATTACAGGCTTTGGGCCTAAATTCACAAAATACTTCAACATCATGATCAAGATACATCTGCACTGCACATTGCAGCTTGGCTACTGCAATCAATGCAACTGCTGAGGAGCTGGGTAAATTAGTCTGTGTGGATCACCCCACTAACACAGCTATCATGTTTCTGATAATCCGTAACATACTGTGGTGTGTCATGCAATGTTTATGTTCCCTGGCACTGCAACGTACAGGATTTAGGCTCCTGTCATCTCCTGGGAGGTCACAATGTATGCATTAGATACATACAGACTGTCCATACGTTGTGTGGAAAGAGGAGTGCCAGCACTGACCAGATAATAGCCCAGACAACCCAGCAGGAAACGTTGCAAACAATCCCTTGTCAAGATTTAGGCATTTTAACTTTGTCACAGCAAGAGATTTCTTTTTATGTCTGATTCATTGCCATTCCTGCTGTTGAAGCCCTTTGCTTAAAGAATGAGTGGGGAGGGCAAGGTCAAAGGAGGAGTGAGGTTATGCTTGACTGCTTCCATATAGCTCCAAATTACAACATTCACCTGCCAAATGGAGACTTGGATAAAGGTTCACATGCTCTCTAAACTGTTTTGAAGCAGTGTGTCCTTCTGCATGGGAGAGTATTCCATAGTTAGCAGGTACATAGGATGGGGTGGGACTGTTCATGCTTTGCTGGGATTTATTAACACTAGCAGCCACACTGGGCCCGTCTGGCTTAGTAGCCAACAGAAGTCAAAAGCACATATCCCTATAGGAATGATAAAGAACTCAACAAAACCCCTCCCAAATTTCAGCTTCTTAGTGGTCAGGAAATTAGTCAGCAGAAGAAGTATCTATTAAAGACGTTTTTCTTTTGAGAAGTAATTAAGCCCTCATCAGGAGAGGGGCATAAAAATGTGCATATCTTTAGGCTTTTTAAATCCACATTTCTTCTTTCTCAGCAAAGTCAGAATGCAGCTGTAGGGAAGACCAAGCTGTGTGACTGCTGGTGTGGAAGAAACAAGTCCTTGTTCCCTAGAAGTAATTAATTTGTTTGCTTATCTGTTTGATTAATGCTTTGTTTGATTGCAGTTTGTCAGATCTGTGGTTTGGCTGCAGTTTTGTGTTTGCTGGGTCTGTTTGGGGCTGTCTGTTGTGAGCAGGAAAAACATCTTGCAAATGAAGGGTGAAAAAGTCTTTCTGCTTTTAATCACTGCCAACAGTGCTAAACGTGTGTTAGCTGCCAAAGCTCTGTGACAGGGCAGGGCTGACTCAGGTAAATGTTTCAGAGGCCCAAGTAGTGAAGAACTAGCAGCAAACGAAGAATAACTTGCAGTGAAAGAGCATTGCCTAAGCTATCTTCAAGATGAGAGGAAAGGAAAAGGAAGAGGAGGACTGAAAAGACAGCATAAAACCCAAGAATTTGAACTGAGTTTAAAAACTTGCAGATAGATTTTAAAAATCAAAAGCTAGTAATTTTTTATTTCCTTGTTTAAAAAAAAAATAGCTAGGGTATGTGTAGGGTCATATGGATAGTCGAGAATTTCACTCAGAGAAGCTGTTGTGTGTTTTGTGAAAGCATGTGGTTTTCATGTAAATCAGTATATTTTAGAACACAGATGTAACCCCGTTGAAGGAACAGAAATAACATTTCATTTAGTGAGACCACACAACAGTGATTCTATACAAGTAAAAGATAAACATTAGCTGCCTGAGGATCACAGCTTGCAGCTCATCCACTTGTCCACTTTATGGGTTGTTGGATGTCAATCTCATTACAATGTAATAAATTCTTGTGCAGTTTTTGGGGGGAACTTAGCTTCTGTTTTCAAATTAAGCAAAGGTTTTGTGAATGGTATAACCAGAAGTTCTTCCTGAATGAGCATTTACACCTCTCTGCACAAGGCTAATGGAACATCTCTGTCATCTGCCTGGGCAACTGCTAAAAGAAAGAGTAGAATAATACACATGAGCAAATATGGATCTACGACTGTGCCTGGGCAGCCATGAGGGCAAACTGCATCCTGGAGTGCATCAAACACAGCATCACCAGCAGATCAAAGGAAGCGATTAACCTGGTGTATTCAGTGTTGGTGCAACTTCGTATTTTGTATTGTGTGAAGTTCTGGAACAGATGACTTCCAGAGGTCACATCCAATCTTAACTGTTCTGTGATCTGATGATTCTGTGAATTTTTTGCGTCTCAGGGAGATGCCAAAAGTCATGGATTCAGAGCAAGTGTAGAAGAAAGAATGCATTTCAATGCAGTGTAGAGGGTTTTAGTTCTATCTCATGCTGACTTTACTTTTTTAAGAAAGACAGTTGTTATTCATAGAAGCTAATTTGCATTTATTTTAGTTCACATTTCAGTCAAACCTCACTGCTATGTTTAAAAGCCCATTTTTGACATAGACTTATTCAGGAAAAAAAAAGATATTTCAAACCTCTACTTTTGAATGCCATCTCAATGAACATCATTCAGCAGCAAGAAACACATGCAGTTGGTTTGGAAACACTTAAGATTTATGATTGTGCTGTTCCACTTTCAGTGTCTTTGAGAAGAACAACAGGTGGTAGAAGAGGGATAGTCTGCAAACATGTAAGAATCCACAATGGATAGAAGATTCCAGGATGGACGTGTTGCTCAAGGAGATTTGTCATGAATTTGCCCTGTAAATGGTGTTTCATTTGGTGTGTGAACCGATAAAACTTTGAAGTTCAAAACTCCTAGAGTCTGTTTTTCTGTTCACAGTTACTTCAGAACTGTATCTTTACCTCATCTGTGATTGGTTTGTGACTGTGACTGCACAAAGGATCTTGGCTTGGATTACATCCAGAGGAAGTGCACACAGATCACACCCGGCTCTGCTCAAATTTATTTTCCCATCTGCTCTACTGCTTTCACATCTTTCTGCCCTGATCCATGGCTTCTACCTTTCCTATATGACCAATCCTGTTCCTTTCTGTCACAAGTTTTGTACTACAAGCTATTATATACTACTGTGGACACTAATCCCCTCAGTGATGCCATCCTAGCAGCCCTGTTACTTGTTAACCATGGCTGTACCTACTGCTTTAGTTCAGGAAAGTGTTAACAAGACACTTCTCTGTTGTGACTCTCAGTAATTCTCCCATAATTTTGAAGTCATTGTTCAGCATAGTATTAAATGTGGTGGCCTTCTGAAGGGTGAAGATGAAAGACCCAGCTGTCAGAGTGCTCCATACAGTGTTTGCATATAAAAGTGGGGGAAGAATGGGGACTGAGAGTAGAAATTCTAAGCCATCAATCTTGAGTATTTAGCAATTGCTAAAAATTTCAGTGGCTGAACACATGCCTCAGTCTTGGCAGACTTAGATCCTCCCATGTATGATGTTGTCCTGGTTTGGGTCAGGATAAAGGTGATTTTCTGCTTGTACTTTTGCTTTCAGCTAAGTCTCTTGTAAGTCGCTACACTTGCTGAAATTGACAGCAAGTTTCTCAGACAACATCTGCTTCTGGGACTGATAACACTTGATGTTTATAGTTACTGCCAGAGACTGTTATGCAAAGCCAAGGACACTGCTCAGCTCTGAGGAATATTTTACCCTCCAGAAGGAGTAAAGGGTCCCACCTGAAACCCTCCTTTGGGGAGGACCGGACAAGATAGATGCCAGAATTGACCAAACAGAGTATTCCATCCCATACAAATCATACTCAGTATAAATTTGAGGGATCACAAGGCTCAAACCCCTTCCTGCCCTTCCTGCCATTCCTGATTCCTTTCTTTGCCTGTTCCCTTTTTTGGTTCAGCACCCTGAGAGGATTCTGTCCGTCCCTGTGCCTGTGGTCCTGATCCATGCCAGCCTGAATCTGTGTGTTCCTGCCTCCAGCTCCTGACTGCTGCTGACTCCAGGATTCCAGCCTGGACTTTCCCAGGGCTGCCCTGCAGCCTCAGTGGTGATGTGAGAGTTATCGGGAGCAAGAGGGGAGGAACGTGGTATCAATTTTTCCTGTATATTTGTATATATTTAGTAATTTTTCCTATTTATCATTACTGTTTCATTAAAGTTGTGTAGTTTAGTTTCCAAGCCATAAATCTCTCTCCCTTATTCTCTCTCCTTTCTCTATCAGGGAGGAGAGGGGGATTAATAGAGAGCAATCTGTTATTCGGTTTAATTGCCACGCCAGTGTTAAACCGTGACAGATGCTCATACATTCTGTGTACTCACCAGTTCATTCCTGAGCAGATTACTAGGCTGAACTAGCTGGGCCCTCTTTGTTTTGGCTCTGAGGAAACAGAAAAAACATCCCAACAGACATTGTGAAAGATACAACGCTGGGTTAGCTTTGTTACACACTCCTTCGGCCTTATCCTTGCAAGATTTCTTCTTTTTAGAGATCTACATGCTTTCATGTAGCAGCTCAGCTTCCAGACACCGAAAGAGCACCACAGCTGTTTATATGTCCCAATAAAGGAACACAATGATGCAACTTCATTTTTCCCATGAGTTTTTTGTCTCTGTTGCTTTTTCCTACAGTCCTTCTGTCCTGCAGGTTCTACCATCCTTTAAATCCCATATGAGTGAGCTTTTCCATCCCAACCCTGAAGGCTCTGGGATTCTAACTACAGAAATAACAATAAAACTTAGAATTTGTCAAGGAAAAAAAGCACAAAGACTTTAAAACAAAGGAGTTTGGAAAACAGATGCTGGAAAGAGCACATAACAGAAACTACAGAATTTAGACTGGATTTAACTCTCAGGATCACAGAACCAGACTTGACCCTAGTAGACATTGCTTTTAGCCTGTTTGTTATTCTACTGTATCTTGATCTCTGGAAGCTAATGGAATTTAAGTGAAGTGTTTACTTAGGAAAATGTAGGTCCCCTACATGGGAACCTGTTCTTATGAGGTAGGTGATTTAAATATCAAGAATATGTGAGGTGTTTGAGTAAGAACTGGGTGCCACTAAAGACCTTACCACACAATGTGCTAGGTCTCTCATAACCTACCTCTGCTCTCTGCTGGCTTTCATCCTGTCTGGACAAAAGAAATTGCAAGGAATTGAGTGCAGCTGTAGCTGTCATTTGTCTCTGGCCCAGTACCATAAAAGAACTCCTCTGGGTCAGACTTTGTTTCCATGAGTCCACTCTTCCCTCTCCCATCCTTTCCATTTCATGGATTACACCTATCCTCTTGACTGAAGCTGACTGAGCTCACGTGCCCAGGCAGGTAACTGACTACAGGTACACAAATTGGTTAAAGAGAAAATAGAAAAGCTCACTGTAGATACCTCAGCTAAATAAGTAAAGTTTCCTCTAGACTATCATGGATGGCAGCTGACATATCCTCTGTCTACATGGGCTCTGGTGATGACAGGTTCTGTCTGTGTGCTCCTGTGCCTGGTTGTTGCCCCAGTGAGAATGAAGGAGGGAAAAGCTTGTAACTGCTGGATCCAGCATGCCCTCTCCAGACACTTCCATGACTGAGTCCAGTAGTTGCAGCACACAGACTTTGACAGACCCATGATGCATCATGAGGGACCATCAGATGCAGATGCCCCCCCATTACCTCTGGCAGGAAATTAATGATGCTTCATGATGTAATGTAATTACAGGGGTACACAAATATTTTTTTCAACACCATGCATCCTTCATACACGGCACAAAATTCTCCAAAATACTCAGTTTATTGTGAAGACAAAAATGGCCTCTGTGGGGAAGCCTATTATCCCAGGAAACATCTGGGATCTTTTGCCTGTCTCAAGATGAAGTTTAGATGTGTAGTCACAGACACATGAACAGAAATGCTAATAGAATGTGATAACTGGGCAGGAAGGATGCCAGCCCAAGCTCTTTCCAAGTACTCTTTCTGAGCAAGAAAACCAATCATTATTTCTCTTTACATAGGTGTGTATGTACATTTTAAATTTAATATGGCCTACTGTGAAACTCCAGTAAAATAAGCCAGTAAGGACTTTTTGTGGAATAAACCAAGGATTGGGCTGTGATTCAAAAGGTAAAAAAAGTGTAGCAAGAATTCAAAGGCTCGAGATATGACATACACTGGGTCCTGGACCAGGAAAGTTTATGTTGAGAGAGGAAGGGTATACGGAGCATAAGACCAGTTCCCAGACACTAGGAGAAGAGCAGGGACAGAATTGCCACCAACGCTAGACTGTTTTATTGGCAAAATGCCTGGGACCTGACTGCATATATGGAAAATGATAAGGAAATAGAAAAAGGTCCAAAAGCCTTCAAAAAAAGATCCAGAATCTGTTTTCAGATGCCCCCTCTTTTCCTCAAAGAGGGCAGCAAACAGGAAGGCCCAAAATCTCAAACATCTGCATCTGGCTACATTGCAGTCAGGAAGTCGCCAAGTTCTTGGTAGTATTTGCATGGCATTTTCCCATCATCTAGGTAGTCATTATCATCCTCAGTCCACCTAGCCCTTCTACAGAGCCTTCACCTTTGTCAAGCACAACTCATTCTTTTAGTCCTCTACCAACAAATAAAACAAAACCAGGGCCTCTTAGATGGCCCTGAACACAGAAAGTTTGGATAGCTAATGATTTTCTTCTTCTACAGGAGCACAAAAGGATGGCCTTGTCAGCATTTCCTGTGGGCCAGTCCCTGGCCAAAGGTATTTTCCAAATTTGTGGGGGAGGTTCAGCTGTCTCAGGCCAAAACTGCTCAAAGTTAAACATCAGGGTAGGACTCAGCCCTATGCTAGGGCAATATAAAAACTTCCTACACAGCCATATCGTACTATACAGAACATTTGTAAGTGCTAGCAGTAGAAGACCTGCAGAAGAGTTTGCCCTTAGAGCTCTAACAGCTGTTTCAGATCTACCCACCTTCATTCTGGCTTGAGATAAACACCCTGACATCTGGGAGAATACAAAGGAGGCACACATGGCCTTGATCTGGCTCAAATTCTCTCCCTGTCTCTGTGATGATAACTGTGGTGTTGTAGCTAACATGCAGTTATGTGGCAGTGGCAAAGCCTGAAGGAGTGGGACAATATAGAGACACAACTCATGGCAGGACCACAGCTAGGTCTGTGACTACAGATTCAAAATAAGGAAAAAGGGAAATAGAGAGTCCTGTGCCTGCATATAAAAGATGCAAGGCTACTTCCAATGGGTCTGTGGGCAAGCAGGCAGAAACTGAGCAGGAAGGGGCTTTGAGAAGTCTCACAGACTATCTGTAGGAGGTTCACTAGCTGTGGGAGATCTGGCATGGCCAGACAGTCCTGACTTAGCATAAAGTTAGTTGGCACAAAGTTAGCTCATCAACATTTTTTGAGTACTGTAAACTTACTTTGCTGGCTCCAGTGTAAGCTTATCAGCACTTCGCATCATGCAGTGGGAGTGTTCTTATTCCAGCAGAGTCTGGATTTAATCTACAGCCAAATCATAGACATAGCCAGTGAGATCTGTAACCAAACAAGAAAATGGATGAATGTGCTAATGGTAAAAATTCAAGAAAAAGAAGTCATTACAGCATGGGGGAACAAACTGGCAAATATAAATGCTGAGCTGAGAAATGAGAAGTATCCAAAATACCAAGTGATTATAGAGGCATGATGCTGTACTCAGAATATACAGTTCCTATGGATATCAAGTGCAGAGCATGCTGTGACAAATGTTTTGCAAATGGCTTAGTGGAAGTTGAAATATAAAGCCTTCACAGTAGGAAAGACAAGTAAAAAACACAGTGAATGAGCCTGTGACATGCTCCCTGTGATCCTTAATGTTCATGTATCACACCAGTAATTTCCTGCAGGCCAGAGAAATTTCAGTCTTGCTAACTTTACTGGAAGTCTCCCCTGCCTTCCTTCAGTGTCACTTCTTTCTTAATGGGCTGTACAGCTAAGCACAGGACCCACTCTTATGCCATCTGAATCCTCTCAAGGATATTCTGGAGAACCAAGGTGCATGAAAATGTTTCCTGTACTTTGGTTTATAGAAACACTTTTTCCTTCAAGTAAGCAACCTCTTATTGTTATTAGGAGGTCTAAGACCACACCTAAATCAAACCAGATAAAGAAAAGTAGAAATTAGCAGTATTCTTAACATTCCAGGTAGACAATGTTGTTACTAGTGTTTATAAAAATGTAGCCATAAAAATTGAAGAGCAAAAAATTTCCCCTACTCATTCTAAGTTTATGTAAGAAAAGTCTCTGCTTTATAAGGTGAATCCTGGTTCTGAAAAGGTGATAATTCCAGCCCTGAGATACCTGTGACACATGACTTGCAGAAGCACTTTCAGAAAGTACCCTACTAGAACTTCCATCAGCTCCCAAATTCAGGTACTTCCATCAGCTCCCAATTCAACCTGCAAGATTTATCTTCAGATAAAGTCAGATTGCACCAGTGTTTTTGCTGGATTAAGTATGTTAACCCTTGCAAAAAACCCTTCCTTTAAATTCTTAGAGGAATTCAGAAAAATCTTTGATCCTGATATTCAGCCTGTTCCTTTCTTATTTGTGACATAATTTGATTACAGTTGTCTGTTAAACAGACAATTGCTTCATACTCTTGATTTATTAGACAATTTGGAAAATAAATCTATCTATGCTTACATTAGGATAGATTTCTTCCCTGTTTGGTGACCCAGTGGCATGTTTCAATATGAAATGGGACTTACATTGGATCTTCTATATAATTTCTGTGTTTTAGAAAGAAAATGTAGTACAAACATGTAATTCTCATAAATGGATGTTGGCAGTCATTGAGTTGAATGGGACAGGAGGTCATGGTCATTGCCATTGGAACTTAGGTAAGATGTTTGAAAACAAAGAGATAGTGGCAATGCAAATCATGCTACACTTTTTCCCTAAAGAAAGAACAAATAAAGATTTATAATCTCCACATCCCTTTTGTGCTGATTGACCTCGTATGTTAGACAATTCCTCTGCAAGTAGCCCTGTTGCCATAGTAAATTCAGATGAACTTAACCAATTTCTCTGGAATAGATTCTTGATTTCAAAAGATTTGTGAGCAATTGTCTCAAGCTTGGTCATGCTGCAGATGACACAGTTGTATGATAAAGGAAACAATTCTGCTTTTATTAATCAGCTACTTCAAGATAAATGCAGGATGGCAGTCTTGAATTTAGTAACCTTTTGGTGGAGCAGCATATTGTACAGGAAAACCAACATAAACTAAAGTAATGGAAATGGGGTAAAGGCCTATGACACAGTGTGAAAGCATCATAGCAATTTTAAAAAGGTCGTAGAATGGAAGGTTTTTTGCAGTGACTATTTCTGGATTTAGTCTGAAAAAATCAGTTAAAGCTTTTCTTGAAAAATAAACTAATATATGGTCATACAGAAGACTGTGCAATACTGATATCACCGAGTCACCAGGTAGGTTGCTAGACTATAACTTTTTTTTTTATTATTATTGTTTAAAGCAATAGTTTTTGGTGCGTGGTATATTCTAGCATATAATGTTTTCTTAATTAATAGCATACTGGATACTCTAATGGAAACAGATATTAGTGTTATAGTTGACATGATTTAAAGAGAAAAGTAAGGCAAAGTTTGGAGACAGTCATAACGTCTACTGCCAGACCAACTGGCAGAGTTGGAAATTGCAAGTAAATCTTCAGAGACTGCTTTTCCTAAGACAAAAGAAGTTCTTGTTTGCCTGAAAACATGCATAGATTCTATGCTATATACGTATGCTTAAGAGCAGTTAGTAAAAAGACTGATAAAAAAGTCAGAATAAAAAACTAAATGTAGGATACCAGACTGAATGGAGAATGAGGGAGAGGAGAATGAGGGGAGGAGAATGAGAATGAGAGGTGACTTCGTCAATGTTTATCAATATTTAAGTGGTGAGTGCCATGAGGATGGACCCAAGCTTTTCTCAGGGGTAACCAACAATGGCACAAGGGGCAATTGTTATAAACTGGAGCATAGGTGGTTCTGTATAAATATAAGGAAGACTTTTTTCACTGTAAGGGTGACAGAGCACTGGAACAGGCTGCCCAGGGAGGTTGTGGAGTCTCATTCCCTGGAGAAATCCAAGCCCATGCATTCCTGCGTGACCTGCTGTAGGTGACCCTGCTCTGGCAGGGGGATTGGACTAGGTGATCTTTCAAGGTCCCTTCCAACCCCTAACTTTCTATAATTCTAGTATTGATTCTATGACTGAGTATTTAGTGTACGAAAAAAGAAACAAGATAATAATGATAAACGTTTGTAGAAAGTTGTATTTTTTCTGTATTTTTTTAAGGGGAATTATTATTCTGTGATCCTATATCTGCTAACTATAAGCCTGCAAGCAAGCGTTTTTCATGGTTTAGTTTCATGTTGTTACATGTGAAAGCATCCATGTTAAATTGCATTGTTGAATAACGTGAGTTCTGCAGAATGGTTTTAATAACTATTTAAAGAGAACAATGTTTCTGATAGGAAAGGGAATCAGAAGTTATTAAGTTTGTTAAAGAAATTTGATTCAGATTTCATTACATGAAAATACAAGAGTAAAAGGGGAGAACTAGGCTCTGGAAAAACAGTATTTAGTTTTTCCTGTCATATCAACAGCTATGAAAATCACCTGCTGTTGCAGGACTCCATGAGCTAATAGATGAATCTTTTCACAATTATTTTCAATTGTGATGTCAATCCTCAAGAGTAAACTGAAGTCCTGATAAAATTTCCTCACAAACAGTACCACATTCAATAGTTATTGGCATGTTTATTGACACAAGCATCAAATGACTTTGCCTACAAGAGCTATCTGGTCCAAACATTCTCAATCTGTCTGTTTCCCTAAGTATAAATCAGGCACAATTTATCTCATGTCTAACCAGTGTCAGATACAAGTGACGGGAACCGTGACACTTACAATAATGTGCAGATGGCAACTGCACAGTTGCAGTATTTTAGTTAGTTTTTAATTCCTGGCTATAAAGGCCATTCAGATGGAAGCCAGAGATAGGTCTAGTGTGCTCGCCCTGCTACTTTGGCTTGTAGCTGACCAGTGTTAACAGCTGGGAGAATGACAGTGCCTGCCTTCTGCCACCAAACAATATAAAATCTCAGATGGTTTTAGTGGGAGGACAGCAGGGATAAGATGAGCACAGCTAGTGACTGTTGGAAAGGCTAAGGTGCCCTCTAAGTGCCTTCTCTAGACCACATCACAATTGCTTCCAGACTGATAAGCACAAACAAAAAACCCTTATGATAATATGAAAATTATTTAATATTTGTAGCTTAAAACACTTGTAGATTTTCAGTGAAATTAAATTGAGTAAAAGGCCTTTTGTTTTCAGAATTCAAGGAGTATATCACTGCTGGTACTATAATGGGTATATGCACACATATATGTGCATTTAGACATTCCTAATTAGAGTGTGCACACCCAGTCGTGGTTCATTGTATTTAATTTTCCTCTGTGAGTATGCTCTCAAGTGCAATGAAAACCTTTATGTTTTCCCTCCTTCAGCAGGGAGCATTATATTTAAATGTTTCAAATACATGTATTTATTTTAGGATTATTGCTAGACAGTGCTTCCTAATGCTTTTCAAAATAATGGAAAATCAGTTCATTCTGAAGACTTCTTAATAGTTACTTTTCTTCCAGAAATTTGTTCTTTCTTCCTTTGATTTTCCTAAAAGAAATGAAGGTACAAAGCTTTCCATTATACCCAGATTTCTAAACAGTTTAAATTTGTAAGCCTTAAATTACCATAAAGCAATTTGATCCATCTATATTTCAAACACATATAATTAGAGAGATTTATATTTACATCTGGCACTATGACAGAGTTGTAACTAGCTCTTTTGGATCCTATTGCCTAGACCCTTTCACATCTGACACTGCGCTGGTAATGTAGAGGGCTGAAGAGTGCTATAATTGAACCATACTCCAGAGACAGACAGTTATAAATGGCAGTTAGTATCAGAGTTAAGAAAATACTTGTGTTATGTACTTAACAGATTGCCTGGGACTGTGTGGAAAGGGAAGCTATACATCTGTTGCAGAAAGAAGGCATTAAATAATGATTTCCATTAGCAAAGGTTTGTGTTGTGTATATAGTTCCCACATCGCAAGTCAGAAAAGAGTTTGAAACAGAATTGAAATCTTTTTGCATTATCACAGTGCAAAATATATAAGGCAATCATTTTAGTTTCAAATAGGCCTGCATGGTTATCTGCATTTACTGGACTACTATCATAAAATTAAAATTTCAGTATTACACATAATAGCTGCAGTTGGGAATACTGGGAATCAGAACTCTCCAAATCTTGTGCAGCTGTGTGTTTCTTGAACTGCATTTGGGCAGGCCAGAAAAAGCAGGCTGTGGACTCAGTACACAGACCTCAGCAGACTCTGAGAGCATCCCTTGCAGTGATCTGTCATTCTTTAACCTCTGATGTGGGGAGAGAGAAAAGAAAAACTTCTTGCTGTGACTTTAAAGTTCTTAGCTGGGGTTCTAGCTATGTGATGCTCTCAGGAGTGCAGAGTCACCCTCATATTGGTTACAGAAGATGGAGAATTACTCTCAGCTTATTTTAGGAAAGGTAAAATGACAGAAGAGTTAGAGGGTTTTTTGGTTGGTTTGGTTTTTTTATTTGTTTTGAGGTTTTTTTTATAAATAGTTGACACTGGCACAAAGCTCCAGAAAAGCATCCCTGGAAGGTTGGCACTTTTTGTGATAGAAGAAAGAAATCCTGGAAGTCAGGAAAGATTTCTGGAATATTCTGAAGTCAGGCTCCAGTATTTTTTTTTCTGTTTTCTTAAAAACTTTCAAAAGATTGCAGAAAATGTGTGGGAGTTGCTCTGTCAGTTAAGAACTGAACTGAGAAGGAGCCTAGAAGGGCCGAAGAAGGAAATATCAAAACCTCTCTGATATGAGAATATTGGAGCAAGGTGTTGTACTGTGTACATGAAATTGCTGTGTGACAGTGATCAGTTAAATTTCTGACACTGACTGAAGCAATTATTTTTAGCTTTCTTGCTTATGAGTATTTACTGAACAGAAACTGATACTGCAATTAACAATATAAGAAGCTCTTCAGCTCATCCTAAAGATTCATCCGAATGAAGTGTCCAAAAACCATACAAATGCAGATAGTGAGTAGAGAAAACACTGCTTTGTTCTGAGGACAAAAGCAATTTTGCAGGCAAAAGGAGTTTGCTTTGTTTTTAACAAGTGCTTTGTTCTGGCGCTTGTTCTTGATGGTTTCCGGCTGCTGTAGGCAGAGGAAGCTGGCTGTAACACTGCATTACAAAATTCTGAAGATGTTGCACTCCACATAGATTTTAATATGAAAAAAAAGGAAATTCTAAAGGCTAAGATGAATGGGCTGTCAGTCTGAAAGCCCAGAGAAAGCTAAATTTAAAAGTTGGAAACATTTGTGCAAGACAGTGTAATGCCAAAAACTGTAATATTAGCACTGAAAGGAGAGGCACAGGCAGCAGTGGGTAAGGTGGAAAACTTCAGCCTTATGATAGGGAACTTATCCCCACTAAGGGAGTTTGTGAATTAAAGTCATAAGGAAACAACCTACTGGAGAGGATTCAATTTGTAATTGGACCAGGGGAAAAGTATCCATTATAGGATTAAAAAGAGGTCATGCTGTGGTGTTGCTGAGTTGGTTTTCTCCCTACTCTATCCTGGGTCCACCTGATCTCCTAGGGCATCTTCAGAAGCTGAGGAAAGCTGTGGGACAGGGATGAGAAACTCTGCTTTTCACTCATCTGGGATAGCTGTTCCTTACCTCCATGGCTAAAGCTAAATGAAGAGGTAGATGGGATTTGTGTGCACATGTCTGTGAGGCCAGGAAAAGAATACAGGAAAAAAACCTTCCCAAGTGTCTGTTATTCTCTGTTTTGTAAATGTGAGAACTGGTTCAAGAGCATTATGCCTCAGTGTAAGCTTCCTCCTTTGAGTTTGTAGGAAATGAGAACTTAAAAGCAGGGGTCTAAAAAGGGGTGATGTTCACTTTGACAATTATCACGCTGGACATTTTTTGTCTCTTTGTTGTCATATGAGCTCAAAGAGTAAATATGTAAACAGCAGATACTGTTTAACCCTTTCCTAGTTCACCATCATCTGAAACCCTAAGTGGTGAAAGCCCAGTAAATCCACACTGGATTTTAAATTGCTTGTGGCACCAAAAATGTGGTCCATCTTCTCTTTATCTTCTCTTTACTCAAGCTGATATAGTACTTCTGGTCCTTAAAACCTCATTTCTGCCTAGAACTGCTGCACAGACAAATTCAATGCTATGAACTTCCCAGGTCACCCTATCTGGAATCCACAGCAGCATTTGACTTGGGATAGACAGAAACTGAAACTCTGCTATGCACGAAGAAAAAATGAAACTTAAGCCTCTTTCTTCAAACTTGTCCTGACATGTCTCTGTTTGAAGACCAAAATCCTTTAAACACAGTATAACCACTTACTGCCATGGAGAAATTTTGCATAGTTACTATCTCCTCCTGAAATTGCTTCTATGGTTTATGTCTGCCATTAGCAGCACAGTAATAGCAAAGTTTGTTTCTGAAAATATGTTTTATCTGTTCTAAATATTGCTACTTAGTTTATTAGAGAGTTTATTTATTTTTCTTCTAATAAGACAAATTTACAAGTAGGGAAAAGGCATCCTGATTATTTATTTTCTGGAGGCCCTGGCAGAAAAGGCACAGGATTCTCATTCCTGCTAAAATTGCAGAATGGTCCAAATGGTCAAAAGATTGTAAGAGTGTGTCACAAGAAAATGTTTTAAGTGAGATATCAGACAGGGGTCTGGTGTATTTCTAAACTATATGTCAAGCCTTGAAAGTTTTCAATTGATTTGTCTCCAGTTTTAATAAAGTTAAAATCTTCGAGGTAAAGGGTTATCACAAATATACCAGGGCTGTGGAACTCAGAGGAGCAATACTCATACCAAGCACTTATATGTAGACCTCAAAGAGCTTTTAATCAGTGGATGCTTAAGTAATTTGCAGCAAATATCTTAGCTAACTACTACAGCTTCCCTTGAATTCCCAAAGTGTCTCTGGGCAGACTGTAACTCTCTCAAACAGTTCAGTCACTCAAAACTTCAGAAGAAGTATCTCTTTAAGAAATCCTTTTCAGCTGTTACGTTTCACTCCTTTAAAATAATTCACAACTCAATTTCTGCATGTATTTTGATGCAAAATAGTACAAAAAGCACTTAGCACTATTATGCTATTTAAAAATGTAAGGCAGATGCACAATAACATAATCTTATTGGAAAATCTATTTGTTATACACTGTCTTGTTCATAAAAAGAAAATATTGCTGAGTAGTAAACATTCAATTTTCTTATTTACTTATTTTAACAATGTTATAGGTATTTGGATTTATATACTAAGGTGTCATTACTACTGGCCCTGTTAGCAATGGAAAGTCAGAAGTATCTTCTTTGGCTATATGTGCATGCGATCTTTAACAATTTAAACAAATTAAAAGAATAAAAATAAAGACATTACTCTTTATATGAAGAAAATGTTTCTGTCCTCAGGGTATTAAATATTACTTCTCAAATTTAAACATCAGGAATATCCTTCTTTTTACCAAAATCCTTAATAAAATTTCCTAAGGCAAACCAGTGCTTGCTGGCAGTTCTGAAAGTAAGGAACTGCATGATCAAAACTGGGTGTTAGCTCCCTTAGGATGTACAACCTATGTTACGAGATGACTTATGAGTGGGGGTTACAATGAGCTGTAGCACCATTTGATATTTAACCTTCAACAAAGGCTACTTTCTAAGTGCACAGGAAAGCCTTCTGCTGCCTCCAGAGTGAAGTGTTCTATAAGGAGCCACTCATCACAGAAGTCACAAGCTATGACCTCCTTGGAGATGCAAAGCCAAAGCCAGTATATTTATACCTATATTGTCTCAATATATATATCTAGCTATATATAAAAAATACTATTATAAATCTTGTTGTATTATTTTTGGTATGTTTGTGCATGCATGTGTATACATTTTAAAATAATTCGTTGTTTTTCAGGTTTTTTTAATTTCCTATTTAGATTTTTAGTAGCCTTCAGCATTTCTTAAGCTTCTAAAATAAAGCTTTTTGTGTTTCTGAGCATAATGGACAGTGTCATTTTAAGATGTAATAGTTATTTTAAAAATTATCATATTTAAGTGATAATTATCTCCTTGTTCTTCTCTGCAGACTCTGTGTAGGATGATTTGATCACTAGTATTGAGGGACAGGCTTGTTACCTAATCTCTGCATGAAAAAAATACAGCTAAAAGTATCTTCACTAATGCCATTTCTTCAGAGGAAGAAGTGATACAGGGGCATAGGTTTTGGTCCCCACACTAATAAGAAACAGATCTTTTTGTACTTGGAATGCTTTGCAAATTGGTAAAGACTGATTCATAATCAGACCTTCCCATTATGCACTCTCTTACTCGGTCTGCTTGTGGCTGAGAAGTTTTTGGTGATGCACATTTACATTGGCAGCAGTATCATTGCTCAGGCACTTCAGTTAGTTTCAAAGTTACCCGGTCATAAATATATAAATGTCATTCAAGAATTTGTGCTTTTGCTCTTAGTGACAGTTTCTGATGCATTTTTCACCTGGTATGAAATATAAAACATTGCAATTGGAGGATTTTTGCATAATTATGCAATCTGGAAGGATATAGAAGGCACAGCTGAATCCTGTGCAAATATACATAACTACTGTCTTTCTAAAATCACCAGGATGTTAAGAATTGAGACTGGACATTAGGAAAAAAACTTTCACAGAAAGAGTGGTCAGATACTGGAATAGGCTGCCCAGGGAGGTGGCTGAGTCTCTATCCCCAGATGTGTTTAAGGGTCATTTAGATGTGGTATTGGGGGATATGGTTTAAGGGAAAGCTTTGTAGAGTAAGGATGATGCCTGGACTCAATGGTTCCAAAGGTCTTTTCCAACCTGAAATATTCTATGATTCTGTGAATCTGTGAATTATTACCAACATTTCTGTTGTTGTTCAACCATTTTTAAGCCATTATGAAGAAACTGGTTCATTTAGGCCATTTGTTCTTGTTTTCAAATGTCCTGCACCTTGTCTCTATTTGATTGTGACCCATGTGGGCGTACAGCAATGCAGAGCTTGAGATCTTTGTTTCTTTGTGAAGGAGAAAACTGTGTGTGTTTCCTTGCCATACACCACAGTAATAGGGGTTCTGAGTTTTGAGCACATCAAAATGCTAATGCCCCTACATATAGTTTAATGTTACATATAGGTCAGCATTATGTGTAAAGGGGAGAATGACATTTCTCCAAGGACAGATAATATTATTTATAATAGAGTTCTTGCACTTTTCAGTGATGCTATCAATTGTTTACAGCTGACTGAAACAAGAAGTTGAGTTGGTCTGATAAGGGTTTGAGGCTTGGGCCCAAGCCCAGATCTTTTTACCAAGGCTGCAAGTAGTGTGTGTTGTAACACTATGTAGCCAGGGAACTGATGAAAAAGTAGCCTAAGTATTTTCAAATAAAAACCTAGTTCCGTGGAAAAATTTTCATTACCATCAATGATTTCAAGATTTGACTCCTACTGATACAGGCTGATATATTATTTGTACAGGGCATTTTTAAAATTAAAGCTTTTGCTAATGTCAGAAATACAGCATTGCCTGGACTGAGTGAAAGGTTTAATTTTAGTGTCATTTATGGAGTCTAAGGCAGCCTCTAATGGTGAAATCACATTCTGGTATAGTAATTATGTTGATCTTTTAGACAATTTTCTTCTATAAACATTGTGAAGAGAACAGTAGCTGAAATACTTTTGATAATAATTGGTCTAATGAAAATAACGGATTTCAAAGTGGGAAGCTATTCCCATTGCAAAATTTCATCATTAAAAACTCAATCAGTGGATTTTCTTGGTTGGCAATTGCATAGAGATTGGCAGAAATATCAGTGAGCTGGAAGCCAATGTTTAAGTTAAGATAACCTGAATATAAATGTTTCTCTTTAAAAATTTTGGTTAGACAACGAAAGAAAATCAGACGCATAAAAAGGAGGGGATTCATTTTTTATGCACTCTGCAGGACCTAAAATTGTCATATTCTTACCAGTGATCGACCGGTGTTACCTGCTGATGTTCAGAACTTGGTTTTATGGAACCCAGGCCCTGGTGCCCTCATTCCCCTGGAGTGGGGGTTAACCCCAGCAGAGCACCCCCCGCTCTGCCCTGTGCCTGCCCTCTCCTGGGCTCCGTGTTTTCTGTCCCTGTCGTAGCCAACCCCCCAAAGCAGCTGCTCTGAAAATGTACAGACACAGGAAGCTGCTGTCCCGCCGGCAGCCATACAGAGTAACTCAAAAACATCCTCGCGAAAACCTTCATTTTAATAGATTTTATTTTTAAACCTGTTTGCTGTTGGTTTTGCTTTTTTGTGGGTTTTTTTTTTTGTTGTTGTTGGGTTTTTTTGTTTGTTTCTTTTGTTTTGTTTTTTGTTTTGTTTTGTTAGGTTGTTGTTTGTTTGTTTTCCCACACCCTTGATGTACATTTCCCTCGTTTTTGCCCGTAGCCCACCAGGCGTCTGCTCCCTCCTTGCCAGGACAGGAACAGCTCGGGATTTCCTCCGGGATTTTTCCCGCCTTCGCCGGGACCGGCACGGGGGGGCGCGCGGCCAGCAGGGGGCGCTGCGAGGCCGCGGGCGGCGGGCGGAGGGCGGGAGGGCGGGAGGCAGCGGAGCGGCGGTGTCTGAGGGGAGGTGACAGCCCCGGGACGGCGGGAGGGGACACCGGGACCGGCTGAGCGACGGAGGTGGTGCCCCAGCAGTGCAGGAGAAGCTAACGGGTGGCAGAAACCACACAGCCAGAGAGGACCGCTCCGTCACTGTCCTGATATCTCCAGAACAAGCAAAACAAAACAATACATAAAAGCACAAACAAAACCAAAAGTAACCTTTTTGAATCACAATATAACCAGAAAAACAGAAAACAACAACAAACTTTGCCTTCTTTGAAAACATATGTTAAATACAACAAACACAGAGGACATCATGGTTAAGAAGAGGCTTCCTCCTGACCAGTTGATCTTTGCTACAGAGCAGTAACTGGGACTGCTGGTGTTTGGAAACTTGTTTCAAATGCCTCTGTTTATTAGTGCATGAGAACTAAAACTCTCTCAGCTAATGTTTCTGGAAGTGCTCCCTCCTACAATCATGAATATTCTAGAGGGGATTTAATTTGGATTTATTTCTTCAAGAGCAAAGTGCCTGCACTGCATCTGTTAAATCTTACATGAACACAGAAGATACTACATGAGTAACTAATTTGATATTGTATCTGCTTAAATGCAAATTACTTAGATATAACTTTTTTTTTTTTTTTTTTTTTTTTTTTTTTTTTTTTTTTCCCCACAACGTAACCAATGGGTTTTCAAACTAGTAGCACAAACTGTATAGGAGGTAAAAAGTCATAGGTGTTTCCTGTCCTTTTGTTATTATCACAGTAAAATCTTTCTCATTAAATCAGACCAGTGCCTAAATGTAAAAAAGTAGTATGAAGCTGAAGTGCTAAACTTTGGGCTGAAGTGTTCTGTTATTGAATTTATTTTTTTTTAAATATAGAGTCAGACAATGATTTTCCCATTGTTCTCCATTTTGATTAAAACATCTTCATTTATTGCTTAAACAACATTAAGGTAAACCCATCTATATTACAGAAGTGCATATGCTTTATTTCTAGGCTCAGCATTATTTCCTTCCTGCACTTCTCTTCCTCCTTGTTTTACAAAAAAAAAAAAAAAGGTGAGTGATTTAACATAAACTAGAAATGCTTTACTTTAAGATTCATCTGCACACAAGTGTGCTGATAATACACAGGCAACATACATCTGATTACCCTCGTCTCCTCTTATAAATTTCCATCGAGTGGGAGATCTATACATGGATCTCACTCCAACTTCCCAGTAGCTTCCTGATCTCTAGTTTCACCTCTCTAACAACTGGGGTTTTTTTCAGCTTATCTGAGGAAGTATTTTTAGTGGTACAACTAATTTGAGCTGCAGATTATGTATATGCAAACATACTTGTTGACTGTAACTGGTAATTTATGAACCATTTGCAAAAGTGCAGCCTGGTTATATTTCCTTTCTCTTATTTGTTTTTTTCTCCTTTGATGACCACTCCTTATAGATTAAGGTTATTGGCAAGTAAAAGCAGCATTTCTACAGGGCACTGGACAAATAGGTAGAATTTTAAAAATACCAAAAAAGAGCACATGCATGCATTTACCTTACTTAAATGCTTGGCAAAGAAACATGCCTTTCATCTGGAATAATAAGTTTGTGAAGGTATTCTACATCCAAAGTCCTTAAAAAAATCCATTGAAAGTACTAAAAACAAGCAAAACAAGCAAGAAACCATCATCTCTTTCTGAAAAGATGGCCTTCAATTTTGTAGCCCCTTGCACTGGAAGACACTTATTAGCCATGACATTTTAAAGATCAGTTAGATTTCTTGGGCAAAGTTTATGCAACACACTATGTCAAATGGTCCAAGACCTTAAACTTGGCATGAGATTCTGTCAGTGTGCAGAGGCAGATCAGACTGCTTGTAGCAGCCTGTGTCGCCAAGGCATTCTATAGCATTTAGTATAGACTGGGCTTCAAACTTCCTGCTCAAGTACTTGTAATCTCTATGGTTTGGCTGAAATGTGACTAAGAGCGGATCACTAGCTGTCTGGATGCCATATGGTTGTCTTCTTGTAAATTATGTGGATTACAGTCTGAACTGAGTCTTTTACATGTCAATGAATGAGAGCACACTGTACAGCTCAACTCTTCCTGTCAGCATTGATCTATCCTCTTACTGGGTTCAACTATTCCTTGTTTTGTCTAATATCTGATGCAACAGTGATGCCGCCTGACGTCTTTCCATGATATGGCCAACTGAATGAATCAATCATGTGGTAATTGAAAACAGAATACAAATAGGATCTGAGGAAGAATTGTTTCTTTTTAAGAGTCTTTAAGTGACTTAGCATTGGAGATGCTGTTTCCTATCTCTTCTGATGGGATACATTCTTCTCAAAACCAACTCACATTAGATTAGCTTCCTTTTCAGCAGTTTAGGACTTCTGCTACTTCTCAATTAAGACATCATTAGTGCTTGGTCATTGGTGTCTAGTGATAAAGAGAAGTCCAGGAGGTTAAGAAGGGATGATTATAATATTTCCAGTGACTGATGGTACTGATAGCAACTCTCCTTATTGGTATACTCTTACCAACCAACCTCAAGTCTCACCAACCAGCTTCAGTCGATATTCACAATTCCTTTATCTTTACTAGGTGAATTGGTTTCCCTTTAACTGGATTCTCTAAGGGTCTCTTTGGTGTAAGAGGTATGCTACTGAGTGTTAAGGACTGATGTAGGATAATCTTGACCCTATCAATTAATCAGTGGTGTATGTGGAGAAGCACAGGGAAGGGAGATGGTCTATGTGAACAATTCACTGCCTATTTTGGAAACACCATAATAGGTGATGTTTGTTACCCTCAAGGATGAGCAAGAACTTTCGTAAATGAACAGGTAAAGGCATTGTCAGGTTATTGAGAACCTGATTGAATGTGATGACACTGGGGAGTATTGGTAGACAGATTACAACGTTCAGTTCCTGGCTTCCACTAAAGCTCTGTGTAAGCACTATGGACTGTCTAACTTGCTGCAAGAGTGCTACACTTCAAAAAGAGCAATGAAACCATCTTTCCCTACCATGCTATTTTTGCTACTTATTGTTGTTCCTATCCCATTCTCTTACAATACAAAAGATTTTTAAATTTCCTCAAAAAATCATTTAGTCTGGAGAGCAGGGACTTCGTAAATGAAAGGTTTGGTTTCCATCAGTGCCTCCCTGTCTCCATGGCACAGTCCAGGTGAGAACATACTACTGTGCTTCTTCGGGTTTCATATTCCACCTGACTTCTGAGGTCCTGCACTTTTGAACAGTGATACACTTTGCAGGACCTGATTCTGGTGGACTAAAGAGTAAGTGATATGGTAAAAAGATACGTTGGGAAAGGCTGAGGAAAAGAAGTTCAAATATTGAAGGTGTAGCAGAAGCAGAGATAATCTTAAATGGCATTGCATGGAAACGAATAACTACACTGATGTTGTTTCCTTCACATTTTATTATTACAGTGATTGCCTTGCTTTAAAATATTTCTTATCTCTTCTTCTATGTTTTACATTTGCTCATGTTCTCATTCATATCTTCAATTTTCTGTTGCCTTTGAAAAAACAAAAATCCTCACTTATCAAATACTGTGAAAACAGCATTGCACAAAGTAGTTCATAAAATATAAAGTACTGATAGTGTCCGATACAGAAATTTTAGTTCATTCTCTCATTTTGGTCTAGTACTGGTGAAATTGGCATCCGGTCACCAGTGGTGTCCCCCAGGGATCAGTGCTGGGCCCACTTCTGTTTAATACCTTCATTGATGATTTATATGAGGGGATTGAGTCCACAATTAGCAAATTTGCAGACCACACTAAGTTGGGGGGGAGTGTGGATCAGCTGGAGGGCAGGAGGGCTCTGCAGAGGGACCTGGACAGACTGGAGAGTTGGGCTGATTCCAATGGGATGAGGTTCAACACGGCCAAGTGCCGGGTCCTGCACTTTGGCCACAACAACCCCATGGGGAGCTCCAGGCTGGGCACAGAGTGGCTGAGAGCAGCCAGGCAGAGAGGGACCTGGGAGTCTGGATTGACAGGAAGCTGAACAGGAGCCAGCAGTGTGCCCAGGTGGCCAAGAAGGCCAATGGCATCCTGGCCTGGATCAGGAACAGCGTGGCCAGCAGGTCCAGGGAAGTGATTCTGCCCCTGTACTCAGCCCTGGTGAGGCCACAGCTCGAGTCCTGTGTCCAGTTCTGGGCCCCTCAGTTCAGGAAGGAGATTGAGGTCCTGGAGCAGGTCCAAAGGAGGGCAACCAGGCTGGTGAAGGGATCCAGCACAAGTCCTGTGAGGAGAGGCTGAGGGAGCTGGGGGTGTTCAGCCTGGAGAAGAGGAGGCTCAGGGGAGACCTCATTGCTCTCTACAACTCCCTGAAAGGAGGCTGGAGCCAGGGGGGGTTGGGCTCTTCTCCCAGGCAGACCTCAGTAAGACAAGAGGGCATGGTCTTGAGCTCTCCCAGAGGAGGTTTAGTTTAGATATTAGGAAAAAATTCTTTACAGAGGGGGTGATCAGGCATTGGAATGGGCTGCCCAGGGAGGTGGTGGATTCTTCATTCCTGGAGGTTTTAAGAGACCGGATGTGGCACTCAGTGCCATGGTCTAGTAACCACAGCAGTAGTGAATCAAGGGTTGGACTTGATAATCTCAGAGTTCCTTTCCAACCTGGATGATTCTGTCATTCTGTGAAACTGTGGAACAGTGGTATGATTTTTTTTTTTTCACATGCAGAGCAGAGTGGAAGAAGTGGCACCTGTTAGCCTCCTAATGCTCAAAGCTCACACATTGACAGGCCCTGATAAAATATAAGTAGTATGTGCAATTTATTTCAAAAAACAGAAGAGCAATATAGTGGCAACATGCTAATAACATTACAACATCCCCAGCACAGCACAGTCCTCATGGACTTTTCTGCCTGTTTCTGTTTGGCTGGACAAAGCCTGAAACCCTCCCTGCTTCCTACAACAGAGTGCCTTCAGACATGCAGTTTTGCTTTTCACTGCCAACTACATTCATGTGTATTTTAAGAACTTTGAGTTTACACTTGCCTATTGCCTATGGTAGTATTTAGAGTTCTATATTTGTCAAAACATTGTTTTAAAAATACCTAATGAGCAGCAGAAATCTTGTAGAAGCACACTGACTAAGGCTGGAGAAAGCAGAGCCGTATTAAATGTCACAGCACTATGATCTTTGTTCCTGCAGGATCATCTACCACGGCCTCACCACTGTGATTGGACTTCTCATGTTACTGCTGGTTTTCCCAATTCTGACTTGAATACATCATTAAGAAGACTTGCAAATCCCTAATATTTCCAGCCACATAGTGTGGTCCCACCCAGCTATATAGTGTCATGTGAAGTGGGTAATGAAGGGAACCTGACTTCCATTTGAACATGGATATGTATTTAGCTAGGGCACACGTAAAAGCTGAGTACAGAATATTTCCCTTATGCACTACAGAACCTAGAAAACGAGATTATATCATGCAACAAAACTCCCCAGAGCTTGGCTCTTTTGGATCTGGACTACATTTTGAAAACTGTGCTTAGAATTTTTATAGTTACATTTGTGCTCATTTTGCCACTTGCTTTAAAATAATATTTTTCTATATAAAATATATTATTGGCCAGATGTTACTTTTTCTAAATTACAGTTAGTGTTTTATAAATGACTTCAAGTTATTGACTGAATTCATGACATTACATAAACATGAATTTTATACCTTTTATAAAAGATGTAAAGTGCTTTACTTACAGTAATACTTGGATACAGACCTATCTAGTCTCCTGCTTTCCATGTTTTTCCTCTGTCTCCTTCTCTTCTGTTCTAGCATTTATAGATCTAATGAACTCAGTGCCACAAGTCTGACTGTTACTCTGGGAGCTATCTGGGGAAGTATGGCTGATCACTGTTCAGTGGGCATCTGCTGAGCACAGTCCTTCAAGCAGAAGAGAGACTGTGGTCCTTTTAGAAAAAAGAATATGGATTTTCACAGTTATATCCCTCCTAGTCTTCATCATTATACCATTATTAACCCTCAGCTGATCCAAAGAATGAGGTGCAATTATTGTGTAGGAAACATGTTTTCCAAAGTTGCCACTGGAAAACACTTTATCTCCAAATTTTGAATAAGAAGGGAAGATCAGGGATGTTAAAATTGGAGTAGTGTTTTTGACACTTTTTTTTGAGAATTATACAAAAGCTCAGTGCCAAAGCCTAAACCATCCAGAGTGATCCCTTCCCATGTCATAAGCCCAACACTTTCCCAGAGAGCCAAGGTTAGTATTTATCTATGCCTCATGGCAGTAATTTCAAAGGTGTTGATCTTGGGGATTAATCGCTGCTTTAAATAGGCAGTTAACTGTTTAAACAACATTTTTTATTGGCATACAGTAGTTAAATGCCTACTAGTGTGCTGATAGGTTTATGGTGATTAAAGTGAATTAGGAGTTAATCTTTGAGTTACGCTGTGTTAGAGTCACTGGGTCATGTGGGTACTCTGCGTCAATGTGTGTGAGAGGTACATCAACTGCTGTACACAGAAAGGAAAATGTTCATTTTTAAATATTTTACTTCAGGCTGTTTTCTATTTACATTTGGAAATGAAGCCCTCAGGCTACTGGTGCTATAGTGACCCAGTGCCTGAGCACACACACTCCTGAGGACACAGTCCAGGCTCTGGTGCTCATATTTCAGCAGTGGTGTTCCAAAGGATAGAGCCCCATGCTTGGAAGGAGTATGGCCAGGGTGTCACAGCTCCTACACTGCACTTCATTCACACAAGTGTCTGAAGAATCAGTTGCAAAACTCATTACCCATATAAACATGTTGTTTGGATTCAATACAGTTAATGAGTATTTATGTGACTACTGATGTTAAAGGAAACCAAAGATAGTTGTAATCCCAGTAATTATCTCTGGCTTTACTGATTGCTTGATAGAACTTTTTGAGATCTTCAGTATGATCAGAAGATTGAGATCTATATTCTGGCTGCCTGGTAGAGATGCTTGTCTCACCACAGGGAGCCACAACCTGTCACTGTCTGCAGATGAAGTGAGTTTTACACATCTCTTTGAGTATCTGTACAAATTTGCTAGAAGGAATTTCTGAAGACAAGGTAGTATTTCTTCACTGCAATTGCAGTGTGACATGAGGATGTCTAAGCTACAAGGCTATTTACAACTATCTAGCACAGTGCCTGAACATCAGCATCCCCAGGACATGGATTCCTGTCTCTGTTTTCCATCTCTACTGTCTCTGACTACTATTAATGACTTGATTCTAGAAGGTCAATTAGACATAGACAACTTGTGATAAATGCTTCTCCCTTATAAAATTGTGGCAGTTTGCTCTCTATTTATAGGATGAATGTATCCTACTCTTCAGATGAAGGGGGGGATATGGATGTCAGGAGGCGATTTAGCCTGCCTCACTGCTGCAGTTCCACAAGGACACTTCTGGCAAACCATAGCTAGCTTTGTGCCTCACTGCTATTTATTTGTGGTGTCTGACTTTTTGTTTTGTAATTAAAAATGACATATACAGTTGGGAAGAAGCTGATGGCCTCTTAAAATAATTGTGACCAGTTGATTGAGGTTTCTAATTTGTTAACCGCAATTTTTGGTATTGTGGGGATGCTGCCAAAATGGAGCACAGAAAGCCAAGTCTCTCTTCGTAAGTGTATATGGAATGTGAAACCAGAAGCTGTTTGCAAAAATAAATAATAGGTGTGGGGAGAAAAGTACACTATATAAATATAAGAGATATTTTATTTATAAACCACCTTCTTAAATAAGAAATTGTTGCAATTCCTAATTTCAGACTGTCTCTCTGTGCCTCTCTTTCAATATCTACACTGCCATTTACTTACCTCTGGCTAATCCCTGCCATTTTCCCTGCTATATCTGTAACCCAGAACATAAGTATTATTTGCTGGGACTGAACCAGAAAATACACTGAATATAATGAAACTGAAGCAGTCCTGCAGACTGCAAGGTTTTAGGTAGACTGAATTCCAGTATGGTACTACAATACTAGAGGTTGAAGTGTTCAACTAGTATTTGATTTAATTCCTAAAAATATATATAGTTATACAGATCTATAATACATTTATATGTTATATATATTTATAATATATATAAAACACTTGAAATTCTGACTGAATATTTAAAACTCAAAAATGACTGAGAAACCAAGATTTTAAAGATTTTTTTTTTCACAAAAGCTGGGCTCCATCAGACCAATCATATGCCCACATAGAGTGAGCTTGTTATTTCCTGCAGTTTGAACTGAAATGCAGCTTTATGTTTTTGTCTCCAGGTTCTGGAAGAATGTGACAAAGAGATGGCCTTTTTGTTTTGTTTTGTTTCATTGATTTCTTTTTGTTACTGGCCAAAAACTTAACCTAAATGGATGAACTCATGGAGTTCAGTGTGCCCATTCATGAAAAATATAGCAAGAGTGAGAACTGAAAAAGCTGCAATACTGAGCTCATGCACTCTTGGGATTCTGTTTCATTTCTGCTTTGTAATTAAGTACATTTCAGCAATATGATTGCCTTCACCACATTTGCCTTTTAACAGGATACCTAAAGCAATTAAGCTTTGAAGGTGAACTCAAAAAAGAATAGCAATACAAGATCTTAATCCCATGTTTTTCCAGTTTAAAGCTACATCAAAAGCTAGCTATTTCACCCACATACCTATTAGCTTGTACAGCTGAAGGAATTTCATTCTTTTTCTTGACTAAATTGCAAAGATGTGTTGTGATTCTTCTAGAAAAAGAATAATGCCATATTCTTTACAGAAACTTGTAAAATGGAGTATCAGAGTAGTCTATGTAGCTTTTTCCTCTTTGTTCATTGCTGAACAGATTTTTTCCAGACCATTTTCCCAGATCTTTTGAATCTCAAGTATTTTTGAAAAGATAGATGTAAATTAATTAGAGCAACATAGAAATTAAAGAGAAAATGTTGGTGTACTTAGTTTCTTCAACAGCATTGTATTCAATAAAGTTTATTTCCTGTGGGTCATTTTAGCAAAGTCTATGAACAAAATGAAGCTTGTTAGGTAAATAAGTTGTAAATAGAACAAAGTCAACCTTTGAGGAAAGTAGGAAAGTGCTACCTCATAAATGCTGTATTCTGGTTATTCTTAGCCAGATTCTTGAGTTCTTGAAGGACATAAATATTGAGAACCAACTGGATCTGTCCCAGGTGGAGAAAATGAAGGAGAATATTCTAATTCTTATTTAGATCAGAGAGCAGCCAAGATTGACTTTCTTGGTTGACTAAGGTGTAACTCAGGTTGATGGAAAATGTGGATGACATGGCTGAACCAGCAGAAGCAATCAAAAGGCTACTTGCCTTTTCTGCACCTGAGTTGAAAAGAGCAGAGCTACAGAGAGGTCCATGAAGAAAAAAACATTCTGATGGTGACAGAAAGGCAGCTCACTGGTGCAGGATACTCTCATATGCCTCTACAGATAGCATAAGGGATTCTGTCACCAGCATGTTGGCTTTTCTGTCTCTAACCATTACATATCTAATGCTTCTCATATGTGGTAATTTTAAGCATCTGATTTAAGACTTTGGTTTCTATTAGCCAGGTAGGCTGCAGCCTTGCAGCACATCACCCCTAAGATTCCAAAGGAGAGATCTTAAGCTACTAACCCATAGAGTCTGAAGAAATATTTTTTTTTCTAGACATTAAACTTTTATCAGGATTTAGGAAAACATTGTTGGTTTTTGGTTTTTTTTACACTTGACTGAAGGACTGCAATTTTCCCTTTCCCAGGCAAATCATACTGCCATGGTTCCTGCCTTCATGACCTCAAGAATAGATGCACATATTGTGCAGTACTTGGAGCTACATGTTAAATTAATTCAGAAATTAAAAGTTATGCACCAATGGGTTGTTGTTTCTCTTCTGTATTTTTCCCTGGTGAGGAATAAGACCTGAGGACAGTCCACAGAATAAACTGTTCAACCAAACAATGCTGCTGATTAATCCTTTCCCAAAAACTGCACTTTCCATATAATTTGCAACAGAAGGCACATTCACATGGTGGGGCTAGAAGGCTTATAGCTATATGAAATATATTTCTTTTAAAATCAGGCAATTGATTTTGTCTAGGTTTTACAGTGGAAGATCACTCCTGTTGGTCCTCGCATTAGACATTTTAGATTTGTGCATCTGTTTTTATTATTTTCAAAGAGAAATGCCATGTCCACCTTTTTCACCTACTGTGCATCACTCCTGTTTGATAGGGTTGGAAGAGGAGGTTTGAAAATGCCTCAAGTATCCTGAAAGGGCGAAACTTAAGAACAAAACTTGTCCTAGGCAGATGCAAAGAGGATGCTGGCTCCATTCCCTTGTTCCCATAGTGAATAAGAGTAAATTTAACTGAATTAATCTACATGTTTTTCTACATGTAAGATCAAAGATTGGTTTTGAATTCCAGAACAAGTTCCCGACAGCCTGAAAATAAATTTTAAGGAAACACATAGCTCTATTAGCTGCTGACACCTGGGTTTGAAAGGTTCAGTTCAGTGGAATTCTGAATTTCCTTTGCCTCCAATGACAATGTGGCAAATGCAATATTTGGGTGTAGAACTGACTGAAAATGTCAGGTGGAGGTTCTCACCCAGTTGGAGGCAGCAGCCTGGCTAATGATAGCCCCAGGGCCGGCCAGCAACAGCCCCTGCAGTGGGGGGGGACCTCCTGAGAGGCAAAATTCCTGGAATTTAGGGGCATCCTGAATCAAACTTGGGAGCAGTGGGAAACCCGGTTTACATAAGGAACACCAAAGTGTTCATTCATGGTTGCCTACCCTGCCATCCTGCACCAGACCTTTGCCCTGTCTGGAAGCCATCCAGCTGGTGATTGCCATCCCGAAGAAGAAAGATTGCTGGATGCCTCTGGATGTGTGGGTAGTGATATCCCTCTCCTTTTCTCTGTCATTCTTTCTCCCTCTCATTCTTTTCTCTCCCCTCTCTCTCTCTTTATCTTTCTCTCACTTTTGCCTTGCAGCATATTTTTCATATCTTCACAGGTCTATATGACTTTGCCTGTGTCATTTGTCAATAAAATAAAAAATATTTATAATAAATATTTTAATAATATAACAAATAATACAAAATAATGTAATAAGTATTAAACAAAACTTTATGCTTGCACTTGACCCTTAGTGGTTGGCCTTTGTTCTTGCAGATCCAGAATTTTAAGTTACATCGAACCATAACAGGGTCTGATAAAACTTTTGCCCTGAGAAGCCTCAGAGGATCTGTATGAGACAAAAGTTAGACAAGTCATACAGCATAAACAGCAGCTCAGATGTGTCTGTGGTAAACCACCATGTTCTCCTAAGAGCTGCTGCTTTTCACCACCCTGTTAATGTTTCCAGGTGTTTAGTTCTTCCCAGGTGTGAAATCAACTTCCACGAGAGTCAGGCTGGGATGCAGAGAGGCTTACAGCCCATCTCTGTGTTCTTTTCAAGGAAGGATCTGGCAAGCAGTGCTCCATGGGATCATACCTTAAATATGCAGATACAAATATACAAACATCAGTCCAGAAGACTAATTTATCTGAGGTGACTACTTGCTTGTTCCCAGGAGAGTAATAATAGAAAGTATACAGGTGGAGTTGGAAAGTGTCACTTCCCCTTCATCTGCTCTCAATACCTTCTGGATCCTGTGAAATCAGGAAATTCTCCTGCATCCCCTTCTGGTCTCATCACTATGGTAAATTGGGACCACCTTCACCAAAGTCACTGGATAAACATTAGCACAGAACCAGGCAGTCTTTTGGCACTTCAGATCTCATCTTATTAATTAAAATTTGTATATTTGGAATTAGATTATTTGGAAAGTGATACATTAAGAATAAACATTTTTTTCCCACTGTATAACACTGGTTTACCTAAAAATAAAATCCTGCTGCTTCTACATATACTTAGAGGCCATTCTTCAGTGGCTTCTCTTAGGCACTGAGGAAGTTGAGTTGGAGTAACTCCAGTTACAGTATGTGATATGATGAAATCTTATTGCAACTCATCTGCAGCAATAACACATATTGCAGAAAAAATGTAAAGAAACAGAAATAGATTTTGGTTTCCTAGAATATGTATTTGAACTCTGAGCATGCATATTATTCTGTGACAACACATTAGATTATTTTAATGCTAGATACGTGGGAACTGATACCATATGAATGTAACTTTTACTGCATATTGAATTACCATTTATTTTGCCTTGTAGGATTGAAAACAAAATGAGCTACAGAGTTTTCTATAGCTAATAGACAAACAATTTATATGAGACATTGCATGGTGTGGGAAGGAAGCCTCTGTATCCATCCTTTCCCTGTTACACTGAAGGAAGAATTCAGGGAATACAAAACCAGTCGTTGTGTTGGAGGAAGTGGTCTTAGGAAAATAAAAGTCTTAAACACATCCATGCCCCTCTTTTTCTGGCTAAGCCACTGGCTTTCTGTGCATTGTCCTGCACAAATGATTTAGCTTAACTCTATAGTATATAAAGCAAGAATCTGCAGAAATGCCCATGGCGACTTTGAGCTTTGAGAACTATTTTATTTTCTCACCTCACTGAAATTTTCAGGTCCTAAAAATCTGGAACAGGTTACATAGATCACATGGTACTGTAACAGTAAACTGAACGTTTATCAAATCTTGGGGATAGAGTGGGGTGTTTTTTTGTTGTTTGGTTGTTTTTTTTCTCAATAAAAAAGCAAATCACAAAACAGGAATAGGGTATTTTAGAAGATACAGCCTCTTCTTATTTCTGAACCTCCTTTCCTTGGATAAAATGGAATTCCATAGAATTCCAAGAGTGCAAACTGAACCTGATCTGGACAGTTCAATGCCCTTGTCAAAATGACTTTTCTATGTGTTTAGGGGAAGAGCAAAATTACCTTGATGATCCCCGCATCTCAGGGTTGGGAGTGTCTGGGCTTCTATCTAGGGACCCTGGTGGCTAGCTCAGGCTCTGGTATCAGCAGGACCAGCCCCAAAGCTTGCTGAGTTTCAATCCTGCTCATAGAGTTGCTGCCATTTCGGCTGTTACACTGGGTCCTTGCAGAGATTTAAATGCACCCCTTTCTCTGTCTCCGTTTGGGTTAGGAAAGCTGCAAACTGGGAGTGACAGAATGGGTCCTGGGCTTTCCCCAGGCTCCTGCCTTCCCCTCCTCACTTCTTCCTAAGACTGCCTGTAGCTGGGCACAGAAGATGTCAGATGCACAGCACAGATGCCACTGAGTGGGTGGGGGACTTGGTTCTCTCTAGTAATGAAACTTACACTGCAGTAAGCTGGAAGATGATGCTCTGGCTGCTGCATGTCCCTGCTACATCTCCCCACTGTGGCACCTGGCAACTCTGTGCTGCTCAGGAGCCATCAGTTTAGGGCCCGTGGTCAGAGATCAGTCTGGCATTGAGAAGTAGGTGCTGGGGCAAGGAACTAAGATGGAGACAAATGAGCAAATATTAATAACGTCTGAAAATTCTGTGCACTTCTTGAATGTCTTCATGGCTGTTACTCCTCAGGAAGAAGGGGACAGAATGGGAAGGACAAGTCATCTTACACCAGTGGGAAGGGGCTATGCAATAGCAACAAAGAGAACAAATAGAACAAGAGAGCTTGAGTCTTTTCTCATCTGGAAAACATATTACTCACTTTTCCATGTTTGCATGTGAATAAGTCCATTAAATACCCTGCAGAAAGTGAATGAGGCATTTGTGTGAACAGCAGCATTTTAAAATATGAACTCAAAATCTAGCAACCCTTTGTACACCCACATTTGTTATACTCCCTTTAGCTGCTCTGAGGCCCATTCATAAAGTTCTCTTTTTATTAAAAAAAATAGCATATATTGTTATCATGTTTGTGCTCTTGAATTTTTGTTTTGCCTCACAGGGAATAGGTTGTTTTATGCTAACCCTTCAGCTCTATGCCTGATCTTATGCTCGTCTTCCTGACTGAAGCTCTCTGGTCTTATGTGAACAAATATCTTGCAACTACATTTCACAATAATGGCAAAGACAGTGTAATAAACCACAGCAGAACTAATTCCAGTGATGGTGGAGAATTATGAGAAATGCTGTGTGACAGCAAGAAAACAAGCTATAGGTGGATTTTCTGAGGAAAAACAAAAATTAAAAAAAAAAAAAAAGGTGGGCTCCAAGGTGATTCTGATTTTACTGGAAACAACAGCATCAATTTTTTGGTCTTCAATTTGTATTTTTTCTTTTTTTCCTCTCTCCATATTGGACACACAGATGTTTATTTTAAATCAAAATAAGACTTTCTTATTCCTCTCTGTTATTGTAGGGAATATTTCTTATTGGTTCAAATGCAGTGGTTTCTTTCCATATGCAAGATGAAAATCCTGTGCCCCCAGTTTTGAGCAGGAATAGTTTATATAGGAGCAGGTTAGCTGCCTGGATAAATATTCCAGGAAGTTCTCCTTGATGAAATTGTAGCTGTGCTATAGGTGGCAATTGCATGAAAACTGAGAGTACCCACACTCAGTATTCTTGCAGGTAGATTTTCCTGTGGGTAAAAACCTTGCAGGTTGTTTTTTATAGTGGTGCATTATTGCTATTTAGAAGATTACTTAATTTCACAGGAAGAAATTTGAAAAGTGGTCTGCATGGATGCTGGCTGATATTTAGGTAATAACAACAAACACTAGAACTTGGATCCACTTTCCTCTGAATTTCAGAAATAGTCCAATACTTTTTCTAATCTGTGCATTTTTTATTTGCCTCTAGTAAATTTCAAAGACATTATTTAAGTATAAGATAGATGCTTGAATAGTTACCACATTTTTTTTTCTGAGGAAATTGCCCCAAAGAAATTATCTACATATAATGAGGGATTCCTGTATAGCCCATAAAAACATGCAAATTGGAAGAAGTGCTTTACATGTGATAACTATGAAGTAGTACAGGAAACAATCTGCAGTATTTCATCCACCATTCTCACTGTCATATAATTAGTTAGCTTAGTTTTTATGCCAAACAGAGACAATTAGTATCCCTCTGAAGTGCCTTTTGCCATTACTATTTGGCAGCCTTAATTTCATTAAATGCTGTTAATCATGTCTCTGCAAACACTGCTAAAGACACACACAATTTTCTTAGAAAAGTAGCTAAAGCACGTGAGGGTTAAATGTAACTTTTTTTCTTTCAAGTGTCATTCTCCTGACTTTGAATTCTTTAATAGGCACTGAGCAGCACAGAATTGAAAACATTTTTAATTTCAGCGCTTTGTATATTTACTGAGGGATTACAACAAACTTCTACACTTCATCTACATTTTAATAGGTCAGTGTGAACATATGAAGTGTATTAAGGTGGACTGCCTTACTTATTAAACTTCTGTGAATTTGTCAAAAGCCCTTAGCAGTTGTGTGCAACAGGGGCTGGAAAGCCATGCATGATTGAGGTCATGCATCCAGCCAGTTTGTAAGATGATCCCTCTGTACTGAGCCACCAGCCATCCTCAGCATAGGGGCGCACTCATACACGCATTCCTGTCAAGTCATCTTGTGAAAGGCTGCCTGCTTCCAGCTTGGCTTGAAAGTGCAACCTTAATAAAACTCACTGAAGTCTGAGAGAAAATAGCAGTTCTGCAGCAGATAGTGTAGGGGAAAGAGACTGGGATATGCATATGCAGCTGACTAAAGCAGGCTACATGCTGGACTGTAAGCGAGAGGAAACAATAAATCTTAACTACTATGCAATAAATATTCCCTATTTTAACTGAGGAAGCTATCCTCATAGTGAAATTAAAGCAATAACAGTTTATCCAATCTTAAATACTAAAGTGCGCTTCTCCAGTCCTTTTTTCCAAAGACTTTAAGGGAAACTGAGAACATATTGAAAGAAAGAGGAAGAAAAAGTTTTTCTTGCAGTAGGAAAGGAAAGTAATAACAACATGTCAGTGTTCCTTTCCTTTGCTTTCCTGGCAGCAATTCTTGCTCATCTAGGCTGTAGTAACCAGCGCCGGGGTCCGGAAGCCAGTGGGAGAAGATTCACCAGGATTCAGCATGGGCAGTGCACCTATACTTTCATTCTGCCAGAACAAGACGGGAACTGTCGTGAAAGCACGACAGACCAGTACAACACAAATGCTCTTCAGAGAGATGCTCCTCACGTGGAACAGGATTTCTCTTCCCAGAAACTGCAACATCTGGAACATGTGATGGAAAATTACACCCAGTGGCTGCAAAAAGTAAGTGTTTCTTGTTTTTATTTCTCACTAAATGAATTTTTTTTGGTGATGCTTATGTTGTTCAAAGTTTTCATTAGTTTCTATGAGAACTGGTGTCATAAGGACTGATCCAGTTTGTGACTGTGTAGAGGAGAAATGTTTTCAGACAGAGTGCACCCTTAGTGACATTGCTCTTGGGAGAGGAATTTTCTTCATGTTACTGAAAGATGCAACTTTTTAGAGCTTTATCTCAAGAGACTGTGGATGTTTCTGAGCCAGAGAACACAAAAATCCCCCAGAGACCTTAATGACAAAACTTTTTAAGTATTTCTATAAACTCTGCTTGTAGTTAACAGCTTCAGATCAGATGCCATAGAGGATACCTGCTACTCTGACAGCAAAAGGGAACGTTTTAACAAACTGGTGTTTAAAGGCACTGGGTTAAGAATGCCATTGTTCCTCCATAAGTAGATCCTGCAGCACTATTCCACTCAGCTAATTGCTGGAAAGAAAAAAAATTATACGGGCATTCACACTCCTAAGACATGCAGTAAAACTTTTTAACTGTGTAGATTACACTGACTTGAAACAGCCTGTTTTAATTTGTGTGTATATATGTGCATTCTTTCATAGAAAGGAAAAAATGGCTTTGAAGGTGTTGCAGTAACTTAGCAGAAGTAATCGTTTTTAAGAATTTGTTCAATAACTCTAATCTTCTAGTGAACTTTTCAGTATTTTATGCATGAGCTTAAGTTTGGTCCTGAAAAGTCTTAAATATGTGAATATTTTCCCTCATATGAGCAGTCCCATTCACCTTAACAGGATTACTTGCCTGTGTAAAATGATGTACCTTGCAGCATCTTGTCCATGCCTTGGTAATGAAAATGCCTTGAGATAGCTGATCAGTAAAAACAAATAAACAAAGAGTCTTTGTATATAATTATGTGTAACATTCCCATTCTTGCAATGGAATTTTTACCTGGCAAAACTTAGAAAACTGAGCAGTTGAGTGATGCAACTAGTCATGTAAGATGGCACAAGAAAATTGCTGTATGTAGCCAACTAAGAGATATATGATTTAGTTGTAACACAAGTTCATACTAAAAATGGACATCAACAAAAATCTAGTGATGAATCTACTTGGTGGGCTAAAACTTCGTATTAGCAGAGTTACTACATTGCCTCTCTCATTTACAAGTTTTGTTTCATTCAAACAGTGTACAGGTCAGAAACATGCTAAAATGTATATGCAGCTATCCCCATTCCTCTAACCCTACTAAAATATATAGAGGATTTTGTGGTCTCTCGGTAAATTAATTGTGTTGTATGCAAATCTGTCTTTATCAAGAGAGAAAGACTCCGTCCAGTACACAGGTGACTTTAAAACAAAATATAACTGAGTATTTCTTTTTCAGACTACTTTTGTCATTTTTTAATATGTTGGTCTGCTTTGGGGAATATAAGGCTGGAAAAGCAGGGATGTCTTTTGTAGAGGAAAGCATTTCTTAAGAAATTATTTAACTGTACCTTGGGAGGCTGAGGTAAGCACTAAAAAGAGGAAAGTTGTTATCTGTGTTTTTGGCCACATGATTTTACTAGAGGAAATTGCCTGCTGAATCATGCTTAGAAGACTTTACTTATTCTGTGTTTGTCCACTAGAGACTGAACTAAGATCACTATTTCAATGTGAACTGAAAGCGAAGAAATATGAGTCTCTGGAGGGTGAATGTTTGAGTTAGGGTTAGCCCTCTCACACTTTGGAGGGAAGTGATTAAGCAGGTAGAAAGCCCAATGAAAGGGGTTTAAATGTGAGGACTGCTTTCCTCAGCAGTGATTGTAAAACTGGCTATGGGCAGAACCACCCCCATCGTCTCCTTCCCATCCCCCAGCCCTCTGCTCTCAGGGGTTTACATAAAACTGGGATTGTGCACGTATCCCCCATGTGTCAGCTTGGAATGAAAGGACCCGTTCCCCTGTGTGAGGGAGTATGGCTCACTCTGAACAAATGAGGCCGATGCAGTTCCATTATAGCATCTCTGAATACTGAATTTGCTTTGTTGCTGTTGCCATTACAAAGCACCTCAGCCATATCTCATTTCCTTTCAAAACAAGCATAACACTTAAGTGTAATGAATATGCTATGCAGATACCTTGTGCTTCATTTTTTAGACTCTGAATTGATTTTTCTCCCTGGATTTTTAAGATCAGGTACAACTGCTGCTACACTAAGCTGTATTTTACAATGCACCTGCTGTGAACAAAGTGAAGAATAATTAATGGTTGTAAGTCTGTGTCTGAAAGTGAATGGTTTTAGTAAGAAATGAAAGAAACTGTTTCAGAATTTGAGATATTCTGACTTATAAAACGGAAGTATGCTTATTACTTCAGATAATATATGTAACTATAAGTAAAATTGTATATGGGCAATGTTTGGCAGGCTGAATAATTTTCTCAGCACAAATACTAGCCTGCAGTACTGAAAGAGTAACTATTAAGAAAGTTTGTAAGAATCATGGTTTGCTTAATTCTGTAAGATTTGAATAGAAAAGATTTCTTTTGGTATCTAAATTAGCAGATTTCTAGAAGCAAAACAAGTGTGGTTTATTTTCTTTTGTTTTTAAAAAGGCAATTTTATTTTTAATGCCTAAAACCAAAAGTACTTCTTTGATGACCTCTAAACTTGATTGAAGATAAAAATCCACTGGCTTGTGGAGCAAATTATAGGCAATTAAATCCCAGCCTTGTCCACTAACATTTGCATATCTGTAATCAGTGTAAGTGGAATTGGTTGGCAAACCAGGGAGATGGCAAAACAAGCTCTTCACAGAAACTACTCTGAAGAAGATGACTTGGTAAACATTTTTAGAGATTTTCCTAGAACTGTTTATTTTAACACCGGCTAACTTTCCCCGTTGTTTAAGCTTGGGTTTCATTTCTGCAATATGTTTATACTAATAGTTCAAAACAAACAGTTCATCACATTTTCCTTCTTGCAGTAACTGCCTGTCACACGTGACACTCTTTGGTATCTAAGTATTGCCAAAGAGGAGTTACATGAAATGTTATCATCGTGTCTTGCTTGTCTAACTTTATGTTAACTTGCTGAACTTACTAAGTATGCATCCAGGATAGCTACAGGGATGAGTGTTTCAAATGCTTATCCTTCAGTCCAAATAGTAGTAACAACTGTTATTGCAGTAATAAATGAGTTCTACATGATCCAATCTTTCTCTTTTTTTTTTTTTTTTTCCTTCTTTTTTTCCCCCTAGCAGAATGCCATAATTTTTTAGAAAATGAATGCTTAATAATAGTGTCCTATAAGCCACTAACACAGGCATACAAGTCCAAGTTGAAAGTGAACTACCATTATTTTGGTCAAACACTATCCAAACATAGATTTATTTTTTTTTTCCTTTTCTCTTCAAATATTGATGGCACCACTACACTTAAATCAAATAAGCTGGCTTCAATTCACTTTCCTTTCCCTTTAAAGTGCCAGTGCTGCCACAAGCTATAAGAGAATTAGTATAGAATGATGAGCTGTATTCAGTCATTAAAGAAAGAAATTATGAGAACTTTTTCTGGGGTATTGGTAGTCATTTGATGGTCTACTTTAAAGTTGATTCTTACCTTGGCTTTGATAAATTATCTAGCTATGGCATTCTCTGTGGTCTTGGGTGGTTTCTTTCTTATGCAGAAGTAACATCTGGCTTTTAAACATGTCAGGAATCTAAGTTTTGAGGGTCACCAGTCACTGTGAAGAAGAAACTGGCCTTTAGAAAGACTGGTGTACACTCACTCTGTGCAGTGTTTCTCTGGGAAGTCTGCCCCTCTCTTCTGCCTACCAGCAAGGTCTGGCACTGCAATGAAGTAGTTAGAATATGCTTATGTGTGTCTGGATTTTGGATTAATTATTTTTTCTGGGTTTGCTGTAGATGGAAAAATTCCTTACATGTCACTCTTCCTGTGAAGCTGTGTGAAAGTGTGACAGAGCCTGGCCTGAAGAGGACAGAGCTAAGGAGCTGTCATTATGTTCTATGAGGCAAATCTATGTTAATAAATACGGAGGTGGACAATATAAAGATGGTGTGGAAAATTCTGTCACATTAGGAAACTAATTTTCCCTAATTGAAATATTACAAGAATTAGTAAAAATTTCATTATGTATATACATATATATACATATATGTGCATTTTGTATTGCAACATGTGACCTTAAAGTCTACATACTACTTGGATGTGAAATGCTACAAGGAGATCCATGATGACCTGTTAATTTTCACAAATAAAACCATTAGATTTGGAATCTGCCATTTGATTTGTATAAGTAGTGCTAACAGAGATGTGAAAGGAATGACTTTTCAGTAATTCTTTAATTTTTAAGAGGGAGGGGGACTAAAAGGAAACGTTGAGAAACATTCAGCTAAAACTGGCCTCTAACCTTTTATTTGGCAGCCATCTGGAACCTGGATTTCTTATCTAGACCCATTTTATTTTGAAGTCAAAGAATTCTCATATCCAAAGCAGAGCTTCATTCTAGTGACATTTGAAGTGCAGCTTCCACACACAAGCTGTGAAACAAATGGTGAAAATCAAATTAGTGGGATTACTTACACAGTTTGTAGTATTCAGTGTATAAGTATATGCAAAAGACAGATTTAAGGAGTAATAATGTGTTCACAGAAACAAACTGATTCTAAGAAAATTCAAATTTGAATGTAAAGCCAAAATTGCTTCTTTGTCTCTAAAAAATTCTTGGCCAATACTATGGCTTCATTTTAAGGTCCCTTCTAAACAAATCATCCAATGACTCTATGATGTATTGCTGAAAACCTTGAGATATTTTGAGGTATCCACAAGAAAGAAGCAAGATTTCAAACATGGAAATGGCTGAAAGCTTTACATTAGTGGGGAATAACCTATTTGGCAATTTTTTTAAAAAGCAGAAGAATCAAAGAAGTAGACTGAAGAGCATTCTCACATGTTGCTACATTATGTAGGAAATTACTTTTAAAAATATTTCCCATGCTTGGGCAGAAGGCTTTATCACAATGCGCAGTAGAACCTGAATGTGTTTCCTTTCAGTGATGACAGCTGTAATTAGGATCTTTTTGGTAACAATAAAATATTACATTTATTAGTCATCAGAACTGTCCAACCAACATGCCCAGTGGGAGATCTCATTTGGAACAATGAGAACTTTTGTAAATGAAACTGATATAAAGTAAATGGTGTGTCATTATGCGGGTGCTGAGAACTCATCGTTCCCATTCTCTTCTGTGGTTTGGAAGCAATCTTTACTTCACAGTGCTGGGTGCCTTAGAAGAAAATAATCAGCCAATGTGGGAAAAGTATAAAGCTGAGTATTTTAGGCCTGCATCATTCCACCCAGACTTCTGGACAAAGCCCAGAGATATCCAAGATGGGTTTTTCTTTACTATGGGGAATTTCTCAATGCTGTTTCAGGACACAGTAGCAAGTCCAGAGGAAGAGCCACCCATCTGAATGGTCCTGTGGAAGTTTTGCTTCTCTTCATTGACTCCAGGGAAATCCTGTGCATCTTGCTTCCTGATGTAAATGTGTCAGTTAACTGAAATGGATTTAAGCTTTACTTTTTAAGCTGTATTATAGACTTCCCTTGTGACTGCAAGGAAATCATAAATTTTAAGTGTTCCTGTTTCTGTCTTCTAACACATAGAGTACTACTGCTCAGTTTCACAAGGCTGTTGGGAAGCTTAATACATTTTTTGTGTTGCTTTTACAGTCTTTCTAGCAGAAGTTAGTTTGTGCTAGTAACAGTTTACATATGATAATAATACTTTCAATGTTTACAGAAAACTGTGAGATTTTAAAAATCTTTGGAAGGAAACTAGCTTTAAAAGGAGTGAAAAAAATAAGCAGATAACAGTAATGAATGTAGAATCATAGAATCATGGAATTTTCGGTATTGGAAGGTACCTTTAGGATCATCTAGTTCCAACCCCCCTGCCATGGGCAGGGACACCTCTCACTAGATCAGATTGCTCAGACCCTCATCCAGCCTGGCCTTAGAAACTTACAGGGATGGGGCTTCCACC
The DNA here is from genome assembly GCA_023637945.1 of Phaethornis superciliosus. Lineage (NCBI taxonomy): Eukaryota > Metazoa > Chordata > Aves > Apodiformes > Trochilidae > Phaethornis > Phaethornis superciliosus. The sequence goes on from JAJQWJ010000002.1 coordinate 18,183,791, forward strand.
ACCTCTCCGGGCAACCTGTTCCAGTGTCTCACCACCCTCATGGTGAAGAACTTCTTCTTAACTTCTATTCTAAATCTACCCTCCTCTAGTTTGAATCCATTCCTCCCAGTCCTATCACTACCTGACATCCTAAAAAGTCCAATTGCCAGCTTTCTTTTAGGCCCCTTCAGGTACTGAAATAAGGTCTCCTGGGAGACTTCTCCTCTCCAGACTGAATAACTCCAGTTCTCTCAGTCTGCATAGGAGAGGTGTTCCAACCCTCTCATCATCTGAATGGGCCTTCTCTGGACATGCTCCAGTATGTCCATGTCCCTCCTGTAAACGGGGCTCCAGAAATGGATGCAGTAGAGATCTCACAAGAGCAGAGTAGAGGGGGAGAATCACCTCCCTTGACCCGCTGGCCACATTTCTCTTGATGCAGCCAAGGATACATTTAGCTTTCTGGGCTCATGTTGAACTTCTTATCCACCAGCACTCCCAAGACTTTTTCCTCAGGGCTGCTCTCAAGCCAGTCACTGTATCAGCACTTGGGATTACCTGGACCCATATGTAGGACCTTGCATTTGGTCTTGTTGAACTTCCTGTCAAGGTCCCTCTGGATGGCATTCAGATATGACACTATAATGGTAAGTATATTTTGCAGTTTGCAGTTGAGTAAATAGAATACTTACCCTGCTAACAGAGAGAATGGTCCTCATCCTTTCATTGTTCTTAAAACCCATTAAGCAGCTGCTGCTCCAACCTGTATGATGAACAGGATGCTCCAACCTAAGATGAATAGGACTGTATCTTAGTCTTGCACAGATTCTTAGGAAGACCAGTGAGGACCAGTTTTTCAGAAGTATTGTTACCAGCACTTTTTAATAAAGTTGTCATTATCAAAATTACCTCATCTTCAGCACCAGCAGCCCAGGTGTCTTGAACAAACAGCCCTGGTGTAAAAGTCGTCTTGGTATCAGGAGCACTTCCTCTCTTGTTAGAGGATTTGAAGTGTGATCAGAAAAAGGAAATTGAAAGTGTCATATTTCAAACGAAGGGTTCTTTTTCTTATGAAACAAACTGTTTCAAAGTTAGTCTTATGTAAGCCCATGTGCATATTTTAGACAGTGTTATAAAACACCAGGCTGATGAATATTCACTTGGAAGGGTAACTTAGACATGCCATAAATAGTTGCACATTTGAGCTACCTTCTCACTAATGTTTCTGCACAAATATCAAGCTTCATTTTCCATTACCTTAGGAGTCAGGTAATGCTAAAACAGCATAAGTCACTCCTAAACTGGTATTAGAAGTCTATCTAGGACTTTTTACTTATCCCTGTTTAAAACTGATGCAAGTCAAACTGATGAACATGGTTTAAGCACTGGACTTGGTAGAATTACATTAATTGTTGGTTGAGTTGGGTTATGGTTGGATTTGATCATCTTAAAGGTCCTTTCCAACCAGAATGATTGTGTGATTCTGTCTAAAGATGACCTAGAAGTGGGACTATACTCAACAAACATGGATGTTTGGCCAGATGGCCAAGTTGAACTATTCTACATTTCTAAAATTTTTTTTATTTCAGGAATAAAATAAAACAAACAAGGGAAAAAAAAGGATTAAGATTATTTCATAATCATAGAATCATAGATTCATAGAATCACAGAATCATAGAATCGGCTGGGTTGGAAGAGACCTCTGAGATCATCAAGTCCAACCCTTGATCCACTACCGATGTGGTTACCAGACCATGGCACTGAGTGCCACATCCAGTCTCTTTTTAAATATCTCCAGGGATGGAGAATCCACTACTTCACTGGGCAGCCCATTCCAGAGGAAGTCATATTGAAAATCAGTTTTCTAGGCCATAGAGTTACATGATTGAAAAAAATTCTTATACTCCCTTGCCAAGCTTCTAGGTGCACAAATAAAAAAAAATCCAATAAGAAAATGGTAATAATGAGAAAAATATGCTAGTTTTATGGTAGAATTGGTGTGTTTTTATCAAAGGTACTTTAAAGGTCTCTTATAGGGTCATGCATGGGCAGTCATATGATCTATGTTAATATTCCCATCTTAAAAGAGAAAGAGGAATAGGCTGAAAGTGCAGATAGGATCTGGCATTTGGAAAATCTGGGCTGAAGATCCATGAGTAAAAAGTGACCGATCAAAAATTCTGTAAAAAGTCTGCAGGATTCCTTTCCCTCGCCTCAGTGCATGAGTCAAAGCATATACCTATGTGCATATACACACATATTCATTTAGATTTTTGGAGTTTCCTGTGTTAAGGTACATGGAAATCTGTTTCTAAGTGTTGTATCTGAAAAACATTATTGTATTTTATACCTACTTGCCTCCTGCCAGTCTGTCATTCTCTTGCAATTGACCTGTTGGCCTGAAAAAAATAGAAGAGTTGGAAGAAAGAGGAAACTCTGTATTGTATATGCATTAATTTTATGTGAATGAGTCCCCATAAGATGATGACAATAAATTATAAGTGTGCCTTTGCTTTTGTCCTTTCCAGAATGTATATGAATTTTCATATATTCTGGAAATAATATTTGACTCCTCATCCCATGTGCTTTTCTGTGCTTACCTATGTTTCAAGACAAACCGGATTGTGCTTTGTGCATGCATGGCATCTGCTTCTTTAATAGGACTTGGCATAGCTATATAGTTATAATTTTCAGCACCTCTTCTGGGAATTTTTATTTGTTGGAGTAAATTCTTGTCGTTTGTCATGCTTTGTCTATTTGTCTGGTTGCAAATAATGTACTAGGAGTTCCTTCTGCAATAGGAATGTATGGAAACAAGAAAATTCCACTTGTTCAGTTAGCAGAGCTTCCTTCTAACTTTGTTCTGCCTGAGGATTTGGGTCCTGTTATTCTTTCTCTTATTCTGTCTCCTCCTTCTGTACCAAGTAGGAAAATAGGCCTGAGAGATTACCCTAGAGACAGGATAAACTCTGAACATCCCTGCCAGGAAATTAAGGCAATAATAGAGCATTTTCTGGGAGAAAATTGGAAGGAGAATAAGCAGATGACCTTAGAAGGTAAATTGTCTGGTTTTGACAGCATAGCTGCTTTCACACCAGAGCACAGTTGGTCAGATTGGTGCTAATCAATTCTGAATCTAGAAACTATTTCTGCAGCAGGCTGAATTGTAATTTGTAGACTGATCCTGCCTTCTTTCACATCTAAACTTCCTTTAAAGGCTGTCTGTGTGCAAGAGGATTTTCTTGAAAGATAATATCTGTGTTACGAAACTTCTCTTAGGCATAATTGTTCAACAGGCCAGACTTTTAGTTTCCTCATCCATGATCCACACCAGCCTAAACCTACAAAGTCAACTTGCATGATTTCAAAGAGAAAAATTGCTGGTGTCATTTGAGTGCTCCTGCCATTTTTTAAAAGTTTTTTTTATGGTTACAACAAACTTCAAATCATTATTAAAGGCTCTCCAGCTTTCAGAGGGGGGTTCATACTTCCTGACTATAGGTGAAAAAAACTGATTCTTGATGTGTAAATTAGTATTTTGAAATGTATTTTAATATTTGATCTTTAGTGCAATCTGAACACACAGAACGCATTTTAAAACCCCACAAAAATCAAAGGAGCAGTCCAAGCATAATCTCTAGAGATGCTTTTACATTTATCTTCATGGTTATGGTAGGCTTGCCTGCACTTTGGAGCATATTCTTTATGAATGTTTTAAAATTATCAGTTTATGCTTATAAATGTTTGTTATTATTAATTATTATTTTTTTCATAAGCTTTTATTGAATGAATTTTCAATTTGAATTAAACAACCTATTTAAATATGCTGTTTTCACTTTTGTATGTTCAACTTTGAACAGCTTTCGCAGTACTTATCTTCTGGGAGTTTTAGTTGTCGTGCAGAAGTCTTTTGCTGAAAAGAGAGCTGTACTAAATAAATATGTTTTTAAAACTCTCTCATCAGCTCAGACTGTGGGTAACAGTGAAAATGAATAATAGGGTCATTTACATGCCTTTTCCTTCTCACTTCATGAGTTTGTGCAGTAAGAAGGAAAGGTGCTTCAGGTAAATATCTCACTATCACTATCAGATCACTAGTTCTCCTAAAACCCTAACATTTCTTATGAAAAACCATGTAGAAATTACTCAGTATTTCTGAAATCTCACAGAAATACTTCATATACAGCCTGGCTCTCTGAAGTCTCCACAAACACCAAAGAACTATACAAAGACTATTGCAGTCTTTGAAAACTGATATGTAGACAAAAGTAGATGAAACAAGGATTTAGAATCACTTATCATTTAAGTATGAAGTGTATTTATTTGTGTCACAGTTAAATGTTTGAGACTGTGTCTACAGTCTCAATTCATCACAGAGTTCCTGTGGCCTCATCAGTGTAACAGGCAGCTCCCAAACCCTGATGCCTTTGTTGCTGTGCCTGGAATTTTGAGGATCTTCTTAGAGAGACAATTGCTCAAAGAAGTGACTTATTCTCTTTCTGAATGAACTATTCCCCTTTGTTGCTTGGTAAAAACTTCATACTTCACTCTCTGTGTGACTTACCATAGTAGAGATAAATGGTCAAGGGCCACCTATCTATCCTGCCCTGCGTCACTTCTATCCTGTTAATGGGAAAGGCCATCAATGCTCTGCTAGAAAGTTTTTCTGTGTTACTATTTTTGTGCAAAGAAGATATGAGCTGTACAATTCTTTATCACTTTAGCCTGTTAACTACAGAGGTGATGATTAAGGTTGTTTCTCTTCACATTTTTTTTGAATGATTCATTTTGATCTCTTGGCTTTTCCAAGAATTCTGGCTGATGCAATAAATAATCTCGTGTATATTCCTCTGACATTGTTTACCTCCATGGCATTATACAACTCAACTGCTATGGCTTCTGCCTTCATATCAGTTGTTAAAAAATTATTTGTACCTGTTTCAATACCAGAGTTTTATGCATTGAAGAATAAGCAAGAAGACTTCCTGTCATCTTTTCATGCAGGGGCACAAAAAGCAGGAAATTTGCGAAGCTATCATTAAAGGTGAAGGATGATTACAGCAGAATGAATTCAATAATCATCAGTAAAAGATTAAAAGATTAATTTTTTTAAAGTCTGGTCTGCTTGATGAGCCATTGTGCCAGTCCCTGTATGAAGATACAATGCATGATCCTGTCTGCAGCTGAGAAGTATCCTGTTCAATGAATTATTTCAAAACCTCATTAGCTGAGTTTTGCTGAGGAAGCTGGCTTTGTTTCACCCTCTCTTGATTCCTGAAAAGCAAGTTATTAGTAGAGTTTCTGCATTTCACCTCACTGTCAAAATGCTTGCTCATTATATGCTTACACACATTGCCCTAAGGACACAATGTAATGCTAAACTATGTGAAATATTTGTGATGCGTTTGTGGGCAAACTGTAAATGCAATAATAGTAATAATAATATTATATATTATATATTATATATTATATATTATATAATAATAATAAATGTAGATTTTTCCAATGCTGCTTTTTTTTTTTTTTTTTTTTTTTTTTTTTTTTTTTTTTTTTTTTTTTTTTTTTTTTTTTTTTTTTTTTTTTTAATTCCACACAATATTTATGTTTATGGGACAAGAAACTCCCAAGAAAACTGAAGAAAAGGTTGTAGCGGTGGACTATTGCCTCTTGGAAAAGGTCATCTCAGAAAAAGTGTAAGGGACCTGAAGAAAGACTGGAAAGGTTAAAGATAAGCTGGGACGTGGGGGGGATGCTTCAGAATTTTCACTAAAATATGACAGGAAGGGTGAATGTTGCTGTTGTAATCCATAAATTTGTGTGCTGCCCAGAGTATAAACACATCACTAAACCACACACAATAGTAAAATGCCACAAAGTCTTTACTGGCTGTGTGGCCATGCAAAGACCACAATTGCATTGCAGTCGTATTATAGTCTGTTGAAGAAAATCTTACCATAGTTGAGGAAGACTTTATTTTAAAATTAGACTGTTTTCATTGTTTAAAAAAAGAACTAAAGATATTCTTTAGTTTAAGAAGAATAGCAAGGCAAAGATGATGCATGTTTCCACGAGGAAACAGTGAAATCTCAAAATTTTGCTGGCTATTAAAATACCTGAAATGCAATTGTCCTTCGGCTGCAATGTTGAGCAGTTGGAACCAGAGCGGTGCTTGTGGCAGTGCAGGTGGTCACCAAAACATCACTTACTTACCAGGAACTCACTTGGCACCTGTCAAGAACAATCTCAAAAATAATGGTTGCATTTGCTGTGTATACTTGACCATTAAGTGAAGAAACAATTTGCTAGCATCAAGTAAGCACCATAAGAGAGTGTGTGACGAGCTAGAGGACAGAAATATTGGAAAGGCATTTGTCCAAACTTGCCAGCTTTAGATTATGCAAGGTCTAAGGACTTGACCCTGATGATACTCAGAGCTTTCCAGGAAACATCTGGCACATGGCAGGCTTTACTCCTGTAAAATAAGTTATTTTCATTTCACCATTGGAAAGTGTTATGACAAGCATGTACGGACTTTTCAGTAGACTTTGAGAGAAGTAGAAGTGAGTGGGAATTGCTCTGTCACTCTAAACAAGCATATCTATTTTGTACTTTTGGATAAGTGACTGAGAACGGGAAGTTCAGAGACTTCCTATAGAAGATTTCCTATAGAGAAAAATGCCACAATTCAATGTATAAAAAAAAGGTGAATTATGATTCCTTGTACGGTTCACTATTCATTGAGGGATCATATGATCTTAAAGACCTTTTTTTTTCCTTTTTTTTCCAATGTATGATAATCATGATTGCATATGCTATACTGGCCACCACTAAGTCTTACAAACATAAAAATGTTTCATTATTGCTATGCATACAATGAGTTAATGTACATATTGAGGTCTTTACAAGATGTATTTATATATTAACTTTTAAACTGCAATGAATATACCAACATTAGAATAAGTTATAACATTAAACACAGGCAGATATAAAAGAATTTGTCTGGAATTTAGGTTTTTAGAGATGGTATTACTTTTGTATTTTTTTAATGATAATCCAATAAGCCGAAACCAGTTGCAGTTGTTACCTTCCACCTTAATGTTTACCCACAAAGACCCTCTGCATTATAAAGCCTAGAAATGAAAAAAAAACAGAAACAAAACACATTTCTGTGATCCAGGATTTAACACTCCTGCACATCTTGGAAACATCTAGTAATCTGGACACCGACCCGTGGGGTATTTCCTAGAAGTATAATTGAGCAAGCCTGAAAATATCTTTGTTGCACTGTTACGGGCATGAAGATAAAACATGAATTCTTGATTTGTAAAACAGGAATCAAACGTGATCTCCATTTTCTTTTTGTGCATTTTTAAAGAAAATTTCAACATTTTCATTCTTTTTATTCCTCAACACACCATGCAGAATTCTTGAAATTATGATCAAACATCTTTGGTCCTTTGTCACTAAAATTAGCCTTGCTTTTTATTCTGGGCTATAACTCTCTGTGATAGAAAACTGGAAATGTGTTCTGGGGTAAATTTCCCATTTTATTTCTTCTTAAGTTTCAATATGATACCTCAGTGTTAGTTATGTCAATGTGGCTTTGAATGCTGTCTTGTTTCCACATCCTTTGTAAAATCCTTTTGAAAGGCTACAAGCGAGCTGCCGAAAGATTGTTTTAGAATACTATTCGGAATGCAATACAAGTTTTATATTGTGAGTCAGCATCACATCCTAAGTCACAATTGCTTGGGTTTTTTTCTACCAGAGGACATTAATTTGCGTTTACTTCTATCAGAATTAGTATGGTACTGCTACCACGTGTTTTCCAGGTGTTTCTAGCATACTATTCAAAAAGTATGACTAGAAAAAACAGTAATTTCCTATGGGAACATGAACCCAAAGGAGGTTTTCAACATGTTCCACAAACTCAAACTATTATCATTAAATAGCCTCAAGAGGATTAGAAATTGAAAAAAGAAAAGTCTCTTGTCTCTTAACCAGTGTGTGATGCTAATGAATTCCTGTGGAACTTGGCTTAATGTTGCTCACAGTGAGTCAGCATCACAAATATGAGCTCAGTTCCTGTCCTGGAAAGGGTATTTCCCAACCCCAAGCCCACCCAGATGAAGCTGACCCTTCCCTCTCTTCTTCTCCTGGTGCTTTTAAGGGTGACAGAATTTCCAGGTCTGTCTTTTGGCACTATCTCTCTGGATTCACCTAATTGAAAACTTCTTTGTGCTGGTTTAGAGAGATTTCTTCACGGCAAGAGACTGACCTCGACTCTGTCCCAAACCGATTTGGCAGAACAGGAAATTCCCAGATGGTCGTGAGGAATTTTAAGGGCTGGAGGGGAATGTTGCAAAATGCTAGCCTGGCACCCATGGAGGCTGGAGTCTGTTATTTATAGAAAAGCAGAGGCAGAAAACAGATGGTGAGCTTCCTTACAATATACTCTACAATCACAGCATTGTGTCAGCATGAATTTGTGGGGTACCACATCAAGAATGGAGATGATAGTATGATCTCTGTCCTCAGCCAGTTCTTTCCTCAACACGCCTAGAAAGATACCAGCTAACACCACATGCAGTGGTGCTTTTATAATTCAAAAAAGACTGCTTTTAGAAAGACCTGGAACAACACTATAAGTCAGAAATCATGTCAATGGCATCAGTGGAGTGATGCCAATGTCAACCTACTGCAGCTGGAAGCAGACTCAAGCCCAGTTTATGAGAAGCAGACAAACCAGATTTTTTTGTTCATTTGAGGACAGGATTCTGTGTACATCTTTTATTATGCATAGCCTTCTCCTGGCCTGAAAGTGAGATGTACCTCTCATGAGAACAGTTTTATAAAGATATTTTCAATATTTTTTTTAATATCAAAAAGAACATGAATGCAACTTTACCCATAGAATTTTTTTCAGTATTCCTCTTTCCAGTTCATCAGGACACCGAAGACTAACTGAGATGCCTTTTGAAACAGAAGCACTTCAAACTGATTGGACAGATTATTTTAATTTAAACTCAGAGAGAGTCTCAGACTCTCTCCTGCCTGCATTTTCAGGGGATATTTGAGTTTTTCATGTCTCTTTTGATGATTCCAGTCAGGATTTTTTGTTTGTTTGTTTGTTTTTATGAAATGTTCTGAAATAGAAAAATCTTTTTTTGTTGATATTTTCTGCATATTATTTGGACATTTCCACAAGTTATTTTTGTCACAGAATTACCATGTAGCAGATATAGTCCAGTTAGAGATTTTCCAATCTGAAGGCTTGAGACCTCAGGTAAAAGTAGCCAGGTGACAGACAGCCACATCTGCAAATGAAAGTGTTGCCATTTTCAGCCAAAAGATTAGAATTTTTGGTTAAACAATATAATCATAATAATAATCAATTAACAATATAATCATAATAAAACAATATAATCATAATAATTTCAATAATATAAAATTTGTTTTATTTTTTGAAAAATGAGTTTTCCATTAGCTGAGAGAAATGTCACTTGAAAACAATTTTTTTTCTGTTGATAAAGAGAAAACTAGCACACAGCTACAAAGTGACTGCCCTAGGGCTAACAAGTGAAAGTACAAAGAAGTTCAGTATTATCTTGGGATATGAAGAAGAAACCTAAGTGTAATATTCATGTACATACACAGTGGAGATGTTAGAAAAAGATGCACTGTATTGGTGACCTGTTTATCTATGAAGAGTTACTTCTACAGTTCCTTTTTTATTTCCTGAAAAAGAGAGACAGCATATGCATGTGGAATGTTGTTGATATAGAAAAGATCATGCAGACTATTTCCACTTCACTAGAGACATCTGAGTTCAAAGACAACTAACGTTTCTTCCACTGTCCTCGCTTTTGGCTTAATTAAGAAAAATATTTTTAGCGTGTTAAGTTAGTTCATGCTAAACAAAAAAAAAAAATCATCAAACTGCATTAAAAAATGTTCTTATAGCAGTTATGTTTCAGACCAAAAGAGTAGATCCATGCTGAACACATGATAATATTTCATTGTTTTCTTGAGTGAAATACTTAAAATCCATATCTGGATGATGAAGAGATGATCTGAAAATTAGGGGCTCTTTTTTTTCCTAAACATTGAGGGTTCTGCATGTTTTGCCTGACAGTTCTACTTGCTGTCCTTCAGCCATCTTATGATGAGGATGATGATAGTGGCTTTTCATACTGTATGTCAGTCACAGAGCCCATGTATATTTTGCTTTTGTGTTTCTATACTGCAACATGATGAGAAAAAATTTTACTGTGAAGGTGACCAGATAAAATTTTTACAATGGCAAGAGCTACTTGAACTTCTCTCTCCATATCTCCAGACATTTCTGTTTACTTGAATTTTTAACCTGTTCATATTTTTCTGCTTGTGCTGTCTTTGCTAAAAAATTTGAAAATTCAGGTGTCTGTGATTCTTTCATATAGTGTTCTTTGACGAATGATTGTTTACTTTCAAAAAAAACACCTGACTGTTACTTCCTTCCTTCAGGGTTTCTTTTGTGTATGCAAGAATATAGTTTACCCAATTCTTAAATACAGAAATTATTCTATAGTATTGCTAACTGGAAACACGTAATGAAGGTTTTCACTATGTATTTTATTTCATAGCACAGATAAATAGATCAGACCACTTTTCCTTCACAGCTCATCACAACTGAATAACATAGAATGCAACATGAAGTTGAGCAATAACACACCTGCTGTTAATACTGGTGAAATGCAATTGCAGTAAACATTTGCAAGCATATTAGCTTGGAAAAAGTTTACAGAACTTGGGCAAACTTGAGAAGAAAATGTTATAATTACTATGTTCCAGATTATGAGAAACAGTTTACTTACAATTTTGGATATAAAGGGTGTATCTAAAATAGATCCTAGCTACTGTGATGTCAAACGCAGAAATTCGAGCTATTTGGTTTAATTTCTGATATCAAAGAATTAGTGTTCATGTCATAAAGTCGGTGCATACATCTATTACAGCTCTCTTTTAATCTTGGCAGAGGCTCCATACTTACTTTCTAGTATTGCAATATTTTTTTAAATAATGGCAACAATTGTTTGTACTTCTTTAAACTTTTTTATTAAAGATCTCATCACATTTTACAGACATTGTTGAATAAACCTTCATAGTAATCAGAAGGCTTGGTGACAGCACTAATTTTGTCCCCATTATCCAGTGGAAAATCCAAGGAGTAGCTGATGTGCCTTTAAACCTTTGGGAAGCTAAGTAGAGCCAAAAATAAAACCAGAACTTGAGGAAACTTCAGTGTTTATATGATAGTTATAAAACTCTTCCACACCAATACAGATAGGTAAATATTCAGCTTTCTCTCTGGCTACTCATCTCATTGCTGTCCAGGAATTTAATTTTTTGTGTGTCAGTAAATGATGGGCTAACTTCATTTACAGCTGCTGCATATTGACACTGCTAAGCCTCGAGCAGTGGAATGATGTTGATTGAAGTCAGCCAGGCATCTGGATGCTTGTGTGCGCATCAAAACCTCATTCTCAATGTATGCTTCAATGGATTTGCTCTCTTTATTGGGATGAAAACTAAGCTGGCCAGCGCTCCTGCACACATACATGTTATTTCACTTTCTCTCTCAATTTCTTTTTTTCTGTTTTTCCTTGGCTTCCGTAAAAGACCAGCCTTGGTCTCACACGAGGATATGCAAGGGGAAGTGATGCTATCAGCAGTATATCCTCAGCACCACCATGGAAAAGCCAAACTATTTGACGCCTACTTCTGTCTGTTGAACCCAGGGCCATTTCCTCTTTTTAGCAAGTAAAGACCTTTCCTGAACTGAAAAAATATTGTTATATTATGACACATTGCTTCCCATCTCTGTAGAGAAGGTATAGAAACACCTAAAAGCACTATTTTTTAAAATTACAAGTAAAACCCTAAATTTGCTGAAAAAGCCCTATTAATGTCATGGGTTATTCATTATCAAAAACATCAGACTCCACTGGAGTCCAGTGTGATGACACGTAAAATATGTGCCACTTTGTACAAATCATACTAGAAATTTATCCAAATGATTGGTGAAATGTGTGTAAATCTTGTATTATTTTACATAAAGAATGTACATTGAAAACATTTGTTTAATCACCAGTAGGAAAGTCACAGAGTTTAACAGTAGGTTTGAATTATTCCTTGTTTTCCACTTAATATACATTGTTCAAAGTCTAGAGGCTTCTGTAAACATAGAACATAGAAGTGCATTAGGAGAAAAATGTAAAATCTGAATTTTACAGGGACTGTGACAGCTGCCTGTAACTTCAACAGGACCAGGTGAGTGTTTAGTGTCATTGTAAATTCATACATAGTTTATATTTCCAATTATGACTAATAGTCAGGGTGCACAAGCTACAGTGCTCATTTCTTAGGAGATACAGAGTCAATATATTGGAAATTAGACCTGTTAAGAAATGAGAGCAGTCCTAGTTCAGATAGTATTAGAGCACTCTGGTGACAAAGACAACAGACTTCCACATTGTTATCCAGGTTCCAGGCCGCAAATGAGGGTGTTTCCTTCAATTATTTTTGTTTTTTTTCAAATTTACTTTGCTTGTAGCAAGACATGCACTGGTGTGTCCCAGACCTGAAGCAGTCAAAGAACATGTTTAGGCATTAAACTACTGCAGAGGTGACAGGAAAGTTGCTTCTTTCCAGTACTTCTCAGATAAAAGCAAAAAATTGAACCTGTGACTTATTCTTGGTGTAGAATACACTAAATGGATCCATTTTCCAGCAAGTTTATGGTAGCATAGCTCTACAGAAGGCAGTTGAATAACAGCAGAAATGAGTAGTTGTAAACTGGCTACAAAATATGAATACTTTTCTAAGGGATTTGTCACACAAAATTTGGGACCAAATTCCTCAATAATCTTGTGCCTGATACATTTTTTTGACTTAGTTCCCAGGCAAACTGTTATTAAGTGCAGAACAAATTATTACAACAATATGGATATATAGTTTTTATGAGTGAATCTAATGTCGCTACATATTTTCCCAAACACACATTGTGTGAATTTTCAGACAAATAAAGGAAAGCAGCATGTTTTTATACATCTCAATTATGTACATATTTCCAAATTTAAAACATTAACTAAATTGTATATAATTATAGCTGAATCCTAGTATGTTTCCACATGTTTTCTACTGTAGGTCTTAGAAAATCTGTGTTCATATAAATGTTTAGAATAGCATTCTTTTGTTTGATTTACAATTTTTCAATGTCTTCTAGTTTGGAAGAGCTAGCTTGTTAGCCACTGTTATCTCTGTCACATAGTATGTAATGGAATGAAATATTAAAATACATATGCTCAAAGAAATTGAGTAAAAATATAAGGAACATCAGTAGTAAAGATACTAGTCCACTGCTAAGTGGAAAACACATAAAATTTTCTGTAAGAAGAAGGAAAGTAAGAAAATTTCACAGAACAGTGTTTTTATGTCTGAAAAATTGTAGACTTTTCAACTAAAATGATCAGGTTTTTTATTTATACTTCAAAAAATTCCTGCAATGAAAAAAGAGGCTTTTATGTTAACTTTTAAGATTATCTATATTTTAATATCCTATTTTATGTTATCAAGCCAATGGAATATTAACACTCATTTGACTTTATGATTAATTTCTCTCAGTGACACTAGTATTCTCTCTTTCATGTTATACTTACTGGAATAGCCACTGGCCTTGCTTCTGTACCCGCTTATGTTGGCTGTAGATCAGTGTAGAATTTCTGAGTTGAGTAAAATGTAACTATAAGGAGAACAAGTGTGGTTTTCTTTTGCATATGTATGCATAATTTTGAACATATGGTTTCAAGCTTATTCTTGATTTAAATTGTCACTAATTTTAATGCATGCTTTTTCATTTTTCTTCTACTTTTATGTTTTGCCTTTGTTCTCCAAGAGATTCACAGCCAGCTGTAAGCCTCATTTGTTGGTCAACACCCAGAAAGACACAAAGACAGCTAGAAAACTCTATTGTATGAAAGGATCAAACAATATTTAGGTTAACTGGTACAAGGGACTATGATGTGAGAGTGGGGGTGCCAAATAAGATTTGAATGAAAATCTCCACTGGAACTGGAGATTTTAAAAGCTAATACACATTATCCTTCTTCTCGAGATACTTTAACTTCTGGTGAGGCCAATTTTTCTTTCAATTGCTCACCCCACCAGGGAGAGACTAAAAAATTTATATTTTCCTCTTACTTCAACACGACCCAAAGACAATTGTCTACTCCTTTGAGCAAAATAAACTTTCAGGTATATATAATATTGCTTGTCTTCCAGTTAGGATCCAGAAATGCCCATATTGTGTTAGTTGAGCACACTGTCTTGTAAGATGCAAACAGGATTATGTTCCATCTAGGAATTCAAGAGTGCTGTACCAGAAGGATAATGAATGAGACACAAAACATCTGCAGTTTTGAATGACACTATATATCATTTGAAAGAATCCTTTTATCCCATTTTGTTTATTATGTACTGTCATGGAATCCATTTATATTTCTTTCAGAAATAATATCAGCTAACTGCATTACAAATGGGAAAAGGAATCTTTCTTCAGCACAGGCTGATTTGGTTGAAAGTTGGCATAATGCTAAATTTGTCAGAAAAAATATGGCAGTGTCTGTTGCTTAACTATCCTGTTAGAAAATATGTATTTTTTTTTTTTACTTGATGATAGTAAAAATTGAGACATATAATAACCGTAAGCACTGATAATTTTATATGTATCTATCATATTACTCCTAACCTTTATTGCATTGAGGTTAAGGCCCAGCTTTCAGTAATATCATTTTAGTTTTAAGTTTGTCCTGGTTTTCTCCTATTATTAAATGCCATTCTCAGTCTCTCAGATTTGGTGGAATAACAGGGTGGTTTAAATAATGAATTTCCTATTCTTCACATCAAGATGTTATATAGCAGTAAAGAAGAACAGACACTAAGTTCCAACACTCCTGCTGAATATCCTGAACAGGAAGATTAATAGGAAACCAGATTTTAAAGATAGGAAGGTCAGATCATTATATATAGAAAAAAATAATGTGGGTTTGTTTTATTTGGATTTTTTTGTAAATAAAATCTGATCTAATCACTTTTAACTTTTTATCAGTTTAGTTCTCCATACTATATCACAGTAGTACTTTTCTGCTCTTGCTTATATAACTTGAGTATAGATATTTAGAACTGTACCAATTAGTCCATCTCTAAACTTTGATTTCTCTAGAAAACTTCAGATAATAAAGGTTACTTATTCTATGCCTAGCAGATATGACATCATAAATATAAAGTTCTTTCTCCTCTCATATTCTAATTTCAGCATCATCCACTTCTTCCTTCCATATCTTTAAATGTAGTGTTTTGTCCAGCTGTACTATGTCCTAATGTTTAGGTATCAGTAAAAATCATTAAAATTATTTTTTGTGCGTGTCAAACTCATTAACAGTACTACTAAATAAAGTAGGTCTGAAAATTAATCAATTAAGATCTCTACTAATCTTTTTTACTTTCTTTTTAGTTCAACCCAATGACTCATGTTTTTGTTATTACTTTAACAAGCCATTAAAGTTGTACTGGTATCAATATTTTTATCATGATTTGCTAACATATTACAAGTATAGGGTGTTTTGTGTGAATTACTTTTACTGCTTTTCCCATGTGGAAAAATGACAGCTACGAAAGGCAGAAGGACACAATCTCTTTGTTGATTGCTGATATTATATTTCTCCGTTTTTCTCAGAATTTTACTAATTTAACAACCAAGAATACTACCAGCATTTATTTTAAACATTGTTCTTCTAAATAGTTCCCCCATTTAAAAATAAGAAAAATGAGAATAAAATCAAAACAACATCTAGCTCAGTGTGCTGTCTCCAATAGCGAGTGCCTAAAGAATACAACAAAAATCTTTTTACTTTTTTTTTATTATTTTAGTAGGAGTCTCTGAGCTCCCAGCAGTAGGATACCAGACATATCTCATGGATGCTCTAAGCCAGAGTTTTGTTCAGTGTACTTAGTAACATAATGGATTTTGCTTCTTGTCTAGTATTTGTCTAGACTCCATTTGAGCCCAAATATCATGTGTTCACTCTGCCAAACTGACAAAGTATACAAGATTTTTATTTCTTAAATTGCTTGTAATGTAAAAATTGCATAGAATTTGGGTGGAGATGAATTGCCTTTGTTGAAGTGTTAGAAGATTATTTTCATTTGATGACAAAAACTTCTATTTCTTGATGTTAAATAACCATCTGCCTCCCTAATCTGCATATAAATATTTTTATTAAAACCTGAAGCCAAAAGTTTATTCAGTTCATGATCCATACAGAGAGTACCTTTCAGTTTTCAGCCTTCTCTTTACTACCCAGCTGCCTTCTTCCCTTTTTCCTTGTCTTTTTGTTTACTATAACTGGACATTAGATGAGTGCTATTATTCACATTATTTAAGTGCTTCTGTTCTTTATGACACTGTTTTACTTCCTCATTAATATGTTTGTTGCTTTGGCCATTCATTGCAGGTGAACTTTTCAGTTCTCTACCAATCAGGTAATTTCAAGAATTTTCCAGCGTTTAAAAAATATGTTTCAGTTTGATCAGGAATTATTATTTGTAATTATCTGTGAAAGGAAATGCAGTCCTGGCTCAGAAACAGCCAGCCTGATGAGCTGGCTTTGAGCCGCAGGTCTTGGATTCCCTCAGATCCCAGGGTGGGGAGGAAGTGGAGTGCCTAGGATTCAAAGCTGACCCAGAAACCTTGGCACTTGGATGCTATGGCTCCCAGGAGCTCCAAAACTCCTGGCTTCATGTCTGTCCAGTCTGAAACTGAGCCAAGAGCTTGCTAACCTTGGAGGACCTGGGAATCTGGACCTTTGCAGCTGGCGGTTCCAGAACTTTCTGGGTCACATGTCCTTGCAGGTCCATTCATGGGATCATTCCATTCAGGATTGGAAGCCTAGAAGTGTCTTTTTTTTTCAGGCCACATGGTATCCTGGAAGTGAAGGTGACAAATCCTGCCTGGAAAGCAGGCTTGCATTACAGTTTTGTGTTTGAACTCCTTTCATGAAAGATTCTTACAGAAACAACCAGAATTGCTTTAAAGGGAAACAGTTTGGGATCAGTGTTGAACATGTTAGCTTGAGGGGTCTCTGCACATTTCTGGATGTTTTTCTTTTGGAGACACTGATGTGTGGAAAAACAGGATTTGGAATATCTTGCAATGGCTCCAGAAATTTTATTTCAACTCTTGCTCCAGATTTTCCTTAGAAAGCAAGACATGTCTGTTATTTTTGATGACCCTGAGGTTATTTTCACATAGGGATATATGCAGATGCGTGTATAGTATGTGCTTACATTAGAATTCCATAATGATCAAAATTGTACTTCCCCTTAAATCAGCTGGAGTTTGGCAACTGATTTCAGTTAAAACAAACTAGATATTAATTCATAAATAAACAGATTCTTTGGCATGTTTAGCTTGTATCTTTTCATAATAGCTATGAGGCTTGCTGCTTTTTAACACTGGAATGTGGTTTGTGTAATTTACATAAGCTAAAATGAAAAAAAAACACAACAGAAGCAGCAAGGTTCTTAGGGTTACAGTAATGTGAATACTTACTGGGTTTGGTCAGTTTTGGGTTTTTTTGGTTTTTTTTTTTTTCTTTCTAAAGGAATAAAATTCATCTTTATGCTCTTGTTTCATATGCAGAATGTTTTCCTCCCTTAGTACTCAGGATAACCAGAACTTAATGTGCATGAAAGTCAGGTCTAGTGACAAGATCAGAGTTCAAGTCCAATTTGATTAGCCTCCAAAAATTCAGATGCTACTGAATCTTAATATTTGAATGCTTATTGAGTAAGAACAGTATCAGCTTCATTATTATGCATCTGGGCTAAGAATCCTACAGAAAAAAACATGTTGTCTTGAACATTTCTAATACTTTTTGCCTGAAGAGTGAGGAAGCTTGTGAAACAGTTTTTGTCTCAGACTCCTTTGCTGTTTTACCAGGCTCTGAATTTTCTGAACTTTCCAGGGCATTATCTAATATGAGGGGGAAAAAAGGCTAGATATTATCCTGCTTTATCCAGTCTGTTTGGATGATTGAGTCTTCTGGTTAGCCAGGCAGTGGCTGTTTGTATAAAACTGCCTATCCTGAGTTCCTATTGCTGTCCTGGCCCATGGGAATCTCCCAACAAGTACTGGTGTGTTCACCCATTCTTTAGGAGAATATTGCTCATCATCCCACTCTCCTGTTGTTTCTCTCAATCCTGAATTAAGGAGAGAAGCCACAGCCTCAGTCTTTCAAGCCATCTTCTGTGAAGTAGTGAGAACTCTTGCAGAGGAGACCAGAGGGGTCTGTGCTTTAAAAGCATGCACGGCTGTGGGACAGGGCTCTGCCAGAGCCTGGGTTTAACTGTTTCAATTAATCTCTATTAACTGAAATAGTGCTTCCTGAGGCAGGACAGTGCAGTGGAACAACAGTCTGAAACAAAAGTCTAGAATCCTAATTTTATTTTTTTTTTCCAGGCATATTATTAAAATTTACTGAGCAGGAAAGCATTTTAAAGTGTTGAAAGGCACAGCAACCAACTCAGAGACCTTACCTTACCCTTAAAATAAAACTGTAGAGAAAAAAGGCGCAATGTGCTTGAGTTTCTACTGTAAATATTTTTAGCTCTCAAAGCAAGCAAAGCAGTCTGTGTTTGGATTACTAAGAACAGAGATATATATGCTGCTTAATAGAGACCTCTAGAATTCCATGTCACAGTATGCAATTACTAAGATGGATATGAAAAGGAAACATTAAAATACTATCATTTGCAAAAGAGGGGATACTGTAAATAGCTAAATGAAGTGTCTCAGATAAAGCAGAAACTATTGTGTTTATTACTTTATTTATTTGGCCAGGATTCTGATCAGCAACATTAAAGTTGAAGTTTAATATTAAGAATATGCTTAAGATGTATTGTCATCTCTTAAACAAAAATGTCAATGGATGTTAGTTGATAGCTTTAAAATCACTGGTGTGATTATAGGATATCTTAAACTACAGGTTAATACATAGGGCACATTTGCTGAAAATAACAGCTAAGCCTATAGAGCCTGCAGTGGATCCAGGACAGCATAAAGGAATAAATGGAAGGACCAGTGACAGTATAAAAGGACTTTCTCCTTTTAAGCAGGTTCTTACTGTTCTTTATGATAGGGAACTACATTCTTCTGATCAACAAAAAATATTCCTAAACAGAGAAAACATCTTTTGCAGTTTCCTAATAAAAAACATCTACTAGCTTATTAGTGTTTTTAATTATTTTAGAAGACCAATTTAAGAATCTTATTCAGTCTCGCCTCTGTGCTGGCAAGGCACTTGAGGTCTGATACTCTTTTCAACTCATAATGAAAATCATCTAAGCATGAAAAAGGAGGGAAACATATTTCTGTGCTGTACTGTTTCCCTATAAATCAGAAGTACCATGTCCCAAGTGCTAGAACAAAGGCTCAGACTCTGAGATTAGTCTTCTCAAGGCTTATACCTTCTTATATCTTCCTTATACCTATGGATGCAGATGCCTAAGGTACTTATTAGATCTGTATCTAAATCAGTAATGTTCTTCATATTTATGTAACTAATTGTGCAGCTGGGGAAGAAAAAAAGCAAATACTGAGAGGAAGACAAAGAAGGAAATAAAAGGCAGCATCAAGTAAAAACTTGAAGCAATTACCAGTAATACCATTACTGTAAAACTCTTTGGTTGTTTGTTCTTCCTTATAAGAATATTGTTTTATTCAATTCATATCTCACTTCTGACAGCTTTGTGTAATGTTGCAAAACACATGATCAGCAAAAGTTATACAAGCAAATTAGAAATTCCAAGTATTCCTGAGAGTTTACTTTGAGCTGAATGTCCTCATTAATAGATGTTGAACTATTTAATTATCATTAATTGGATTTTCAGAAAAGTTTACAGTTTAAGAGGACCTGTATAGGAATTCTTTGCATTATTGACAGTTTGTGTTCTGCTTCCTGTCAGCTGAAATAAACAGCTAGAAAATGTATTTCTTTACAGCTGTTTTCTTCATTATTGTAAGGAACATGAAAAGGAGAGCATTAATTTGAGGACATTCCTTTATAATTTTTTTTTAGGCAAGCCACCAAAGTCTGACAATGAAATCTGATTTTTTCTTCTAACCAAATTTTAAAAAAAACAATTATCTATAAGCTCTTTATTCTTATATTATGCTGGCATGAACAGGAATTGAGATTATTTAATATGGATGGCACAGAGAGAGCGAAGTCAGATAAGGACATGACTAACCATGAACAGACATGGTTGCTAAGGAAAATAAACTCAGTGATTTGGGGAAAGCTGGTTGTGGGGTGATATATAAATAAACAGTAATAATAAACTTACATGTTTTTCGGAAAGACATAGATAAAATTTCCTTTTTTTAACATTATAGTGGGACATGTTCTGTCACACAGGATAGTGGATGAATCTTTCTCACAAACTAAAAGTTACTCTCCATATTCTTCAGTGGCTGATTTTTATACACAACCCATCAGGTTTTTATATAAAAATCCTGTCTTTTAAAATTATTTAGTATCATTCAGGATTTGAACACAGGAAGCACATTTTTAACTATATAATGGAGGAATATAACTCTGTAGGTCACAGAGATTGGTTTGTGTTAATTAACAGGGCAGTAGTGAACACTTGTTAGTTAAGGAATCATATTTTCCATTATAAACCTCCCTTAAAGCTTTTCTTTCCTTTTTTTTGGTGTTCATAAGCTAATACACATGTATTGCAGATGTTTATGAGGTGCATGTACACTTTTGAAAAAAACATTCAAAAAGTATTACAGTTGGTTTGCAGCACAAAGTGAGTTGTTCATATGCCCCTGATATATTTGCCTAAGGAGTAGACTGATTCTTGGGATTGCCACCTCCTGGAATGTTCTCCAAAGCACCAGGCACCTATCATAGAATCATAGAATCGGCTGGGTTGGAAGGGACCTCAGAGATCATCAATTCCAACCCTTGACCACTACTGCTGTGGTTACCAGCCCATGGCACTGAGTGCCACATCCAGTCTCTTTTTAAATATCTCCAGGGACGGAGAATCCACTACTTCCCTGGGCAGCCCATTCCAATGTCTGATCACCCTTTCCTTAAAGAAATTCTTTCTAATATCCAACTTAAACTTCCCCTGGCACAACTTAAGTCAGTCAGTCCTGGGCTGTGTCTACACTGTGAGACAGGTGTGATCCATGCATGTACCATCATCCATGCATCTCCTGCTGATCTTCCCACCAGCAGAGCCTGTTAGATTCAAGGACACTCAGGTGTGTTCAGAGGAAGGACAGCAGAGCCAAGAGTTCTATTCCCTGATAGAGGGGATCTGTGCTTGAGGGCTCCATGAGAGAGGCTGAGTCAATGAGTGTCTTCATGGTGCTGATATTGCTGCTGCTGTGGTGCTGGAAAAGTGATAGACACAAACCACAGATGATGGGTTAGTCCAAGAAATAGAAGGGTTCAAATAATTTGCTTTGTTTGGCAGGCTAAATGAATCAAAAATCAAGAAACCACTATAGGCTCTGAAGGGATTGGATTTGCTTGCTTATTTCTGCCAAAATAGAAAATAAATGTAAATAATGTTGTTGTAATATAAATAATGCAGTTGCACACAATTACGCTGTCAGTTGCAAATGCAGAAGAATGCCAAGATTTATGAAAGATGGTGGGGCTTGGGGATGATTGTTCAACTTCTGCTTAAATATAAAAATTGAAGAGAACAGTTTTGCCCTCAAGTTTTAAAGCTCAATATCCCTTGTTTTATGACTAATAGTGTCAGAGGTTCTTTTGTGTCTCATTTCAAGAAAAAAAAAAAGGTGAAAATAAATAAATAAATAAATCCCTATAAATGTTTTTTTTCAAGGAAATATGAAATAGTAATTAATTTCATGGTTTATTCCTGTACACTTCAATTGTGTCAGGTCAGATCATGCTTCCTTTTTGTGTGTGTTTAGAATAAAAGAAGTTAAGACGTTACAGGTTTAGACCAGAAAGTGGAAATTAATAGTTTTAAAATAATATAAACACCAAAGTATTGTGAGTAATACTTATATTTCAGCTATGAAATAGTCAAAGTTTTCTACTATCTCACCTCTACCTAAGATTCATATTCATATGAGTTTTATGAAACACTGATATAATAATTTATACTGTACATATGCTGCCTACTGAAAACAGTGATTGTACACTTTTTTCAACTAAAGAAACTCAAACTTTTCATGTTTTAATGTGTAAAAGATCTCTGCAGCAGTCATCTCTGCTTATGCAAAATATTATATTGCATCCTTAATTTTTACCAGTACATTAAAATCTATTGCCCTTGAAAATATGCTTGCATGTCACATCCATTTGCAAACTTAAATGGGAAATCATGCTATGTTGTGGATTTCAAGAGGCATGAATCAGTACTTAAAATCATTTTAGCTGAAATAACATATTTTTTTCATCATCTCTAATTATGTCGTTTTCCATGATAAAAAGAAATAAATCTCTCAAAAAATTCTCATGGATTGCTGCTGACTCAAGTTAAAACAAGGAGTTCTGGTCATGCTAGGATCTCAATTAGTAATCCACGGTGAAGGTACATTTTTCTAGGGGGAAAAAATCTTGTCATGTATATGAATTTTTTTTTTTTTTTCATCTGAGAAAATTGCTAACAAATTCTAATGTTGAACTTTAAACATAGGTAGAGATGAAATGTATTACTAGTCTTTGCTTTCACAGATCAACACCTCGAATATAAGACTTCAGGAATCTGTATCCTAGGGGGAAAAAAGTAAGGTTTAATAGCAATTATGCAATAGATTTGCAATCATGCTTGTTTGTGCAGAAGACAATAATTTAAATAGATTTTTCTATACACATTTCATAAGTTTTACAAGAATTTTTGAGTGTTTGACAGCAGAGGGCATTCTAATTTTCTAGGAAGGTATTGAAAGGATATTTTAATTTATATGAAGTGGTATATATGTGAAATTGATATGTAAGAAAAATAAAAAGGAAAATGTTAATGCAAGGCAAAATCTTACAGTAAAACAGTACTATCTATATTTTAAGAATTCTGCCTTTACTGTATTATGTCTTTTGAAACTGCAGAAAAATCACTAATATTTTCTGATTTTTTGATACAAATACTTGTTCATATGAAAGCTGTTTTGAGTACAGGTATGAATGTATGTGTGCATTTGTGCATGTTTATATATATGTAAGTATTCTGTGTTTCAGTCTACAAGAAAAGTAAAGCACACACAAATATACTTGTTATACTCATGTGAAGTTGAAAGGAAAAACATGTATTTATATACAGTTAATATATTTGCTTTCAGTGTCTCAGTTTTGAGATTCACAAGTGACTATAGGACGTTGGAATATGACCCTGTGCGATTTAAATATTTAATTTATCCTACAGTGTATATAGTCCCATCATTGTCTTTCAAAGTTCCCACTGTAAAGAAGTTTGGTCTGAGGAAGGTTTAAGAATCTTATTGAGAAAAAGCTCTCAATAATCCCTTTTCAAACAAAATCTGTGTGCTGAAACAGCTTCTAAACTGTCTTCTGCTACGTTATTGTTTTTAAACTGACACTTAAAACACATGTTTATGAGCACATAATTTAGAAATGAATGTCTGGGAGCTCAGGACAGATGCAGTTTGAGAGTAAGGTGCCTGGAGAAACACTTCCCATCTTCCCATCTACTGGTGCTCAGGATTGTCCTGAATGTGCTTCCTGCAGCAGGAATGTGAGGCAGTGCAATGGCTTTCATATGTGTACAAATGGTGCATGAAAAGTATCACCGTTCAGCATTGTTTGGGCAAGTTAGACCCACAGGTTGTATACCCAGCATGGATTTTTCCTGTCGTGAGGGAGGATAAGCACATCAGGTCCATTAGGTCAGAGGTTGAATAGGATAGGCAAGAGACCGTGCAAGAGTTCCCACCACTATGGACTTCTTGTAAATAAATAGAAGACTTCAGTCTCCACCACTATCAAGTCTTCTCTTTTTACAAACACTTAATTCAGCAGTGCAAATAGGCTTTTTTTTTTTTTTCCCCCTCTTTTTTTTTCTCCTTAAAAGATAAAAAGACACCTACGGATCTTATTCTGTTTGCCTGGACTTGTCTGCCTTTCTCTACCATTTGTGATGACTGATTTCTTCTGTGTTTCATCAATTAAAAATGTTTTGGAGTACAAAGTCTTCAGTATGTTTAATAGAATCTGGTTAAGTAAACATCCTCTGCCAAAGCAGCAGAAGCAGAGCTTAAAATAAATACTGCTACTGTGCCAAGTTCATAATTGCTTGCACATTTAGCACTTTACCATGTTATAAGCATAGCCATAAAAAAACTTTGTGTACTTAATGCAGTTGTCATGAAACTATAGCCATTTCAGTATTTTAGAGTATTTACACTTATGAAATATTTGATTTCCCAGTTTATGTCATATATAGAATTTGTTTCAAACAATCAAAAGCAGAGCCTGAAGATGAGCAGTGGTCAGGCTTTGTCAACAAATCAGCCATGCAAGTCTTTTATACTTATTTCTTTCTTCCAATAGAATAAATTTTCAAGGACACAATGTGAAAGGATCTGATGCAGCTGTCACACCTAGAGTCACCAGCTGTATCAGAAAGGCAGGCTTTCATCTGCGTCTTTATTTCAAGATATATAAATAAAGATAGATAAAAACTATTATAGCTAGGTGACAGATACCTCTTACATTGAAGAAACCTTACCTTAACAACTGGGTGTTTCAGAAACATACCACTGGAAAACTTTTCACTGAATTTTATTTTGGAATATGAATATTTAGGAAAAAACTTTTTCCATTAAAGTCAATATCACTTAAAAAAAAAAAGAAAAATATTTATACTAGAAAAATATATAAATTGCAAAAGTTACATAAAGTTGTAAATAAGCATATATTAATGGAATGTCTATGGCTACATGCTTCTGGAATATTCAGCAGAATGCCCCAGCATCTATCGACATCTGTGCCTTACTTTTTTCCCTAAAAATTGCTCACATATTTTCATCTCTATCACTGCTTTAATTTCCTTTTTTTAAAAGTTCTCATGCTTTACACTGGAATTGAAAATACAAGATAGCTCTATGTGTGTGAATGAGAAATCAACTATTTAAATTTCAGGGTATTGTAAGAATTTTTACTGGTTATATTTGAGGCATATTTGACCAAAATATTGGCAAGTAGGGTGTCCTTTCTTTGAATTCCAAACAACAAAATTGTTATATTAGGCAATGTTCTTTAAAATACATGAAATGTTAGATTTGAGGTTTGGATAGGCATGAAATATCCAATCACAAAACTTAAAACTAGGATGGGGGAAATTTTCATATGCATACATGCATTTTGTTGAAATCCTGTCACAGTGCTTCCAGATAATTGTTATATTGTCTTAGCAAAAAGAAGCACTGCACTGAGAAAAAAAATGACTCTTCAAATTGACTACTTCATTAAAAAATCACGTTAAATGTTGCAATCTCTTAGCTGTGCAATGATGCAGTGCATTTGCTTAAGGACAGCACAGCACTGCAACTACCCAAAAAAATGAATACCACCAGCATGCTATTCACACAACAGAAGAAATGAAAGGATTCCAGAGAAAGGAAACTAATGAGCAGGTCCACATCACTTAACAGTTCAGTTTATCAATTTACTTTGACAATAGATTGAAAAGTATATTTAATTACAAAACAGTTATGGTTCAAGAACAGGACAATGAACATCTGATCTAGAAGAGGAGCTTTCTGAATGAAATATTTTCCTTATGTGGAAAGGACGTGTTAAAAGTGTTTTGGTTTATTTTTTAAGAGAACTAATTAATCTGAAGAAGAAAGATAGACTTATCCAAGTTAATATATCAAGTAATATCTTAGTCTTATCATATTTACCTGATATGGACCCAAGCACTGTTTCGACGATGCTCTTTCCTCCTTCCTCTTGCTATTGTTTTGTTTGTTTGCATTTTGGTTTTGGTTTTGTTTTCTTTTTTTTTTTTTATTTTTATTTTTTTGGGGTGGAGGAGGCAGAGAGGGGGGAAATTGCCTGGCTTTCCCTTGGGTTTTTTTGGTTGGTTGGTTAGGGGTTTTTTTGGTTTTTTTTGGGGGGGAGTTGTTTTGTTTTCCTTTTGGGGTTTTTTTTGGGATTTTTTTTGATTGGTTTGATCTGTTTTCCTTTTATTTTTCATCTTCTCTTCCTCATGAGCATATGTGAGCATATGGTGTAGGTATATACAACATTAAGCAGGCACCTAAAGATGTCTTAGAAATCGTACCATTATGCACTTATCTAAAATGTAAGATGTGGCTGAATTGTAGAAACAGAAAAAAATTAGATTATAATGTTGAAGGCATCTCAGGAGAAATTGAAATGTTGAACTAAAAGGTAAGAAATTCAGTTACCTTGCTCTAAAGTCACAGGTTACATAGTCTTTGCTCTCTGGTTCATGTTCTGATACCATGGCTCTTGAAGCTTGAAGATAACTGCTCTAGATTGCTGATGGCTTTCTTGTACTGGGGAACCTGAACTGGGATTCATTGATCCAGATGTGCTCTTCTGAGTTCCAAATAGTTCAGGAGCTTTTGCCAAAGTGCCAAATAGGGAGGAAACTTTTCAGCCTGCAAACTGTGCTCTTCTAATGTGATTGTAGCTGACCTTCATAACTACAAGGGCACCCTCTCACTCAGCTTCCCCAGGACCCCCAGGGCCTGCAGAGTTTCTCCACACTCAGTTCTCCATCCTGCAGTAAAGCACTGGGCTGTCCCTCTAGGCTGGGTGACTTTGTACCCACCAGTGTTGAACTTTATCAGGTTTCCACCACCCCTCTTCTCCAAGGGAGACCTGCTGAGGTCCCTCTGAACAGCAACCCTGCCCTCTTGCCTAGCAGCTGCTCTCTGATTTTGGTGTAACCTGTAGCCATTCATCACTTAGATTGTAGCGGAAGCAGAGCCAGACAGTTTTCCACCTATCTCTTTAGTTTACCTACCCAATTCCCTTCTCCCTAATATAGCTATTGGGAGGACAGACTGAAAGTTTTGCTACAACAAGGTACCCAGTACCAGCTACTGTCCTCTTATCCCCCCATCCAGCCAAGACATTATAAGAGGCAATCAGAAGAGGTAAGAAGTCACCTGAGCTTACTGAGTCTTCATCACAGCAATCTATAACCTGTATATTATCTTTATTTTCTGTTTCTTCTTTAGTATGGAAATATCTGTGCTATGCTTCAAATAATTTAAAATTATTTAAAATATGTCAGTAATTTAAATGGTCAAACATTGAATGTTACACCATTTGCAAATATCCAGCTCTAGGAAATAGCTGGATATATGCCAGCATCTTCAGCAGGGCAGCAATACAATTTTAATTTGTTCATAGAAGTCCCTTAAAGTCTAATAAAATTCTTGGTCAAATCCCCCAGCACTTAGGTCAGTTCAGTCCCTAACTCAGAAAATCCAACAACTGTTCTTGAAACAAAATCCAAACTCAGTGCTGCATTATTTGCATGACCAGATACCTAATGCTTTAAAATCAGGGGACTGAATACAAATTAGGACTTTTTTTCATCTTAGTCAAACTGACAGTAGTCAGGGATCTGGAAAGACTAAAGAATGCAGTTTCCAAAGGATATCAGGCCAGAATTTATGTCCTGCCATTTTAGAAGTGCCAGGATGGTTTTAGGTACAAAATGTGACCAATTATGATAAAGTAAGGTGAGGCAAAGCTGCCTTAAGAAATTCTTCCACAACTAAAGTAATTTATTTCATTGCCTGAAGAGTACTTTCAGATTTGATTTAACTTTCCATGGGTAATTGCACATGCACAATTGCAACTGTGTTATATTTTTATTAGGGATTTATTCTATGGCAAAGAAAATATTCAGAACTCAAAATATCTTATATTAAAGAGCCAACATGAAATGAAATATCCACATACAAATGAATTTGACAATAATTTCATCTCCTTCCTGGGCAGCTAAAATGTATTTTTCTGTCACAGATGATTGTGTCACAATGAATGTCCCAACTTTTTCAATGAGTTAAAATTCTGTTTTTCTTCCTATCTATTGCCACGGTGCCATATATTCTCCTCTGAAAGGGAGCAGAACTGTCCTCACAACACACTCACTTAGGAAGAAAAGCATCATTTTCTCTGAAGTACTGAGAAAGTAACACTGAAGTGACTTTCTCAAGGACAGAGGAAATCTGTGGTAAAGCTGAAAATGTAATCCTAGTATCATGAAACTCTAGATAGTAGTGTTCACCACCAGACCACCAAAGATTAGGCCTGAGGTACACTCAGCTGAGAGAAAAAAAATAAGACTAGATGTTTCAAATGATAAGCTGGAATTCCAGTCCTGCCACAGCCATTGCCCAGCAGAGCTGCCTGGGACCTGGCACACTGGTTGACTGCAAAAAACAAAAGCTCTGAAGGATGTGCAGATAGGTTCATCAGAGAGCACCATCTTGTGTGAGAAATTAGAGGATTTTCTGGACAGCACTCTACACTGTGCCATCTTTCAGGTGTGCTGTCAGTATGTTTTCTGTGTCAACACGAGCATTTAAAAAAAAAAAAAAAAACGTAGTTGCAAACCCCTATAATCAGAGTTGCACTTGACAGGGGCAGAACACACCAGAGGAAACAAAGACAAAAAATGAATCTGAATGTCTTAAAAAGACTTCTTTTAATCCTCTCTACAGTCTGCAGTTGTGGGGGAGGTGGCACAGGAGAGTCTGATGAGGTCTCTTGTGTGGATTCTGGCAGTGACAAGCGTGGTAATCAGGGAGTAACCCGAATGCAGCCCGCAGTGGGGATGGTTGCTGTGTACCACACCTTGCACCCTCTCACCACAGCTGGATGGTGGGTTGGGTAGGATGGACAAATTGCCTGTTATCTTGATTAGTGCATTAACTCTGGATAAGGAGGAGCCAAGAGTTAGAGACAGTTCAGGTAGAATGCATTAACAGAGGACAAGTGAGAATCAGTGAGAGGATGTCCAGAGTTCCTTACACAGGGCAAGGTTAGTTCATCTTACAGTCTTCTGCTGAGCAGTTATGGAACTAATATTTGGTATGAAAATTTGTGACATTTAATAAAAATATTCACAATTATCGCTGCTGAGAAATTATTACTGTTAGGATGAATGTCAGATGTGCTTAATATACACATTGAGTTTATATGGGGTTATTTTGGTTGGGGTTTTGTGGTTTTTTTAAATTTATATTTAAGAAATGCAGTGAATAAGTGGTTTAAATCCAACTGTCAGAAAACTTGAGGCTAATAAATGTAATATGCCAGGAAATTCTAACTCTGTTCAATAGCAGAGTTCTTTTATTTCACAGTATTGCTCCATAACTAATGTATAAGAATTTGCGTGTAGAGGGTTGCACTTTTCAGTGTTACTTGTTTTAGTCTAAGTGTAAAAATCTTTTTTCTTTGCCTTTTCACTTTTTGTTTGGTTAGTTGGTTGATTATTCTTGTTGTTGTTGTTTCTTTTTTCACCAGAAAGCCTAACTTCTTGGAATTACCGTATTATGAAAAAAATTACTCATATTGTTAGAGTAAAACAATATGGAAATGCAACATACACTTACTCAAAAATAAGACAAAAAAAAATCTAACATAAAATATAAGAATGAAAATTGACTTTCCTCTTAAAGTCTTACCTTTTTTCAGATAAGAATTCATAATATTTCAATGACATTTGTAAACCTGTAAATAGAGAAAAGCAATATGAAATATCTTGGTTTTCTGCATAGAATTATCACAGGTATATGAAATTTTCTAATTGTAAATTATGAATGCTCTAGTATTCAGTGTGATAAATGTTGTAATTTAAATGTTTTCTTCCCTAAGAATTTTTCTTCCATAACATCTCCAAGACAACAATGTTGTAAACTCTTAATGTGGATTTTTGGGAAAAGTCATAATAGGAATGGGAAAATATGCTCTAGAGTTTCTCATTAGTGCTTCAGATTTCTGGACAACTTGTGTCCTAGACGTGCAGAGTCATGCTGGAAGTCATTTGTCTGGCTGATGTTTCAGTGCAAGAACATTTCCAGATGGAGCCTGGTCATCATCCCACCACCACAATCCTGTTTTCTTTGAAAATAGATTTCCAAAGTGGAGACTCTGATTCAGCAAGAAATTGAGTGGTTAAATTGGAAATGCTCATTGCATAGGTGGTCAGTCTGACATACTGTAGGGTGAAAGTGGAGTGCCCTTTTAGAAATAAAAGAACACTGAAACACCTAAATAGCATTTTAATGGGTGGGTTTTTTTGTTCCTTACTCTAAAATGAATTAAAGATTAATCCAAATATGAGCAAACTAAATACTTCTCTTTGCTTCCCATCAGAAAGTTTGGTGAAAGTGCAGTGAGAGAGATGGTTGAAAGACTCAGTGAGAGTAGGCTCAGGAACCTGACAAAAAATTAAAGACCTTTTGTGAAGTCCAATTGATAAAAGGTAAAAGAATAAACACTCCAAGTTACACATTTTATTTTCAGTCACAAGAGAAAATATGTAGTAGATTTATCTGTACTTTGATATTTAGCTGTGGTAGGTAAGAGCCAAGAAAAAAAATTGCTTTGGTCTCAATATGGCCAAATACCTTGGAGAAAATTTGGAATCTGATTCCTGATTAAATTTTATAGCTAGATCTTTCCTTTGGTCCTTTTCAGTCTCAGGGACAGAAGCACTCGAACTCCACGGCTGTATTTGAATTTTGAAGCTTGGCACTGATTCTGACAGTTGCCAGTAACAGATGTTTCTGAAGATGGTCTTTATTTATTTTTAACTCTGCTGATAGGAGCCATCTGCTTCCCAAATATCTCAGCTAAAGAATGACTGTAATGTATGTTCAATAATTAACTGGTAACGAGCTGAGCTGAGCAACTTTATAATTGAGTAAGCATTTATAAATCCATTCTCTTATTTTGCTTACCTAACAGGATTTTTAAACTTTCAGGAACACAATGCTTTTCAAACTTTTCTGGTGGATGAGGGCCTTTGAACACTGATAGAAAATTACCTTACTATTCTTTGGTATTAGTCACCAATTTCTTAGACAAAGACCAGGAACCCCAAAAAAATAAAATCAGCAGAATATACATCAATAATACTGAAAAAAGTATATTCTGAACCAAGAGTACATTCTGTTCAGATAAAATGGCAGTTAAATTCTGTAAAATAAATTTTAATAAAGTTTTACTCTGAGTAAAATGGCATTGTTATACTTCAGAAAAATTGCTTTCTAAGAGAAGCAAAAAATGCCTTTGCTCATCCATGGGGTGTAGAATTTTACTCAACAATAAAATGAGCTATTCCTAATAACAAATGTTACTGTTCAAAGGAAATAATGGAATGTTATGAAATTTCTCATGCAAATCTTAAGCAAGAACCCTGAGCCCAATTTTCCCTCTGTTTATTACAAAGATTTTGTTTCCTTTGATGATAGTTCTTATGGATTTTGGCCAGTCCAACTTGCTGTTAAGATTCACTGATGAACTATGATTTATACCGGAATGTCAGCACCAACTTTGTAAACATGAATGTTCTTTTCTTCAAAATTGCTCTGAAATTCCCTTGAGAAGAGGAGAACTGTCTGGCCCTTCCACTTCCAGTCTGAGCAGGAAGTTCAGGGGAACAAGAAAGCTAGAATAATACCAGAATATTTGTACAAAGCTAAAGCTGAATCTGGAGTGTAATCAAGTGTATGAGTCTTCTTTTTCTTTATTAATTAGGCGTGTAATTATTATCAGCAGATTATTTTATCCTGGTGCTTTGTTCACATCTTGAGGTTGCCACAAAGCCCTTCTCTGTAATGATAACATGACTCCAAATATTTTCTGCCTTTATAGTCTGCACACCATGGAAACGTCATGTGGATTTATTGTACCCTGAGAAGACCACCTGAGAAGCTGGGCTTGGGAGGCACAGCCAGGCTCTGAACTCCCCAGTGAGCTACATTAGATACCCAAGACATAGCATGGACATTGACCTGACTCAGTTTCTTCTGTGCCCGTCATGGCCTCAATGTGCCCAATCCCTGCTGCTTTTAGAGTTGTGGTAGAGAGTAAAACTCTTATTCTGCTACAAAGTGTTAAGAAAATACAGGCACTTTCTAAACAATAGTTATTTTTAAGGACTATACTGCCCCATATCCAAACATGTATATTGCCATACACCATCTGAAGGAAAATATGAACAGTCAAACTAATAAGGTACTTAGCATCCTGGTCTTGTCACTGGAGGAGTCAAGGACTAACAGTCCTTGTTTTTTAGTCTTTACTTAGGAAGATATTCCACTGACTTCTGGTTGATGTCAGATTGAATTTTATAACGTAATCTTTTTTGTGATTTAGGACTTCAGCCTTAAACAAGGTTGGAAATGCTTGTATACCAGTGCTATCTCTGAGCTGTGTAGGTTGGCAGATTTCTAAGGCAATTTGACCTGCCTTGGTCAGGTCAAACAGGGAGAGTGGGTGAGAATTAATAACTTCAAAACTGCATGACTTCTTCAGGGGCAGACAATTTATCAGTTCCATACAGTAGGACCAAGGAAGTGTTTGGAGTGAAATCAAGATAGACTTAAACTTGTGCACAGAACAATAAAATGGTGACATGCAAGGAATTTCTCAGTGTGACATCCCTCTTTCCAAAGCTGCCTCTGAAAAGAGCTCTGCATGGGGCTCATTAAAATTCTGCAGACATGGTCCACAAATAGAGCAGGGCACACAATGAATAAAGCTCTGTGAAAACACGGAGTCTCAGGGAAAATCAGATTACTTTGCTATAACCTGATAGTTCAGTCTTGATAACCATACTCTCACCAGTTTTCCTATTGGTTTCTATAGCATGATGGAGTCCTCAGGACTATCTAAAGGCAAATCAGCTATACAGACTCATAAAAATCCCCCACAAGTCAAAATATCAGAATCTTACAACATCTATTCACTCCTTCTTCACCCTGTTGACTCCGTATGCATAAGCATTTGTATTCTATTTTTTTTTTTAATTGAACATATGAAATGGCATTTGAGGATGGTTTTGCAAGATACTATTTGCAAATTTAGTGTATAGAAATAAGGTAGGTGGTTTTTCCTAACAACTTGACATCAAGATACTGAATTTTTCAAAATTTAATGGACTTTAAGACCTGAGAGGAACTCCAGAACTCCTTCATAACATAAATAGCTCCTGCAGAAACACATAGCCTGCACTCAAGCTGGAATGTACTGTCTAGAAAGAAATTTAAGCTGAAATAGTGATCCTGCCTTCTCACAGACAAAACCCAGCTAGTGGGATGTGGAGAATGGAGTTCCCCTTTTTCTGTTGGTTTAATTCAAGGTAAAATCTGCCCTTAATTGCAGTTTATGAACACTAATGTATGCATTAAAATGATAAATGCTATTCAGCACTTACCTTTAAAAAAACAATTTCCTCACAACTAACATGTGACAGTTGCTCCAGACAGTCCAATCCTATCCTCCTTTCTCCGGCAGCACTCCCCTTCATTAGTTTCATCTGGATTTTATCTGAATAAAGAACTGCTGTATCTGATCCCGTGCACTGTGGATGAAATAAATTCAACAGGATAACTCATTAAGAAAACAATCAAAGGGAAATTTTCTGTTTGTAGAGTGAGACATGTTGACAGCAGTTAACCTTACTAGCAAGCTTATTGCTTCTATGTAAACCTGTCCTCCTTCAGATTTCTGGGACATGTTGCCAAAGAACTTTGGCAGAGTCTCTATTGCCAATGCTAATCCTTCTTAACGAGGTTTGTGGGTCACTTGAAAGCTGCAAAACAAAGTGAAACTTTGCTTTTTGTGTTTTGCCAATTTCTTTGTGCTGTGGCTGGTAGTTAAGGGTCATTTCCAAAAGCCTAATGGACATTTTTATTCGGTTTCTACAGGGTACTACTTACTTTCTTTTCCTGGCAGATTTCCATATTCACTGTGACTAATGCACCCTCTATTGTTATTTGACAAGAAAAAAAATAAAAAAAAAAAAAAGACATACATTTTTTCTCATTCCCCAAGGAGAGGAGCTGTCAGCTGCTAGAAGAATAAAGATTTCAGTGTTTACCTTTCCACATGGGCCAGTGACTGCCCATTGGCAACGGTAGATTTTTAATGGATTGAACAAAAGAATACACAAAATTACATCAATGTACTGAAAAAGTAAACAATTTGCATATTTCTGATTGTCACTCTACCTTTTCTTCAGTGGCATATCACTACGGAAACAAGCAAAGACCACTTTAGGATGACTACTATCATTTCAGACAAAATCAGTTACCTTTTGGCCACTCCATAGAAGGTTGCTTTGTCATCCAGATGCATGAAAATGAATGGCAAAGTGATTCAGAGTGCCTATAGCACCCAACCATTTACTGCTTTCAGGATTGACCATATATATATGTTCTTAGGTAGAGCTGCCAATGAAACCAAAAGGACATTTTAGCTGAGTAAAGAATGAAGGATGGTGCTGCTGGGAGCCCATCATCTGCTCAGTGCCTGTTCTGAGGAGATGGTTTGAGTGCAGACAAACAGGTTCGAGCAGGAAATCTCAACTCCCTGATCACAGGATAACACTGCCAGGATGGCATTTTGTCCTCCTCACAGAAAGGGAGTGGGAAGAAATCTCATAATACTGGGATCCTTATTTACGTTTTAGGTGTTTTGTCTTGAATTCTCCCTCCTCAGGAGAGACACAGAGACTAGAATTTCTTACTTTACTCCATGCATCTCATAGACAACCTCAGGCTGCCCCACTTTGGCAAGTTAATGTGCAATGATCCTTTTCTGCAGGATCCCCTGCATGTATATTGCCCTTTTTTTAAAATAAATGATGCATTTACCATATGCATTCACAGGGGACCGGATATATTATTCAGGAGAGGAAGCAGGCCAGAGAGAGTGTGATATTTTTTATTTACGCTCCACTGAAAGTAGAAATTTTTTAAGGATTTAACCTTAGCAATTGCTGCATACGCATGCAAAGTAGATGGTCAGAAAACTTTCCCTTCTTATCACTTCCCTAGCACAGTAGCACAAATGAGGCATTTATGGTCCCCACAGGCTGCAGTAATAAGGCCTAACCTTTTTCTTCTTACTTGGAGTGAATGTTCCTAGTGGCACATACAGATGCCCTTCCTTGGCAAGTTCAGGCCGTCCTGCAGGTCCGTGGCTCCTTGTCATCCTGCCAGGCTTCCCCTCCCCTCAAAGTGCAGTTTGACAGAAAGCAGCACATTTCCTCATTTCTCTTCATCTTCAGGCAGGTTTTCCTCAGTGAACATTTTTGCATTTCTCAGAGATTTCTGTGTACCAATCAATCCTCCCTCAGATACAGCTCCATCAGTGCAAGCTGAGAAATTTGTCTCAGCAAATTGTGAAAGGCTCAGCAAGCCAGACATGACTCTGGTGCCAGCCCTGCTGACCCACACCCCTGCCTGCCCTGCTCCCCTCACACTGGTGACAAGATAGTGCTCTGAATCCTTGGACACTGAAAGAAGAAACTTGGTTCACATTTAGAGTTTCCAAGGGTCTGAACACATAGACCATGCTGGTGAGCTTCAGAAAGATTATACACTATTAACAAAACCTTGTTATCCTCTTATATTTAAAGGCCTTTAGAATATGTCCCAATTTGTCACAGTTCATCATGTTTTTTCACAGTGTCAGAGGTTAATATGTGCATTTTCAAATGTTCAAATTAACCATTTTTTAAACTTACAGATCTTACTGCCTTTATCCTTTTAGCTCAATGAAGAGATAAAATAGGCCTGTAATTTAATTTGTGTCATTTTTTCACACATATTTGTCAAACACTCACGTGTTACTTGTCATGAAATGAATACCAAATTCAAACGAAAGATATTTCATGGATCACTTGTTTAATGTTTAGCTTGTTTTAGAACATCTGATGTGCAGTTAGCTCTTATTTAATAAATTTATTTATTTATTATTAAATATTAAGTACTGGGTATTTTATATAATTTGTGTTATTGTTTACATATTATATGTAATATTATACTATTTATTACTAACTATATTTAGGATCTCTCTGTATGTACCTCATGGTGTTTCAACACTCCAGAAGTTCCAGTATTCTGTGCAGGTTTGAAATGAAACACATTGTATTGTGGACTCCTGTGGGGTGTCAGTTTGCCTCCTCTTTTTTTTTTTTGTTTCTGACTATCCATCTCTCTGCAACATATATGAAGCTATGAGAATCCCTCAGATGATAATTTTCTGTGTATGTGTGTTTCTTACATTTTAATGCCAATATTATTCTAACAAGGTTTAGGTTTAGCTGTCAGGATATTTGAATCTTATGGAAAAATATGAGATAAGTCTGTGACATCTATGAGTCTGTAGTTCAGTTGCTTCATCCTTTGGTAATTATCTTTGCAAAAATAATGCAATGTATCCAGATTTTAAAATTATTTTGTTATTGATTTGCACTGATTTTATAGAAATGACAAGTGATGAAAGACTATATTTCATCAACTCAGTGCACCAGCCAGATTTCCCTGCTGGCTCTTGTTTTAATATCCCATACTTTCTAGTCTTGGATCACATTTATAGTGACACATTATATGTTCACTCTCATAATTTCGAGACCATTAACTTCCTGCTATTTGACAGGATGAACCTGTTTTAGCTGCATGTGATGACTCAAATAGGGTCCAATCTGTATTTATTTAACTGATTTACTGTATGAACTGAAGACCTCATGATCCAGTTTTCTCCTCTGTAAAATGAGAATAGTGGCATTTTCTTACTTCCATTAGTTGTTGCATTGATAAATACATCAAAGAATATCAGATAAGAAAACAATGGGCCCATAGTTAGAAGAAGCTAAGCTGCTGGCACAGCAATAGATCTGACAGATCCATTTGTCCCTATACATAGAAAGTCTTTATTTAATATCAGCTTTCTCTGCATCAATGAAGGATTTTAAGATTCCTTTACACCTTCAAGTGTATACCACATATATGTATATGTATACCAGGTACGGCTCAGGACCTAGAATATTCATTTTTGAAATCCTCAAACTTTCTCCCACTGAAACTGAATTATTCCATTTTTCTAATTGCAAAACAAAGCAAAACTTTAAATGGGTCATTTTGAAATAAATTAACTCCCTATAATTAAAAATCATATTTCCACATCATCCTCTGTGGCAGTGACTTTTTAAAGGTACTGTCCATTGCCTTGGGAGTGATTTTCTGCTAATCAGAATGAAAAACACACACCCAGACCAAAGTCTTGCAACACATGGGTCAGATGAACATCCCTCAGAATCATCACATCTTATGGCTCAGTAAAGTTAGGTGTTTAAATTATTATGTTTTTAACCAGCTTTGTACATGACCTGACCTCTGAAGGGTGCTGAACTCAGCTCAGTACAGTATAGGAGTGTCCTTCTATCTCCTCAGTGTTACAGCAATGGACTGCAACAATGCAGATATAAATTTATTTATTTATATCTTTATATAGATATAAAATTCATCCCTTCTGAGTAAAGGAAAAAAAATAATCTGGTACAAAAAGCAGAGATATATCTGTTTTGAGAACCTCCACACCTCTTACCACTGGAATACCTCAGTGCATCTAGACCATTGGCACAATTTGTCAGGTGGGTAGTTGCAAACCCAATTTCAAAGAAAGAAAATTAAATTACTGAATATACCATAAATGTTAGTTCATTGTACCATGACAAAAAAAAAAAATAAAAATCATCTAAAACAGGAATGGGATCCAATTCTCCAGAGCCTCAGCTATGCTCCTTCTACTTAAACAATTTTTTTTTGTGACTTTTCTCTCAAAACTTTCTAACAAATTTTGATGTGGGTTTTCTGTAGGTAAGGGTGGCAAAATGACATTTATGAGGATTTGGAGAGGAGAATAAATTAATTGCCTTGGCTTTCTTTCATATGTGAATCCCTTCTAACCCAAGCAGTAGAAAATAGTTTTTAATAAATATATTCAGTCAGTAAAAGCTTAACATTTAAATATATTTCTCCTACCAGTTAATTATGTACCACTGAAAGAGCAGATCCTTGAACTGTAGGCAATATGTGGCTGATTGCTCATCATCAGTGGCAGGTAGGTCCATTTCTGTTATTAGAAACTTTCACAGTAAATGAAAACCCAGTGGATTTACACTTGGGAGAAAAACTTCTCTGTGTCATAGTTATGTACAAGTGTCAGTTTTTTCAAATACTGAAGAATTAGTGAGCTCAAATATAACTTTGGTCAATCCAGTCAGTTCAATGATTTATTCACTAGCCTGTTACTCATTGAAAGGATTAAACTCATTTTTCCTATATCAGTTCTCTGATAGTCTAAATTTTAAGGAAATCTTGGATCTGAAAATGCAACACATTAAACTAACAGTGGTTTCAGTTATTGATCTGATGCTACCACTTGACCAAGATTTAGGTGCAAGCCTTTGGAAATCCACACATAAAGCCTTGTTTGCTAGAACTGTAACACACAGTTACCCTACCAGTTTTAAACTGAATCTCCTAAAAAAACAAACAAACAAACAAAAGTCACATTATCTTATAGTAAGAATATATGCTTCACACAGATTTCTCTGAACTACTGTTGATTCATCTTTTTCTCTAGAAAATCTATTTTGCAGTAATCTTATAAAATGTGTGATAAGAGAGCTGGTATATTATCTGCCTTAATTATATAAGAAAGTGGAAAATGAAAAGGCTCTTCTGATTGGTTTCTATAACTGATTTGCATTTTATAGAGACTAAATACAAGTTTTTCAGAAAATACAAGGATCAAGAAATAGGCAAAGCTGAATAAAAAGTATATCTGAAAATTTATCTTACCTGTCAGCAATTGGCAGTTGGAAAAACATAATTGCTTAAAGTCAAAACACATCCTGTGATTGTTTTTAGAATGACTTTACAAATTGCTTTCATTTGTGCTTTTTACAAGCATGCTTAACTATTACAAATATTTTTTGTTTCCTTGAACTATTGAGTTTTGAGAGCTTTGGTGCTTAGGGCTGTTCTCCTGTAACATGTTTTTTTTTTTACAGACTTGTTCTACTTGATACTTACTCCATTGTCTCGGGCTGTAACAAAAGTATTCCCAGACCCAAATGAGAGAGTTGAAAAAAAAAATGACCTGTTGGGAACACTTAGAGTTCAAGATTTACTTTATTCAAATGTAAAAGTGAGTTAATCCCCCATTTTTCCTAAAGGAAATTAAAGCATGGAGGTGCCAAATGAAGACAGTGGCACAGTAAGCTCTAGACCACAGGAGTTTCTAATTTGTTCTGTGTCTATTCAGCTTGGTACTATAAAAAAAAGCATTTCCATCATGA
This sequence comes from Phaethornis superciliosus, assembly GCA_023637945.1. NCBI lineage: Eukaryota > Metazoa > Chordata > Aves > Apodiformes > Trochilidae > Phaethornis > Phaethornis superciliosus. The sequence goes on from JAJQWJ010000002.1 coordinate 18,223,256, forward strand.
TTGTTTATCTCAGATAATCACATGCTATTTTTCAGTGTCTTTTGCAAGCATCAGCATGCCAAACACTGTCATGCAGTGATTGCTATTGACATGAGCAGCCTCATGTCAAAGTTAACACCAGACGATCACATTTTCTAACATCTTCAATTAGAAGCTGGTTAAAATCACATCCATTTAAAATTATAAAGGGGTTAGCAAAGCAAGCCAAAACAAGCTGTAATTACCTCAGCTTGGTTTTTATTTGATGGGACATCCAGAATTGAAAAGGGAAGCATGCTGTGTGTACTGTCCAGCTCCAGGCACTTGAGCTGTATGTGTGTATAAGGAGTACAGAAGCCTTATATAAGCAGTGAAGAGAGGAGGGACCTGTGAAAAGCAAGGCAGATCAGCTATACTGTGAGCCTTTCTTTACAGACATCAATGTGGGATGCCTAGAACAGATGGTCTGAATAATACCTAGATCTGAGCTCTCTGCAGGCAGCCTGCCACATCTGTCATATGTTCTTTTTGACCTTTGTGTTCAAGCTTATACCCCAATATCCTGCTGCATGCTAATACCTTGCCACTGGCTTGTGAAGCTGAGGTTGATGTTCTTTGAATATAGCCAAGGAAATACTGTGGAGATGGACAAGTTAAAAGGTATCTCACTTCACACATTTATAAGCTTCCACACCACCTAAGCAGATCTGTGTTATCCAGATACCTTAAAATAATATTTACTTAAAGTCAGCTGGAGGTAACTGTTAAATAAAGGCATTGTATTCAAAATAGGTAGTAAAGTTATAGATGTTTTCACGTCAGTGAAATGAAAAGGAAAGTACATTAACATGTGTGTTTTAAGGCTGTATTTCTAAGGGCTTTCTTCCCTGACCTGGCTGACTCCCTTTCAGCTTCCAGGAAGATGGTAATCATGGTGTAAGTCTATCCAAAAGACCTAGACTGGCATAATACCAGTTGGGAGCCTCTGTTGGAAAACCCTGAATGCTTCCATCAGAAGAGTCTTCCAGGAGCATATCCTTTGGATATTTACTGTGCAATAGTGATGCAACTTAGCTTTGTAACATTGTCCTCTTCAAACCTTGCTTGAAGTCCAGGTTTTGACCCTCAAATCCAAACTAATTTCTTTCCATTCTAACTACAGGAATTACCCTCACTATTCCTCCCAGGAGAAGTAAGAGTTGCTTCACTTCCTTGAATATGCTTTCTATTTGATGAGGTGTTATCACTTGTTCTTTGCTAAGTAGTAAATATCTCCTTGCATATGCAAGGACTGGTCTTTCTTTTTTTGTTTTTAACTGGTGATTCATTGACATAATTAAATGTGATAATATTGTCTTTCATTGAACCTTGTATTTGCCTAGCCACACTAGTGAATTACCATCTTGAATTATGTGGTTTTGTTCACTTTCATGCACAATAATTTAGTCAAGGGGCATTGTCCCCAAAGAGATTTATTTTTATGTAGATACTGCATGATAATAGTTTTTCTGAAGGATACATAGAATCATAGAATTAGGAGTAAGAAATTTCAGTGCAAAAGCTTTTATCACCCCTTACTTTCCTGAAGTGTAAGTATACTGAGCTTCAGTGTACTTTGGCTTCTTCAGTATATGTACTCTAGATTCCTTTCTGCTGTAAAGACTATGGAAGAGCTCCCTCTGATTTCACAAGTAATTTGTGAATTTTTTCTGTCATTACTACACCCGTGTTCATAAAATGTAGCAAAGATGTAAGCAAAGACAGATATCAGAGAATCAAAGAATGTTTTAGGTTGGAAGAGACCTCCAAGATCATCGAGTCCAAACTTTGACAAACACCATAAGCTAACTACTAAACCATGTCCCTAAGGACCAGGTCCAAATGCCTTTTAAATACCTCTAGGGATGGTGATTCCACCACTGTCCTGGGCAGGACATTCCAATGCCTGACAACCCTCTCAATGAAAAAATATTTCTTACTATCCAGCCTAAACCTCCCCTGGTGCAGCTTCCATCCATTTCCTCTGGTCCTTTCACAGTTCACTGAGGAGAAGAGGCTTTTTCTCTCCTCACTCCAACCTCCCTTGAGGTAATTGAAGGGAGCACTAAGGTCTCCTCTCAGCCTCCTCTTCTCCAGACTAAACCCCCCCAGCTCCCTCAGCTGCTCCTCACAGGACTTGTGCTCCAGGCCCTTCATGAGCTTTGTTGCCCTTCTCTGGACACGCTCCAGCACTTCTCTGTCCCTCCTATAGTGAGGTGCCCAGAACTGAACACAGGACTCAGGATGTGGCCTCACCAGAGCTGAGTACAGAGGGATGATCACCTCCCTCTTCCTGCTGGCCACTGAGTTCCTAATACAGGCCAGGATGCCACTGGCCTTCTTGGCCACCTGCACACACTGCTGACTCATATTAAGTTGACTGTTGACCAGTACCCCCAAGTCCTTTTCCAGTTTACAGCTTTTCATATGATACCAAGTCTGTGTAACCTCCTACGTCTATTATCTTCATCTTTCTTTTTCTCCTGATAGCTATTTGGTACAGAGCATGTCTGGTAATATGTCTACAAAGCTGACACTGGAATATAAACGTGATCTAAACTACGCAAAGAACTGCAGAACATAAAAGAACAATTATGTGCAACTCACATTCCTAAGCACCAGAGATCCCCAGCTGCATTTATTTACCAATACTTTATGCTTTCCAGGCACTAAGGTTCCTAGAGTGAGTTTAAGCAGTTGGAACCCCAGAGTTACATTTCTAGCTCCTACTCTCCATCAATTACTTGCAGTGCTCATATTTTGATCTATACTTACCAGAAGCTCCATAGGCAGCCAAATGCTGTAAAGCCATATTTTCTTCCTGGTAGCATGTACAGTAGTCCTTCTTTTCAAGCCTGGGAAAAGCCTTGAAAACAGAGGCACTGTACAATTTAGTGAATACCAATTATTTTTCTTGAAAATCAACTCTTTTGGAACATAGAATATAAATTATATTTCAAAGTGCTGCCACTACCTTGATGTTTTAGGGTTTGTCTATGAAGATGTGTTTTCTTTCTGTAAGATACTTTCCAGTAAAGGAACGACAATTTTCGAATTCTGTGGTTAGCAGTGGGAAGATTTAAACATTTGGGCAATGAAAAACTAAATAGAGAACATTTGCTTTGTATTTGGTAAATACAAGAAATATAAGAATAAGTTTGAAAAGTTTTGGACTTCTTGTTTTTTGTTTCTAGAAAAGGGAGGTGTGAGGGCATCAGGCTGTAGCTGTCCATTTAGAAAGTCAGATTCTTCAAAGCAGAAATTCACTACCAGCATACTTACATGCATGTTTACTATCTAAACTTGGATATTTTCAGCTCATGACATGACCACTTCAAACAGGACAAACCACAGAGTATGAAAACATGCTGCTCACCACACCACAGGCTGTGTTCTGGCCTGCCTCTAGGATCCATACAATTTCCTGTTCATGTATTTCCATAGCAGGCTGGGGCTCTTCAGTGGAATGTATGTGAGATAAGCCTTTTTTTCAGTCACTTAAATGTCTCACTGAATGCATGCGGATAAACATCTGGCATTGGTTTGTGGCACACAGATATCCCAGACTAAAAGAGAGTACTGACAAAAAGGAGAAACTCCTTATGAGTGTGAGACACATTATGAGTACAGGCTTTCTCTGCTTTGCTCTACTGCAAAATTTCAGCTCAGTCTTTGGCCTGAGCTGTGGCTGTCCCCTCATGCTCCCAGATGCAAAGCTGTGGTCATAATCAGTATCTTTGTACAGCTCTGCAAGTGTCTCCTACAGCAGTGTTACCCATTCCTGGGTAAATACAGTGCCTTTTCATCTGTCCCTGTTCCCCTTAGGGACAAACAAACACAAGCAAGTACTTTTTGTCATGATGCATAATAAAATTATGGAACTCATTGCCACAGGATGTTGTGGAGGCCAAAAATATAAATGTTTTTTAAATGATGCTAGATAAATTCATGAGAGTTGGGCCTAGCAGTAACTAAAAAGTACAAAGTCTGCATATAAATTTACCTCAGTTCCTAAGCCAAGGATAGCTTGGAAAATATATTGTCCTAGAGAACTTAAACACACTCAATGGGCTCCTACAATTGACCATTGCCAGAAGTAGGATTCTGAAGACAAAACTTTAGCATAAATCATTATAGCTACTTGATGTTTTCCTGTTCTTGTATTTTTCAATTTCTTAAGAAAATACTTTAATTATTGCCAGGGCTAAAGTCTCCCAGTATGTTTTCTTATTTGTCTTCTCCTTTAACCCACTAACTTATTTCCCAAGGCAATGGAGCAATAGAAAATGCTACTAAAATGTAAACTTGTTTCATAACATTATCCTCAGATTGCCACAGTGGATTATTTTACTTTCACAGATGATGGAAGCCATTTTGCTGAGTCAGTCTCTAATCTTATGCAACAATACAGCTTGCAACACAGTACTTTAGCCAGAAGAAATTCTCCCTTGCTCTTTAGGAAAAATCATTAATTTTTAAAAATATCAAACTGGCTTATAGTTACTCAATTGCATTCCAGCAAGAATCTACAGGAACTGATCTGGGATCTGTTTGCACAGACTGACCAAGAAAGGTTGTCCAGAGTGCAATCAGTTACAGATTTAGGAATATCTACCACTGTTAAAGATTAAGATCCTTCTCTGGTGCTCATCCTTATCTAGCACAAATCAGCTCCACTATCACCAGATGAGTCAGACAGATGAGGATAAGATTTGAGATTTGAATAACAATAAAACTGTATCTTAGAAAAAAATATTTTCAGAAAAACATCATGAGGAGAAATACAGATTGATCACTGAAATAATATATTTTAAATGTATCTACTTTGTCAGTTGTTTACTTGTAAAGGTCATGTTTCCCCCCAGAAAATTATCTTGGAAGTTCTCAATAACCACTTTTGAAGTAAGGTGGAGCAAAGTAATACAAGTCCAAATGTTTGTAATGGAAGCAGAATTAGGCCTGTAGTTTCATTCTTCTGCTGTATTTTAATCTTTTACTTCCTTCCTCTCTCCCCCCAAATTTTAGGACTGTACATTAGTCTCTTTCCATACAGTTGCAATTAATGTTCCAAGTAACTCAACTAAGAATTGTGAATGTGACTTGTGGATCCCAACTATGTAATTTGGCAATAATGATATTTACACTGTAGAGCTTCATGTATAGATGGGAGAATAGTTCTTTTGTTAAATATTTAATTCAGATAGAAAACAACTAATCCAAATCATCCCCAGGAGGCCGATACAGTAAAGACCTTATAAAATGTGAGTGTGCGCTTCAATAAAAGTTTCTAAACCATAAATCCATTCTCCCGTTAAATATAATCTCAGCCTTAATTTTGCACCATTAAAATCAGATGGTTTTGAAGGAAATAAGTTTTGGTTTTGCTAACACCGGGACAGGAGATTCCTATGTAAGGTAATGAGGTGCTAATGAGGTGTAGACATAAGATACATAATTAGTCAGAGAGCCACAGAGAAAAGGAAAGCTTTAAATAGAATGTGAGAAGGAAAGAGGCAGGAAAGAAATTCTATGGTGTATATAATGGACTGCAAACTACATAGGATTAGTTTCATCAGAGAGATTGCAAAATAGTGCTTGAATCAATGAGGTTGGTCACATTTTTGGTGCAAATCTCGACAACTCTATTAAGCCTGTAAATTCTGTCATCATAACTTGTTAACAAAATATCTTGGCAGTCAACAGTGGAGGAGAAACAGCTTTGACATCAACTTATCAATGCCTTCCCCCTCTCAAAGAATTAGTTGTTGAAAATATCTGGACTGTAATGTGTGGAACCACACTGCCTCCCCACAAAGTCTGACAATACCCCATTCTTCCAAGTGTTTGAGCTGTTCTAGGACATGCTGCAGCTAAAACCCACAGAGGGATGAATAAGTACATTTAAACTTACAGCCTGAGGGAAGAATTGTAAGTGTTCCTAAATCTCCTAGAAGACTAAATACCAACTAAATAGCAGCTAAGTAACAGCCAAAACCGCTGCCAGCAGTGTATAGCATCCTTTATTTTAAAAACTTCTGGGGAAACCTGAAATTTTTGTAAGTGAAGACAGAAATATACTATATTTGAGATCACTTATTCATAAAGGAAAAACAATGAAGGAATAAAATAATAAGATGAAAATTGTAAATTCCACAATGAAAAACAGGTTAAGAAGCCAGTATAAAATATATTTTAGTTTAAATATATATAGTTTATATACTTTTAGTTTAAATATACATTGAAGACAGGGGTAACAAATGCCACATTTCCAATTTCTGAGTTATTCTTGCAGATATTCAGTTATTGTCAGATTGAGGAATCTGATTTGATCATGCCAATCCTGAAGTTTCAGCATTTTTTCCTACAGACTAACAAATATTGTGCCGTTGTTTGTTGTTTTTTCAAATTGTACTTCGAATTGCACTAAAAAAAAAATCAACCCATATATTTACAGGTATTGGAGTACCTTCATCTGGAGGGAAAAACTGGAGAAAAAATGTCTACTCCTGCTTTATATAATGAAGGGGAAGGAGAAAGGGAGAAGAGAATGAGAAGAGAAAGGGGAAGGCAGAAAATATAGAGAAAAGGGGAATTAAAATTTCTATGATTGCTTAACGGCAGTAGATTATCTGACATCTATAGATTACCTCATTGGTGAAAAGTGTGTTAGAAGGATGTGGTGATACATTTAGGAGACTTTTTTGAAACTTGTATCTGCCCAACCTGTTAATTCTGTCCCTGATGCTTGACAGAAAATTGACAAAGCTCAGTGATGCTATATATACCTTGAAGATGTGGGCCTCTATCACCAAAGCATAATAGCCAAGCTTTAAAGACCACCTGAGATGAGCATATTCAGCAGTAGTTATGCTGCCACTGAAGAAGGCGAAGGCTTTAATTGCAAGTCTTGAAAGATGAGAGTTTGATATTTTTATTTCCTATGTTCCTTATCTGCATCCCAGGAAACAAAAGCCCTCTTATACAATGACCAGTAAGCATTTGAAAGAACAAAATGGATTCTCTGAAAAATAATGAAATCTTTTACATGTGAAATCTACACTCTGTTGTCAGTTTTGTTTCCACAGTCATAACCTATGTGGGTAACCAGAAGTTGATAATATGACTTTGAAGTGGACCCAACATGAGAAACCACATTGTTTGGAAAAAGGAAGCAAAGAAGTTCTATTTCATTAAAGTGATGACTGATAAAAAACAGTTAATTTGAAACCTGTTTGTATTGGCAGTGTCTTCATATCCCTTTCAGTGCCTCTTTTGTATAGAAAAAATACTTTCTTTAAAAGGTGCTGGATCTCTTCTAGTGTTGAACATGTCCCTAACTTGATATTGAGTGGTTTTGGAGACCATTCCTGGTCTCACATTCACATGTTAAGTTGATAGTTTCAGAGAAATTCCATCAATTCTGGATCCTTATAAACTTTTTTGGTTTGTTTTGTTTTGTTTTTCTGTTTGTTTGGGGTTTTTTTGTTTTTTTTTTTTTTGGTTTTTTTTTGTTTGTTTGTTTGTTTTTTGCAAGGGTAGTTAGCTCTGTCTGTGAAAAAAAAGAAAACCACTGGCTTGATGAAGTTTATGTGTACAGCTGTCTATTCTGATTTCTTTGGAAAACAGGTTGTCAAAGTTGAATGCTGTGCAACTGATGTGTACGTGGGGTGTGAGAATTTCTGTAATCATAACACAGCAAACCAAAAGTTTATTTATATAGAGAATTTGTGGAGGATTTTTCTGAATATCTCACACTGAACTGTGTCCGAACAATAAATCTGCAGGAATTAGGTACAGAAGCACAGTATGACCATAAGGCACAGATTTAGAAAAGTCTGACACCTACAGTGGAGTTTTGGTGGCGTGGAGGCACTACAATAGAAGTATTTTACAAATCTGTGACATATTTGGCATGGGATCACCCATCCTGAGAACCTCATATCAATAGGTTTTTACCATTTTATGTTCAGGGTCTGCTTCAGGGTCTGCCTAATGCATACCTGAAATCTTAAATGCATCATGAAGTACACTCGTATGCTTTTTATAATTATTATAATTATTAATGCTTAGCTGCTGGGAGAAGGAGTTAAATTGTAAATTTATGCTATGATTCTTGCCAAATTCAGAACAAAAACTTGGAAAAAGACATAAGCTCCTATGACACCTGACATCTGGATCACCTAAACTTTAGCACTTTTGAGATTCTTGTCCTAAAAGACTAACCTGAAAGATGTTTCTGTGCTTTTTCATTTTTATAAGAGATACAACGTTGAAGTATAACAAATAGTTTTTTTTTTTTCTGTAGAGGAGTATGTTTTATGAACAAGACGGTGAGCATTCTCTAACTAGACTAGACACAGAATCACTTTACAAAAAGCTTCCTGGAGCCCACAGGTTCTTGGAGAGAGTCCAGAGGAGGGCCAGAAAGATGATCAGAAGGTTGGAGCACCTCTGCCATGAGGACAGGCTGAGAAAGTTGGGATTCTTCAGCCTGGAGAAGGGAAGACTCCAGAGAGACCTCATGGCAGCCTTGCAATACCTGAAGGTGACCTTCAGGAAAGGTGGAGAGGGACTTCTCACAAGGGCATGGTAGGGACAGGAAGAGGAGCAATGGTTTTAAGCTGGAAGAGGGTGGATTTAGGTTAGACATTAGGGAGAAATTCTTTATTGTGAGGGTGATGAGACTCTGGAACAGGTTGCCCAGAGAAGCTGTGGAAGCCTCATCCCTGGAAGTGTTCAAGGCCAGGTTGGATGGGGCTTTGAGCAACCTGGTCTAGTGGGAGTGTCCCTGTTGATGGCAGGGGGATTTTAACTAAATGTTATTTGAGGTCCCTTCCAACCCAGACTGTTCTGTGTTTATATGATTCCAGACTAATACAAGTGATAGAAAGGCAAGGTGCATTAGCACTATATAATATAATAATATATAATTAACAGTATGTATACAGTTTAATTTGGCACTGTTAAATCTGTGTGCAATTGGCAACAGTTGACTAAACAGTAATATACTTTTGGTTTTAGGTTGGCTACTTTAATACTAGTGTAGGATGTCAACAATCATCTCAAGAAGCATTAATCACTTTTGTTCCTGCCATGGCCTATTGGGATGTATTCGTGAAATGTCAGTCTTAATGGTAAATTGTTCTAGCACCCAGGTTAAGGGAAATAGTAAAATAACTTACACTGCACCCTCATCTCACAAAACTAAATTAATATTCTTGTAAAAGAGTTGAATTGAGTAGGCTAATACTGATTTATCAGAGTGATTCACACTCTTTCCTTGTTGAGAACAGTAAACAAAGAGAGCAAAATTGTGCCCTTTATAAATATATAAGAACAGAGCTTAGAGCCCATCGTCCATGGTGTCCTTGGCACTAAAGGTATGTAACGAGCTAGCTATGAGACATCTTAAAATCACAAACTCTTTAAAGTTGGCAATATTTTTCTGTTTTCCCAGAGTATGAAAGTGAAGAGATGAATATGCCAAATAACACAAAATGTAATTATTTTTAGCACTGATTCAACAGGAGATTTACAGGGAGATTAGTAGTCACCAAAGTATTTGCCTCTGTTGTTTATATTATGACATCTCAGATCAAAGTAAGGCTTTAAACTTTAACTTTCTGTTTTTCAAGTGAATAATGAGGCTGGAAGAAACCCTAAGATGTGAGGAGGGAAAAGTTATGGAATATCAAAAGCACTGAATACAATTTTGAATGAAGGGGGCATGTAGAATGAAGCCTGGCATTTGAATCTACAGTTTCTGAACTCTGCTCATCTTCCACATTATGTACATATGTATGTGTGTCTGCAAATCATCTCAATGATCATAGAAATCCTCCATTATTAACATGAGAGCTGTGTTGCCCTCAGGCTTTGCTAATGTCCATCTCTTTGCTAGACCCTGTCCAGTATGCTTAATTCTGTGTACCCATGGTGATACATTTCTGTGGTTGAAGTTAACAAAGTTAGTACTGAACTGTAGTGGCAAGAGCAAGTCCAGTAAAAACTCAGCAGTGGAAACTCAGCCAAAATAAGGTTTTCTAAGCAGATGCTAAGATTTTGCAAGCAAACATAAATCTTTGAGGAGCTGATTTTAACTAAGTTGAGGGTCCCTTTGAAGAGATAATTGGTATAGATTTCTGCAGTCAAAAAGGATCTGTTAACTACTTTGTGGAAGGGGAGATCACCAACAAGAAAAAAAAAACACGACACACAACAACAAACCTGCTTGAGCCATTGACTTTAATGAGATCACTGTTAGCCCTTTTGTGTAGTTAAATAAGAAAGAAAAAAAAAAAAAAAGAAGAGGGTGATTTAACTGCATGACTCAGGAAATTATTAATGGTCTGGAGACCCCATCACAAACACAAACAGCTCACTTGTAAAATACAGTTCAGGTCAACAGTGGTCAAAGGCATCTTCATTTACTAGATTTCAGAGGGCTTTAATGAAATAATTTCTGGCTCCATGGGAGGAGACTGTATAATAATTTCAGCTATGTGCAAAAATATCAATACACCCACATATGCACTTCATATTTTTAATAATAGTCAGAGTAGCAAGAGATCAGGTTATGAAAGCAAATGCACAGAGAGAATTGGACCTAGCAAGGGGGATTAAGGGCAACAAGAAAAACTTCTATAGGTATGTCAATAAGAGGAAGACTAGGGAAAATGTGGGCCCAAAAGGAGAGGTGGTAACTCAAGATGTAGAGAAGGCCAAGGTACTCAATGACTATTTTGCCTCCTTCACCAAAAAAGGACTCTGGTTACACCCTCCATGTTACAGGAGCTAAAGGCAGGGACTGGGAAAAAGAAGATCCACCACTGTAGATGAAGAGCAGTGACCACCTAAAGAACCTGAAGATGAAGAATCTCATGGGATCTCATGGGATTCACCCAAGGTTCCTGAAAGAATTGTTGGATGAATTTGAAAAGCCACTGCTCACCATATTTGAAAAGTCATGGCAGTCTGGTGAAGTTCCCACTGGCTGGAGAAGGGAAAACATAACCCTCATTTTCAAAAATGGAAAAGAAGACCCAGGGAACTACAGGCCAGTCAGTCTCACCTCTGTACCTGGGAAAATCATAGAGCCTCCTGAAGCCTCCTGAAGGCTCTGCTAAGGCAAGCAGATAACAAAGGGGTGATTTGTGACAGCTAGCATGACTTCATGAGGGGAAATCCTGCCTGACTACTTTGGTGGCCTTTTACGATGGGGTCACAGCCTCAATGGACAACTGAAGTAATCTACTTGGACCTGTGCAAAGCATTTGGCACTGTCCCACATGATATTCTGATCTCTAACCTGGAATGATATGGATCTGATGGATGGACCACTAATTAGATAAGGAACTATCAGATAAGGTGGAACTTATTAGATAAGGTGGGATGGTCACACCCAGAGAGTTGTGATCAAAGGCTCAGTGTCCAAGTGGAGATATGTGATGAGTGGTGTTTCTCAAGGGTAAGTACTTGGACCAATGGTGTTTAACATCTTCATTGGTGACATGGACAGTGAAATCAAATGTACCCTCAGAAAGCTTGCTGAATACACCAAACTGTGTGGTGAAGTTGACATACTGAAGGGAAGGGATGCCATCCAGATTGATCTAGACAGGCTTAAGAAGTGAGCTCATGAAAACTTCATAAAGCTTAACAAGGTCAAGTGCAAGGTTCTATACCTGAGCTGAAGCAGTCCCATGCATGAATGCAGGCTGAGAGGAGAATGGTTTGAGGGCAGCCCTGAGGAGGACTTGGAGGGGGGTGGTGGACCAGAAACTTAACATGAGCCATCAGTGTTTTTGCAGCTCAGGAAGCCAACCAGGTCCTGGGCTCCATTAAAAGAAACCCAGACAGCTCGTAGGTGAAGGTGGTTATTCCCCTCTACTCTTGTGCAACCCCACCTGGAGTGTTTAGTTCTGGAGCCCTCAACAGAAGAAGGACATAAAGCTCCTAGACCGTGTCCAGAGGAGATTCACTAATATTATCAGAAGACTGGAGCACCTCCCCTATGATCAGACTGAGGAAATCGGGGTTTAGTCTAGAGAAGTGGAGGCTCTGAGGTGACTTTATAGTGACTTTCTGATATTTAAAGGGGCCCTAAAAGAAAGATGGAGTAAGGCTTTTTACATGGCTGTGTAGCAAGAGAACAAGGAGAAATGGTTTAAAACTTGAAGAAGGGAGATTTAGATTAGACATTAGGAAAAAATTCTTTCCTTTGAGGGTGGTGAGATGTGGGAACAGGTTGCCCAAGGAACCTGTGGATGCTCCCTCCCTGGAAGTGTTCAAGGACAGGTTGGATGGGGTCTTGAGCAACCTCATCTAGTGGAAGATGTCCCTTCCCATGCAGGGATGTTGGAATGAGATGATCTTTAAGGTCCCTTCCAACCCTAGTCATTCCATGATTTTATTCTATAATTCTGTGATTCTATGAATATTGGTCTATGCATGCAGCTAAAGATTTGGAGAGAGAAGTCCTGCCTCTTCTTCAAAGAACATCCATGACAATTTACATTGATTTGTGTATGCAAGTTCACTTCATATGGCAAGTGTGGGGCTTGCACCTAGACTGATGTCATCTTGGTTTTATTATGGCCCTTTTTGGGAACAGGTTAAGTGGGTTGAAATGGAACAGACAAAATGTTATTAACTGTGAAAACCAAACAAAATAACCAGAAAGACCTTCTTTCACTTGTTTAGCTATTGCTGTTGTTGTTACTTGGAAAGAGTGTAAGTAAGGCAAAAAAGGACTAAATACAAAGTTGACTTTAAGATGGTATTGTCTTACAAAAATATTTCAGCTCACTCTGTGAATTTAAAGTCTGACAGAATGTTCTGTTTCCTTAACTGAACATCACATTAAATTTGATAAAAATATTTTGATTGTTTATGTTAGAAAAAATATTTTAATTTAAATTTAATTTAATGAGATGACTAGCTTTATATGGTTTACCTTTAATGGTATCAAAATTTCACTAAATTTGAGAGACAAAGTAAGTCTTAAACAAAATTAGGGGGACAGGTGAAATACCTAAATCGATCTGATTTTGGAAGTCAAGAGGAAGTACAGATGTCAGGGGTTTTTTTTAGCAATTTTCATGTTCTGTTCTATGTTATTTCCTTTTTAGGTGAGATTAACTATTTCTCCCAGAAAGACTGGCCTGCACATTGAATTCCATTGTATTTTTCTCACACAACATTCTGTGCAGAAACCCTACTCTTTTATTTTTAACTTTTAACTGTTGAAAATCAATTTAAATCATTGAACTGACAATAAACCAAAAAGCCTTTTAATGTTTATATATTATTTTACATAAAATTATCCTTGAAGGATATTCACAGTAAATAAAAGACAGTATTTTTAAGTAATCATGTGTTAAGCAATTGTTTTACTGGTATACCAAGGAGTAGCTATTCACAGTATCTTAGGAAGTACTTGAAAAAAAATATTTTATCATCTAATTTCTTCCTTGACCATTCAAGATTATTTCCAAGACTATAACCCTGCAACCACTAAATCCACCAGAGCTAATTATATCCTGTACATTTCATTTTTGACATTCATCTCACTCCTCTCAATAAAAGCTTAAAGTTCATGCAAGAGTAAAATAGGCTTTAAGTATAAAAGAAATAAAATGAAATACCAATCTGATTAACATTTCAGGACACAGAAAGCCATTTTATATTAAAAAGCCTTCTTATGATTCTGGTTTTGTGAAACATGTGTTAAAAGATGGGGATTATGAAGATCCACTGGAGTAAAGGATTCAAGTGTTCTTTGTGCTGGTTCAGCTGATCTACAGCAAGGTCTGTGCCAAGACCTACCACCTTTCTTAAATGTAGCTATGAAACATATCCACCACTGAGCTGTTCTTCATATTTGTCTCTATTTTTTCACATTCTTTTAAATGTCACTACTGTTTGTCCAAAGCTCCCTGGGTAATAAGAAGACAAATTGGTCTGGTGTTATATTTGAATTGTACATAGCAGAATTCCATTCATGTTCATGGGATATTTGTTTACCAACCAATACAAAAGAGAACTGGAATAGGAAAAAAATGCTAGGAAACATTTTTCTGTCAACATTAATGTGACATTTGTGATTTTGGTAGTCCACAGTTGTTTACCTTGCATTTACAAAAGGAAGTTAGATCTGCCACATGAAAGAAAATTACTGGGACAGAGTGTGTTTCAAGTTCTTATTTCACAGGTGTATCAGAGACTTCTTAGACAAGCTAGAAGCCTCATGGAAAGTTCAGAGAAGCCAGAAAGCTCTAAGTTCAAAGTTCACTTGATTTTTTCAGATCCTTTTTGTATTTCAGTATGTTTTATAGCTCTCTTTATAAACAGGGACTCACTCTAATTTTAGCAGCAAATGAGTTATCAGTGACAGCTTCCTTTTTGCTTGATAAATTCACTGACTCATCTGTTGAACACAATCTTTTCTGGCAGGATGGGAACAGAAGCTACTTCTTACACATTACGAAATCGACTGTCACATACATGAGTACACTGTCACCACCAGGAAAGTGGGGAACAGACTAAACCTTCCTATTGAAATGTCCCAAGAATAATCAGCTCCAGCCACCAGTGATCCAGAGCCCATATCCCTTCTGCCTAACAAAAATAGAGGCAGGATTATGAATGCATTACATTCAAGAAGGGCTGAGTGAATCCCTGATCTGGGAGTTGGGACAAGGAAAAAAATTTAGATTGCTTTTCTCTTCCATTTTTGTAATGTCTGAAAAGCAATCTGTAGGGAATTTTGTTAGTAGTGTTAGGGGGAATTTCTGCTTCTTGTAAAAATGTGCTTTTACTCAAGAAAGCAGTCTGGTTTGTCCATATGTCAGTGAAAAGCTGAGCAACAGTCCCAGATAAAAGGGAACTATGCACAAACCCAGACTAACACAGGTGTTTACAAGAGCATGAACAAGAGGAAGAAGTATGATTTCTAAACAGTCAGCTGTTCCTTTGGACAAGGAACATTCAAAAAGAGCATACTACTTAAAAATAAAGTACCTTTGCAAGTAAGAGAAGTTCTACCTGGAAAATGAGTTCAGATCAGCCAAGCTATTGCAGTTTTCCAGCTGAGCTTCTGGTCCCACATACCACAGGTTTGTGGATGACGATGAAGAAGTTTTCATACCATGACCTTTTCCTGTGCAGCAGCAGTGGACTGTAAGGTCTGCTTGGAATGACTCTCCTTTGAGGTGCCATGAAAGCAGAGCTATTGCTGTTGCCCAGCTGTGAAAAATCTGCTGCTGGAAATGGAGACAAAAAGATAAGCTTCAAACACACCTTCAACACCTTGACCTTTCAGGAAGTTCAGCTCCCAACTGGAATTCTGCAGCTTTTACTCATTTTACATAATCCTTCCTGTATTCTTCCTTCTATAGAAAACACCTTTGTGATAGCCTTGTGGTCTGCTTGCAAAGAAAGGAACAGAATGAAGTCCTGTTTTCCTGCTTCCTTGTCATCACACTGACAAAACAAACCCTTCCACTGTTATCACACAGAAATCCAATAAGCATTCTAAATATTGTGCAGAAATTTACATTTCTCCTTCACTTTTCTTGATGGGAATTTGTGGTAGCATGGTATTTCCAGTGGAACAGAAGCACTTGTGTTTTGGGTTTCTTTTCATGTCTAGAAGCTAACAGTTTGGTACAACTGTAATAATGGTTAATAATCCCTATGTGCACACTTGCACTGATGTTACCAAGCATGCTTTACACAAGAAAATAATTTTGGATAGCATGTTAAAATGTTTACAGTAAATTGACAAACCCTAATATTTGGTTTCAGAGCAGATTAGAATTACCAACAGCTAGCTAATAAAAAATAATAACATTCATTTTGGCTTTGGAAACATATTTTCACCTGTTCTAGAGCTGAAAGTCAAAAAGAAAAGTGAAGTGTCAGGGGTGAAATCCTGGTTAATTGCAAGACCTCCATTGACTTCAGTATGTCAGGATTCCAGACTTTATCTAACCTTCCTGTGTCATCCCAGTAAAGGATCAAATGTGTTTTTTTTTCCCACAGATAAATTCATATTAACCTCACAGTATTTGACCTCATGGAAATGAGACCGCAGCATTACCTCTGAATGGAGGGAATTGGATCCAGATGAGCCAGGGATGTGGTGGGGAAACAAGGGTGTCCTGGTCTGTTATCTCACAGGTCTCCTGTATGGCTCTATTTGCTCTTGTATTCTGGTCTTCCCACCTTCAGGTGTGGCCTAGAGTTCACACTGCTTCCATCAGCATCAAAACCCAGGATGGAAAACCCGTGTCCTGGAAAGAGAACACCTATCCTGGAGCATTTATTTCTGACTTTTGTATGGCTTAGGTTTTCTGTGCTCTGGCATCAGGTGTTTGCAGATGGGAGTGGGTTTCAGATGTGCTTTGCAGTAACTGATACAGTTTCTTGAGGTCCCCCAGGAGCAACAGATATGATTAGAGCCACAGACACATTCTTTTGGTGCCTGTCAAGATTTTTCACCTACTTTCAATACTGAAGACAATGCTATGCCATAATGTTCTGACCACGGGGCATGAATTTTATTGCCAGCTAGTGGACAGAATGTGGACAATTACCATAATTGTGACCTACATTTTAGTGAAACATCTACCAAGCTTTCTCAAGGGTTCATAACCACTTTATTCTCTGCTATTATGGTACAAAGAGTAATAGATATGCACTTTATTGATGCCAGTTCTTCCAACTGAGTAGCTGTAGTAATGAGAAATGTTATCCTAATTCCTGTATGTTCTGCACATGTGGTTAAACTAATGATCTGAAAGTTTGCACTTAAGTACTGCAACTACAAAGTCAGTACAAGAGATATGTTTCCTTTCCCCTGAGGGTGAAGAACAGTACCACATGGCTAACGTTATGAAAATGAGATTGAACTAAAATAATGAATCTGAATACTTGAAAGTTTAGGAATATCTGTATTTGATTTCAAGCCTTGGTCATCTCTGGTTGTGAAGAGTTACAGCATGTTTTAAAGGCTTGGGATATTTTACTTTTATTTAATAGTCCTGTTATTCTGATGTGATGGTTTATTCAATGTATTTTTTATTACACGGTAAATTCCTCTTAGTTATTACAAAACCACCCTTCTGAATGCACTTTTACTTGGCAAGAAAACATTAGTCTCATTGTAATACATGACCTCCTTGGGATTTATTGTAAAATTTAAAGTACTATAGAAGGAAGATTAAGAAAGCAAAACCAATGACAAATGCTAAGAATTCATATTAGATTCGAGTGAATGACAGACATAGAAATAACTGCTGTGTCTTGTCTTTGAATCGTTGCTCTGTGTTTTCACTGCATTAATCATGCCTGAAGGACTGTCACTTTATATTTGTGAACTGTGAAGGTCCATCAGGGCAAGGGCCAGTACATGTTCCTGGATTACAAATCGGAAATGACTGTGATCATTATCACTTCAGGCACAGGGACATTGTGTGGAAATTTGCAAACAAAAGTAGCAACTTAATCAGTGAGAGAGTGAGTCTGACAGCCACCCTGCCGCCCTGCTGGGAATGTGGGAGCAGCCCTGGCTGCCAATACGCCTGGGATCACTGGGAAGATATTAATATTCATATTGTCCAAAGGACCTATCTAAACAGTTTCTTACTATTACAAAGCAGTGAAAACCATTCCACTCCACTTTTAGTATAACTCTTTGAGTTTTTATTGCCTTTGCAAGAATCTTAAACCATTTGTGACTGCTTCTTTTTAACTTGTTATTAGATGTAACATTTGTGAATACATGTTTAGTGGCTTCTGTTTTCCCTTGTAAAACCAGATACATTTTGAAATTGCTGCCTGCAATTTGCTCATCTCTTTGTATAGAAATCAACATCTAATATATGTCCCTCTTTCTCTAACATTAGCTACAACTGTTCTGCACGTGTGCTTACACACTCATATAACTGTTGTTTACCTATGACTTTATTTGTCCTGTCTTGGTTAACAACAGCAATAGGAACTGTACATCAGCCAGAGAAACTACTGACAGTGAACTGGCAGATATGAAACTGAATGCTGAAAGTTCTCCACTGTAGGTCATGATTTCATGACTTACAAAAGAATGCCTCACAATAACATTGGCTTCCAGGAAGAGCTGTGATTATGATAAACTGAAGTAGGAGGCAATATTCTTGCCAGGTCTTGAAAAAAAAACCAGCCCAAAACCTGGAGAAAAATGCTGCTCCTAAAGCAAGGCCTGAGGAGGGAGACTTTTCCATCATTGCTTTTCAGCTTTCACTTCTTCACAATGATTTAAGTGCAGGAATATGCTCAAAAGATTTAAGTTTTTAGATTTTCCCTAAACTTTCATAATTTTTTGACCATTTTTTTATCCTACAGAATTAAAGAAGAAATTTTGAACCCAATCTTTTTGTCACTACTACTAAGTTTGTGCTTGTTGCTAAGTACAGAGCAGACTGATTCTACTCATCATTGCAACTCCTACACAATTATTCCATTAGCACCTAATGGAAATGATAATACTAATTCCCAGTATGTGGGATCTCTAGAGAAACCTGCAGTTTTATGTTTCTGACTTACATTACTCTTGTACCATGTTACCAAGAAGTAAACTGGACAAGGAACTGATTCATAATCATATCGTGAATCTCACTCCAGCAGCCAGGGAAGAAGGAGATTGTATTAGCACATTTACCTAAGGGAAACCTGATTGGTCCCTTTCAAAATTCCCACAGGAATTCAATGAAAAGAGGGACCAGACTTGTCTTTACACCCTTTGGCTGCTCTCATATTTCTTATAAAAAAGTCTTATCATTCTATACAATTATTACAGCTATAAAAGGGTATATATATTGAACTATTCCATTTCAGATAAATGCAGGCACTTTTGCCTTTTGTATATGTCTTTTTGTAATATTTTTGCTTTAAGTTTTGTAGTATTTTCTGCAAGCTAGTCTGAGTACCTGGTATTTCATTAAATGGTTTAGTGAATTTCAGAACTTTCCACTACAGATTCTAAAACAGGGTTTTTATAATATATTTAATGGAATGATTTTATGTAAGTGCATATGTGATACATGTATACTGAATACAACAGTTTCAATTTGAGATTTTTATGCAAGTTTTTAATTTTAATAATTATTGGAAGTATATGTCAACAATTTTATTTGGGTATTTTAGTTCACTATTTTACATCTACTCAAGCAATCAATTCCATCAGCACAGACAGAAACTAAAGTTTCTAAGACTGCACATATTTTGGCAGGAACGTCTCTCCAGTATGTAGAGTTACACACACATTATAATGATTAGAATTATGAGAGGCACTTTTAGAGATTAATGGATATATATATAATTTCAAGAGTGGAAAGAAAAGGTGTTAGGAGTTTGTACAAGTAGTTAACTTTTTCATAGTGCTCTGGGAAACTGAAGTTCTTAGTTTACTGTTGTAGATATTTCTGGAAATTTCCTTTATTTGTGTCTTAAAATTCTAAAGTGATTCCAGAAGAGATGTATTAATATAATTTTTTTATATCTGTAGTTAAACTAAGGTAAATATTTTCATGTATCCACAGTATCTATCATTAAAACACTTATGCCCAGATTACTGTAATGAAAGTTAAGAACCATAAATACAGCCAAAATTTACAGGACACAAATTAATCTTGCTCTCTACCTACATATGTAATGCATAATTCAAGGGAGTTATTATGTGTACACTCTTGTAAATCCATGCACATAAATACTGTGTGTGAGAAGATATAAACGTTTGTCTACATATTAATGGCTGATACTCCATAGTACTTCAGCAGATTTCAGGCCTGTGCTTCCCTGGGTTCTGCAGGGTAATGGATTTTACAGCACGCAGAGGTTTTGCTCTTTGCTGTATTAGGTATCAATGCAGATGAACACCAGCCCTCAACATAAACTGGGTTCATGGTGTTCCAGTAAAATGCCAAACAGAAGACATAAACCATAATAAAATATATTTGCCATTATTAGAACAAGCCTCATGGTAGCAATATTCTCATTCCACCTAGTGTTGCTGAGATTCCTTGAAACATTTTTCACTAAATAAGATACACTGGGGAGAGGGATCTCATCTGCTCAAAAACACCTTGGCTGCTCAGGTGCTTCAGCTTGTAAAAGGTTTCACCAAGAGTCAGAAGTTGGTAGCAGCATGCTCTGCCATTGAGCAGATCACAAAACACACTGTCACTGCAGACACATTCTGTTTCCATTTCCTTCTGTGTTTTAGAATAAGAGAATCATAGAACTGCTCAGGCTGGAAAAGATCTTCAAGATCATCAAGTCCAGCCTATTACCAATGACCCACTACTAAACTATGTCCCCAGGCACCACATCCAGATGATTTTTAAACACATTTAGGGGTGGAGGCTCAACCACATCCCTGGGGAGCCTGTTCCAGTGTTTAAGAACACTTTCTGTAGAGAAGTTTCTCCTGATATGCAAACTAAATCTCCCCTGATGCAACTTGAAGCCATTTCCCCTTGTCCTGTCATCTGTTACCAGTGAGAAGAGACCAACCCGACTCCCACAGCCTCCTTTCAGGTATTTGTAAAGAGTGATAAGGTCTCATCTCAGCCTCCGTTTCCCCAGACTACACAGCCCCAACACCCTCAGTTGCTCCTCATAAGGGATGTTTTTCAAACACTAGCTGTGTTGCTCTTCTTTGGACTTATGCCAACACCTCAAAGTCCTTTTTGTACTGAGGTTCCCAAAACTGAGGTTTTGAGGTAAAGATAGCCACTTGAGCACTAATCATGGCCACAAGGATCACTGGCCCTGCACTAAATCTCACTTTGGCCAAGGCAAAAACCCTACCATGGTTCAGTCCCTAACCATGTGACTGTGAAACATCATAAGCATCATAGGAAATAATTTTGATATTAAGTCGTGTCCATCTTCCAGAATGAGCCATAAGGTTTTAAAATAGATTTTGGACAAAGTTGTTACAAAATTAGTCATTCTGGAAAGTACCTCTCACCAAAAGTATCTCTGCCAAAGAAAATTCAGTAGTTCCACATTTTAATAGGCAAACATTTTCTTAACATGCCCCCCCCCCGATGCTAATTCATTTAGGCTAAGATTTCAGATGTTGCCTTTTATACAATTATGCCTTCCCCTTCAGTATATATTGTGGAAGGTTTACATTTGCACTCTACTGTATAATCATAAATGAGTTTAGTTTATAGAATTCAGTGGTTTGGAATGTCAGATATAGAAAGAAAAATACACTTGACGTTGTAATAAAATTTGTAAAGGTTAATATTAACTGGCAATTCTTTGAACGAAAATTATTAATAATCAATAGAAAACAGGCACATATTGTTCTGATTTACTTGTTCAAAGTGGCTTCCTTATGGGACCATTTAACCACATTTGATATGATTCTCATTTATGCTGCCTATTGACTTTATTAAGCCTTAAGTTTAAAAAACTTACAATTTACAATTCACTTCAATTTACATTTGAAATGGCAAAATTCATTTATACAATTTTTGGGGATTTTGGTTTAGAAGCCAGCAAGCTTTTAGAGTAATATAAAACTCTGAAAATTAATTGGAAAGATTTCTTGAAGATGTCAGTAGAAAGCTTAGATTGAATTTTCAGGCCAGTGCAGTCAATACTTGGCCTAAGTAAAAAAACCTGTCTTTGATATGCCAGGTACTTTGTGAGGAAGAGAAAATCCACTTTCTTGCTCACATAAATTACCCATATGTTGAATGTTATGCTGTTGGGCATAATATTGGGCATAATCAGAAGAATGGAGAAGCTATCTTCTGATAGCTTGAAAGAAAAATCTCTGTGTTCCCCATATCTTGTGACTAGTTTAGCAAGGACTATTTCTGCTAGCATTAAAGTACAGTGCTTAATAAATACACTTTTGCTTCCAGTTCCCCAAGAGTCCAGTGAGATGCCATCCAGCGTCTTCTTCCACCCTCATTATCTTTTATGTCTATTACATTTTATGTATTTTACTGCATAACATAACATGTTACAGATGCCAAGTATCCACAAATTAATTTTCAGGGACTGTAGTTTCTAAAGCAGCCTTACAGAACTAACTTGAGTACAACACTGCTGCATTTTGTAGTTTCAAAGCTGGTTAATGAAGTAGTTTCTCAGATGGTTCTGCAGACTGTGTTCTTACTGAGGTATATTCGGACATTCAGAAACAGTCTCAGTGGCTTTCCTCATTTTGCCAATTTCCTCTTATTTGTATCATTATGTGTGCTTTTATATTTATTTTTTTTTGTTTTGTTGGGGTTTTTTGGTTTTTTTTGTTTGTTTGTTTGTTTGTGGTTTTTTTTTTTGTGTGTGTGTGTGTCTTTAATTCATGCAACTCCTTTTTTTTTATTGATTTCTTTCTAAAATTTTCTTCAGGAGGTGAGTTTTCCAAACCTCTTCTCAGTCCAAAAAGGATTTTAGAGTTTGATTCCAAATATTGAATCTGTGAGCTTAGGTGCAAAATAAAGCGATAAGAAACTGAAAATAAAAAAAAAATAGAACTAGAAAGAACCAAAAAATACCGTATAATATGCCTGATTGTTAACTAAAGTAATCTTTTAAGATCCCCAGTGATGAAGTTTTAACACAGAATCCCTATCAGTATCGTTTATCTGTACTGTTAGAAAAACTTTCCCCTAATATGCAAAAGTTAAATTGAGGATAGATTTTGAAAAGCAGTCATCTTCATTGTCTGTTTGATTGTATATCTGCAATTTTTTTCTGGCTTTTGTACACTTTTCTTGCCATGCTTAAAACCCAGGCAAAGTTGTTCTGAAGTGATATGTTAACACTTCTGCATTATTCATTGCCTTTATGTGCCATCCATGTTCATTTCCCCTGATCCTCACCAATCACATACAGTCAGTAATAATGGACAGATTTATCTCTGCTCCTAGAATCTGTAATACAAGAAGGCTGAATAGCTGTAAATTTGTTGTTTTATCAACTTTTTCTCATTGAAAAAGAGTTCATAGAAGATGCTATTTTTAAAAAATTCATGTAATGTTGGCTTTTTTAATGCACAAATTAAATTGTTTTTCTTGGTGATAAACTCCTTTCTAACCTCTTTGGCTTCCACAAAGCTCAAAATGGCTATGCAGTATTCTATATATTTCAACTTCTTCCAGGTTACTTCCACCAAGTCTGTTTGTACATTTATAAGATACAAATTAGATGGAATGCCACTTTTATATCTGACTCCCTGAAGATGCATTGTCTTTCTAATATTCTGAAAGATGTGCAATACAGGGTTAGTGGTAGGAGAGGGAGAACTTAAAATTTTTAACTTGTGTCCTTGTTCTAAGGGAGTGTATGAAAACTCAGTGTCACCTGGATACCATAGCAGTCCTTAACATATAATTATATGAGATGAGCATTACTTGATCAAAGTAAAAGAAAAAGCTCTTACTTTATTTATAAGCCATCTGCCACAAGCCATTATCATTACTTAGGTCCTAAGTTACAGTTTCCATTTTAATAGTTCTATTAATGTTTGGGTGGTTTCTATGAAGATTATTCAATAAACATTGTCCAGAAAAAGCTTGATACTTTTAAAGTAATAATCCTTTGGAATGTTAAATAATAACACTGAAACTTCTGACAGTTTTATTTCTAAGAATGTTTTAGCATTACTATGCATCCCTCCAGTAATTCTGCATTACTGAAAACTCCTGTGCAATGTAAAGAGCATTACCAAAAGCAGATGCAGATGAATTAATAGCAAGGACATAAAGGAATTATAGAAAGTCATAAAGTGGAAAGAGTAGGTTGGGGCTGGGGCAAGGAGGGAAGAAAGAACATAGAAAAGAATTCTGTTTCACTTTTGCATTTAAAAGTAACTTAAATAAGAAACACAAATATAAGGATTTGAAAATACAAATGTAAAAAGTATATTCATCTGCAAAGAGTATTTCATGCATTATATATTTACTTCATTATGTATTTACTATGTAATGCAGAATCTCTAAAGAAACTGAATTTAACTTGACTGTAGAATGTAGGGATCAAAAAAAATGTCTTAAAACCCTACATGTTCCATGAATAGGTTTCTGTGTGTTGTATTTTCTGTGAGACCACCCTGCAAGATCCTTTTATCACCTGTTAGATAGATGGTATTCCTCTAAGAAAGAAAGTTCAGTCTGAGGTTTGGTACACTTAACCTCCACACAAAGCCTCTGAAAAGGGAATGGTTCAGATAAAGCTCAGTGCTTGGCCATAATGAACCTGGTAAATGTTGGTTTCCTGTAATAAAA
This sequence comes from Phaethornis superciliosus, assembly GCA_023637945.1. Taxonomy (NCBI): domain Eukaryota; kingdom Metazoa; phylum Chordata; class Aves; order Apodiformes; family Trochilidae; genus Phaethornis; species Phaethornis superciliosus. The sequence goes on from JAJQWJ010000002.1 coordinate 18,247,564, forward strand.
ATAATAGGTGAAATTTTCAGTGTCAGTGGGAAAAAAAAGTCAGTGGGAATTTTGCCATTGATTTTAGTAGGGCCAGTACTGCAACCAATAAATCTATTGAGCAAACTACAAGAACTGGGTGAAGGGAAGAAGGGGAATTAGTGTAACAGAATCTGTACATTATTTCAGTTCTTGTTCTAACCTCCCTTGCCTGAGTGAGAAGCTCATGATACTCCTGATACATGTTCAGAGAAATCTTAGCGGCAATGTACCGAACACCAAAGATTTACAAAAGCATTTAAAAAGTAATTCTGAAACAGGAAAATCAGCTTTGTTGGTATAATGAGTCAGTCTCAGATTCAACCAGACCTTGTTTTAGGGGTAAGTAACGAGGGACAATTGCCCAAGACTGGATATGTTGGGATGTTTATTAGACTACAATAATTAAAAGTATAAATCATCTAATACACCTCAAACTATGCCTATTTTTTTGTTAGTCAAAACCTGTTCTAGCTCCACACATCTAGCACTTAGATGTTCTAAATGCAATCAATCCTGTAATGTGAGTAAATAACAGGCAAAAAAAATCTGAAATATGACTTTTATATCCCTAGCTATGAGGCTTTTTTCATCGATGTGTGAAAACATTGGATTTCTTCTTTCTGCTGCATAATAAATACAGCCAACCTAATTTTTAAATAGAGGATTTCCCCAGACATCCATTACACATGTGCACCGCATAGCCCAAGTACAGCAAGGCAGTTTCAGAAAGCTTCAGACAAACAAATCTAGCATTGTACATCCACCACAGGCATGCTATGATCCTACATGGAAACGATAAACATTGGACATTAGGAAATGTATGGCTAGGTTGATACTTACTGTGGGCTGTACCATTGTACTTGAGAGACCCAGGTTTTTCTTTAGGATGGGAAAGCTATGGGGGAAATTTTAACTTCTTGTTCATGTGTTCCGGTATCTGAACCAGAATCTGAAGAAGCACAAACATTAGTTCTGAGGTTCTTTCATAAGGATCGTTTGCAACTGAGAGCTAGTTTGGGAAAAAAGTAAATTACTGGTTAGAAAAAAAGAAGTAGAGTAGCTAAAAATGCAGCATCTGATGTTAAAGATTTATACAGGCAAAATACTTCTGAACATAAAAGCAAGAGCTGAAATATAATGGATCTGTAAAATCTCCCTTGAACTAGCTTAACATCTATAGCATTTTTGTCCCAGTAATAAATTAAAACAAAGTAAACTTACACTTGGTGTGGAAAACAATGACATACACTGCAGACATTATTTTGCAATACACAGTTTTCCTTGGCTGTTAAACCTCATTTTTAGACATATCTGAGTATTCAACAGTAAGTTTTCCCCACTTTCCAGCTCAGAGTGTTTGCCTGCCAAGTGAAGAATGATTTTGTTGTCTGAAACTGTACGACATCCACATTTTTTTGACCACCATGGATATTAAGTGCTTCTCCAAATTGCTGTAAACAGAAAAACAAATTACCAACAACTGTCTTATATGGAAAATATTTTGCATTGTTGTAGTTTGTTTGTCTGTAAAAAAAAAAAAAATGTTTTAAAAACTTGTAGGACGTGCACACAAATGATTACATTTTTTATAACTCTTTTGAGAGCTTAGCTAATGTGGCTCATCAGAACATCTAACAGTAGTTACTCCTAAGCACAGGAATGCTTAGAGATAAGATTAAAACAACCCTTCTTATTAATCACACTGTGTAGCTCACTCTGGTTCCTTTCTTCAGTCTTTAAATCAACTCCATCTGTTTCCTACTTTTTAGTTGTGCAGCTTAAGAAACATGCTTACTGTTGCAGAAGCAGGTTCAATGTGATCCAAATTATTAGGAAAAATACTGATTGCTTAAGTGTGGAATCAGATAACCATAAAAAGAACGATCAGCCAAGAAATGCAATTGAGGACCAAATCTTCACTTGGTGTAATTTGGCTGGACTCCAACTGATTTCAATGAAAGTTATTAAAAACAATATTCTGGGCCACCTTATTTTTTCAGTTAATACATTAGGAATACATCAAGCAAGATGCCAGAATGATGCTAGTGTAAGTAAGAAAAAACCTCATCATTCTGTAGACTAGTCCTGGTATGTTGTGGCAGAATGAGGACTTAGGCAGCTAGAAGGGAACGGCCTTGCTTATGCAATATAAAACAAACAAAAAATTGACCCTCTCCCTGCAGGTTTGTTTTAGAGGGTCCTAATTCAGATTCTATTTGACCGACTGCAAATGCAAGCTAATTAATATCAATACAACAAAAGCAAAGGACTAAAAATACATTTATATGCTTTTAATCAACAATTTCTTTCTTTCATTGCCATGACAGTGTCCCATCCTTTTCCAACTTTTTGATCACAGCTAAACTAACATGTGTTCATTGCTGAGTTTGTGACAGTCTTTGTGGGGATCTAATCTTGCTGAGTAAATGTGTGATAGGAACATTCCAGGGAAAGTAGGATGTGGTAGGATCTCCTCCGGGTAGGATTCTCATGTAAGTTATGATGTACAAATAGGATCTGATGTTTCCCTGTGGTGAGTTTTGTTTATTTACTAGTTCATTTTTCAGCTGCCATGGCACCTTTTCCACAAGGCAGGACCTGCTCCAGCTCATGCCAGCAAGTTGTGATACTTAGAAAAACATTGGGACTGTGTGATTGAAAGGCGCTACCCACATAGTCAGGTCCCTGCCCTAAATGCCATAGGGTCACTTGGGCTCCCACTGAAAACACTGACATTTCCTCTTTTGTCCAGAACTCCAGCTATGCATTCTTATACCACCAGAATGCCTAAACAGGTAAAAATACCATAGCTGCAACCTTTTCTCTTTCACAGCTTGAGAACTACATTGTGGAAAACATGAAATCGGAGATGGTGCAGCTGCAGCAGAATGCTGTGCAGAACCACACCGCCACCATGCTTGAAATAGGGACCAGCCTCCTCAGTCAGACAGCAGAGCAGACAAGAAAACTCACAGATGTTGAAACACAGGTATGTTCCCAGAGTGGTTTTCTAAAAGCTGCTAATTGCAGAGAACTTTTCCCACCCTCTTCCTTTCCTAATGCATCACCACTCAAAACATTTCAGCACAGGCCTCCAAGAAACACACACATTGTATCTTGGTAGCACCACTGGTGATGACTGACCTTTGTTATGTTTCCTCCTTTTGATTTCATTGAGTGAGCATATTTAGCTCTATGTGTGTAAGGCAGGCAGGAAACTAAATCAGCATTTGCCTTCAAATGAACAGCCCAGCTACCAACTGTGATTAATACAAATGTCAAGCAAAATAACAAGTTTCAGGGTAAAATAGTCTTTGATCTCCACTGTTGTTTGCTTCTTTACAAAAAGATTTATTTATTCCCTGCAAGATACTCCCAGCTTTTCAAAAGTAGTATGTACCTGCAGCTTTTAAAAGCAGAGGGGGACAAACATCAGCTTCTTCATAAAACACTCGTGCCTTTGTTATTATTGTAAAATTCTATAGCAGCACACAAATTTAAAGAGACGCCTCTACATGACTCCTCACACTAAAATCACTATTGTAGTTGAACACAGTATACAATGTCATACTGAGTTTTTTGCAAAGATACATACTACTGGTCTTTGGAATTCTTTTATCATTTTAAGATAATGTGTATTTGTTTTTGTTTTTTTCGCTGACTTGCTCTTGATCTTCATAGCATGTGGTATATTACCAGCTGAACAACATTCTCTGTTCATTTAGAACAGAGGAATTAAAGTGTTGCATTTGTTTGTTTAATTGTAGTAGCACATATATTTCCTAAAAGAATATGTTTTCTGTTCAGATGTCCTTACTCATGTCTACAATATCATTACCAAATTTTTATGTAATTATATTCTAGTATACTGAGAAACACCAGTAATTATGAGGGAGAGATACACTGTCTTATAGAGGTTCCCTGCACCTTTTTTCTACATCTTAGTTAACAGTTTAACATTCACTTTTAAATGTTGTGATCTCAAATGAACACAGTTTCTCAAACTTAGTATATTGATTATGAAAATGTTTAATTCAGTATCAACAGAATATATAAAAGAAACATAAAGAAGAAAACCTATGGACTGTAGTATCATATGATCAGTTTAAAAAAAGAGAGGTGTGGAAATTCTTCTTATATTGCCAAAGACCTACATAGATGTAAGTGTTGAGTACTCTCACTTTTTCTTCCTTCAGTCAGGTAAGGGACAAAAGGGACAATGCATTGCCTCTGTCTCACTTTTTCCCTTGAGGAACTGCTTCGAGGTAATGGTATCACTGGCAACTGCATCAAGGAGTGGGTGACTTCCTCCTTCTATACCTCTTGATGAATAATTTAAGAAATGTTCAAGATTTCAGTGTGAGTGGCTCTTCCTTGTTGCAGTACATGCGCTGACTTCAAGCTCAGTGATGATGGTCTTTCCCACCTTCCCTCTTTCAGCAGTATGAGAAAGTTTCTGTCTTTACCATCAATCAGAAAAGTGGTACAGGTGGTTTAATAAAGTGAAAAGAGACTTCTTTTGACAGTGATGCAGTGCATCACTGCATGGTTGAGAGGTAAAGGTCTGTAGGATTCAGGGAGGAAAAAGGTAGGCCAGGGTCTCATACCAGAGTAAAGAGTAATCTGAAGGGCTGAAGATTGAGCCTCCACATCCTTTAAACCTCATTGACCCTTCCCAACCACTGATCCATCCAAAACTACTGATACTCTTTAGGCTTTCTTCTTTACTTGGATCTCCACTGATATTCTGTAGGTTTCTCCACGGATGTATCCTCTTTGGAACTCTGTTGATACTTTCCTGTCTTCTAATTCCTTGCCAGCCTTTGCAAGGCACCTTCAGTTTCTGTCAGGAAACCATGGTAATGCCTCCTGGCACCTCCAGATATATCCATCCTGAAGGGAAGATGACAATGATAAATACTCTTCCAAGAAAGATCTGATAGGTTCCATTAAAGAGGCATTATGTTCAGTTCCAGAAGTGATTGCATCTCAGCTGTTGCGTGGACACATACCTACAAAAGCAGTTTACAATACCCTCCTCCAGACTCTGTGTAATGAATGGTATGCTAACAGAATCAGCTAACATTAATATTATTGCTTTCATTCTTTATTGCATTCTGTTATTTCCACTTTTGAACTATTTTTATTAGAATCTATCCTTGCTCGTGTACTCAAAAGGTTTCTTTTCATCTGTTGTACTTAGTAAAACTTGTGCTATTGGTACAGATCACTACTAATGTTAAAGACAATTGCATAAAGCAATGTTTAGGATCACAGCAAAAAGGATCTTAAAAATCTGTGCAAAAATGCAAGTAGACACCATAGTTCTGCCAACACTGCAAAAGAGAGAACTTGGGAAAGCTGCAGTGGGAGCTCTATTTACAAAACAACAGATGCAACACTTTGCTTTCAGTACAAGTACTCTTGCCCTCTTCTGGTTTAAGCATGCTTTGTAGGAATGAATGTTTGAGGCATGCCTCTTAATCATTCCAATAAAATAAAGCTTATTTGGCAGTCATCTTTCTTTTTTCTGCCGACTTAGTATTATTCTACATTAAACAGGGTGCCAGAATATCAGCTGGTACATATCTGCGGAGCTTGATTGAGTTCATTTGCACCAGCTGAGCTCCTGAGATTAAAAAATAACTTAGAAAGGATTTTTGAAGAATCATCAAATCAGAATGAAATGGCTGCATTATGTGGCTATAACAACATTACCAGGAGAATATAAACATTAATGTTTTTAATTTGTCCTTAAGGTGCTAAATCAAACATCCAGACTTGAAATTCAGCTACTGGAAAATTCACTGTCAACATACAAGCTAGAAAAACAGCTGCTGCAACAGACACATGAAATCCTGAAAATTCATGAGAAAAACAGGTAAGAATGAGTAGCTGGTCTTTTACATTCTCTGTTCATCCTAAAGTCTGTGCATACACTGTTCTAAGCAGTTGGTAAAATAGAAGAAGTAGGTGAAAAGTACAGGTAAAATTTATGAAATGGCTGAAAGAGTCAGGTTGTGGACTCACACTGTGTTGGTGTTCTGTATGATACATGAAAGTAAATTTTTATGACTTCATGTGCACTGTAAGTTTACAAATTAGTTTGCTTCCTGACAGCTTCATGGATGAACACAGTTCTGCTGCTGAAAAGCATTGTGATAACATGTATAGGCACTTTGAAGTAGAAAATAGGAATACTTAATTATGAGATTATCAGCTACCTTAAAGTGCAAAAGAAGTATTAAACCTTCAGTAGATCTAATGTGGAAGAATCTGTCTGAACCTTTGGACCAAATTGTATAAAGCATACTTGGAGTCATGCTGCGTTTAAAGAATAAGAGAAAGATAAAAAAATATGTTGAAATTGAATTAAAAAACTGTTCAGCAGAACGTAATTCTTTAAGCAGTGAAAATAAGTGTCAAAAAGAAGTTCCAGTGTAGTCCCTGTCTATGTTGTCACTTTCTCTCACAGGAAGGTGTTTATGTGACACTGGGACTCACCACCTGAAGTCACTGAATTTATCAATCCAGTATCTCAGAGAGCATGTGGTGGGTTGTCCTTGTCTGGTTGCCAGATACCCACCGAGCCAGCCTCTCACTCTTCTACATCCTCCACAAAAATGCCTACTCCACCACATTCTCTTTCACTCTGCTCCAGTGCATCCTCCCTCCCTTCGTCTCTGACCTTGGTGGATGCAGCACTCTTTCTCTCAGATTTTTAGAATCATAGAATCATAGAATCGATGGCTGGGTTGGAAGGGACCTCAGAGATCATCAGGTCCAACCCTTGACCTCACTTTTCCCTCACTTGGGTGCTGGGCTCAGTTGTGCCCTGCACTGGGCTGGCTGGAGCTGGCTGGAACTGGCTGTGTCTGGCTGCAGTGTCCACAGCCCCAGACTGCACAAGCCTGGACACATGCACAATACAGTGAGCAAATCCATGTTCTGTCTTGGCTGCCCTTTTTCTTGTGACTTAAGGCTCATATCCCTGTAGCAGTACAGTTTAGGCCAAGAGTTCAGAGAGTGTTTCACTCTGGGCTCCTTTGTACAATGAACAACTGTGAGGAAAGTCTGACTAAGAGTAAGGTTTCTTTTTCCTGCGTCTACATTTGACATTAAATTAAGGCAAAGAACTTTAAAAATGAAGCATTTACTGAAGCATCCTGTACAAATTTAGCTGACTGTCTGGACTGAGATCAGAGAGGTTGCCAAAAAGGCACCATGACTTTGATGCTGCTGGACAGGAATCAGCAGCTGAGGCAGCAAGACCTTGCCCAGGTTTATGATAAGGAAAACTAACCCACAATAGACAAGGGCCTATTGGGATGAGAGAGCAAAGAACCGGATAATCATGAAAAATATAAAATACTGTCACAAAGAAATGTGTTTGCTAAATGTGTCTAGCTGCAGATCTGGTCAAATAATGTACTATTATTGCTACTGGTTATGAAAATCAGTTTAATGTATTTAATCTAGCATCTATTTATAACCAGTATTTCCAGTATATGTCATTGTGGAGAACCTGGATTACACTGAAAACTTTTGAACTCCACAGATTTCCCTTGACCAGTTATAAATATGAATAAATGTGTGGGGGATTAGCCTTGACTTCAGCTATCTTGTAATTAAGTAATTCACTTAAATTTCATATGTGATTTCCCTGTTGTCCATGAGGAGTATAAGCATGTGCACAAGGCAGTTCATCCTGCACGCTTTACAAACCTATTTCAAGTTGGGATTAATCCAAGCATTAGTTAAGTACATAAATAATAACATTTTTATTTGCTGAAATGTGATTAGCATCAAAATTTCACTGGCTGCTCACAAGACCAAGTCTTGTGTACTTAACAATCTGTATTTATTTATTTATCTTAGTTATGTGTTAGGGTGTAAAGCTGTCATGTCAGTAAACAGTTAAGTTTCACATACATTCACCTTTGACTTGGTTGACATTATGATGAAGTGGTCTGTGAAGTGACAAAATGGTCTGTGATGGAGGGGAGAAAGGGAGAGATATGTTAGAAAGCACATTCTATACCCTACTGTTTCTTTCAGAAGTATAGTTGTAAGCAGACAAATGGAAAAACACATGGAGTTTTAACTTGTAATGAAGCCTGAACCTGGTGTACACTGCCTGGGTTCTGCTGCTCTCTCCTTGGGAGTGATAAAATTAGGGTACTATGAACACACTAAAAAAATGGATCATCATCACCTGTATCTTCATCTATTCCTAAAAAAGAACTTTGTAATCTTGGCCTTGTACATCCTGATGCTGAGATCAATTATGCATGCAACAGGTTCATGAGGAAATAAATCTTGATGATTGCATCAGATACTGAAGAAGCCAATGATTTTAGTTTGCTTCACTTCAAGTAGTATTTAGAGATTACCCATTAGTCTAGATTCAGTAGTTGTTCACAGTTAAAATGTTTTCATTCCTCTCCATATCACATTAACATCATTAAAATAGAGAAGACTTTTTATCTGTATTGCCTATGTGGACAGTAAGCTTTTTTGGAAAGGGCCTTTCTTGTGTACACCACAGCGAGAATAAGTGTTTGAACTATTATCACCACAAAAATAATCAAAACAGAGAGTGTATTGTGCGTAGATTTCTTTATCTGTGCTAAACTTTCCCCTATATAAAATAAAAATAATGATCTTAATCACTTTCAAAAAATGGACTTTGGATGAAAGTTACACAAAATCTTATAATAACTGATTGTTGATACACTACAGTATCTTGGATATTACCCTTGAACAAAATTAATATTAACAAGGGACCAATGTGTGTTCTTTAGACTAGGAATATATCTATTCATGGACTTTCTCTCTACTTCCTGCCTTTGCTGGGAAGACTGGCCAATTTTTTCTTTTTATCTCACTGAACTGAAAGATATTCCATGGCACAAGTAGAGTCACATTTGCCCTAGAATCATGTTTCTATTGAGTTCTCTCATGCCATAAATAATTTAGTTCTGTGGGTTCCCACCCACTAGAATGTAAATGGTGGTTTCTTCCATTGCCATTATTTCTCCCACAAGAGGTTTCTAGAACTATTTTGATTTATTCTTGAATTATTTCCCTGCTTAAGTGCCTTTATGAGTTCCTTTCTTTCCCCAATGTACTAGCTTATCTTATTGTGTGCCATTTGGTTAAGTATGCAAGTGTGAAAACAACTTTTTATTTACTCAATTGAACAAATAAGAAAAATGTAATGGAATTATGGAAGTAAAATTTAAAAATAAAGTCAAGCTTGAATTTGCAGACAATTAAGTTAAGTACCTTAACACATTCAATACAAGAACTGTTGTACCTCATGACAGGTGAAGGCTCAAGAATTGTTCTTGAATAGCTATCTGATTGTGTGAAAGATGAAGGAACACAGTCTATTTGCAGGGTTTGCATATGCTAAAAAGACACGTGCAGATTCTTTGCTTCACTTTTGTGATTTCAATGGAATTATCATACCTCTGTCATGAAAAATATAGGCTTAGTGATGTGAAGTGACCAATTACTTTACTGACCTTGAGAAATATGGGAACACATATTTTTATATTTTCTTAAACTGATCAGACAATATCAGACTACCAAAGTATGAGTGATCAGCAACTAACAATACAGGGAAAAATTCACTCATATACAAGCAAGTGGAAAGAAGCTGTCTCAATGAGAAAATAACATTCTCTCATTCAAAAGTAAGCATTTAAATCCCTTACCCATACATACATAGTACAAGAAAACCATATATACATATCCAAAGAATTTTTTCTGTATGACATTGCGTTATTAAATATCTCCAAAAAAGTAAGTATTTTCATCTGTATTTTTAATAAATCCATTTAAAAAAAGATTATTTGAATGCAAAAGATGTCCATTGCTACGTTCTGGTCTATATCCTATTCTCATATGTCTAAACCAAGGCCTCCAAAAACAAAGATAAAAAAAAATCTCTTAAACAGTCATGGTCTGGAACGGATTAGTGAATAAACTACCAGCCTTATAAGGCAGATTGTCTAAACCAGACTTTCCTTTCTCTCTGGAGAGCTACCAGAGTGCTTTCTACATGTTCTACTTCATCACCTTTCAAAATGACAGCAGCTTTCATTAAAAATTGTTCTTTGACTTCTGTATGGTCCTTCTACCCTCTCCAGTGTTATCAGAAGGCTTTTTCTGAATCAGCTGGACACAGCAGTTACACCAAGGCATCCCACTGGCTTATATCCTGACAAAGTAACACATAATTTCTGTGGTTGAAAATAGACTTCTAGCCTTGCCAGGATCAGTGGAGTAGATACGGAACATGGTTAACCTTTAAGAAAACCAAGTTTGTTTGGGTTTGGGGTGTGTATATGTGTGTTTGTTTTTAATTGTCTGCTAGATAATGGTTCCAATGAGTCATTGTCCAATGGATAACATTGTTATTTATCCATGTTAACATTTGTTTCTCTCTGACTTCATTTTGTTCCCCAGTTGTCTGATTTGTTTCCCCAAACTGAAGGCTACAATTATAGAAAAGATATATAAGTGTATGTGCCTGTGTGTATACATACAGATTATATAAGACGGCGAATGGTGATTTATTTTTATTGTATTATAGTTCCCAATCCAGTTTCATCTGTCTTTATCTAAAATGTCTTCAAAAATATAGGAAGTTCAAACATATAGGAATGTATAGGAATTTCAAAAGTGTAAGAAATATATACAGTAAACTCTGTAAAAAAGAGCCAGTCATTATATCATACCTGTAACATTTTACTGGAAAGTGTTACAAAAGAATGTTATATAACAATTTCAGTCAACCCTTATGGATTGTTTCATTAACTACTATAGAGACAGCCTTGGTTTGTTGTTTTTGTTTTAATTTAACATTTTATGTCAGAAAAACTTGTTAAAGAAAACCGGTAGAAATATTTTCACTTTAACTCTCTCTTCAGAATGCCTCTTGGAAAAAAAAACCTTCACCAAAGTTTTTCTTCATGGCATTTTTCTATTAGAAATTGACTGATGTTACAAGGAAAAAAGAGAGAACAGACCAGCCTCATAAGTGTTAAAAAATATATATATAAATATAATTGCAATTTGTTTCGCCCAGTTTCAGGATTTTTTATGTGGTTTTTATCTCTTTTTAAACTTTGAATAAGGTGTAATAAATGTAACAATATAATAATAAAAAGGAACATTTCTGGCCACACTGTAGTCCAAGACCATAACAGCAGGTTTTTCCATGCTGTTTAAGGATTTCTTCTTTTTGGAACAGGACAGTGCAGAAATCCTCAATCTATGCTAAGATTTTGCTTTATTCATTTGGAGCTCTGACCAAAGGTTTCCCATTGATTCTTAGTAAAATGTTATGACTGTTTTGGATTTCTCCCAAGAATATAGGGAGCGCTCCTATCCTCGGGACTATCTGTTGTAGATTAAAGATCATTGCATAAATGCATGTGCATTCCTTAAAATAGCTTAGTTTTGCAATTTACAATAAGAGGGCTTTTACTCCACATAGAAAACCATATCTACATAGTAAAGGAACCAAGTGCTCTGACACTACCATCTTTCTACCACATGTTGTTGACACAGTACTCGTAAATATTAGGATGTATTATTACTAAAGCCGTAAAACATCTGCTTGCTGTTTATCTTTGTAGATGCCAAACTGAGAAGCTCTAAACACTCTTCCTTCTTGCCTGACATGGCCAGCATTGCTACAAATAAGACTGTCATCACCATGGGTTCATTTACTGTGGTCTTAGGCTACGGTGGGAAACAAGTAATGAAATGCACAAACTGTGGCTGTCAAAGCTCTTTCTTTTGCATGAAGTTATTCAGATAGGGAAATCATTTAGATGTGGGCATGCAGATAGGATGTTGTGGAATTAGGGAAATACCCTGTGCTGATATGATACTGATATGGACAAAGATAAAGAGATTTTTAATTTTTTTTTCCCATTACTTACCATTTAACTATAAAGTAATATTCTGGCTTCAAGAATGGCATCTTCTCTTACATTTACAGTGCACAACATTTCACTAGGCTGTAAAATATCAGACTTTGGTGTGGCCACACTTTGCACTCATTCTATCACAGACTGTGCCCAGGGCCTACATGCATTCCTATATGGAATACATTGATATAACTTATAGTCTATCACAAAAGTTAAAATCTAGAGTGAAAATAAGTATTACAATAATTTACATTAAAAAGTGGACAAAACTGATAAAATTCACATAAAACATTTTTTGACAGTATTTTATGACTAAAACTGGTTCCACTAGGAATTTTCAACCACTTCTGCCTAAATAAACAATTTGATCTGACATTCTGCACAACAAATTTCAACAACTTCTATATACATATTGTCCAGAAAATCCATGTGAGTCCAGAGCATAAAGACATTGTGTTTAATGTTAGAGTTCAAGAGATTAAAAAAAATGGCTACAGGTCTCATAACATGTTAAAATAATTTATTATCTTTGGCTTCAAAATCTCTATCTTGTTTCAGATCAAAATCTTCTCTTGTCTGACACTAGTCCACTGAATCTTTTTACTCCTTTACTACTAATTAATGAGCCTTTTAGAATGATATATCATGTTTCCTTTTGCATTTGGGACCCCAAAGAAAACTGTTTTCCCTTTTCATCTTTACTATTGTTTTCCCCTTTAGGCAAATTCTTCTATTTTTCACAAAATTAGATACATTGAGATTACAAAGTATATTTTATTCAGTAACTTTGTAAGTCCCACATTCATAATATTTCAGAAAAAGAAATTTGCTGTTTGATTTCTTTTTTAAAAAAACAAAATTTTTATATTACTTTAGCTTGTACAGTAAGTTCAGGGCCTGAATTTAAGCTTTGCATTTTTATCATTTGTTACAACTTATATTAAGTCTCCATGATACCTAGTAGAAACAATTCCATAGGGATTTTATTACATTCTTCAGTTAGGTTAAATGACCTGAAATTATGCAGGCATTTTGCCACTGATCTATTATCCAGAAGTAAAAACAAAGGTGGGGGGAGAGTGCAAATAAATAAAACCTAAGACTGACTTGAACAGGAAGCAGTTTCTTGGCGAGATTGTAACCATCAGTTGGTTTATGGGCATGAGAAACACCTCTTTTGGCATACACAGCAGTATTATTGAACACAAAGTAGCAGACGTATTGAATTAATTTCTTTATCTAATATTAATAAAATTTTTCTTCTATATGCCCACCAAAGCACCAAAGCATTGGCCTGAAAAAAGTTCTTGTTCACTGTTGACAGATATTAGCTGTCTTTTATGTCTACAACCCTTATATTCTTCTAGATATAATCTGACATACCTTTGATCTTTCTGAATTGTACACTTCCAACTTAGGACAAAGAGGGTAATGGAAAAGGACTATTAGTCAGGGGACAATGTTTACATGTGAAAAAATTTACTGTTTTGATTTCTTTTATTTAAAACAAAAATTTTTTATAAAATGTATAAAAATTGATGTAAAAAGGTCACATAGTTTGATGCTAAACAGGTTTCTGTCTGAGGAGCCTTTCATGGAACCAGAAAAGTCTAAGGGAAAATGTCTATGTGCAGTCAAGCTAAATGAGGGAATCCGACACTGAAATGCAGCTTGGGATTTATCTTCTGGGGAAACAGTGTAATTCTTCATGTGAAAGTAGATAACAGTCATCTGGTGCACAATTCCTTTCCTAGCATCACAGACAACATAAAATATTACTTTAACAGAATCATAGAATCAGGGGTTACATATTCCTTGATAGTACTCCATAGTTACTGAAGCTTTTCTTCCATTCAGTGGAAAGGCCCTTCATAAACTCTTCCTTAGTTTACACCTGTTTTTTGTCTCTTACCATATTTATCCACTGATACTACTGATTATGTCTTTTTCAATGCCTTGCTCTTCTCCCTCCTTTTTCTACCTTAGGCTTTTCTGCTTGAACTCTGTATACAAATAACAGAATCACAGAATGCTCACGGTTGGAAAAGACCTCTAAGGTCACCACATTCAACAATCAAAGCAGAAAAAAGCACCATGCCCACTAGAGCATGTTCTAATGTGCCTTGTCTACATGTGTCTTAAATACTTCCAGGGATGGTGACTCCACCACCTCTCTGAGCAACTTGTTCCCACACCTAACTAGTCTCTCAGTAAAGAAATGCTTCCTAATATCTAGTCTAAACCTCCCCTGACACAAGTGGAGGCTCTTCATTTCCTCTAGTCCTACCATTTTATACTTGGGAGAAGAGGCCAGCAGCCCCCCTCCCTTCAATCTCCTTCCAGCAAAGAGCAATAAGGTTTCCCCTCAGCCTCCTCTTCTCCAAACTAAACATTCCCAATTCCCTTACCTTTTTCTCATAAGACTTGTTTCTAGACCCTACACCAGTTTGGTTGCTCTCCTCTAGACATGCTTCAGTAACTCAATGTACTTTGTAGTGAGAGACCAAAAACTGAACACAGTATATGAGGTGCAGCTTCACCAGTGCTGAGTACAGGGGCAAAGCCACTTCCTTGCTCCTGCTGGCCACACTATTACAGATGCTGGCCAGGATGCTGTTGGCCTTCTTGGGCTCCTGGGCAGACTTCTGTCTCATGTTCAAATTGTGTTACTGTCCCTATGCTCGTGTACTTGAGTGGGTCTAACAACAAGATTACAGTTCCATGCAATTTAAGCACTACAGCATGATAAAATCACAAAATGGAGCCTCAGAGAGCAGTTATATTTGACTAATTGACAGAGGAAATCAATGAGATGAATTAGTAGATGTGACTTTACTCAGAATAATTTATTTCTATACTGAATTATATGGTGAAAGAAATAAGAGTTCTGTTTTCTATATTAATAAATAATTGGCCTTAACTACTAACTATTAATTGTTTTATTTCATTTTAGTTTACTTGAGCACAGAGTTTTAGAAATGGAAGAAAGACATAAAGAGGAGCTGGACACTTTGAAGGAGGAGAAAGAGAATTTACAAAGCTTGGTCACACGACAAAGCTACATAATCCAGGAACTAGAGAAGCAGTTAAACAAGGCAACAAGCAATAACAGTGTCCTGCAGAAACAGCAGCTTGAATTGATGGATACAGTGCACACCCTGATCACCCTTTGTTCCAAGGAAGGAGGTAAGAAAATAGCATTGTAAAACATTTGAAGTACTAGGAAATTTCTAATGAAGTAAATCCTGAGTTTTTGGAAAGGCAGAACTTAATGGTCCTGTTCCAAGTAAGCAAGGGACATTATAATTTAGGACAAAAGAGCTGATGAGAACCCACAAACCAAAGTAGGTTCAGACAGTGATGAGGCCAACCCTTGTACTAACATTTTTTATTTTTTTAATTGGATATTGATTTGATATCTTGCTCATAGCTGATGTAGGCCATACTTCCTTTGATTTCACATGAGTAATACTGATTTGGTCTTCAGAGTACCTCTATACTTTTGTTGGAATAATTCCACCAGAAGTAGATAACAACTTTATAGTTTGCTTGACTTTCTTTACAATCAGTGAGGTTAACAGGGTACTAAACAAAGGAAAGTAACCCCAAACTTAATGCATTTATATGGATTATATATATGCTTGGATATAACTGTGAATGGTGCTGTAGACATCCAAAAGATTAATTTCTTCTTTCAAATGAGATTTTATTTGTAACAAAGGATCATTTTTCTTCCTTCTGCCTTGCTGGATGTTGTTTGTTTCTGGGAATATTTGTCAAATTACTACCACAAAAGGCAGAAATAACATCTTTTGAAAGAAGGAGTTGACAAAGACTCTAGGACAATCCTTCTCACATCTGTCTTTCTTAGTTAACAAGTTTATTATAGAGTCAGAGATAGAAATTCAGGTAGAATTTCAGTTTTGATGTGCTAAAGACACTGCACAATATCTCTGGAAATAAATTCCAGAAAAGTGCCATAAATTATATAGAAAACAAAAACAATAACAACAGAAAAGTAAACAAAGCCCCCAGGCCACCACCCCATCCCCCCAGTCACAACCTTCTCACCTGTGTGGTTATTCTTATTCTATGTGGTAATGTCTTAAAGAGGCAGAAGAACATATTATATCATTCAAACTATGCAGCTAAAGGCAAGGGTGGGTTTGCTCTCTACTGTATATTCCCATGCAACTTGTGTGGCTCTATATCTGAACTGCTCCAGTGACAAGGATTACATCCCTTCCTTTGGAAGTGTTGCATGTTTGGGTTCATGTTGCTAGACTACTTCTTTTTTTAAAAACATTTTCCCACCTTATGATCATTCTGAATGTTTCCTTCTGCTTATTCTGTTATAGAGTTCCCGAGCATTTTAAATTAAATAATATCCTTCATAGCAAGCTGTTCTCATACCAGTAGAGAAACATTGTGATGCAATGCAAATCCCTTATTATGGTTTACAGTATTTTGGCAAAGCCACCTAGCAAAGATGTATTCAGACTGTCCTAGTAGAGCTCAAGAGTACTTTAAAATTAATTAAGAAATGAAAGATATATTAGTCTCATACAGAGATAAACTAAAAGTTCTTTTTAAGGTTAGAAGCATATTTTCTAATTTTGAATTTGATTAAAATATAAAACCAAGAAACAAAAAACCCCAGCATTTTTCCTAAACTTTTTATCCTTAGCTGCTTCATATAAAAACTTAGGGTAAGAATTACAGAAGTGAATATCCAAAATTGGGCTCCTGGTTCAGGTGCCTGAAAATCTGAATTCTCAATAGATTGTTTTATTTTGGTTGTTTTTTCCTTCTGAGAAACACAACAATGGTAGCCATTGTTAAATGCCTAAATATAATTTTAATATCCTGACTTAAACTCTTGGTTTTGGACTCTTTTACCTTTTGTATATTAATCTTTTGTATATAAGAATTTTCCTTGGAAAACTTTTTTATTTAAAGAGAAATAATTGCAGAAATTTTTACACTTACTGACTATTTAGGTCTAATTGACCAACAGTTTTGGTAAGTACATTCACTGCTGAAAAAGGAGTTAGACAGCTTAAGTTAAAATAATAATACTATTATTTGCTCTAGTGATGGCTCAATACTAAAGCATTTGGCTGTACCAAAAAATAATACCAGCTTCAGTCTGTGGAAATACATGTTGAAGATGGAAAAGTATGCATGCTGGGAAGTGCAACTGGAGCTGCTCTAAATTCACACAAAAATATGAAGTCTAGATAGTCTTATGCAAGTCTTTATGTTTACTCTAATATTAAAAGCATTAAATATGCTGTGAGAACTGGTGTTTATTTGAAGAGAGAGAGCAACAAAATGTGATACATAAATCAGTGACTGTACTTCTGTCTTATAGTTTGGTAAATCTCAGTCATCTTATTTCTTAAGGGATAGAGCAGAAATGGAAATGGTCCAGAAAATAATAGGACAATGGAAATAATTAGAGACCTGAAATGATTTCCATATGAGGAGAGAGAGTTGTAATATACAGAACTAATATATGGAAAAAAAAGGTATGTGGAATGCTGTTATGACAGCATACAAAATTACTAATGGTAGGGAGAAAAGGAGTACCTAACATTGAGAGATATTTTCCACTGATAAAAGATAGTACTTGATTAAGTTGAGTAAAGATTGCTAGATATCATTGTGATTGATAAAGATTTTTTAATTCGGAGAAAGCTGAAGAGCTAGCAAAGAATTGGTCCCCTTAAAAACTTCAAACTTTAAACTGAGGATATTTGATATTTGAAAGGAAGAAGAACCTAAGCAAGGCATCAGGTCTAGCAGGTCAGATTGTCAGAGATGAGTAACTTCCTAAGGATGACAACGTTTGAGAGGAATTGCAATGTCTAAACCCGGTGGTGTTTTGAAAGTGGCTTTAAGAATCTTTGTTGGACTTGCAACCATAAATGAAAAAATGTAAGTAGATCTATCTTATATGTCCTGGAGAAGACTCCAGGGACAACTTATAGCATCCTTTCAGTACCTGAAGGGGGGCTACAGAAAATCTGGGGAAGGACTTTTTATAAGAGCATGTAGCAATAGAACAAGGGTTAATGGCTTTAAATTGGAAGAGAGGAGATTTAGGTTAAACATTAGGAAGAATATTGTGAGGGTGGTGAGACATCACAGGTTTCCCAGGGAAGTTGTGGATGCCCCCTCCCTGGAAGTGTTCATGGCCAGGTTGAATGGGGCTTTGAACAAACTGGTCTAGTGGGAGGTGTCCCTGCCTATGGCAAGGGGGTTGGAATTAGATGAGCTTTGAGGTCCCTTCCAGCAATAACCATTCTGTGTTTTTATGATTTTTAGATTAATTTAAATGATTGGAGACTTTCAAAAGTTTTTCTGTGAGTAGTCTGTGAGTAAAACAGCTGAACAGTGTACAGATGCAGGGCTGAACCGAAACTGATTTGTTGTACACTCTGAGAAGCTTATCTAACATAGCCCCTACTATCAGATGAAAACCCTAGGAAATCTGCTTTGGCACTTCCACTGTGACTAGGAAAGCTTTAAGAGAATTTCTGAAAGATATAAATGCAAATGAGTAAGAAAAAAAATACGAGAAAACGTAAAAGCCAGAAAAGGGATAAATAATTGTTAAAATATAGATGGACCTAAATACAAAATCCAGATCTCACACTCAGTGTCAGTTTTTGTACAGATAAGTTTTGGGTTGAGGGCCACCTGTAAAGTTTGGAATTGTTTGTGAGTTGGGTTTCCAAAATACTACTATCCTCCTTCCCAGTGTGAGCAATTCTAGGATTTTAATTGCATGTAATCCTTAAAATAGACATTCTGGTAGGTCACAAAGCCTACAGAGTGCTAAATATATGGAGGATACCATAGAGACTCACATATCTCCCTTTTGGCCTGTGTCTACAGCTAGATAGATCTGTCCCATTGCCTATGTACACTTAACGCAGGGGCAACAAACTTGGCAGTGATTGCCAGTAAATTTCTAAATAGAATTTCCAATAGAAATGGCTGTTCATTATGGTGAAAAATTAACATAGCTTTTAAAGATTAAGTAATCTCAAATATGAATAAATGCCTGAAACATTTGCTTTTCTCCAAAAAAAGGCAGATACAAAAGATTGAATTGAAGACTTAATTAATTACCATTGAGATATGGTATCTCCAAGACTGTAGAAGTCCTTCACCTGTGGAAGAGTTTGATAGAGACCTTATCATTCTTTGCAAAGATCATAAAAGACTTTCTGATTATTGTTTTTTTTTTTTAAATTGTTTACTCCTCATAATAATTTGAACATTATTTTTCTAACAATGGATATAGCATTTTGGCCCATTTTATGCCACTGTCAAACAATAAATCTGCAACGCGGTAACGAGGTTAGTGACTGACTTTCTGAGATTCAACATAAAAAAATTACTTATGAAAAGGATATATAGTGCTAAGTAGAGAGTTGCACACACATTACTGTTAAGTGTAAGGAATGCACTACAAATTATGTTAAGCAATAGATAATATTAGCAAAGATGCGTATACAAGTTCAAACTAAGTAACTGAGAAATTGTATTGGTCCAGTGGGAAATTCTCTTTCAAGCCAAATGTCACAAAATTTGACCAGTCAAAAGCCACATATGTTTTCAAATAGACTGTCCTTTTGTTTTTTTCCTGTCGGAGAAGATAGAACTAGAATGTCTATCACATGAACATTACTTTGCATAACTTAGGACAGCTGCCTACCCACAGGATAAGGGAACATAAAAATTCAGTAGGAAGGTATATTTAACCAGAAACGTATTTTCCTTTTCTGATGTTTTTTTAATTGTTTTTTTTTTTTTTAATGTTCTCATTTACATAATAACACGCCTTGTTAAAATGTTTGGTCTAAACTTGAATACTTCAGAGGACTCCTGGAACAGCAAAGAAAGCTTTTCCACGAATGTCCAGTTTTGTGACCTCCTAGTAGGAGAGAAATAAAGCATTAGCTTCCTCTTGAATGCTAACAAGAAGCTTAAGCTTAATTCTCAAAACAATACACATATACACTAGGAATTTACCTCCCCACAAGTGCTTATTGAGTTCTTGAAGTAAATAACATGGTTAATGGGTCTGGCATTTCTGAAAATGTATAGATCTCCTGGGTTATGGGTTGTTGTAATGTTTAGAAAACTATGCAGGAAAAGTAAATATGTGCAAAAATTTATTTAAATGGAACTGATGCTTTTAAAAGGCATAGTAGTTAATTTATTCAAAACATTAAACACTATGTAGTTTATTTCACTTCTTAGACCACAGTTGTTATAATGTTAAAATTTGTTCTGAAGCTCTCTTCAGAATGAGAACTTCAAAGAAATGAACCGAAGGTTACAGACACAGGGGAAACTACATTGACATAATTAGAATTACTCCAGCAGTGATGCAGGCATACTTCATTAGAAAAGACTTCAAAGACACCTTATATAATACAAGCTCTTATTTAGTTAAAAAAAAAAAAAAAAAAAAAAAAAAATCACAGTAGGAGCATAGGAATCCCAGGATAGAATAACAGATTCAGGTGTTCTGAAAGGTAATTTTAAATTTTAATGTTTGGAATTTTCTATATTATATTGAAACAGCTACGTAATGGAACAAAATAACGAGGATATTTAAATGTAATAGGTTGTAGACAGCAGTGTAGGAGAGTAAGGTTGCATGATGCAGTTCTTGGTCTTTTTAATTTTTTCCATGCACAGAAAGAATAATATTCATACTAATCCAAGATATATTTTGAGGTGACAGGATGTTTTTTTGGTACTATTTCCTTAATAATATCTTGCATGCCTTAATCACTCATCGCCTCTTTGTGCCTCATCCTTGATACTGTTAAGGTTTTTTTCAACATGATGGGAAATAAATAGTGAGTCAAAATTCCCAGTTATAGCATATCAGTCACTTCATTAGTTTTCTTCTGAAGCATATACACAAACAATATAAGAATTATGCTAAAAGCACAGAAGTTGCTGACCAACTTTAGCTTCAATCTGTAGGCCTGAGGTGGATCAGAAGTATGCTTGAAACTTGGTTATAAGAAAAGAACATGATTAAAGTGACAGACATTTTTTTCTCATACCTGAAACTGCATTTTTATTACCAATGTGTTATACTGCAATGTACTGGCAAAACACAATGTTCTTCATCTAGGAGCTTCAGGTTTTTCCCAAGGTTATTTTTTGTAATATTTTATTAGGGATGAATGAAAAATCACAGACTTGACAAAGTTGGAGTCACCACACCAGAAGTTTAAACAAAACCTCATTTAATGCACTGAAGTCCTCTAGTCTTCCACATTTACCTTGTTCTGTTGAAGTCCTACTTTGATCACCAAAGGTGTCAAAAATTCTGTTTTGAAGAATACAGAAAACATCCATTTTCCCAGTTTCTTTGTGCTTCCTCCTGCTTTTTATGAGCAAGTAGATGAATTTTTTAAAGATGTCTTAAAGTAATAACAGGAACACATTTAGTTTAAAATGAGACCTATGATCGTTGTCAAAAAATTCCCATCGCCAGTTCACAAGCTCACTATTGGAAAGATGCATTCTGCTCTCTGCTTGTATTTATATTTTGAAAGCTGGGGAAAAAATGAATCTTTGTTTTGCATTTGTGTCATGAAAGAGGGGTCCCCTTACCATTACTGTAGCTGGATCCAATTGAGGACATGGTGCACTGAGGTGGAAAGCACTACAGTGCTGCAGCCAAAGACTGGATCGTCTTTGTGTAGTTGTGTAGGTGTTCAGTTAAACATGCACATCAGCATCACCTTTATTTTGTGTTTCCTGTTTATCCTGTTCAGTGCTACAGACTTTCTGTTTCTCTTGGAGAATTTCTGTATTGATACGCATTTCTCAGGGGTGCTCAGAAAGCTTAAGTGAGAGGTTTCAAGGGTCAGCCTCAGCTGGTGCACCTATTATTTACAATGTAGATGTAGATAACATGGTCTAGCATTTCTTTGGAGTCAACAAAGGCACTTCTATCAAGAATGGGGTGAATTGCATCTGCAAGTACCTTTTTTCTCCATATATCTGTTTAAAGGGTGATGATATTAGTGTTCCTATTTATGTGATCAGTATCTACATTGGGACAGATTAATTTTATATTCTTGTTTTCTAAAAATAGTAAAAAACCTGAAACTGCTAATTCCAAATCATCATGACTTAAAAATAAAAGTATTTTCATACCTTGCTCAGACAAGGATACCTTAATGTCCAAATTAAGCTGTATAATAAAATGCAACAAAGTCTATTAGGTAGGATCAAGCCCGGATTTATGTTTAATAGACATTCTGTATTGAAATAGTCAGTTTGAATGTGGAAAATTTTAAATTTAGGTCAGTGGGAAAATACTTGAATTCTTCAAAACAGAATTGGAGTTTTCCCTTTATCTGTATTAACTTGTCAATGATAACAGCAGGAGGTCAATAATTATTGGTAGTGAAATCTGAAAAGTTAAAGTACATGTTTTAAAATTTAAATTCTTGATTTTTAATATTAAAATCAATTACCCACCCTCATTCATACAGTATATGTCAGTGCCAAATCTCTTTTTGTTATTATTCTCTCATATACAAGGTATTGCAGGGAATATCAACACATATAACCAACTAACGACACAGACGGAGTCATCCAAATGTCTTGTTAGTGAAAAATTTTTTGTATGCACACCATTCTTCAGATGGAAACACTAAATGCACATTGGGGTGCCTGTGTGAAAAAATACAAATCAGTTCAAGAAATATGGACTCTAGAAATATTAAACAAAGCCAGTGGCTTAATCTGTCATGTAGCAGTTAATGAAAAACTTCTTTAGTCCTCAACTCTTAGTGAATAGCTGGTTACCCACAAAATTATGGTCTCGAACAGAGACCATTAAGGAACTAAATTACAGCTGGATAATAAGTGTCTTATCTCCTCATAAATGGGCCATGAGGCATTCTATTTCAGCTCACTAATGAGGATCAATTTATGGTATTCCTAAGTGCTGTCTTTCAAATGCACAGTGAATTGAAGTATTGTTTTTAGCCGTCACTAAAGCTGAATTTATTGGGAAACAAACTTGATAAGTGTTGATAATTTATTAGGTAGAAAATAATTATGCCCTAGAAAGGGTGAAAGCTCATTGCATTAACATCATTTTTGAAGACCAAGTCCATTCCTACAGCACTACAGGAGGGGAATTCTGCTTTAAATGATTTATTTAATAAGTAGTTGGATAGTTAGGTGCTCTTGCTGTGCAATAGTTAGCCTTTCTTACTCAGCCTCTTAGGGGGTGCATGGGAGAGAAGAGTAATAATCTGTTAGCTGCTAAAACATTTCTGTAAATTTAATGTGAGGCAACTAATTGGCTACTACTTTTCTCTTTCCTTCACACTTTAGAAGTATGGATCTGAAATTCTTGTAAGTAATGAACCTTAGTACTCCTAGTGAATCTGAGACTGGACTTGTTCCTAGGCTAATATTATTGTCATAAGCCTACTAAATGTATTTCTTCATGTCCTGGTATTTATCATGGGTTCTACTTAAACGAGCTTTCCATATCCATTCAGGCCTCCCACATGCAGTAAGTGGCCCACATGCAGCCATGAAGGGTGAGGTTGGTGGCAAAGAGCTTATTTTGCTTTTGTCATTGTTGCTTGGAAACAAAATCCTTCACTTCTGCATCCAGTCTCATGATGACCAGATCATTTGGATCAGTGGAAAAATAAAACTGTTTAACAAAGAAACAAACCAACAAAACCAACAAAAATGCAACCAAACAAATAAACAGAAAACCAAAGCCTGCCTGTGTGTGTCCTCCTTCCAAACCAAAACACATTCTGACAGATCTGTTATTAGTTGATTCATTCTTTGTCTATGGAGACAGTCTACAACAAGCAGAGCTGGCAGCAGCAGCACTGCTCTTTCAAGTGACAACCTGCCATTGCATAGGCTTATGAGTGCTCCTTTAGCCATTAAAAATGTGTGTACCTAGATATATATAATTATACTGCCATAAATGCTGTACTCTTTAATGAAGGCCAGCATTTTACATTCTAGTCATTCAGCAGATGAGTATGCCTGAGGAAGGAATTCTGGAGTTCTCTTTTCTCCCACCTTCTACTATACCAGTTCAAGTTCAGTTCCCATGGAAATCTTGAATGAAAGGATGAAAGGCACAGAAGGTGCTACTTGCCTGTTAGAGGTCAAAATAAAAATAGTAATTCACGACTTATTACAAAGAATCAGATAGGAAATTAGAAGAAATTGTACTATTGTATGCTAAAATACTGTATAAAATATTGCATCCTGTGCCTTAAAAAAAAAAAAAAAAAAAAAATGGAATAAGCTACAAAGACAAGATGTGAAATAGCATTCATTAAGCATATCAGCAGGTTAAATGATAATAGGATAATAGCAGGTGAATGCAGTAGAAGTCGTAGGGTCGTAGGTGGCTTGTAGAGCATGGATGCAGAATTACTTACACTTTTGGATAGGAATAAAGGGTCACCAGCTGAAATACACTGGTTAAAAGATAGCAATGGGAGCTTGTCCTTCACATGGTACGTGTATGGAGTTCCTTGGTATGGGACAATGAATAATTAAAATTCATGTGGCTTCAAAAAAGTAACTGCATAAGTTAATAGAAAAAAAACTTTCAAAGCCTATTAAATATACAGATATTATATCTGGCAGAAGAAGCGCCTATGCTATAAATTGCTGGACATGCTTGCTTGTTCTTCTGCTGTTCTCCAGTCATCTGCTTTGGAGATCTGTTCCAACTGAAGATGCTGGTTTGAATCAGGTGTTAGCCCAACTCTTGGAAAACCATAGTGTTTTCCTGGGGAGGAAAAGGACTAAAAGAAAAAAGAAAATAACAAGAAAATAAGTAATTATGGGGGTGCAAGTGAAGGCCAAAAAAAAAAAGAGCAGTGAGGGTTAAAAGATGAAGTCTTGTGAAGAAGCCCCATGACTTCTGGGGCCTCAGATGCTACAGATGGAATACTGGGGAGGCTGAAGTGGCAATGTGACCTGGTATAGCCACTCTCATAAATTTATTTTTGGATTAATGTGAACCTTAACAATAAATTTTTTATAAGCCAGAATCTGCAAATTTATAACCTATAAACTTGATTATAGACCAAGAGCTCCCGGAACAGAAATATTTTATTCCGGTATATCAAAATTAAGTTTTTTTTTCAAATTTGCCTTTGGCGGGCTGTTACTGTCTGATTCAGAGCAATCTCACAAAGAGATATTGGTTTGAAAAGCATTCTTATGAATATCTATTTTTCTGGAAGGGAAATTTATGGAAGGAAAAAGTTCCAGTCCTAAATTTTCTCTCTGTTCCAGTCCTAATGTTACTCTCACCTTTCTAATAAACATTATTTTCCTATCAGCATCCTCCCACCTTTTTTTTTTTTTCCCCAATGATATTCAGACTTTGTGGAGATGAAAATAAAACAGAATTTTAATACAGTAGGAAATAAAATTGCTGTTGGAGAAAGTTTTTAGTCAGGCAGTGGTAGTTTGTCACTACAACCATTTAGAACTGGGTACAAAGTGAAGATAAATTCACATGTAAAACTCTTGCCTAACTCACTAGAAGCATAATAAGTCCCTGATATTTTATCAATAATAAGTAACTGCAATATTTTTTAATATCATATCTCTAGTGGGTTGCAATTTTCAAATTCTTTTTGACATTGGCTATATTGGGTAATGTTGGTAGATTTAATAACCCAGAAATACCTTCTGGAGAGGAAAAACACATCGTTTGTATAATATACCTGAAAAGACCAGAATCCAGAAAATGTACTTTTCAGGTCCTTTTTGACAGGGACACTGTTACATGGCTATCATTTTAGTTTGTAGGCAGCACTCGTTATCTGGAGACCATATCTGACTTGAACTAGCCTCCGGGTTTGTGACTTTCCCTGTGGTTTGTGTAACAATTGCAGTACAACTGTGTTGTTACAGGGTTGTCGTGTTGAAGGGAACAGTTGCACATCATAACCAGCTATCAGGTTGCAGTTTAATGTTCTCAAGTGGAGGTTGGTTGGTATATGCAAAACCAGGCCACTGAAACAACAGGCTACACCTCTGGCTCTAAGTCAAGAAAAACTGAGTGGCTGTAACTCTTTGCATATTTTTGCTCCTCAAAACAATAATAATCTTCACCCTTTCTCTGTCAGATCTGTTTGCAGTTCCTGCTGCTAAGTCTGGGAACATACATACATGCATTGGCTGTGTTTCAGGCCTCCTCACTGGGGATATTAGATTGACATCCTTTTGATAATATTAGCAAACTCTTCCTGATTTGATTCTTTGCTAGCTTAGTGTTATTTGCCATCATTAGTGGAACCATGGTGGTGCACACCAGCTGCACCCAAATGGATGGGAAAGAGGTCAAAGACGTAGTCTTACAGAAATTTAGGATTTCCCACTGTGTGTCTGGAACCATGACAAGACCAAGGAAAAATTTATTTGCAGTCTGGATCTGGACAGAAACTGCCATTTGGTAGTCCTTGAATAACCCTGTCTTGCAATGCTACAGCTGAAGGTAAATCATTTTCCAATATTCCCCTTTTTGATTTTTTAGAAGCTGCTCATACGGGGACAGAAATTTTCAACTTTGCTCCTTTTGATAGAGTAGCTAAAATTTAGGTCAATTCTGCTTGCCAATAAGATATGGAGGGAGACTTGTTCTTCCTGCCTTCAAAAGCATGAAGAATTTTTTCAACTGTATTTTGGTATGTGTAGTCCTATAGGAAAACTAGATTGTAAATAAAACATTTTAAAAATGAAAATATAATATTTCATTAAGACACTACAGAAATATCTGAGTATCTTTTCAAGTCACTATCCTGCAATAAAAACCAACAGCTGCCTTACATTTGCTGGCAATATCCCTAAAGGACATAAGATGCTAGTGATTAACTTTTTCTCAAATGATTTCACAAGTATGGCAGTTCAGATCCTAAATAATTTAGTAACCAAGAATATGATTTTATTGAGTCCGTCAACATAATGAACTGCAGTTTGATATTCTTTACTCCTTACAGACGAACTGCAGAGAATGTCTGACTGAGACTGGAAACTCAATGAGATAAACAGTTCATTTGCTCAAAAACAATCAGAAATCTCAATTTAAAAATCAAGTATATTATTTTAAAATCTTTTTTCAGGTAGAGAAGAGCTATGAGAAAAAAGATAAATATAGTGTGTTTTAAATTTCATATTCATTGATTTATAGAATAATAGAATCATAGAATAATTTGGGTTGGAAGGGACATCTGAAGGGTCATCTAGTCCAAATCCTCTGCAGTAAGCAAAGACACCCTCAACTAGATCAGGTTGCTCAGAACCTCAGCAAGCCTTCCCTTGAATATCTCCATGGATGAGGCCTCAACCACCTCCCTGGGCAAGCTGTTCCATTCCACCACCCTCATGGTAAAGAACTTTTTCCTAATATCCAATCTAAATCAACTTTTCTCTAATTTAAAGCCATTGCCCCTCATCCTATCACCACAAACCCTTGCAAACAGTCCCTCTCCAGACTTTCTGTAGGGCTCCTTCAAATACTGGAAGTCTCCATTAGATCTCCCCAGAGCTGTCTTTTCTCCAAGCTGAACCACAGCTCCCTCAGCCTGGATTTCTAGAAGTGTTCCTGATGGACCTGCTTTGTCAGATCCATGTCCTTCCTGTATTGAGGGCTCTAGAGATAGATGCAATAATCAAAGTGAGGTCGTAGCAGAGCAGAGCAAAGTGGCAGAATCACCTCTCTTGATCTGCTGGCCAGGCTTCTTTTGATGCAGCCCAAGATGCAATTGGCCTTCTGGGCTGCAAATGCACACTATTTGTTCATGTCCAACATTTCGTCCACCAGCACCCCCAAGTAATTTTCTGCAGGGCTTATTTCTAAAATTTCACCCCCAGGACTGTACTGATAGTGCAGATTTTTCCAGCCCAGGTGTAAACCTCATCTTTCCAAACCTCATCAGGTTCACCTGGGCCCGCTTCTGCAGTTTGCTCAGGTCTTTCTTATCAGAAGCACTATTCAGTTTGGTGTCATCCGCAAACTTTCTGACGGTGCACTAGATCCCACTGTCTATATCATTGGTAAAAATATTAAACAGTACAGGTCTCAGTTCAGAACCCTGTGGGACATCACTTGTCACTGGCCTCTGACTGAATTTCAAGCCATTGACCACTACCACCTGAATGTGACCACCCAGCCATTTCCTTGTCCACTGAGCACCCTTATCCTTATCTCTCTAACTTGGTGAGCAGGATATTGTGGACGACTCTGTCAAAGGCCTTGCAGAAGTCCAGATAGATGACCTCCACTGCTTTTCCCTTGTTGACTGATGTAATCACTTCTTTGTAGAAAGCCACTACAGGCAGCCCCTAGTGAAGCCATGCTGGCTGTCTTGAATCCTGTCCTCCTCCCTGTCCTGTGCCTTAGCATGTCTTCTAGGAGGACCTGTTCCATGATCTTTCCAGGCACAGAGGTGAGACTGACAGGCCGATAGTTGTCAGGGTCCTCCTTTCTACCCTTTTTAAAAATGAGCATATTTCCTTTCTTCCAGTCACTCGGGACTTCACCTGACTGCCATGACTTTTCAAATATCATGGAGACTGGCTTGGCAACTACATACACCAATTCCCTCAGGACTCTGGGATGCATTTCATCATGTCCCATGGATTTGTATATTTTCAGGTTCCTCACATGGTCACGAACTTTGTCTTCATTTACCGTGAGGGGACTTTGTCTTGCTGGTGTCCATCTTGTGGGCCATCACCATGAAAGCCATGAGGAGAGGAGTTTCTAGTGAAGACTGAGGCAAAGAAGTTGTTGAGGATCTCAGCCCACTGTTCCTCTGCTGTTACCATCTCCCACTGTGGCTCATCGGGGGGGTTATTGGCCTTCCTGACCTCATCCCTACAGTTGGGCAATGTCCCTTACGTAGACACATAACTCTTCCCAGGAAAACTGTCCCCTCTTCCACTACCTGTGTAGGTCCATCTTGCCTTTTAGTTTGATCAGCAGGTCTCAACTCAGCCATGCTGGTCTCTTTTCTTCCTTGTCCAGTTTCCTGCACCTGGGGGATTAAGATCTCTTGCACCCTATGTAAAGCTTCTTTAAAGATCTACCAGCTCTGTTCTGCTCCCTTGTCCCTGAGGGTTGTATCCCATTGGGTCCTATTTACTGACTCCTTGAAGAGCTGGAAGTTTGCTTTCCTAAAATGTAGTATCCTAACTATTCTTCTCATCTGTCTCATACCCTTTAGGGCAGTGAACTGCCCTAGTACATGATCACTGTAGACTAGGCTACCTTCAACTTTGATATCCCTCATGAGTTCACTTGCATTTGTGACCATCAAGTCCAACAACACATCCCCTCGGATAGAGCTGTTAATTCTTGTCTTAAGATGTTGTCATCTAGGCACTCAGGAATCTCTTGGATTGTCTACAATTCACTATGCCCCTTTTCCAACAGATGTCAGGGTGGTTAAAGTACCCCAGCAGGATGAGAGCCTGTGAACACAATGTCTCCTCGAGCTTGAGTAAGAAGACTTCATCAATACACTTTACTTGATCAGGTGGCCTGTAGTAAACTACAGCCACAAGGCTCCTTTTGCTGTCCTGATCCTTAATTCTCACCCATAAACTTTCAACCTGCTCATGGATATTCTTTATGGACAACTCTTCATACCCTATCCACTTTACACAGAGGGCACCACCTTCACCCCTTCTTCCTCTCCTGTCCCTTCTGAACAGCCTGTAGCCACTGATGAGCACACTGCAGTCATAAGAAGGGTGAGGATCTAAAATCTAAATGACTAAATCTGTCAGAAGCTATTTTTTCTTAGTAGTCAGTTTCTACTTCTTCCAACCCAGGCAGAAAATCAGGCATCCTTCATTTGTAATAGCTGTTAGGAATTAGTAAACCATTTTGCTATTGACTTATTTCATGACTGACAGAAGAAAAATGGTATCAACCCTACACAGAAGCACACAGAGCTAACGATCAGTTAAGGGATTTTCCTGGCTAGTGCTTTGGGAAAAGGTCCCTACATGGCTCAGATCTATAACTTGCAAGCTCAAGTATCCTTTTCTGCTTCAGAGGCCAACCCTGGTTGATACCCTGTTAGTAGAATGAGCAGAAAAGCTGCTCAACCCTGGCTGTTCACAGCCTCTGTATTAGCAGGAACCTCATTATTTTCGGTTCCTGTTCCTCCACAGGGCTGCAAAACAGTTGCACGGCCAGGGCTATTGCCTCTACATGGGAACAGCCATCAGATAGAGCACTGGGCAGCTATGCTGTGTTGCCTGGACTCAAATCATCATCCAGGGTACTAAGGAAAAGAAATACCTGAAAGACTGGTAACTGAAAGAAATAATTCCTCAAGGAGGGAAAAACAGGTATCATAGCCCAAGGAGAAAGTTGCTAGGCTAATAATTAACCAAAAAGACTTTTGGTAGTGCAATGAAAGAATTTGTTTATCTTTTTAATTCTCCTGTTGAGGAAAACAGGATTTTCCACATAGGCATCATTGCTTTAAAGGAGCATGACTTCATCACCAGTTTATACATCCAGAAAAGGCAATCAAAAAAGCCCTCCAGGGCTTCAAATTTTGGCTGAGTATTTAGCTTCAAAAATGATAATATTATTTTGCTTGACATAGACTTATGTTTTATTTCAGGTACATAAAACTTTGGCATAAGCATTATACTCATATCTACCATGTGAGCCAATGCATCACTCGGGAACGTCACTTCATGTATACAGGATTCAAAGTCTATGTAACTATCACGTTGGGCACCAATATAAATCTGGGGGAAAGGAGGGGGGAACGTGGGATCACTTTTCCTGTATATTTGTATATATTTAGTAATTTTTCCTATTTATCATTACTGTTTCATTAAATTTGTGTAGTTTAGTTTCCAACCATAAGTCTCTCTCCCTTATTCTCTCTCCTTTCTTTATCAGGGAGGAGAGGGGGATTAATAGAGAGCATCTGTTATTCGATTTAATTGCCAAGCCAGTGTTAAAGATTGACAATCCCTCAAATTTATACTGAGTATGATGTGTATGGGATGGAATACTCTGGTCAATTCTGGAATCTGTCTTGTCTGGTCCTTCTGAAAGGAGGGCTGCAGGTGGGATCGCTTTACTCCTTCCACAAGGCAAAATGTTCCTCAGAGCTGAGCAGTGTCCTTGGCCCTGCATACTAGTCTCTGGCAGGAACTATAAACATCAAGTGTTATCAGTCCTAGAAGCAGACACTGTCTGAGAAACTGTGCAACTACTTACAAGAGACTCAGCTGAAAGCAAAAGTACAAAACAGAATATCACCTTTATCCTGGCCCAAACCAGGACAGTAACGTTACAGAAAAAAAAGTCTGAAACTAAAGTGGGTAGAAGTTGTTTGGAAACTGTATGGAATATTAAGTTAGATAAACAGTGAAACACTGAAAAAAAACAAACATATTTTACCCTAAGAGAACGTTACTATAATATTCCGGAGTATTAATTTTGTGATAATTTGGGATTGTTCTTGAAAACTCCCATCTGATATATTCAGAAAAACTGAACTTTGTGTTAGTCATGCTTAATATGCTGTACTGCAATGTGTAATAGTTCAGCTCCTTCACAAGTAGCTGAGCTTTCCTTCAGTGGGTACACCAGCTCCTGAGAGAGGTAAGAGAGGTACCCAAGGAAAGCCAACTACTATTACGTTAAGTGGTTCACTGAATAAAAGTCACTGCTGAAAATGAAGGCTGCTAGGTTGCTTAATCTATAAAAAAATAACATATCTGATGTCTGTGGTCTCTGGTATTTCTTCTGTCAGATACTGAGAGAAAGGATGGTAGCAACCAGACATAACTATAGCAGCTATCTGTTCTTCATCTCTTACATGAACAGGAGTTTTGTTGGGTTTTTTCTATCCTTTAAGAATGAGGGGAAAAATATTTCTAAGTATACTTTCTAGAGATCCATCTCCTTAGATTATTCTCAAATCTAATACTAATTACTCTGAAATGAAAATTTTACCTTATTTTAAAGTTAAATAATATTAACTTTAGGATATACTCATGATTTTTTTGTCTGACTGACAGTTAAAAAGGAACCATATTTAAATTTCTGCAGTTGACTTTTAAGTAATTTCCAAGTGCTTTTCAAAGTGTGTATAATGGTTAAACAGAGGTAAGATAATCTCTCTACATATCGGTATTAAATATAAGTGCTTTATGACACAAAAAAATGAACACTGCTTCTGCACAACTAAATACATTTTTAGACAAGAGACTTATGTCTGCAGTCGAAACAACAGCATTAGAGAAATTCAGGCCAGGAAGAATGGATCTAATCTAAAGCTCCCTGAAATCAATAAGAGGCTTTGCTTTAACTCCTCTAGGCTTTGGCTCCAGCCCCAAGTAATTATTCAAGTTCTACTTTGGCCACTGGTGCTAACACCATCTGCTTACAGGAAAGTAACACAAAATCTTTAAATAACACAAATCATGAAGCCTTAGTTTTATGTCTTATCTTAAAAATGGCATCTTTGAGAGTGCACTAATGTTGTGTACCCTGCTGAGCATCTCATTCACTGTCAGCCCATGTGAGGGTGCCAGCACTACCTTTTCCAAATAGGGATAAGTTCAAAGCCATTGGTTTTTCAGTTGGAGTTCATAGGCTGTATATGAACCAGGCTTTATTTTTACTGATGATTTTGGATAAAATAATAAATATGTAGCAAATACATAGAAAGGGAGAAGTAAGGTGCTTTTGTTTGTTAAAATCAAATGTAAAAATAAAACACAAAAAAGGGGGAAAAGAATATGATGCATATGTAATGCCTGCCTAAAGAGCAGGATATTCTTACATTTTAGGATTAGATTTCTGACTATTTTTCTATTTTCACCTTTCTCAAAATCACTGAGGCAAAATATTTAACCTTTCATTTCCTCGATTTCCCCATCTGTGAAACAGTACTAATGCAAATTTATCTGGCAGGAATTTGCCATCCTATAACACTGCTTCGAAGTGTTCAAGGGGAGATAATCGGTCAAGCTGCAAAGTCTTGGCAATATTGCCCAGTGTTTTATATCCTGGATAGTCCCACATGCTGTGCAAGGCCATTGTTTATTTACACATCATTGACGTTAAGCTCCAGCTTTACAGCACAGGCCACTTCATTGAGAGTGAATAAGGCGTAGTCCCTTTTGTACCTATTATACATTTTCAAGGCAAAAATTAAAAAGATTTGCCTGTCACAGACGATGAGTGTGTCTGGAGGTCTAAAGTATTTTTTCCTTATTGTAGGCATTAATGAAGTGCTGGCTCAGGCCCTGCAACAGCTCTTAAGGACATGTTTAACTGTAAGAATCTGAGTAGACTGATAGATTTTCTTGGGAATACTGATGTGCTTAAAGTATGTGTTGTTGGAATGAAGTCATATCCTTCTCTATCATGTGGGGTCATGTTATTTTTGTTTGTGAAGTGAATGAACACTCTCATATGTTACTCCTTCTAGGGAGAACTGGTTGTTCAAGACTGGGATCCTCAAGTATCTTGTCCTCCTGATTTCTCAGACCAAACTCATATATGTGGTCTGCCTGCAGATCAACATCTTCACTGATTTTCTAACATTAATTAGTTTTCTTTTCTTTTTGGTGTGAGCCAAAAATAATTCAATATATCCTGACTCTAAACAACTGACTTCAGTAGCACTGATTTTCTCTTTTTTCCCTGATAATTGTATCTATCAGCTTTCATGTGTATAGAGATGAAAATCACAAATTAATTCTCTACCAGAGAAAGTAAACTTAAGTCCTTTGCCTCAAGCCCTATACTGGTCAAGGTAGTACCTCATGGAGAGAGAGCACAAGTTCCTTCCTTCTGAGGTTCTGTGTTGCTGTCTTAGGTAAGGGTCTGTCTCAGATCCCAACACTGAACAAGCTTATCCACCTCCATGTGCCATCTCTGTGACATTCTTTGTCAATCTCTGAGACACAGCTTGAGTCAGGGGCTACACTGGCAGCTGCACAGACCTTTGCACCCAGAAGGAATGTACTCTGTTCCCCTCTCTGTAGCCAGGATGCTTTATTTAGCTACTTGCATCACAACTTGCTTCTGCTGGTGCCTATTCTGCTATCTGTCTAAAATTTTCATACTAGCTCTTTAATAGAACTTATCAAATGCACTAACTGCATAAGTACCGTAGTACAGTTGGTACTGTGTATGTTTAAAAGCAATACAGTGTGCAGAACGGAACTTCCTTGGTACACAAATGTTTGATTGCCATTGTAACTTATTATGGGTTTTTGTTTTGCAGTTTTACTAAAGAATGCAAAACAGGAGGAAGAAAAGCCTTTCAGAGACTGTGCAGATGTATACCAATCTGGTTTTAACAAAAGCGGGGTCTACACTATTTTTATTAACAATGTGTCGGATCCTAAAAAGGTAAAGTAAATATTTGGTATATTTTCTTATTTATGAATATGATGTTGCTCTGGCCTAAAAGGAGCATTTGGAGCCTTTATTGAAGTTCTCATTCTGCAAAGTGTTGTAGTGGAATAAATAACTTGGGATATATTCAGTCTTGAAAGCAATACAGTAGAGTGAAAGAAACTATAAACTGTATTATTCCAAACATTGTTCTTTCTCACTGACAGAGAATCCTTTCCTAAGTTCCAACATACATTCAATACTTGATTTACTTCCTCCCACTTGGCAAGCTCAGTTGAATCAGACAGGCTACAAATACATCTGAGATAATGTTTAGAAAAGTTCTATAAAGAGGAAGATGATGAGGGTTTATCTGGTAAAATAGGGAAAGAAATAGTATAATGAGTATTCAAAAATAAAGATTTACTAAAATCCTGCATCTCTTTTAGGGAACAGGGACAAGTATTTTTTGCTGTAAAGAACACAACACAATATTAGCATTTTTTGAAATAACCAAGCATTTATATTCCTGTTCTTTAAAAAAAAAAAAAAAAATAATATTTTGGAGGTCTTTTTGATGAAAACAAAACATTACTCTGTAAAGAAGGCTGATTGTTTAGAAGGCTCGTGGTGCTAAGGAACCTGAGTCAGATGAAGCTAGGAGCATGACACAACAACCTAAGCCTCACTTAGTCATGGAGAAAAGTTGTTCATCCCTCTGTCTGGGAACTAATGGGAGCAGCCTCCAACAAGGCTAAAAGATGATTATCCAGAAGAGGAAAATTGAATTGTGTCCAGAAATTGGGCCAAATAGGACAGAGGGAACCACATATGTCTGGAAAATGTATACTGCAGTAAAGTTCTCACTGCAAATAGAAAAACCAACTACAAATGTTAGTGATGTTATTAACCATAGTCATGTCATGATTATATTAAGATATGTAAAACTTATTTCTAACCTGAATTTTGTTTTATTAAAAGCCTTTTGAAGCCTGTAGATGTTAAGAGGCTAGAGTTGCATAAGGAATTAGTTTTTTAAACCCTGAGTAGATTTGGTGTGGGAGAGTGCTGTGGGCAAAGATATGGTGAATGTGAATGGAAAAAAAATTGACATGATGTAAAATACATAGACCCCCTTATGCATTACTGAACAGCACTTGAACAACAAAAGAAGTTCTGTAGAAGCTCTTCCACTCAAAATTGAGATATAACGTCAAAGTCCAAATTGCATGTCAAAATTGTTTTTATTTAGCCTTATTAAAGGTCATAAACCAAAACCAGAAATTGGGTTTCAGTTAAAAACTATGGTTACCTGAAAGCACTATGACACTGATGCTTCTGGTATATTTACCTTAAACCCACTTCAGTGTTAATACAAGTCCAGTGAAGCTAGAAGTCACCCCGTGTTTCCACTTTACCTCTGTGTGCAGACAGTGTGATCAGCCAATAGAGGAAGAACAACCCAGCTGACAAAATTGAATTATTTTTCCTGGAGCCTTCCTGTTTTATCAAGAAAACCTCAGGAGTGGGGGGGCAGGGTGAGAGAGGGTGTGTTGAGGGCATTTCTGCTACCACTTGTTTCTGTCTTGCTCTAGCGATAACACAGCAAGAGCTCATCCAGGCACGTGAGAAGTGTGATTGCCTTAACAGATGTTTTCTCAGACATTAAGGTCATATTAACAGTCTGCAAGGTACTGCTATGCAGAGATAGCTGGACTAACTCCAGCTGAGATAGCTTCAAAATCACATCAGTGTAGTACTCCTCAAGGTCTAATTAGCCCAGAGGTATCACCATGCTGACATACTTAGAGTGTTCTGGCAACCAAGGTAATATTCTGGTTGGTGCTCCTTGGACACATACCCCCTCATTTAAAGCCAGATTAGTTATCTGGATTACTGCAGTGCAATGCACAACACTGACACATCTTAAGAGGCCTAATGTATTGTTACATTTCTGTAATAGATATTCGCAGCCACTGGCAACTGTCTCGTTCACAGTAATTTTATACTTCAGGTCACAAAACTATGCCTTCTTTCAATGCTATATTTCCCAAGAGTCACTTATTAGAATACTGGTATCTGGAAGAAAGTATACCTTTTTCATATATAAAAATTTCAGTTCTCGTGTTTTTTAGATTTTACTCTCATATATTTGAGGATATGTTTACAGTTTATATACTTCATTTTTATAACTTTCTTTCATGTTCCTATCTTCAACAGTTCATTAGTTGTAGTGATTCATTTCTGTTTAAAAGGGTCCCATAACATTCCAAATTTTTGAGAAAGGAAGAGAAAAGGTTAGGCTTAAAGTATTAACCTTGTTAGTTGGCTAAGCTAAAACATGTACAAATAATCTCATATATACACCTTTAAGTAGCTTGGGTATTTTTATCCATACATTTTAGGAAGAGCGAGAGTTCAGTGCTTTGGATGTTCTTTTAATCAAAATCAGCTTATTTTATTGACAGTAAACTCAGAATCTAGAGATGCATACAATGGAAAGTGACTTTTCTTCATCCTTTTCTGTTAGAGGGTTAAATATCAAAACATTTTAAAAGGTGTTGAATGGCTGAGCGGCTTGACCTCATCTGGGATAGAATCCAGTTCAGGACATTTGTTGGCTAGAGCTATACACAATGAACATTTATAATCAGCTTGGCACTCCTGCTCATACAGCAGGTGTTTGTGTCTAATACTGTGGAAAGTGCCAGACCACACAGTGATGGGTAGTGAATAATGTGCTGCTGTAAATCTTTTTTTCACTGTGCAGTTTTCTCTTTTAATTTATTACATTATACAGAAAACATCTAAGTCTTTTTACGAGTGTTTTATTATATTTCAATAAAACCCCATCATTTTTTGGTGCTCATCTTTAAAATGAGTAGTCCTAATAGAGATGAGAATTTAATGGTTGAAAAATTGGCAGTGGATTCATGGGAGCTTGAAATGACTTACAAGGAAAGTAAATCCATCATTTAGAAATTCTCACTAGAAATCAGACTAAAGAAATTAAATCCTGTAGATAAATGTTTTGACTCACAGTCTTCCCTGAAGGAGGAATAGGGCCAGAATTTTTGTTCAGCAAATTGTGTGTATTCTTGTGGTTACTCTAAATCAAGTTCACATTTTAATTGTTCAATATTCTGCTTCCTTCCTGTACCTACACAGGGATTTCACTTTGCATGCCTGCAGCAAGCTAAACCAAAAGCACCTACACAGGATTGCTTTGACAATGCTTATGAGTAAGGAAGATTAGAAATTGATTTGCCTGAGGGTGGAATGTGGCTCTTAAGTTAACTGAGGGACTAATTTTTTTTTTTAACTGAAATGGATAGTAACCTTCAATCTTGCAAAGCAACTTAAAGCTCTAAATTACTGACCAGCCAGTGCAGAATGGGTTGACTCTTCTCAGTGTAAATGCCGAAAGCTAGGCTGATGGTTGACATTTCTTCAGCCCTCTTGCATATTGACATCCTACTTCAAAAGAGGGATATAATTATCCAAGAGGACAGACAAATGGACTTTAGGATAGTTCCAGTGTCACAATGGCACAGATAGTGCACAGGAATGAAAATCAGGACAATTTCCGTGACTGAGTAGCACTGAGTAACTTTGCTGGATCTTAAAATCCACTCTGATACAAAAATAGCAATAGAAGTTGATGCTATCACTTTAAAGGTACTACGAAAAGTGAATTTTCTGCAGAGAAAATAAAAGGCAAGCATGCAGAGAATGCGAAAAGGAGATCTGAGGGTGTGGAAGAGGGTGATTAGCAGATGCTCTGGGATATTATGCTGAAAGAATGGAACATTCCACAGAGAGAATTACACAGAACATAAGGAGAGCTCTAGTTGTAAGCAAGCAACTGAGGATACTAATGAGGGCACAGGGCACAAATCCATCAGAAAACAGGCTGACTTAGATTCATTATTCACAAATATTTTTTCCCTTTAGATGACAGGATTCCAATGCAAGTTTACTTTAATTGCTTTTGTATGTGTGTGTGGTGTTTTTTTATTACTGCATAGGTCTTTTGCAATATGGAAATTGCCGGAGGAGGCTGGACAGTTATACAACACCGAGAAGATGGGAGTCTTGATTTTCAAAAAAGCTGGAAAGAATACAAAATGGTAAGGTCAAAAATGTGGAATGTACAATTCATAGAAGCATTAGACTTCAATCAGTACTTCGTATTATCTTGAGAAAATAGTTCTATTTATAGTGATGTGATGTGTCCCTGCAGTCTTTAATGCGGTACCTTTTTTCATATCTATTCCTTTTGAAAATTTTAATATTCTTTTTACTAAGTTGAGTATTATTTAGATTTTCTTCCAGATCAGTTACTGAGATTAAAATGTGGTCAGGCCAAGGCATTTGCAGTAAAGAATATTGCTGTCTGTCCCTCTGAAATTTTGACTTTCTGTGATTTTAAGGGATAACAGACATGTGATGATGTTCCTAATGCATGGATGTTTTCAGCTGAGGGAAACTCCTTCAGAACTTGGAGCATCTCAGACAGGAATTAAAAGTTTTAGTAGGGTATGTCCCAAGTCATACAACACCTCTGCCAATCAAGCCAGTGTACTGGAAATGTTGATACTTCAAATAGGATTAAAAGAAAATAAATAGCTTACCAAATTACATGTGACATGACTTCAGCAGGCTATTTTCCCTTTGCCAGCTCAAAAAATTTTTATTCCAATCTAAATAACTTCTGTGTTTTCTCATTTGCTGCCTGATCAAACTTTTTGATGGAGCTCCTTTCTCTGGGTCCCTGAGGACTGGCTTGGATTTCAGTGACATTTCCAGTGAAGTTTTCAGAACCATGTCATCAGCCTGAAAGAGGAAAATCTTTGTTCTAGCAGTTTTTAAGAAGGTATAAATGAAGAAAGCATTTATGAAGTTTAAAAATAAAAGCCAGTTCAGTTCAGAAAGTTTATAAGGGAAAAGTTCTGTTACAGAACTTATAATTTCAGAAACAAATGTAGTAGCAGGTTAATGACCAAAATGTCCTTTTGGATTTTATGGATGCATTTTTTTCAATATTCAATATTTTCTATATTATTCTATATTTTTCAATATTCAATATTGCTTGAATATATAAATTTTACAGGTGGAAAATAGCTGCTTGGGTCAGACCTCTGTTACTATGGATAACCACAGAATATAATAATTTTCATAATGTATGTGAAGTGAAAAGATTATTAAAATAACAATCGATACTTTTGAATGGATTTGCAAAATTGAAAATAATATAAAATACTTAAAGTGTTAATTTAACAGAAAAATTGAAAAATATTTTGCTCTATTTAGCCTTACACTCAAACAAAATATAAAATATTAATTTATTTGAGTGGAATTAGAAGCTGAAGATGCTACCAGTTCTACTTATGAGTAGAACTTATAATTTCTATATGCAATTTAACTTATTGTCAACATATAAGCTATTTTAATTTATGCACAAAATATAAATTACTGAGATTTTGTCAGTTTTATTCTTCTGTCCTTTTTCTTATTGTATTTAATAAATAAAACCAAAAAGAACACCATATTTTCAACGTTTTCCTATGTCACCTTTTTCATACATATCCCTTCACTTAATCAAATATTTGACTCAAATTTTCCTTAACAATGGTGTGAGGCTGATTATGTTGGCTTTGTTTAGTTCAATTTGTCTGAATTAAT
This sequence comes from Phaethornis superciliosus, assembly GCA_023637945.1. NCBI lineage: Eukaryota > Metazoa > Chordata > Aves > Apodiformes > Trochilidae > Phaethornis > Phaethornis superciliosus. Next base: position 18,287,674 of record JAJQWJ010000002.1, read on the forward strand.
CATATATATATATATTATAAATATATAATTATATGTCACAGTCCTCCAAGACATTATTTATTTCTACCAAATAAAAAGGATCTGGGCTTTTGCTGATAGCTATCCTGTAATCCAGGAGAGAAGATAAGGTTTAGTCTTTTCTCTGCTTCTGTGCAACATTTCACCAAAGTAACTAGCTTAAAACTCCTGTGATTCATTTGTATCAGCAAATACTGAATGACAGGGACTGGGGAATATTCTGTGGATTACTGGAATACATGACAGTGTATGAGCTTCAAGGCAAGGACACCACTAACTCAACTCATTGTTCAGAGACGGTGTGCAGTGTGTGTTGGATCATTTCCCCTCTCCCTCTTATCTAAAAAACAGGTGACGAATGCAAAACCTTTATGTGTATCTATTGATCTGCAAGATTGATTATGCCATCTTTTCCTCAGTGCCAAATGTCCTTACCAGTATCGTTCAGGTTTTTAATTCTTCTTATGATGTGCAGTGTAATTTGTGCCTTTGTTTGTGTAGGTAATTTCTGACTACATAATCTCTTGGGCCATTTCAATTTAGTACATTCAGTATTAATTGGAAGAAATTCAGAGGAAACACTGTGAGTTCATGATCCTCTCCGTTTTTCATCAATACCTATTACATCTGTTTTTTTCACATCTTTCAATGGATTTTCCATTATACTATTTCTTTATTATCAGAAAAATATGAAATTAACCACAGATAACTTATAAGCAGCTGATAAGATCACCCTAAAGCAGGTTTCAACCATTTTTCATATATCCTGGACTAAAGAGGAAAGGTAAAATACTACTAGAGTTTTGTACTGTAGAAGAAGAATATAATTTTAAAGGTATTGCTTACCACCTGCAAACCTGAGTAGCTTTTAGAATGGGTTTTTGACAAACCTGCTTTCTAAGATACAGTTTCTGGCACTTATTAGTCAGTCATTAGTAATAATCAAATCCAAGCAAATGATAAGGTCACGTGCTAAGCTGACTATCAGGACTTCTTGCTCAAATATCAGCTTCTCTGTTCTTGGAGAAACGCACCTTTCCCAGTCACTGTCTCCATTTTTGCCAAATTAGGTGATGGGGTGACAGAATCCCTGTTCTCTAGCCTTGTAGCATACCTAGTTAAATATTTCCCACCAAATTCACAGAATTTATTCCACACTGTGTAGCCCAATGTTCACTAGCAGTTCCCTAAGAGGCACTTGTTGGGTATCAAAGTCTTTTGGGGGCTTCCTCCAGCCTTTAACATTGTTTTCTTATTTTCTGTCACTGGAAAAAACCTCTCAATAGGTATTTGAAATTCTGTGCACCGGCCAGCCTATGACAATCCTTTTCCTAGCCAGTTTTTTCCCCTTCATATCAGTATTTTATTGTACTTCATGCCCTTATTGCTACAGTATTTCTATTGACTTTACTCTGATGAAAGCAAGCTATAAATTTTTTTTAATCATTCATAATTCTATGAGCTAGATTAGGATCACTTGTATATTTTAGACTCACAGATGGATTCCTAAGCTTTATGGCAACGACCTTTTATCTTCCTGACCAGCAGATAGTTTTTCTTCTTGGTCTTTGCTGAAAGAATGAGGTTCAGTGGTGAACTCTACACCCCCTTAATTTCATGTTCCTGGTTAACATCTAAGAGTTCCAAACTAATTCAGTGATTAAAATAAGTCTGCTGCCAACTTATCTCAGATTTAATCATTAGCATTTTGGGTGCCTGAAAAGCACATCTGAAAAACAACTTCCATTTCTTTTTCTTCAGTTTCTTTTCTCCTTAAAGCTTTTGAGTCAAACTGATGGATAACTCCATGGTGCCAATGTACTATGATGCCAGAGCAGGATAGCATATGCTCTTCTGTGGCTTAAAGTCTGCAGCACACTGAGAGCTGAACCATAGAGATGGTTACCAGAGCTTTCTAAGGAAGTATTTTTGGATGCAGTTCTAGTGGGCATTTACATTAAGTCAAGTGGAATAATCTGACTCTGTAAATTATAACTAGTTTGACAAGTCTGGTGATCCATGTCTTCTGCTTCCATAAGAGTTGTGCTGCTTACAGCCGCACACCGCTTTCACTGTAAGGCTCAACTCCCAGGCCATACCTGTACCAGCACACTGAACAGGGCCTGTGTCTGAATGCAGTCTTATAACACAAGGTTCTTCTCACTGAATTTTAGTAGTCTTTTGGTCTAACTCAACTAACATTCCACAAATAATGCCCGAGCAAAATGGCAGTTTGCAAAGGGCTTCCTGGAGCAGGTTGAAAGGAGGGCAACCAGGCTGGTGAAGGGACTCGAGCACAGGCCCTATGAAGAGAGACTGAGAGAGCTGGGGCTGTTCAGCCTGAAGAAGAGGAGGCTCAGGGGAGACCTCATTGCTCTCTACAACTACCTGAAAGGAGGCTGTAGCGAGATGGGAGTTGGACTATTTTCCCAGATGACTTTCAACAAAACAAGAGGACACAGTCTTAAGTTGTGTCAGGGGAGATTTAGGTTGGATATTAGAAAGAATTTCTTCACGGAGAGGGTGATCAGGCAATGGAATGGTCTGCCCAGTGAGGTGGTGGATTCTCCGTCCCTGGAGACATTTAAAAAAAGACTGGATGTGGCACTCAGTGCCATGGTCTAGCAACTGTGCTCCGGTGGGTCAAGGGTTGGACTTGATGATCTCTGAGGTCCCTTCCAACTCGGCTAATTCTATGATTCTATGATTCTATGATTCCTCGCTTTCAGAGCTGAGAAGTTTTATCGATACCACGAGGTTTATACTTGTTTGCTCTATTCTACTTAACAGAGTAGTAGGGGCAGTTCAAAGCATTCTTCACAGCTTCTCCTTCCCCCTGTGGCTCAGTGAAGCAGTTTTGAGGAAAAGAATTGTTGGTTCAAAGAACATGGGGAGGCATTTTGCAGTTGACCTGAAAAAAAAAAGGAATTCAGAAAGTTTTGTGGAAGGAGGAGAGCCCTCATAGCACTAGAGCTAGATAACTGGAGATGTATTTCATAATTCTACTGAAACAGCTTTACATTCTTTCCCTGCCAGTGGCATAAAATGCCTTGTAAAATCAGCATGGTCCTTCAAAAATTAAGACATTGAGGGCCTGTGAGAAAGGCAGGAACTGGGGAATGAGTGTCCTCAGAAAAGACAAAAGGCATGTTTCTTCTATAGAGTCAACAAATGGGCGATGGGTTGGGAGTGGTGTTCTTGTTGAATTATTATATTCCATGAGTAAGCTTATGGGGGTGGGTTATAAGTACAAGAGGATAAAAAAGGCACACTTGAGACATGTATAATTTTGCAACATATAGTCACAAATACTTTTAAATGATAGATAATAATATACTTCAAAGTCAGAAATTGCTTACACCTAAAAAAAATCATTTACTTAAAGGGACTGGGATAGATGATATGGAAGTAATTTGCCTCTTTCAAATGTTTACCAAATAATTTGGATTTAAGGAAATGATTTTTGGTGACTGGAATGTGTATTGAGATATTGTGTGAGTAATGCCTTTCATGGTGACCCCCCCTTCTGTGATAAAGAATGACATGTCACACTAGTTTAAAAAAAAGTCACTTCTGACTTCACTGGTTTGTCAAATAATTGTCCCATTTGTCAGTGTTATAAAAAGAGATGGCATGTTCTCTGCTTCTTCTGAGGTCTAAATCCAGTGTGTTCAGTGGAGATAGATATGATATCAAAGTGGTGAGAGACCATATTAAGTTTTATGAAAATATGTTCCTGAAACTTTTCTGGTCCTAACCAAGGTTTACTCTACAGTGTGCATTTCAACAGTAAGATCTATAGGAGCAAAAACGAGACAACACTTGTTTCTGAGGGCTTTGGATCACTAGATTGGTCTCCAGAGAATATATTATCACCCAAATAAGCATCTTCTTTATTTTGTGAATAATTTGGATGTAAAAATAAGCACATTTTTGTGTTGGAGTACAATTGTGTTTTATATGTTTTATGATCAACACAGTATTTCCTATGCAAACATTACTGGACAACATCGGTTTCAAGTGTTGTGTTGGCACATGGCTATAAACTTGTCTCTATTCTGCCACTAGTTCTTCAATTTAATAGTAAGGTATACTGATAAGACTCAAATGGTCTTCCAAAGGCTGTTAATATAACGGTTTAAGGTATTCCTCACATGAAAAAACTTAACAAATTTTATGAAATGATATAATGATTCAGCTAAATTATTCTGCTAGCCTGTAGCAGAGCATCATGAGGAAGACTGATGTTATTAAAGAAACTTTCTAATTAAAAGATGGAAATTCTATTTTACAAGAGCCAGGTGAGATTTTGAGAGGTTGTTTTTTAAATGAATGACTTGAACATTCAGTTGAGTTGTAGCAGAGTTCCTCCTGAATGACAATTGTGTGCTCTCATCATGGAACTGTTGCCTTCAGGGAGTAGCACCTTCCGCCTGATCTCTTCCGTTTAGGACTCACTGGAGCAGCCCTTCACTTTGGGTCTCATGTACCATTGACACTATAACTTTTTGGCTCTGATGTCAGTCAACTTCTATTCTTCAGCTGTTTAGTGTAGCTGCTTGGCCCAAGCAAGAGAAGAAAGAGCAACCCAGAAGTCTGATGCTTGGGATATTTAGATGGATTATGGGGCTGAGACTCAAAGTCCCTGTTCATACCCATGTACAGATGGTTTGGCTGTTGATCTTTCCTATGGCATCTATTCTCCTAATCATGTGCATCTTTGCTATTTAGGATGAATCAGTGTCTTCTGAAAAGAGAAGATAATTTTAAAGTTTTTTCTCTTTACCTGAAGTGAAGCAGAAGTAGATTTAGAAGTTTTTTGTCCTGAATCAAGCAAATTATTTCTTTGCAAAGGATAAAACAGAAAGCTCTCCTAATCTCCCAGGTCATATTTCTTAGAACAGGGTTGGAAGGGATCCACCGAAGGGTGCCAAGAATGCTGGCAGAAGTGCTTACCAAGACACTTTCCATCTTTTATCACCAGTCTTGGCTAACCAGGGATTAACTCAATTAACTGGAGGTTAGCAAATGATGCCCATCTACAAGAAGGGCTGGAAGGAGGATCCAGGAAAAAGGCTCTGGACCAACAAGGACAAGTTTTGGGTCTTGCACTTGGGTCACAACAGCCCTATGAAATGCTACAGGCTTGGGCATCCTTGGCTGCATCAGAAATAGTGTGGCCAGAAGGGAGAGTGATTGTGCCCCTGTAGGCAGCACTGATGACACTGCACCTCAAATGCTATGTTCAGTTTTTGGCTCCTCCTCTATGAGAAGCACATTAAGGTACCAGAGTGTGTCCAGAGAAGGCAGAGAAAACTACTGAAGGGTCTATATCACAAATGTTATGAGGAGTAGCTGAAGGAATGGAGGTTGCTTAGTCTGAAGAAAAGGAGGCTGAATGGAGACATTATCATGCTCTACAGTTAACCTGGAAGGAGGATGTAATGAGGTGGAGGTCAGACTCTTCTCACAAGTAACAAGTGACAGAAGAAGAGGAAATGGCCTCAGGATGTGCCAGGAGAGGTTTAGTTCAGATATGAGGAGAAATTTCTTTACTGAAACTGTTGTCAGGCTTTGGAATGGGCTGCCCAGGGAAGTGGTGGAGTCTCCATCCCTGAAGGTATTTAAAAGATGTGTAGATGTGATGCTTCAGGACATGGTTTAGTGGTGGACTTGGCAGTGCTAGGTTAATAGTTAAAATTGGTGACCTTGAAGGTCTTTTCCAACCAAAATGATTGTGTCTTTCTATGGATACAAAATATGAGTTTTCTTTAAAACATACCTGTCTCCCTGGGGTACACTCACTAGGTTCCACCCCAAAGGTCTGCATATTCCTTGGACTCACTTGTAGAGTGAAGATGGTGTTTGGGACAGGACCTCTCAACATTATTTGTCTCAGTAGGAAATACTCTCCTGGCTTTACTTAAACAGTAAGGAATTAGATTGAGGAAAATTCACTGTGTGTTGTGTATGGGTCACTGTAGGAAACAGAGCTGTTTGAGGCCCATTGCCTAACCAGAAGTAACATTTCTGTAAGGTTTTCCTGTATTTTCTTGTTGTGATTCTTCCTCATCAGGAAGCCTACTACTATTGATCCTGTGTGTGTTTGAAAAAAAAAAAATTAAAATAGTGAACCTAACTTCTATATGTCTACTAATATATTCTGTTTAAAATTAAGTGCAACTTCCTGAATTACTGATGGCTATCAGAAAGATTTTGAGACATGCTTTTCAAACTTGGAATGATTATACAGATACTTAGTTTTTTATTTAGACTGACAATAACTCAATTTTTGTTTTATCATTTTGAGAAGGTACCTCTGGCTTCAATCTAAACATATTTTTAAAATTTACCACCAAATGTGGTATTTCACAGAAATATTTTTTTAATATTTAATATTATATTTCCTTAAGCTAACAATATTTAAAACTATTTTTCTCTGAGGAAATCAAAGTAATTTCTATAGACCACACCTTTATTTCAAATAATACAATCAATAATTCAAAACAATGGCAATGAGGCAGTATACTGGTCTTCTTAGAAATCAAACAAAATCCATTCCACATACTCAGCTAAGGCAAAAGGAGCTATGTAGTCTTTATGACTTCTGAGAAGACACTGCTGCTGTAAAACACTGAATTATTATCTGCTTTATTCAGTGAATTGTCTGACATGAGTTGAACCCATAGGATATATTGACTGTGTCTGGTTTCAATTTTGTTTTGTCTATAAAAAGTCAAAGCTTCCTATGAGCATTATCAGACAAAATAAATAAAGTAAGAGAGATAATTGTTTAATGAACTTGGAGTAACATTATTCAAGCAGAATACCCTCACAGATTTTGCCAAAGCTAATAAAACTTTTTGCACCCTACTTATTATTTTTGAATAAGTATCAACTTTGTAAATTCCTAAGGTCATTTCTAAGATCAGTATTAGATTCTGTTTCTTTGTACTCATGACTGCCTTAGCAGTTTTGACTCTGTTAATCACCATGCAATTGGAAATGAGGTGATGCAGAACCTGGATGTCATCTAGAGTAAATATTATAAAATCATGCACATTTGTCTGTGATTCCTGGTTTTAAGTACTTAGATGCATACAAAAGAATAACAAATTACAATTTTTTTAATATGTAGCAGTTGGGCACTATGTCAGAATTTGATATTTGATTACATAGTTATAGGCATAAAGAACCAGAAAACTCCTTTGCTTCATCCTAGTACATAAATGGGGTTATTGCTTGATAAAAAAACTGTTTTACTAATTGGCTGTGATTTATAGTGTTTTAGATTACTTATTTAAGATCAAATTTTGCCAAAATATGATCTTAAAGCAATTTTCAGGAGCAGAAAATATATTTCTACACTTGTGAACAATAAAATGAAATATTAAGGTTATCTGTGCTAGGCATATTTGGGTATCCTGTCTGTGGCTAATAGTGGATAGTTAAGAAAGCATATTACTATAATGTAAGGACATTTCCAATTCCATAGAGTGGAAATGAGGGAAATGTAGGAAGACTCTGAAATTTTAGAAATTTCTTACATTTTCCTATTAGACTAAGCACTCTTTTGGGAACCTAAAGACTGTAATTTGTCAGTCATCCCAAAACTTTACACAAATTTCAAGGGAAAAGCAAAATTAATATTTTTTATAGAAAATGTAGAGTTTAATGAACTAATCCCTCTATTTGGAAATATACTGAATGAATATAGAAAATAAATGGCAAAATAGTTTATCTTAGTAATTAAAAATACAATTTTGGAACAGCGCTTACTACCTACTGGATTTTAGGGATATTTAGAATACATTTGACTACAGACACATTCATGAAATACAGATGTTCCTTTTCTTAGTAGATTGATGGTTGAGGACAATTTGGATCATCTCTTGTACTTTCTTTAGTAAAAAACTGGAAGTATTTACTGTAGCAATATGAATGCAAAACAATGAGTATGTTGACAGAGTATATCTATATTGGGAAACACATCTAATTGTAAGTATGGACATGGAATAAGTCAATCCTAATGTTAACTTCTAAGATCTACCTCTCTGTCCTAAGACATTCTCAAAACCAAACTCCCAGTCCATAGAAGATGACAAGTATGGTCTAAGACAAGGTAAAGGCATCCTATTGCTTGGGACCCTAAAATTTCAGCAGCTGTATAAACATAAGCAGTATAAACATAAATGTTCTGTTACTTTAAATGCTTTAATCTCACTACAGAATGCTTGAATTTTCATTACTGAACAGCTACTAAATTGTCGCATGCACAGCAAAATTAATGAGGTTTGCTTTTCTGTGGATATTTTTCTTGTGTCCCGCATATAAGTTCCATCCTTGTTAGTAATACTCTCCTGAATCCCTATTATTTTCTAAGATTCTCTGTGGCAACAGCTTGAGTTCCACTTTTATGTTCCTTATATTTTTCCCAGATGTCTAAGGGTCTGCTGAGGCAAAATATGTGCTTGGCTGGATGGTCTTCTGCCAATAGGCAATTAGAATAGGCAACTGATGAGCTTCTGCTTCAGAATTTCTCTCTGCAGCAACTCATCCCAGGCACCAGTTCCCCTGAAACTGTGCTGAACTTCAAGTTTGCGTGATTTCTATCCCATCCTCAGAAGTATACAAAAATAAAGGACAGATGGGCATACCAATTGCACAATCTTGTTTCCCTCAGTTTTCTGGCTGAAGGAAAACAAACAAAAAAAAGATGTTGTGTTTGAAGATAAAACACCCAGATGTACTTTGAAGGCTAAAGGTCTTGAAGGCAAATCCATAGAACCTGGTACAATTTTTTTTTTTTTTCTTTTTTGCAGCCTCAGCATTGTGAATGGGAATGAAAAGTTAAATCTTGCATTTCAGTAATTTGTTGGCTAATAATACACCATTCCCTTCTGCATCCAAAAGCTTACATATCTTGTTGAAGTTGTAGTGTTCTTGTAGCAGTGGCTGCCTAAGTAATACATAAACAAGAAAAGCTGTGTGGTTATTAAGTCAGCCAAAGTATCTGGAAAAACCAGCAAGCATGCAAGTCTTTTCAGGTCTGAAATAGAGGCAGTAAACTGCTGTTGAAATACAGGTTGGAAACAGTTGATTTTGGCATAATAAAATTATGCTTGAAGAAATTGCTCCCAACTCTGTGCTTAACAGAAATGTATTGCTCCTCTCTGGTTTAGATCTATGAAAGCTTTAAGTGACTGATTGTTTGTTTGTTTATTTCTTTTTTCCAGCCATATTAGGTGTTTAATAAAATACACTACTTCTCTCTGGGAACATTCCTTGGTGCAAAGATATGTTTTATACTCCACTTAATTCCATGGTTTTCTTTTCATGGTCTCCCTATAATAGGATTCAGTTTTTCCTAGCTAATGTAGTGGCTTTCCTCATAATTTTTTATATTTCTTTTTATATTCCTTCTGTTCCCCTTTGCTACAACTTCATTTCCTCTGGTCAGGAGAGCAAACCACTTAGTGATAGATTTTCATCTTATTGTAATAACACATGTGAAAAGGGAGAAGGAAGTGTAAATGTGAAGAAGAAAAATTATTATTTCATAATAATTATATATGGTGTCTGGAGTTTATATAGAACACATAAGGGAACACATAATGTTAAAAAAGCCACATGTATTACATTCTGAATAGGCTGTAATCTAAATAAGATAAGACAAATGTAATTCAACAGAGCCACAGTTCAAAGGGGAGTCCCCTCAGCTTGCCAGCAATGGGGGAAAGGGAGAAAGGATTTCCTGAAAATCTTCTTTTAAAGGGAGACAGATGATAATAATATATCTTTGGTGAATAAGAAACTATTTAGACTGCAAAGAGGTATACATTTGCTAGTATATAAACACCTATGCTCCAACTTCTGCTTGCTGGATTTTAGGGAGACAAACTCTTAGGTAGTCCCTGCACAGCATCTTTTCCCTCTCTCTGAGACAAGTGGCAATGACCACTGGTGATACAGGATGTCAGGGACAAACCACTGACTCCTCTAGTATGGTCCTGCCAAAGCTGCTAGAATAGGAGAGCTGAGGTGTGACAGTCATGGGGCAGAGAGGCAAGTCCAGGAGATAGAAAGGGTCAAAAGAACAGAGAGAAAGACAAGAAAACTGCAGAAGGGTATGTCAGCTGAAGACAGGGCTTATGCAGGTAAGGCACAAACTTTTGTATTTTAGGAAGTCTGTATGGTGCCAAATATTCATGTCAATGTGATCAAAGCACTGGAAAACTGATTGGTCAAAGCAAGATATTACCAGTATCAGCTACAGTCAGTATTTACAGGAACTTGTGTAGAAAATAATTTATTTGAGAAAGAGGATATAATGAAATAATGTGCAGGAAAGTAAAAGCCAATTAGTAGTATCCTCCCATATTTCAGTTTGGGTTTTCTCTGAGACTTGCCATGGACCACTGAATTTCAGTTCTTGCAAAGTAAACACTTTGTCTGTGGGAATCCATGTGGTCTTCATGCCAAAATGCAGATATGCTTATTCAAATTGTAAGCCAGTGTCCTTATCTCAGTGTAGGCAAATGTGGCATGTCTTCTTCTCAGCCTCATATCAGTGAGCTCAGGTGGGCTAGTAAAAAAAAAATGACCCTTCAGTAGTGTGCTTTCTAGTGTAATTCCCTGTAGGAACAATTTTAAAATCCCTTTGTATTATATTCTTTTGATCCAATCATAAACTTTTTAACTTCTACTTATTTGAAACCAAGTTACTTCAGAATTTTGCAGCTGGTACACCTATGCATTTCCTGAGTGAAGTATCAGCTGAGCTGCAGCTTCTCTCACTGCTGCGTGGCCTCTGGTGAGGTAGGATTTCACCCTCAGATAGATCCAACTGCTCATGGGCAGGAGCCATGGTAATGTAATAAAAACAAAAGAGAGAGAAGGATGTCCTTCCAGTGCTTACATCTCACACTATGAGTGGCTGAAACGCCATACAGAGATCAATTTCTCGTCTTTGTGTCTCACATTTCCCATCGCCTATCTTTCAGTAATATGGAAGTTTCTTAACTTTACCCCCATTAAAAACACAATGTTCTTTCAGTGAATGTTCACTCTTATTCTTGAAAATTACACTGACTCAGTCAGTTGCAGATCACATCGTTGAATACATGATCTGAAACTGAAAGGAAATGTTGCCTGGTACATATCATGAAGGGGAATGGGGAGGAAAAGTAACTTCTTATAATGAATGACAAATGAAAATATTTGAGATTGGTCACAGTCTATTCCAAAACCAGGCTTGTTCTATGCTTTGTTTCTTTTCTTAGACTAACAGTCTTAGCTTAGCAACACAGGGTGAATTATTATCACAGGTGAGCAAATCTTCCATTCTTTCATTTTAATTTGATCAGTAACTTTTCAAAGGGGTCTTCTGAAACACTCCCAGCCCATCACTGTAAACAAATCAGAGGCTTTCCACTTCCCATTTTCCACTTTCCAGCTTGAGAAACATGAATAACCATAGTCAGGTTGAAATTGATCTTCATAAGTAAAGATTATGATTTAAAAAAATTTTTAGTGTTTAAAGAGACAGAAAATGGAGCTAAAAGTTCTCAGGTATGAATATTTTATGAAAAAATAATTCTTATGTATAGTAAATTAATTATATTAAATAAAAATTTAAATGTAATGCATTAAAATCTTTAACAAATTTTAAACAACCTTAAAACCTGGAAGATACGCACACAAAAAAGAAGAGGTCTAGGAATAGATTTTGCAAACTGGTTATATTTTTAATATTATTTTTCCACATTTGAAATGGTATAGTTCGTATAACTGAATATAAGACCATTTTAATATATGAAATGTGAGGTTAGATACTTAAAATTTTCTACTACTGTTTATTTTAATTTCTTAGAAAATAAAGTTACAGTACCCTCTCCAGTACTTTGGATAGTTTGTAGGAATATGTCCGCCTCATTAGGTTAAAGATTTTAAAGCATGAAAACATGTATAGATGGGTATTATATTTCAACTCTGCAGAATGAAAAAAACCACAACTTTCTAGTAGTCAAAATCTGAGCCAATATGTGTTTTAGAGGACCAAGAATGAATTAAATAAATGTTACAACTGATGATCACCCACAGACACTGACCCATGCAGCAGGTCTTACGTACAAAAGAAGATTTTAAATTAAAATCCTCCCTCCTTCAGTGGTGTCAGACACTTGACAGGCAATAGGAATGGTCCATTCCTATTTAGATTAAACACAAGATTAAAACACAAGCTATCATCCACAGCTAAGTTGAATTCACTGTGTAATCTAGGCTAATTAAACTTTTTTTAACCTTTTCTAGTGTATAGATGTATTCTGCTCTAATTTATCTTAATGATAACCAGGGTTAACACTATAGAAAATGTGTTCTAGAATGACTCTGTCCAGAATTCCCATTGGAGGATGTATAAATACAGCATCTTGCTGTTATGTATTGTAGCTGGAAAGTGATTTTCAACTGATAACCTCAGCTGCCCCTTCAAATATCAGTTGAGCTGTACAGCACACCTACGTGGTAGGTATTAGTAGACTCATTTTAGAGATTATCAAGCTGAAACACAGAAAATTATGAGCAGTAATTAAAATTCATAGGTAAAATGTAATGACTATTTTATTATTGTATAAAGATTCTATCACTTGCAGTAATTACATCTAGTTATTTTGCCAACTTTTTTTCTAGGGTTTTGGTAGCCCATCAGGTGAACATTGGCTGGGAAATGAATTTATCTTTGCAATTACAAGTCAGAGGCAATATTCTCTAAGAATTGAATTAATGGACTGGGAAGGAAACCGGGCATATTCACAATATGACAGATTTCACATAGGAAATGAAAAACAGAATTACAGGTAAGAATCTACTGAAATTCTTTTGACCCTGTTAAGTGATAAATACTGTTTATTTTTCACATGTAAAATATGGTAAAGCACAATAAAATGATACTGATTTTCACAAAAAATTAGTAAAGAGGGTAAAAATAACATAGAAATCTGATTTCTCATGATGGCAGGTTACAGTAAAACTAACACCTGAGAACTAGGGTTGATCTCTGAATCATGCTGGCTTGTAGAAGTGTTAAGTAATTATATAAATTTCAGCATATCTGAGCCAGTCAAAACACAGAACTGACTGAATAGAAAAAGGCTATAGATTCTTCATTACAACTGGAAGGATTTCTACCTCAGAAGCATAAAACTGAAGGAATGGACATGGGAAGAAGAGACTGAAAATGCTTTTAAAACACCTGAGAATTTCAAACTAAAAATTCAGTATGGATGTAGAGGAAAAACAGAATGCTAGATCTTATTGTGAGGAAATAAAACAAAATTCATTGTCAGACACTGGACAGCCTTTATTCATAATCATTTGAAAGGTAAAAAAGTAGGGAATTTAAATCTGCTTATTAAAAAAAGGAAAACACCTTGAAGACACGAGTGATAGGGATGACTTAAGTGCTTTAATTTTATTTTTTTAATAATAATTTTTTTATACTGCTGGACAAAGAAAATTAAACCCAGAAACATTTTTTTTTTATTTTATTACAGCACATCTAATTAGCATAAAATTTATCAGAGAAACAAATATATTGTAAACCCAAACATTCAAGTCATAACATGTGAGATTAAGTTGGTATTCAGATTTTTTAATTCAAGTCACTTGATTCTCAGAAAGGATGGTTTCCTTTCTCTCCCTTAGGTCTACAAAGAAATGGAAGTGAGAGCAACTGGCTCTTTCTGCTGACAGGACTCTGCCCATTATGGGACTAAAAATAGTGCTTCATTCAGTCATGGGGATTGGCAAAGTGCACTAACACATAATGTAAAAGCACAAAAGCTACATTTAGAAGCAATCTGAGTTTAGGTTCTGTGTAAATCAAGGCTTATCCCAGAGCAGACAAAGGACAGCTCTGTCTTCTATTGCCTCCAGCAATGCCATGCCTGGCACTGCCCATGGCATGACACTTCCCTAGATTCAGGAAAGCAAAGCAACCATTTGAGGCACTTTTAGGTGAAGGGTAAAAATAAGTAAAGGGAGTTTTTAAAAAATGGAAATTAGAACTATTGATAGAAAACATAAAACTAGCAGTGTAATAGTAGATAATGTGGTGGCCTAAATAGTAGTACAGGAAGATGTTAAAAAATGTCAGGAAAAAATGGGAGTAGTACTTGTCAAGTGAGAAAAAATCTCAAAGGACAGAGTTACACATAGTTCTTAAAATTATGATGAAAACCAGAGAAAATGGCAGTTTTACTCAGAGCATGAATTAAGATGTCTGAATTTGCTAACAAGGACTGTCTTTTTAGCTCACATTTGTTCTGTACTGAGTAGAGACAACACATGTTGTTGAATCAGAAGGATGTGGAAAATTTAACTTACGTTAAAGCCTATGTTAAGGGAGGATTTATTTTCAGGACTCCTCTGGGTTCATTCATGGCAAAATAATGAGAGAATTTCTTGGGTTTTTTCAAAATTCTAGACTGTATTTGTAGCAAGATAGTAAAGCAACTTAGAAATGCTTAAGGGATTTCTGCCTATTATAAGTCCATCTAATGTGCCCAGAGTAGAAGAAGAGGCAATGAGTTCTGGGGAAGGGCTTGACTGTTGTTTCTCCAACAATTTAGAAGCTCTGCTGGGGACTGTAGCCTGAGACTACCTCAGGTGCTTGCAACTGATCAGGATAATAAATTCTTAATTACTTAAGAAATGATGTACAGTTGCCTATGTATATATGTCTTTGATTGCCTTTTTCCTGGCACACTTTTAGCCTGATCCAAGCAGTACTTTCCCAGGCAATTTATGAACACATCTGCAGGATCCCATGCAGCAGGGACTTTTTCCAATACACACTGTGAGCAAGTCTCTTTTAGTTTGTTGAGGAAGAAAGTCTAGCCATACAGACATGAATAGTGGTGTGTTAAATCTGAGGACCAAAGAGAAAGCCTTAGCGCAGGATTTAAGCTCTATTCAAATTCTTATATGTTCTTTGCCATCTATAATAAACTTTGCTTTGAAGCCTTTTAAGGACTTGGGCATAGGATTTGCTTCTCTTCCTTGGCTGATAACTCAGTCACTTGGAGATTTCTTAAATAGATTAGATTTAATATTTTGATAAACAGCTCAATAGCCCTGGAGAGTCATCCTGGATCAGTCAGGGTCTCCAGGTTCTCTATAAGAACAGGGAGATATTTAGGAATTTAAAGTAAATGAACTTTCACCAGAAGAAAAGGAGATCTTCTGGCGCTATGAACCATGTTTTCTGAATATGAAAACAGTTGTGAAAACTGATCCATGAAAATTCTTGCTGAACAAAAAAACCCAGAAGAGTTGTACCTCAGAAATGTAGAAATTATGTCATAAAGGGTGAACAGGCCTCAAAAGATATTATTTTGTGTAACAGGGATGAATTTTGTTGTCCATGTTGAAGTCACTTTTCCACAAAGTCAGAAGGAATTTGACTTGAGACTAATGACTGCAGTTTTGGTTCCTGTCCTACTCTACAACCCAACGAAAGGCCAGAAGAAACTCTATTCATGCTGTTTTTGTGGCCTCCTTACTGAAATTCCTCTGTCTAGGGAACGGGGAATCAAATCCATTCATGTTATCTAGGAATAAACAAAGAGCATAACTTGAAAAAGGCTCTGTTTATCTCTGTTGGCCCTTTGGGTTTCAAATTAATTCCTTGGTTATTTTAACTCAAAAATATATGAATACTTGAAGAAAAAATCTGAGTAACACACTAAGAGTCCTGGAAATAATTAATATTTGCTATGTGCAAACCTAAACTGTCTTTCACGCTTGACAAACATACTAGTGCTTGTGTCCAACAAATGTTTGTCCAACAGACATTTTGTAAACCAAAATTATGTTGGATTCTTTTTAGAAATTATATCACTGTGCGTGATAACCCTTTATTTTGTTTGCCAGCCTCACTATCTGTAATAGAAGCAATTCCAGAAGGCAGGCCAAATAGCCTGATTATTAAGTCCTAAACAGCTGGCTACCCTTCAGAGGATGCTTTTTGCTCTCTATCTGTGGAGCTGCCATTAGGCATTTAAATGATTCCTCTGGATCTGAAAGCCACAATTCCCAGCCTTCTGTTCACTGTGCCTTTCCTTCACAGTTGTCAGGCATTTGCTGTTTGCTTTCAATACCTCAAACATAGGACAGCATACCTGTTCAAAACTAGTTGCTGTTCATTAGAAATAAGTTTGCCAAACAAGCTAGAGTAGTTACTTTGGAAGCTGTTAGATTTATCTGCTAACCTACAGTAAATGCTGATTCTTCAACACTATTTGCAAAAATAATTGTAAAAATATTCATTGTATGATGGCTACATTGTACATTAGTTTCAAATAATACAAATTCACTACAAAATAATAGCCAGTAAAGAGACAAGTTTCCATGCTGCTCTGGGCAGTCCATCAGGGAGGCATGAAATAGTGAAAGGGCACTGAAATGAAAGGAAAAGCTCAAGAGATAGAACATCTTTCGGTTTTGCTATGACATTATCTGGAAGCCATGCAAAAAGCCAACTTATTGTTCCAGGTCTCATATTTGATTATAATAAATTAAAACTAAACCAAACCAAACCAAACCAAATCTATGTGAGGTGATAAAATGTGTCTGAGAAAATATGGAATATAATTTTCATGCTGTTTTTCAAAAATCCATCCCCAACATTGTGCAAAGTTTGATTCAGTCTGGATAACTCCCAACTGGTGATTTCAGAAGGTTTCTGTTTGTTCTCTGGGCTCTTTGTATTCTCTTTACTACTCTTTATTGCCCTAAAGAATCTATGATTAAAAAGAATAATGCTGAACACATGTATGATAAAAATATACTTGTTTCTCTTTCAAAATGAGACAGCTCCAAAAGAGTTTCTGGGAATGCAGAATAAAATCTATCTATCCCAGATGAGGATTGTGGAGAATAAAGCTGAGATGAGAGGGTGGATTACTGAGGCAATAAATGTATACTCTTAAATGGCAACTGAAACAGGAAAATCAAGGTTGCACCACATGTAAAACTTTCAATAGCATGGAAGTATCTAAGTGATTAATTTGCTTTAGAACATCCATAGGCAGCTTATCTACACAAAATGATTACACAGAAGGCTGTTGGTAAATGTGATAACAACTATTTCTGCCATTCCCTTTGTAATTCTTACATTGTGGCAAGTAAAATCTCCATAGAGCAAGAAGACTCAGATCTTGCAATCCCCATTTAGTGCAGTGTTTCTTAATTTAAGTCAAAGGAATTATTCATAGAACTATAAAAACACAAATTGAAAGACAGTCCCAGGAGGCACACCACCTTTCTTCTTTCCTGTGCAGACTCTACCTAGCCCATTCCTGATAGCCTGTTGACATTGTTTAAAGTTCTTAGAAACTATACAGTTATGACATACTGCTCTTCTGACCTGTTATCTTCAGACCCTCTGGAATTAAATAGGAAAAGTAACCTTGTGTTGGGGTTTCAGGCACCACACTTCATCATCTCACATACCAGTTACTGAAAGCTACTGAACGATATACTGATGCTGCATTTTGAACAGCAGTAAGTTCATCCTGCTCACACACCTGGTTTTGCAATTCATGATACATGAGCAGAACTTCTGAAGAGGCCACTAGATGGACAATGGGGGAAAAGCTGTTTTCAATTAGATTATCTATTTGTACCTCACAACCCTTAGAGATATTTAATATACCCTCACCTCTCTGTGACAGTGTCACGGTATCATAGAATCATAGAATCAGACATGTTGAAAAGGACCTCTGAGATCATTAAGTCCAACCCTTGATCCACTATTGCCATGGTTACCAGACCACGTGCCACATCCAGTCTCTTCTTAAAAAGCTCCAGGGATGGAGAATCCACCACCTCCCTGGGCAGCCCATTCCAATGCCCTCTCTGTAAAGAATTTCTTCCTATATTCTACTACTTAATCATGTCTTATTTAGCAAACCTTTCCATTTCTGCAATGACTCACTACCTATGGCCCTATGGAGGAATATGATAAAATGATTAGGCAGTGCTGCTGAGGTGAGCAAGACTTTGGGTTTATTGTAGGTATAGGTGAAAAATGATGATAGACAGAGATCATCTTAACTTCTGTGATAGAATAATTAATGTATAAAAATATATTCCACAAACTATTACTGTTTCCTTTATAGCAGAACAGTAACAGGTCACTGCCACTTTCCTCAGTGCATGAAAGCTCATTTTTATCAATTGGTGTTGTTCTTTGTTATTAAAAATGCTGTTCAGCGAAGCATTTGCTAGAAGTAACATACTTTCTTCTTGTGTGACTTTAGTAGTTTAGGTAAAGCAGGGAACCAGACTGACTTTTGTTTCTGAGCCATCTTCTTAGATTCTTCTGCACTAATCTTATTGTAGTAATTCAAAGGGACCATTTTAAGATGGGGAAGTAAAAGTACAGTGGAGAACACATAGGAAATCTTTATTGAAGCAAGAAAATAAGAACAGAACTCCTAAGACCCAGACCCATGTGCATATCAAAGTAATTCTCTTGCCAAATATGAAAACGAAATGTTTCAAAAAAAATAGACATGGTATGAAAATGTTAACCCATAGTAATTAAATTTTCTTTGGAAACTTGAAATTCAATTTGTAAGTCTTCTTAAGAGGAAATAGCTGTACAAAATCCTATTAACAGACAGAATGATATCTGTGCTATACACACTTTCCATGATTTGAAAATCTATTCAATATTTTTTCATTAAAAATGGTATAAAATGTGTAATATGGAAAATAGATTTAATGTATTTTTGTGTATATAAATATCTGGCTGAAATAAATGCATTCTAGTTAAGAGCACTGTCAGTCCAGTTTGATGAAGTCCAACTACAGGGATTCATTCTGATGCCCATTAACCAGAGGTTTTTCTGGAACCAGGCCAGTGTTAATATATTATATCAATGACTAATGCTCACTAGCTGTCCATTCTTTATCTCCAAGTATAAGCAGAAAAGAAATACAACATTTTCTCTGACTAACTGAAAGTTGATGCAAATATACTTGTGGAATTTATGAATAATAAAATTTAACTTAATCCACACAAATCTCTATGTATACTATCTATCTACAGCTGATCATTTCCTACTCTAACTACATAAAGCTCATTTTCAGTTCACTATACAACAGCTGTGTCTGTCCTTAAGCAGGAACTGAGGTTTTCCTCTTCGGTGTTAAGGAATTTAATAAAAACATATATGTGCTGAGTGCTGTAAAGGAGTGACTGACTAGAAAAGAGGAAGTGAATAGTGAGAGACAATGATGGGAATAGATAGAAGAGGGATGATGTGCAGCTCCTGAGAGGGAGAAGAGAAGAATCTATCGGATAATATGTTAGGGCCTTGTGGAGCACTTTTCCCCACACATGCCCATTTTGGTGGGAAGATGGCCAGGGATTAGGGGGCAGTTGCCAACACCAAAGCATTTATTTCTTGTATTCCCTTCAAGAAGCAAGAAAACAGGTTCACTTCAGCAAAACTGAAGGCCCTCCATGAAGTGGTATGTGATTCTTTATTATCCCCCTGAAACTTCATAACTGGCAGCTCTGCAAAATCTACTGACTGTCTGACACGTTTCAGTGGAGAAAGAGCACAGGCTGAAGCCATGAAAACCCAGCTGTACTAAACCCAGATATAACAGATATTCAATAGAAAACAATATCTGTCCTTATGAAGTGCAATAATTGATTTTCCAAGAGTTACAGATTTTTAAAGAATTACCAGTAAGATATAGTACTAACATAGTTCACTGAACTGTCTTTCATGTGACAGAAAGGCATTTATGATTATTTTTCTTAGCCTATATCTTTAAAAGTGAGAAATTTATTTTGGAAATTTATGATGTGGCTCAATGTATGTATTATGGCACAAATAGTTACAAATGTGTATATTTCCTCTGTGAGAGTTAAGTATATGCAGTTTTCATCATTAGCCTTCTTAATCATTGTAAAATGAATGCTGCTATTAGTCTCCAGGCCCTTTTGGTAAAGAATATATACACGCTCAGTTACAGTAATATACTTTAGAAACACAAGCCTCCTCATGTTTCTAAATCGATGGATCACAGGCATGAATGGATTAAAATAAAATACAGGAAAAGATCTTTCTAGGAACTGAAATGTCAATTTGTATATGCAAGGTCAGCCCAGAAATGATCCATTTTATCAGCCAGTATCTGTTAAAAACCACCATTAAATCCCCATAAATTTCTTTCTGTGTTTTATTTTGTTCTAAAATAAACCTAGAGCTCTTTTGTGCACCAGTATTGAGGACTGAAAACAGCCATGATGAAAATTACTCGAGAACTACAGAGATGATCAGAAGGCTGGACATCATGAGATGTTAGGTTTGTTCAGCCTGGAGAAGAGAAGGCTCAAAGGAAACCTTATTTTCAGGTGCCTTCCAGCACCTGTGAGGGACCTTCAGGAAAGCTGAAGAGGGACTTTTCACAAGGGCATGTAGAGACAGATTGAAGAAGAATGGTTTCAAGCTGAAAGAGGATAGATTTAAATAGATATTAGGAAGAAAATCTTTCCCGTGAGGGTAGTGAGACACTGGAACAGGTTGCGCAAGGAAGTTGTGGCTGCCTCCCTGGAAGGGTTCAAGGTCAGGTTGGATGGGGCTTTGAGCAGCCTGGTCTAGTGGAAGGTGTTCCTACCCATGGGGGGGAGTTGGAACTAGATGATCTTCGAGGTCTCTTCCAGCCCAACTATTCCATGATTCTGTAATACTATATGGAGTGAAACCAACTGAGGCTTTCCATAGACTGTAAAATTCTTTACCTGACATTTTAGACAAGAACTGGTTTATGAGTTTTACAAGGTAGACAGTGTTGATTAGACAGCAGCCTTGATGTTCTGTGAGGAAAGTAGAGCCTTCGGTGACGGTTACTCAGAATACCTATGACATAACAAAGACCTTTTGGTCATTTTTGTGTATCCATTTATTCATCAGTTAAAGGCATCTATTAATTTATTTTAATTATCAGCTCTTTCAAGCCATCTCTATATAGCTGCTGTCTTCAGTCTGGCTTTTTTGTATCATTTTCTCTCATCTAGTTAATTTTCACTTGCCTTCCTGTATTTTCCTTCACCAAAACTAGATAGCTCTCTATTTTCATGTACCTGCAGAATCTACCTACCCGGGGGGTTTGGTAGGCTATTGATAATGAAACCTACAGTAATTAAATTGATTGTGCTCTTATGTTTATAGAAACTTGTTTTTCCTTTGGTGTTTTAACCACAGAGCTGGGAAGATATTCATCTTCCATCACAGCTATCTCTATGGGACATAGTGTTCATGTCTTTATCTCCTCCTAAATTAATTTTTTAAGAAGAGAAAAATACAGGAGTAAGAACAAAAGCATCTTATTTTTCCATAAAGCTTATCTACAATAAAATAAACACATCAACTGAAATTACTGATTACTTGAGGCAAGGGAAAAAAACGTTTGTAACGGTTTACTAGATTTAAACATCATCCTGGATTAAATGAAATTAAGTGCTTATTCACAGATCAGACATGGTTTCCTAGAGGTAGGGGAGATAAAGATTTTTCAGTGCTAACATTAAAGCTGTTGAGCCCTAGGACCAGACTGAAGGATCCTAGCTGAGACAGCTTGATTCTCTGTGCATGCCTCAGGAGAGATAAGCTCCCTAGACAGAAGCCAAATCAGGCGACACGCAGACGAGAGAGCTACCTAGAATTAACTAAGGAAATTCTGCAAATAGCAAGACATCAATTTATATCCACTGATGGTTCACAGCCCACAGCCTGAAGGTAGGAGACGATGTCTTGTGTTACTCAGGAAAGAAATGAAAGACCCTGGGTTAATGCATTCATTTGCCAGAGGGGGTCCTGACCATAGATTTTGCCTCCCAAGAGGAAGCATAAACCCAGGCTCCTTGATGAAGCTCTGATACTGTGCAGGGAAGAATTCAATGCTCATAGAATGAGTAGGTACCAGGTCATTTGTCATTGAGATGGGAGAAAGAATTCTAAGTCTATGCTCCCTACTCCATGGGTTGTGTCTTATATTGAATTCAATAGGCTTTAATTAAATGACACAAATATGGTATGAATCAGTGAGGGCTATCTCTGAGCTCTGAACACTATACAAACAATTCTGCTAGGCTTACACTTGTACTCCCTCTAAGGCTCTGTGAATCCTGAACAATTTTTTGCAGTGGGACATGTGTTGCTGGTTATGGCACCTTTATGAAGGAAGCTTTGTGGTTTTAAACCTTTCTCTTGCTGAGTGAATAGAAACCACAGCTCCTACATGGTGATTAACCACTGAGATCAATAAGTTGTTACATGAATAGTGGGGAGTAACAACCACTGGTAGCTCAACTACTTATTACCACGTGAGAATCTCTACAGTAAAAAAAAATAAGTAGACTTGTGTGAGAACATTATAATGCAAAGCAAGAAACATACAGGCACAAAACTCCAAAAGAACTTTTAAATCCATGTAAGTATTGGCAGAAAACAATATATGGAAACTCAGTAGTGATCTTAGATGTTAGATATTGTAGCACAGTGTACATTTCACCAGCTATTCCCAAGCTAATATAGCACAATTAGAGCATGGCAAGGAACTTAGGAAAAAGCTGCACTGGCTTTTATAAGATAATGGCCATTTTTTTGTTCACTAGTGTAAAATGACTCCTCTCATCTTGTTGATATCTTTGCGAGTAATCTATATTGTTATTCTTCTTTCACAATGTTGCTCTTTTAAGCCTATGTTGTTTTATGGAACCTCTATATATTTGTATTATGAAAGAATGTCAAAAAAGTATTTTAACAAAGTTTATAAAATCCCGGTGTGAATGGACCCCACTGTCCCCAAGGTAAGAACTCCCACTTTTGCCAGTAACAACGCCAAGAAGAACTATGTTTCTCTAATCTACTCTGTCAAAGCATTTCCAAAGAGCTTAAACCTACTGATGTTTTTATTAGTGTAGAATTTAGTATAGAAACCAGTAGCATCATTTTTCAGTCTCCCCTGGGATATGACATGAAAAAGCTTCTGAATAAAAGAACATTGTGACGCTGAGATATGTCCGCCTATGAGAAAATTTTTTTATCTCAAAACTAGTATGTGTAGGATGTCCAGGCATCTCCATGATCAGATGGTATTTAAGTTCAGGCTATCCATCACAGGAACATAAGTGATGTGATATTTGGTTCTATTTCTATAAATAAAAAAAAACCACAAAAAACAAACAAACAAAAAAAAAACCCCAGTAAATAATTTTAAAAGTTGGAATAATTTTCTTAATCAGTAATTGAGTATTCGTGTCACTTTTTCACTGTTTAAAGTGGCTTAATTTTTGTATAATATCATAAATCTGAAACTGCCATTTATAATGAATATTGGAATGTAGATTAGCCAAGGATATGCCCAAAGTTACAGATAGAAACAGCATTACAGAGTGAATATTTATGAAAGTATAAATGTTTACTGCTCACTTATACATTGAAGATTTAGGATTGCATCATAAGGAATATACAAGTTTAAGGGTACAAACAGTAAAGGACTGTGTGAGACTAATGCAAAAGTAAAATGTATTATGAGAAAAAGTTACCTCGGTAAAATCCAGGATTACAAAATATCTTAGTATTAGAATAGTCCCTTTAACTCAGATTCCATTACTAGATCATTCTCCTCACTATTATCTGTGAATACTGATAACTGGAGTATGTTTTCAGGATCCAAATTCAAGTCCAGCTCAAAATTTTAACCTGGACATTATTCTTGTTCTAAACTGAAAAAATTGACATTTCTATATGTTAATCCAGAAAAGGTTGAAATGTGGAAACAAAAAATGAGATGTATCAATTAGAGAAATTATATTTTTCCTGTGTGTAATCAAGATCTCCATCAGAGTGAACTTGACCATTAAATATTTACAAGATTGTGATGAATTTAGTTATCATTATGGACAAGATCTTCAGAGAAAAAAATTATAATGCCTGGAAAGTTTTCCCAAATGTCCACAATTTTTACCATGAGCCAGAAATTCAAACTTAATTATCCATAACGCAAGGACAAAGAAGAATGGGGCCTGGAGATACCCTCTGCATAGTTTCTAACAGAGAGACGTGCATTGTGGTGCCCTCATAACTATTTCCTCTTTGCCCAGTCTCTGAACTAAACAGAAGCTGGGTACAACTCTCAATGTGGCATCAAGCCCACACTAATATATCCTGCCCTTCAGTAGGCTCAGTGTCGTGCTTATTGCTTCCAGCAAGGATGGAGTGTGGGCAGAATGAGCTCATGTCTGCTTAGAGACCTGACAGAGCAAGCTTTCATCTGCTTGCAAAAATAACATGCAGAAATTCTTAGAGTGACCCTTAGTTAATCTAGTATATTCGTGGTTAAAGTCTCCGAAGTCTGTTCCAACAGCCCAGCCAATAAACTCTAGTGGTTTTTTACCCCGTCCCCCCTGTTATCATTAACAGGTCTACTGCCAAGTGTTTGGAAAACCTTATTGGGAGAACAACTTCTGCAGTGATTCACTATATTTTCAGGAAAATACCACCACAGTAGGGTGGTATTTTATGTGAGTTTGCTTCCTTTGTGAGTCAAAAAGTCAAGTGTACCTTCAAGATTTGAAGGTATTATGGGAAAGGGATCATCCCAGATTTTCCCAGAGTCATTTCTTGCATCAGTCTTTAAGAATTTGCTGTTATTTTGTTGTTGCCTTTTGTTTTGGTTTTTTCTTTATCTAAAGGAGAACTACTTGATTTGCTGTGTCTCTCTTGAATGCAATGGTAATAACAGTGATATTATTTATTATTTGGTCCACAGCAGCAGTGCAGCAGATGAGTTAGGGCACAAAGCAGAGGTACACACCATGTACAAAAAGCTATTAATTTACATAAACCTACAAACAAGTAACAACTTTGAACATCAGAGCACAGAAGTATTGTGATAGCTGATACAAAGTACTTTGGTTGTTTGGTCTGCAAAGTTGAAGTAAGCCTTCACTATAATGGAAAAAGGAGGAACTAAATAGCAATGCAAGTCTCACAAGAAAAAGACAAATGAGTGCCTGGAGCAGTATTAGAGTCTATTCTCCAGCCTTCTGTTTCATCAGATAGTAGAGACTGACTGATTTTCAATTTTAAATCAGTGCTGGAACAGCTCAACACACTTGACCCAAGTGTGAGTGTATCATTTGTGTTCTGTTTTCTTTTATGTAGCATAGTAATTCAGTTGCACTGAAGTAAAACCTCTTTTTACCAAACTCAATGCCATGTAGGCCAAAGAAGTAATTACTGTGAATCACAGCTCTTATAAGGTCTTGACCTGGATTTTTAGGGGGGAAAAAGGCATGTAAGACATGCTGATCTCTGTTAGCCTGGTCAGTGTGGCACCAGCAAAGAACTTGGATCATAAATGGGTGACAGTCAGTGAACCTTTCACTCATATATGACTGTTTATCGGCCACAAATGACGCCAAGGGAGTTGAAATATGTTTTAACAGTCTGTTTATGTTTTTCTACAGAGGTCTTAGTGCCACATAAGTCATTTTGGCATTTTTTAAACTTAATTTTGCATTAAGAAAACCAAGCAAACAGTGAAGCCAATATTTATTTTTAAAATAAGTACAAACATTTCACAGAAACTCTCTATGCACCAGTTACCTTTTCCTAGATACTTGCCCTTTTAAAGAAATCCTAACATTTGTGTGATAATCGAGATAAAGGCCAGAGGATGAGAGTAGCATGTTGTACAAAACAGCCACTAATGAGTAGAGGCATCAAGGCAGACCTCTTGCATCTTATTCACACTGGAGATGGGACATGCTTGAATATATAAATATTTTTGGTTTACATCCTGTTTCTAATATCATAAAATTTAACTAATTTTCTGATTTACTAATTTTCTCACATTACTGATGTGAGCGATAATATATGAATAAAAGAAACCTCTTCTTTCTCTTCCTTGCCTTTTTCTTCTCCGCTTTCCCCTCTTCTCATTTTTATTTTTTTTTTTAAAGTGTACTTAGGCCCTCATTCAGCAATGCACTTAGGCAATTTTTTTTTATTTTAAGCACATACTAAGTACTTTGCTGAGGCAGGGCCACCAGCGCTCTCACTGAAGGTCAAATCTCTCTTGTTTCATTGCCATTGAAAACTCTTTAAAATGCCATAAATATATACATATATAAAGACATTTCAGTCAGAAAGAAATCATGATAATTAGATTGCCGTTAACACTACCTCAGATTATTTGTGTAGTTGGAAATTATTGCATTTACTGTTATCTACACAAAGTGACTCTTCTGTTTACTGAAGTGATGGGTCTGAGTACACAGACACCAGATTAAGCCCATTAATCTAATTAGTAGAAACCAATAAATTCTGAACTTGCTAATTGGTCAGGACTAAACAGGTTCAAACATAGGTAAGTGAATGGAAAACCTGGTTAACATTTTGCTTTGAAAATAATAACCCTCAAAAACATCCCTCCATTTTCCTCTGGGATTCACCCAGCAGGAAGCACACATCTCTTGACACCAGCCCTGTCATAAATCTTTAAAATCTCACGCAGAATGCAAAATATTTACTTTAATATGTTATTCATTAAGTTATTTCTTTAAATCGTAGACAGTTGGCAGATGCAAACTGATTCCACTCCATCCACATTATAGCAATGCTGTAGTATGATTTGAGAGGGTCATTAGGTCATTAACACTGGAAAAAATTCAAACCCAAAATCTGCAAATGCCCAGAGGAGCACAATTGTAAAAGAAGATTGTACTGCTAGCACAGAATCAGTATAAACAATAAAACAAAAAAATAGGAAAAAATTATTGCAAGCTATTTCCACTTCTATCAGTAATGATGCATTTCCTGACATTCAAGCTCTTCACAAGGGGTTAAAAAAAAAAAAGCCAACATAGATATTTTAAAGTTATCTTACACAGAATGGTATCTTTAAGCAAGAAGCTATTGTGGTAATGGAAACATGGATAAAAAGTTTATTCAATCTAGACATTGTGTCCAATTCAGTATTTAAATGATTTCTTAATGGTGATTACAGTTTACACCTCATTCAGCATTTAACTTGAAAAAACACAAACAAGGTTCAGTACTCATATTTCCAGTCTGGAATTTTATGAGCTAGTGTGTCTCATTGCTTTTCTAGCCAACAGCCTCAACAATTGCACATAAGTTCAAGCAATATAAGCCTGTGTGAAGCAGGAATGATTCTTGAACAGAATAACAGCATTTTACTTTCACAGTGTAGAAGTGTTAATGATTTTTAAAAAGAGAGTGCTTCAGTCCTAGTGACATTTTTGGAATAACTTATTTCAAAGATGTTGTCTCATTTTTTTAATGCAAATCTTTGGAATTTAAAGACATTGTGTTAGTGCTGGTCCATGCTTTTGCACTTATAGCTTTTCCACTCCTTTCTTATCCAATTCTTACAAGATAATTTGTGGTGCTAAATACTTCTGTCTGTCTGTCCTGCAGAACAAGCCTGCTTAAGGGTTAATTATCTCACTGCCTGATGTATCACCTGAGATGTTAGCATGACCATGGAAATTTAAAGTCTGATATTGAGTAAGAGCACAATGTCAATTAAAATATCACATTAATTTCTGCTCTGAAAGGTAGATAAACTCCTTTAAATATTGACTTTTTTCAGATAGGCTGCAGTTTTCTGCTAATCTGTACAAGCATTTGGTTGAACCTTCACAATTATGGAAATAATAAAAGTCCAGTAGCCAGGTGAAATAAAAGGCCAACTCCACTTAGGAAGTTACTTACAGTGTTTCTTAATTAAAAACAAAACAAAACAAAACAAACAAAACAAAAAAACCAACCAAACAAAAAAAAAACAAAACAAAAAAAACCCAAAAAACAAACAAACAAAAAAAAAAACCAAAAACCACCACACATAATCTATGTAACCTCAAAATTTAGGTATATACAAAATCATCCTGTTAAGTGACTTGCTTTCTAATGAGAATAAGCTTGTGTATAAATAAACTTCTCAATTGTCTCGTAGTAAGTAGCATAGTTTTTTAATCTGGTGCATCTGAGGAGTTAATACACTTTTTTCTTGAAATGTTAGGGTGTTCCAACATCTAAACTCTATTTTATAAAAGGATATTTTGTATACTAATAACAGGCATCCTTAAATAGGTTGTACTGATATCCTAGCTTCAGGCAAATGCTGGAGGAAAAAGAAACCACAATGAGTTATGTTTTCTATTTTATTGATGAATAGAAAAGAAGTGATACATTTTGACAGTATCTTCACAGATTTCTTCTGATTCTAAACAAAATACAATACAGCAAAATTATAATTAGCATACTTCAAAAGTAGAGATGAACTTGTGATACTTAACTTTCTTATAGCACGACTAAAGCTAATTTCAGTCATAATTCCAGAATGCATACAAAGACAAAAAAATAAAAACCATGCCCCCCAGTCCCCCCAAAAAAGCAACCCCCAAAACCACACAAAGTAAATCCCTAACACTACCCCCAAATCACATTAGCTATATACTTTTTTAAGCACATGAGTTTGCAAACACCAGCATATCTCAGCAAGATTTATAAAAATTTTAACCTAGCTCTGTCTATGATATTTGTAACATTTATGGTTACTTATGATTAATTACTTTCAATTAAGTAAACTCTGTGATAAATACTTTACTGTGGCCTGTAAATGATATTTTTAAATGACATGGCAGAGTAACAAGAAGCTATTATCTCTATAGTAGGGATCAGAGTAAAAGCTAGCACTGGCAGCATAGTCATACATGAAGTTTTCTATTGTATTTTATCTAAAGCAGTTAATTAGTATAATGTACAACCTATGTGGATGACAGTAGGTAATGAATGTTGCCTTCAGTACAACTAAAGCCCACATTCATGAAGCCCACAATTGCAATATATCTGCATGTGTTTCAATAGCCTAGATTTATGAGACTCTGGGAACTCCAGGCATATTTTGGAAGTATTGTTAAGCTGAAATTTTACTGAAGCTGTAGGGGTCTCTTTTATTGATTTTGAAATGGTATTAATCAATTTATAGTAAATAAAATTTCAAACCAAAGTACACTGAACTTTTCCACTATCTTCAAAGGCTCTAAAACAGATCCTTAAAAAAAAAAAAAGCATACAAATTTCACAAGGTTCAGAAATTCAGTAAAGATAATCAGCAGAAGGCCTTAGAAGATTTCTTATTTCTTAGAAACTAAAAATATGAGTTTCTCTGGAGAGTCCCTGTGTTTCTGGGCTAAAAAAATCCCTTGAGAATCAATTTTGGCACTTCTGCTGTTGGCTTCAGCCAAACCTGAGAAGTGAAGCCGAGTAGGATGAAAAAAATTTTAAAATTTTAAGTTACACTTTAAGCCAACCAAATTTCTTAACTCTGGCATTGCCTGTATCCTGGGCAAATGTTCATATTAAGTTTTGCTTTTGTATTTTATTTTTTAAGAAGTCCATTCATCTTCACTTCTATCAAAACAGTTTGCATTATCATCTGAGTAGATATTCAGTGTTTATATATCTGTCTAAAACATTGATCATCTCTAGTTATTTAAAGTTTGGAATTAATACAGTCCCCATACTTTCTAAATTACCATTTTATGTATTATACAGCCATGAATCAGGAATAATGTAACAACAGGATATCTTGGCATTTATGCAGCTGGTGGGAGAGTAAGATTTCTTTTTTTCTTCTATGACAAGATTTTAACTTTCTATTGATAAAAAAATCTAATAACTGAAAAATTTCATTCCAGATTTTAATGAGAAAAAAAATTAGTGGGTGACTTTTTTTTTATATAATTATTGTATTGAAAAACAGTTTTAACAGAAAATCGTAGTATCAAATGAATGTATCTCTTCTGTGCTGTGTTTAGTGAGAGATTAGATTAGAGGGAATTATTTCTGCTCAACACATCATTGTGATAGCAGACTTTCAATATGTTTCTGTCCCTGTTAGCAGCAAAAACACTTTTGCCTTATGTTTCTTCTCTATCACCACTGTTACTGACATCAGCTGCAAGCCAAGCAGCTCACACTGCCCCAGTGAGAGTTTCTGTGGCATCTGTAGCATGTATTTCAAGTAGCAGAGGCATGTTTGCTTGCTCACTGTCCAGAATAAAAATATTTTTAAACACTTTTTGTAGTCTGTGACAAAGCACCATTTGTCTGCAGACAGTGCTGACAGGCTATTTGTGCTACTACAGGAAAAATTTATCTGACAGTAAATCTGCGTGTAATTTAATTATCACTTCTCAACATACCTGTTTCAAATAAATATAGCTCATCAGTCAGTCATGAAATTTAACATAGGAAAAGCAAATTTGTTCCACTATTTGTATAAGTGCACATTCAGTGTAGCAGCAAGACTTAATAGATTACTGTATGGTTTGCTGCAATGTGTAGCTGTGTTTCTCACGAACTTCTCCATAAATGTATACTGTTACTCAAGCCTGGGCTAAAGTTAAGAGAAGGAAAAAAAATAGTATTGTTTGTTTTTTAAGATTAATATTGTTTTTCTACCAAGAGACACTAACTCTGGCATTCTGGTCTTATTTCTTTTTGGTACTTTTATGTCAACCTTCAAGGACAGGTGGTGGCAAAAGTGGTGAATTGTTCTTGAAAATCATAAATGGGTTAGCAACAGCTCAAAATTTTGTCAGAGGAGGGGTCACTAGAGAAGTTTTTGTCATCTTGCACACTATCTAGTTTCTTCAATTTCTCCAAAGTATTTTTCTTATTTTGAGAGTGCCATTTAAGTTACTTCTAACAGTTACTTACCTCATCTAGTATTAAGCTATTGTTAGTTAATAACATAGATGAAGGATCCAGATGGGTGCCTGGGCAATCTATCTGTAATCTGAAGTTCAGAAGCACTGACTCTGATGCCTTCTGCTCTGCAATGAAGATCATTCCAAACTCGGGGATCTCCCCAATTACCACAGGAGACTCATGCTCTGTCTCCAACAAGGAGATGATCTTCCTGTTGAATTTACAAATGTACCCGCAAGGGATGTTTTCCTTTGTCCTTTAGTGGTATAATTACATGATAAAAAAGTTGAATACCAGGGCTAGGCTTCCCAGATAGTTACCAAATTATATTTATTTCCATGTGTGATGGGATTTTGGCAGACACTGGAGCTTCGAACTCAGCGACAGCAGTTTTACTTTGGAGTGATTATTTAGAAGCTGTCTCCTGCTCATAATATCTCCTGTTCACAACACCTTATCTATCACTGAATATTATGAAGATGTCTATATTACAGATGTGCTTTTGGTATTCAGGGACAACTGTTATTATTGGGAGACTTCATGCAATTTTGCCATATGTTCAGTAAAAGGCACATTGGGAAACTTTAAAAGGAGTCAATGACAGGTAGTATTACTTTGGTAGATATTAGGTTTTATTCATTGATAACAAGCAATTTGTGATTCCCAAATTATTGACCAGAGCATTTTTAATTTAAAAAAACAAACAAACAACAACAACAAAAAACTCAAACAATACAACCTCAAAAAACCAAACCAAACAAACAAAAAAACAAAAACCAAACCAAAGCAAGCAAGCAAACAAACAAACAAAAAAACCACAAGACAAAATCAGACACCTCAACTTAAAATAAAACTGCTTCCTTTCTGACAGCCATGTGGAATCCACCACCCTTTGCACCACCCTGGGTTTTTATTTCCCAGGCCTGGGGTTCAACAGTGCTTCTAAAGATAAAGATGAAAAAAGTGTTGAGAACCTCAGCCTCCTCAGTGACTAATTCACTTCTGTGTAGCAGTGATCCAATATTTGCCTTCTGTTTCTGCTTGTTTACCTACTTAAGTAAAGTACATAAATATGTTTAAGTACTCTTTCTTGTGGCTGAATTCTTGACCTTAGAATTTCTGATTATTTATTTATTTTTAATATCTCATTCTGTATGTTGCAGTCTTCAGAACTGAATAGTGCAGAAACAAATATTTCTGGTATTTATTTGGAATTATCCCAACTTCAGCTTTTAAACTCACCAAATATGGTGTGAACACAGCTAAGCTGTATGTATTTGAAAGAAGTATTCTAGGTATAATAGCTAGTTCAAAAGGAAAGTTTTCTTGTGTAATTTTGAAATTACAGAGTGCAATGCAGTTGTTTATGTAATATTTGTAGAACTCTTCCTTCTCCATAATATACCTTACTTTGGTTTCAAGGGACTGCAGATAGCTGTGTCACACAGTAGGAATGGTAAAAGCAAAACATGCTTAAGAGTTTTTCCTCACCCTCTGTATGTATTTATCAAAAGCTTCTACTGTCATAATATGGAAAAAACGTATTGTCAATTTCTAACACTCATGCTAGATAAGAGACAACAGCTGCAAAATTAAAAAAAAGCTACTGTTTCTTCATAAGTAGATTAACTGGGAAATCTGCTAATCTCTAACTAAATGCTAACACCTGGTGTTTCTCATAGTGTTTTAGAATTTCATAAAGTCTCATCAGAAGTCTTAAAAAATGTATATACATGCAGTATTTCTCTTACTCCTAATTAATTGTTTTATTATTTATTGCTATTTTCATTCCATTGTATACAGAGAAAATAGACTTATTTTTCTTGCTTACTTAAGCATGAATTTGCTCTTCACACCAACTTTGTAAATCTGAGCTTTTTTCCATGTTTCCATGTAATGTTTCCACTGCTTTCTATGTTCGTCAGAATTTCTCTGCTCTAAGCAAGGAGTATGACTGGAGATATAGTCCAATCACCAGCAACATTGAATTGAACAAATTGCTTTTTGTTTGTAACTTCCTTTCCTTTGTCTCCTTCAAGAACAACCAAGAGGAACTCTACCTTTAACAGCCATCTTTTCCACGGGAGAGAAAATAAGTCCTGGTAGTAGTTCCGTGTTTATTTCAAAGGGTCAGTCCTATCAATCTGAATCTGATAATACTAAAAATTAACAAAGTTTAAGTGTTAAGGTATCTACAGCTGCCTCAGAACTAGCAGGCTCTGCAGCTGCTCCAGTGTTATGAAGATTTGCTGTCTCAAGCCAAGTTAGTTCCAACCCATACAACTTGGACTGAAACTCAGAGAAGAGTTGCTTCAGGACCAGATTTGATTTTTTGATTGAGACCTAATTTTGGCCTTAAGTAGCAACAACTTTGCTGTATCATTTTTTCCTAACTATGGGGCAATCAATATCTGTTCCAGGAGAAAGGGCCAAAGCAAAACAATTACTGTTTCACCCTGTGGTCATCTGTGCACTGATGCAGTATGGTAAGCCCACCAGAGTTTAAAGCTAAGCTGAGCTTTATTCTTTTAAAGTCATTAGAGACTTACTAGATAAATGGTGTTGAGGGAAAGTCAAACATAACTGTCAAAATCTAAATCTGTGATGAGTGGAATGTTTATAAAATATCAGGACAAGAGTATGAGCTTGTAAATAATCCTAATGTCCAACCCCTTCGGGGTAAATATTGCACACCAAGTGTTATTAATTTCTTTATTGTTTTCTTACAGTATATGAATTTTTTATTGGAGTACGTGGGCTTTATAGTGTTGATTGTTAATAAAATGAATCTGGATACCATTGTCTTTCTGCTTTAAATGAATAAATTTACTTTTTATACTCACATTATGAGACATCTTTGGTGTTGGTGATATAGTGAGGATGTATAGCCATTTAAAATAGGTTATAGATATCCTGTAGCAAAATAATTTTTCTATCAACACAGCCTCAGGGAAGTTTATTTTGTTCTGCAAAAAATTAGGCACAGCTTGCTAAACAAGGCAAAAGTCCAATGAATGAAGATGGGATCAATTCCAGTCTTTTATTTGTATGGAAAAAAAGAAATTAATATGGGCAAAGACAGATCTTAGAGTAATCTTGTCTAAAACAAGCATCTTTTGATAGAGTAACATGATAATTATGAGCTAATTGCAAGTGTGATGGAAAAACAGCACAATACAATGACCTTCCTGGATACCTTTTTCTAGGTTGTTCCTTGTTAAATTTCTGAGAATCTTTGTGATCTTTTATTGAGGCTTACACTTTTTGTGCTATCCAAAGGGATTTGTCTATCCATGGTGTTTATATTTAATCCAAGAATTTTTGTGTTTGTGTATACTTATCTATATGTAAAATGTACTCTAAGGATTTCATCCAAGGGTATTTAGTAATAAGACTCAGATCAGGTGACAGGAAACATTAAATCAAATGAAGGTAGGCACTGTAACTACTTTGTAAGAGTAACCTAAACAGTTCTCTTTGTTAATAAATAACGTGTTTGTTCTTAGTGTCTATTAACTCCATTTTTAAAGATGGAGAAAGGACACATAAGAAGAATTTTTCTGAAAATTATGTGAATTTTAAGTCATCTCTACTCTCCTCTCCCTCTTCTTCTTCCTCCTTCTCTTTCTCCTTCTTCCCTTCCATTCCCCTTCCTCTTACTCATTTTCTTGTGCATGACCATGCAGTTCTGAACTCCAGTTAGACATGCCTAGGGCCACAGTGTTTCCTTGCTGATACAGAGATGCTCTGTTCAGCATCCCTTCAACTGGCATTCTTGGGCATTACAGCACTGAGCACCACCTGTGCCCTGCTGTGTGCTGGAGCTGGGCTTAGGCTCCTAGCTCACAGTTCCCTAACTCACAGTTGTTCACCTAGTTGACAAGACTCTTTAAGAAAAGGGATATTTAGCACTGCAAATCATGAAGACTTTTGTGGCTTGAACTCTTAAGTTATTCTCCATTCATCACTCAGAGACAGCTTTGGCAGAACTGGGCTGCTGACTTGTGCTTTAACTGGTGGAATTAAAAACTGAAACTGCTGAAATCCTCTTCTGAGCCCGCAGATTAATAATGTGGCTGCTGTTAACTGGGAGTTCTGTTTCTGTGCCACAGTAAAGAGACCAGCTACTCAAATACTCAATTATTCTGTCAATGAATTCCAGATCTCTGGGCACCTCTCCTCATTCTCTTTTCTGTTTCTGACTCCCTCCACTTTGTTGCATTTTTCTGTGCAAAATCCATATGCTCAGTTCTGCTCTGTGGCAGGGACAATGTGCTAATACAGATACATTGGAAACTCCATAGTGCCTCCATTTGACACCTGAAACAACAAAATGATTGAGCCAAAACATAAGACATTTCTGAATTTTCTCTGTGTGCTTCATACAAGACAAATCTGATGTAGAAAGAGATCTGGATCTTTTATTTTCCTTTCTGGTGACACTGATTATTTTCTTTTGCCTTTTCAGGCTTTATTTAAAAGGTCACAGTGGAACAGCTGGAAAACAGAGTAGCCTGATCTTACATGGTGCTGAATTCAGTACAAAAGATGCTGACAATGACAACTGCATGTGTAAATGTGCTCTTATGTTGACTGGAGGTGAGTACAACAACTTAAAATATTTGGTACATTGATAAGAATCTACTTTGTTTCCCTAAAGTAACTATGGGTGAAGTTGCATTCATGGATGAGGAAATACTGTGTGAAAATTCCTGTTATTCTTATTACTCCTAGTCTTTTCTGTATACATATTGTGGAAGTGCCAATGCCTCAAGATTCCTATCAGCAGGGAAGTGATTATTTAGAGATGCAGCCAGTATACTTCTGCACTGAAACTGCTGAAACAATGTCAAGGGAGAAAGCCTAAGTTAGCTCTAAAGTTAAGGCAAAAAAGGCTAAGTGTCAAAGAAGCAGCTAAGAGATGAGGAAGGGGGAAAGAACTCTGTAAGAAGTTGAAGAATCAGCTGAAAAAAAAGGAGAAAATACAGGGACACCGATAATGGAATATAAAATTTAAAGCCATCAATAGCTGGGCTTGTAGTATATTAACTATTTCACTTAGGGCTGTTATTGAAATAGTTATAATTACTCAGCTTTATCTATTATATGAGCATAATACATATGTACATGTAGATATAGTGAATGTAATGGTTAATTTACTCACCTGTGAAAGACAAGACATTCCCCTAATTCAAATTGCAGTATTTTGGTATTCTGGAAGATTTAAAATAGTATTATTAGTGAGCTGCAGAAGAAGAGAAAGTCAAAGGAGGGGAGAGCTCAGAGAAATTGTACTGGGATACTCGAAGCACCAAGTCAATCTGTCAGCAAGGATAGTGTGTGTGACTGATACTTATTCCCTCCTATAGAGAGGAATATCTGTGATTATGTCCTTATCCAGACATCTAAATCTCTGCACAAGAATGAGATATTTCTCTGGCAAATGACACTTGTTCCTAGTCCCTAAATGGGCAACTTCATTTTTATCTCTAGGACACTGCATTAAAGCAGAAAGCTTAAATTGTGAGTATTTCATCCATGGACCATATGAACAAAAGAAGTTCTTATCTTCACATCTGATCTTCTTCAGAGACTCTCCCTCAGTGATTTCTAACTTTCCTGGAAAAAATCCTATAGCATATAAATTATTCAGTGTTTTGGATCAGATTGTTAAACTTATAGTTTTGTGGTTCCTGGCACTCTGTCTGAATCTAGCTCAGGCCACATTCAGGCCTCTAAAGCTATCATCTGCTAATAGGAGATGTTTTCCCATCACTGGGAGTTTGTATCAAATGCACAGCCTAGCTCCTCATTCCTTTTTGCCGACTGGAAATGACACAGATGGGAAAGTCTTTAAGGAGATGTTTTTTCAGACTTTTGTAGTTTCCTTTAGTGATGGCTTATTAAAAGTCAGCATGGGAAACTTCTTCCACCAAATAGGTGATCAGACCTCTCCACTTGTATAAAAAAGGAAGATAACCAGGTAGTTCCAGAGACAGATAATGGATAAGCAGTCAGTGGTTTATTTTAATAAAACTGTTAACCTTTCCCTTTGGATACCATCCTAAATTAAAGTGTCTTACTTCCAGGGCAAGCCAGAGGCTAGTGAGAAGCTCCTAAATGTGAGTTGTGTCTCTGCTGAAGTGCATACTCACTCATGTGTCCAAGCTGCCTAGAAATACCTCAGCTCCCAGACAGCTAATTCTGGGAGCTGAGGGTTTTGTTTATTTTCCTGCCCTGACTTCTATGGCAGGTCACTGCCCCTCTAAGGGCAGCCTGCTGTTGAACAGCTCTTCTGCAAGATTCACATATATTTAGCTGTAGCAGTCTTGTAAATCAAGAAAACCATGTACTGGAACATATTGGTAGAAAACAAAAGAAATAGGGAGAAAGGAGGAGAACTACCAAAGGGTAAGAGAAACCACAAATAGAACAAATCAATGCAAAGTAAAAGGAGATGCAGCTACCCTTTGGAAATAGAGGAGTCTGTTCTTTTTGTATTAGGCTCTGAGTATTAATCTTTGGAGATATATAGTAATATTGCTCATTACTGTAATGTGCAATTTGTAGTTTTTTGAGAAACACTTAAGTCATACGAGGGCTCTTCTCAAACACTCTGCCATACTTTGCTCCTTCAAATGGCTTTTTCATTCCTTGAGAAATATCAGAAATTTGATTAAATGCCAAAACATTTGTTTAGTGAGTAGATTTCAGTTTTGTGCCTCAGACAAGGAAGAAATAAGAGTAGAAATCATGATAATGTTTGGAAAGCCTCTTTTTTTTTTTTTTTTTTTTTCCCAAAAGATACGAGATTCTCTATTAGTTTTGGCAACATCACAGAGAACTCTTTAATGGTGATTGATATGAAATATACAGGCAGGTTTCTAGATATCTTGACAGTTTTGTTGATCCTGTTATCTGTATGAGGTGAACTGAATATACTTATGTCAGAAATAAAGGCTGAGATAAGCTGAAGCTGAAGACTGTAATGTGGTTATAGTCAAGGATGAAAATAAAAATGTAAGGAAAGCACACTTTTCTCTCTGTGATCTTACTAGTTGTCAGTTTTATTTGGTCTATATTAAAACTATTATTCTCTCTTCTTTCTTTCCTTCCTCTTCCCCAGAATAAGAAATTAAATACTGGGGAAATAATGCAGTAGCATCAGCAGAGTTTTGTGTGTGTTTCTTGTATTTTTAAGACCCATGCTATGATATTAGACTCTATCTTAATGTTGATTTTAGGGAATAGCTTCAAAAGTACAAGAATGAGCTGGCCTTTTAGCCCCTGTGAGTTTTATATGGTTTATCCACTTTTATGTGCCTTGATAAATTTAATCTAAGCATTCATGGTTTATTTTAGGGGGAGGCAAAGTATATCTACTCAAATATTTTTTCATTTAAACTTAACATTTGTCAAAATAGTAAAAAAACTCTATATCATTAAAATACCCAAGAACCAGTACAGTGTCTCAGTCCAGGAAGGAAAACAAAAGGTTATATCCCAGTTTAATTTCAAGCATTATTCAGAAGGGTACCCCAGTGACATACATACAGAGGGTTTTTGCAAGAAATAGTGAGTAAAGTACAACAAACTCCCACCAGAATGAAGCCCTGAGTAAACATCCAAGATGCTTCAGAAAGATTCCAACTGCAGAACACTTAATGTCACTGGATGAGATCTAAGGGCACGATGCCAAGTTAGAACATTCTGCCAGGATACCACCTGTCAGCTGAGCCCCAGGAATTCTTCTTGCTATTGTTTTCAGCACTGGAAAGTGGTTTGCAATAACTTGGCTCATAAAAAAATCTCAAGGTGATTTGCTTGGTCTTCAGTTGCTGAAATCATTTACCTTGCTTCAGGTGGTAAGGAAGAATATTGCTAAACTTCTGATCCCTGTAATAATTTGAAAAAGTATTAGAGACTTTCTAGGTGTTTTGCTAGTATGGAAACAGCACAACATTGTTGAAATATCTTTTTTATTTTGCTGAAACGAGAGGTCCATCCAACCACAGTGTCAGCAGATGACTTAGTACAGCCATAAAACCAATGCAAATAAATCATACTTCCCCTGAGTATTTTCCCAGTATCTTTTACGTCTCAGGGGCTTCCCAAATCAGACATAGTTCCCATGTATTCAGTAATCCTCAATGGATTTGTCATCTGTATGAGAGGCTGCTCAATGGCAATACCAAACAGTAGTGCACTCATTGCCTTTTGTTTCATTGCTTCTTTCTCCAAGTGTTGAATTTTATGAATCTCTGGCAAGAATCCTATGCATTATTCTTGCCATAACTTGGATTGACATTCTTGGCTGAATATAGAAAACTGCCCATTCATCATCCAATCATAAAAAAAAAAAAAAAAAGAAAAAAGGAAAAAGAAAAAAGAAAAAAGAAAAAAAAAAATTGAAACTTTTTTCAAATAAAATGTATGAGATATTTGGTGTGGGGGTTTTTATGTTGGTTTGGTTTGGTTTTTCTTTTTTTTTCTTTTTTATCAGCTGTTGGGTTTTATGGACATTACGGAGTACTATGACATTTTTTAATGAACATTATTATAAAACACCGTTCATGAAGTATGTCTAATATTTTGACAGAAAAATATATACACCATGCAGTTAAAAAGTGATTGGAGTATTATTTGATTGGTGCTGAAATGTTTCATTAAATATGTGACTACTAAATATTTTAAATTAAATTATTAATATATTGTTGTATTTATCCGGTTTAAGGATGAACAATACTATTAAATTATTACAAGAACACCAAGGAGTGACTAACTTAAAAATTACCATATATTTAGGAGATATGGTCACCAGACTGCAAGTTTTGTGTTAGTTTTATCTCATCAAAAGGTCCTTGTGTTATCCAGTACAAAAAGCTAACGACTTTTGTCTTACATCCTGAGAACTAAATTCTGATTTAATCTCAAGAAAGTCAAGTATCAGCTGCTAAATGATAGTCTAGTCAATCCAATACTCTGACAAATAAAAGAATATAGGCTTATAAATGACTTCCGAAGGTCATTTAGTCTAGGACACACTCTTCTCCATCTATTTATTTCTGCTTGTTGACTTAATGAATTCTGGGGTAATTTAAATGTGTTCCAAAGAACAGGCAATTCCTTTTCATTTCTGTGAAAAGATGCTCTTTTTTTCAGCAGATTTTTTAAGAATTGGAGATCTCTCTGTTGAGTTCTGGACTATAAGATTCTTTCATCTTATATTCAGTTTTCTGGACTTGATCCACATACAGCTTGAGGTTTCATCCAAAACTACACCCAGTCTTCTTGCTGAGAAGTTACCAGAGCCTAAGTATTACCATCTAACTTCTTTAAAGTTCAAAATATCAGGAACAGTTAAAAATTTTATAAAATAAATTGTTAGGTTTTTTGAATAAGCACTTTTAAAATATTTTTCATTAGAAATTGATTTGGCTTTGTTGCCGAATGAACTAAGTTTTATGCACAAACCCAGAGGGCTTTTCATAGCATCCAATTACCCTGTAAACCCATACAAATATACCATTCAAACATACTTTGGATATTAATGAATGGATTATATTGGTTTTCCTACATTTGGAGTAATTCAGTGTACTTATGACGGAGAGCAGAGGCAGATGTGTGAAGAAAGTGTCTGCCATCAAATGTGAAGTGTTTAGACACCTATTGTTTTAGTATGTACATCTCTTATGAAACTTGAGTGATCATTAGAAACTTCCCAATGACCACTAGATTTACAGTGCACTCATTAATCAATGTGCACTGAGTTATTAACAGAGAATTTTACATACACATATGTTTAATTACAATTTATACAAGCCAAAAAATGAAAGATGTTAGCTTTGGCATGAAAAACCTTTTAATGTTGCTTTTGACTAAGAAGTTTATATTATATAAGAAATAGATTTGTAACTTCAGAAGACTCTTATAGAAGATGGCCATTACTTTTTTCTTGTTATACCATCACTCATGTGAACAATGCTTCTATAGTAGGTAGTGTTTTGCAAGAATCAGTGGAAATTATCTCAAAGGTTATTAGTTGTCATAAAAGATGTAATAAAAGCAGGCCCGTGGAGCTGAACTATCTGGTCCTAGGTGGCTGAAGTAGACTGAATCATTCAGACTATATTTATGTAATGAAAAGATTTTATTACATAATGAACTTCCCATTTGTAATAGGAACACCAATTAAAGACCGAAGCAGGAGTCCAGAAAGCATAAGCATGATTTAACTGCTCCAGAAGTTTTTGTTTGGACTATATAGTTTATGAGCTATGGATTTTTATTTCAGAGATGGAAGTGCTGCTTCTACTAGAGAGGGACTAACTTCAAATAAACAATTTGAGATTTTATGATCACAACAACTTGAAGATACTACCTGTTTTTCTGAATAAAAACTATCTTACCTTTCTCATTAAAGCATCCTCTTTATCACTTCATTATTCACTCTAAAATCTTGTGTCTCTTTTATTGTTTCTCATAATGCCCACTCTTCATGAATCGCATGAAGAATTCAAGTACACCATGAAAATCATTGCCAAAAATTGTCTCTGAGATTAAAATCTAACTGCTAAACTTGATACATATTTGGGAAAGCCATTACCCTGTAGTGAAAAATAAACAAGATTCTTTATGGGAGGGAAATCTTGTGAACTCCGGGGAATAAACCAACATCTAGCTACTGGGAGTCTTCCCTTGGGCCAGACTGTTTCACTGCTCTGGGAGTGCTTTATTTGGTGTTTCCTGTAATGGCAGTGCTGCAGATATCACTTTCAGAAACCCGTGTTTTATTTTCCCCAATTCATCACAGCTACCAAGAAAGTCACTGCTTCCATTCCCCTTTCTCTTGACATACAAAGCATCTGAAAAAACATTCCCTTTGCATCCATTTTAAGATGTGGATTTCTGTGTCTTGAGATGTGCAGTAGGAAGTCCTGTGATAATCTGAGGCCATATGGGGAATGAACAGCTCTTGGGGAATTGCAACGGAGGATGGAGAGAAATAACTATATGAAAAAAAAAAACACCAAAAAAAAAAAAAAAAAAACCAAACAAAAAACCTCACACCAAAAAAAAAAAAAAAAAAA
The DNA here is from genome assembly GCA_023637945.1 of Phaethornis superciliosus. Classification (NCBI taxonomy): domain Eukaryota; kingdom Metazoa; phylum Chordata; class Aves; order Apodiformes; family Trochilidae; genus Phaethornis; species Phaethornis superciliosus. The sequence continues at coordinate 18,329,615 of JAJQWJ010000002.1, forward strand.
AAAACCCACAAAAAACCCAAACAAACAAAAAAACCCAAAAAACCTAAAAAACAACACAGAGAAAAATACAGAAAGTAGACTTTAAAAAAAATATTTTGAAAGAATTAGTTCATTAGAAGAAATCTATGATGAGAGCTTTGTGCAGGTATTCACAAAAGGTTTTTTGTAGGACACTACTGAAATCCTTCTTCCTGAAATAGCCATTTGTGCATCTTTTGCTGTGCCTTTAAGATGAAATGGTAACTAGCACAGCTTGCCATGTCTTCATCCCAATACCATAAACAGAATCCAGCTGCATCTGCGTTCCAGCTTTGAAAAATGAGGATTAAATTTTCTCTGTTTAACTTTGCCTTAAGTTTCTACAAGATTATACTCTGGTTACAGGAAAACATCAGCTGTATGGTTTTCCCTTTCTTTGCTAATTGCCCCCTTAGGTATAACATTGTAATCAAAGGGAGGTCAATTGTATCAAAATAAAAGTTTGCCAGAATTTATCTGGCATGAATTCTTCCCTCAAGATTTCATTATGAAGTGTTACTTCTGAAAAAAGCCTACTAAGTATTATCCAAAATGTAAGATACTACTTTACAAGACTAGAAACATAAATTACATGGATCTGAATTCAAAGGACAGAGTAAGCACTGGATCTGAAGGCTAATTGTGCTCACTATCCCATCAGCAGTAGGAAGGAATATATTAAAATACTTTAATATAATGCATTCATTATAGGTAGATAAAACGCTAGCCACTAAATATGATAAAATCGGAGGATTCTCTAAGGCAGTGCACATTGTCTAAAAGGAGCTTCTCACAGTTTAATTCCATTCCTAGAAGTTAGAGTGGGAAACACTGAAAATTTAAAATTCTGTCTTTCATTTCACAGTGTCATCTGCAGAATTCTGTAGTTACACACTAGGTGATCACTTTGTTACATCTGGTGGTGCTTGAAAAAGGTTTGCAGGGGGTCTGGGGAAGACCACAATTCTGTAATGTGCAGGCAGAAATAACTTCTAAAAATAAAGTTGCATTTAACCACCAAAAGCAAAACCCACCAGCTGATCTTTATGATATTTGTCTTCATACAAGAAGCCAAATATTCAGTACAAACCTATTACATGGAAAGATGCATAAATCCTATATTAAAGGGTAATAAATCCCACAGGTCTTACTACGAAAAAAATCATCACAAATCTCTCTGAAAAATGGAGCTCCTAGCCATTGAGGTTAATATATTTTTGACATTAGGAATATTAGCTCTTTGCAGTCTGGGGATTGATTCTGCCTTCCTCAGTCTGCACTAAGCATCTTGCTGTTATATTACATGGATAAGATGTAAGATGTTGGGGAGAATACTCTATTTCTATCAAGATACACCACAAAACTCCCACTACATTCAGTAGAGTCAGCATGTCACCTACTTTATCTTTGTCATTTTGTATTCTGCAATGTTAGTGTTGCCAAGTTTCTTATTACTTGCAGTTTTCCTTAAAACTCTAATCCCCATGGCAATCTAAAATTCACCTTAACAAGAAAAAAAATAGGGGATGTAGACAAGAGACTTGACTTATTAATTTCATTTTAAAGCAACAGTTCAAAATAGATTTGAGCATTCATACTATATTTCACCACTGGCTCAATTTTCTCCACTGGTTAAAGACATATATACATATCTTCACCTCAAAAATCCAAAAGTGAAATGACTTTTTTGCATATGGTTTGCAACCAGCCTGTGCTTCTAGTAATTTTTAATTTTCTGCACTTGATCATACAAATGGTAACAAACCCTCTGTTGCTGTTAGTAGTGTTCACTAGTACTTGATAATTATTTCCGATTTATTTCTAGTGGTATATTAACAGAGCACTGACAAAGGCAGTTAGCAAGTTTCTAAGCCTAATTTTCATCAATCAGTAACATTTTTAATCCATTTTGTAGTCAGTGATAGTCAGATAAGTAGTAATTTCCTGCTATCTATACCTACAGGTGCCTAATACCACTTTTTCTCAATAAATAAATAAATAATTAAATAAAATGGTCAATTTTCTAAGTATCAGGTGTAAACTTCATTAGAAGCTTTTCAGAGAAGTGAACAAATGTCAGACACATCTGAATAAGGACCCATCTGACACTTTGACTTAAAATCATTTGGCATATTTCAAAATCAAGATTAATAGCTTCATGTTTTGACATAGGTTTTCCCACTGAAAATAATAAGATTTGGGATTCAATGTTACTGCTCTGGCCCAAAACTCTGCATATAATGAATAAACCTTGATTGAAGCAGGCTATTCTGTTACCTAAATGCATACATGCTCAGGTAATCATCTAAATCATCTCTCCATGCTCCTGGGTATTGTAAATGTCAGTGTCCTGCGGTGTTGTGATTGTCTTCTTCACTCTGTGCTTTCATGAATTTTTGAAACCTTGCTTATAAACTTGTCATGTCTCAAAGATAGAGTCTATCTGTGTCCCTGTGACCCATTCTGAATACTTGTTATCTCTTACTATAATATTGTCATTACAATAACAGAGCAGCACTACTATAGCGACAATCTATGTTCACTAAGAACATCTCACCTGAGAGCAAAAGCAAACTGTCTGAGCATTTGAACAGTAACAGCTAAAGCAATGGAAAAGTAAATAAAGTTAAATCATGATTACCCATAAAATAACCAAACAATTTAAACTATGCAAAATATTTATTAATATAGTCTTTTTTTTTTGTGAGGTTTACAGGAAACAGGAGAACTGTAATACTGCCTAGATGAGCAAAGCAGTTTATTTGTTCTTGTTCTTGCTTCACATAGTGAATATAAAAAACATAATTAGCTAGGACTTAAACACTTGTCCAACTCTGTAAATACAATTGTTTATTCTCCAGCACCACTGGCTACAGAATGCACAAGGGAGCAAAAAAGGATAATATGAAAATACTACCACTAGGAGTGTTTATGAGCCTGGGAATACCACAGTCTGTTGATCAGCTAAACCTATAAAACACAATAAAAATGCCTACCGCACTTACAGTTTGACTTAATGTTTGTCTTAATGTTTTCAGGGTGGTGGTTTGATGCCTGCGGCCCCTCCAATCTCAACGGGATGTTCTACACAGCTGGGCAAAACCATGGGAAGCTCAATGGCATCAAGTGGCATTACTTCAAAGGCCCCAGCTACTCCTTGCGCTCCACCACCATGATGGTTCGGCCCTTGGATTTCTAAAGGCATTAAGCAGGGGACCCCAGAACAAAGCAGGACACCACTGTCCTCAGCAGCACCTCTGTCACATTTTGAAGGTGAAAGGTGAAGGGCTTCTTCAAAGGGACACGTAGCAATGAAGTGAAGTCTCTTCATGATCACTCCATAACCTACAAAAACTCTCCGCGTGTCATCACCCCATGTTTTGATGACTGGGGGAGGCTTGATTTAGAAGAAGGTAGTTGCAATGATTTTCCAGAGAAAAACTGGATCTGATTCTTCTACCAGTATCTGGTGCTTGTCAGTGGATGTCCTTTTATTTTTCTCCAAAAAGAGATGCAAAAGCATACTTGATTATTAGGGAACAGCATCAGAATTTGAAGAACCGAAATTTATCAGCCATGGTCTATTGATTCGAATTATACTAATGAAAAAGGATTATGGAGACATCTTTATTAAAACTCATCTTAAAGCACTCAAGGTGACTACTCCAAATATTGTTTTTCTTAAATGAATGGAATTTGAATGGTTGGTGGATTTATGTTAATCCCAGAGTCAAATAATTTGTCTGAATATTATTTTTCATTAAATCCTTAAAGGACACATTTCTCATAAATAAACTGAGTCAAACATATAAAGAATGATAAGGATAATAAACATAAATTCTTCAGTTGTTATGTAGAAGTAAATCAGATAACTGATGTAATCCCTAAACTAGGATTTATAGCGTGATAACAAAAGTAGCTGTGTTTTGAGGTTTTACTCTTCTTTCACTAAAAGCAGTCCGAATGTCACATAGAAAAATTAATGGAAGGTTTAAAGAACATGATATATTATCCTAAAGAAAAAATATGGGATTTTACATGGAATATTTCCATCAAAAGTATACAGGAAGGCAAACTGTTAGGTTATACAAAAATTACATAAAAGCATAGCTTAAGGCAATGGATACATTTTGCAGTTTCCTTGCATGTGCACAAATTTTCTTAATTATTTTACTTTTTTATTACATTTTTTGTGAATATCAGAAGCATGCCAGTTCTACACAGTGCTTAGGCTACAACTATAAAAAATACTCATTGGAACTGTATAGAGAGTAAAGAATTGTGTACTTGTAAATAGCATGTTTATATTTCCTTTAATGGTCATTTAATTTGTACAGGCAGCCCAGACCCTACCCAAAGGGTACAAAGCCTCAAAAGGATATAAATATTAAAAGAACTTTAGAAGGCTGCTTATAGGTTTCTAGCAAGCAATATTGTTATATTAAAATTCTGCAGAATTGTGTGGGGCAAGTTTCACCATTTAACTTTCAGAAAAGATAAGTTCCTGCAATAAAAAGCAAAAAAATAACCTGGTGGCCCATAAGGTTATAGTAGTGGCCACATTCCATCTTTACAGCCCCTTTGATCTAGTCATATGACTAATTCCCGTTTGGAAAAGTAACTTTAAGTCATTCTGCTTCTGCTATATATAAAAGAAGTTTACCCTGATCCCACTGAAATCAAAGGTGACATTTTCATTGATTAAATTAGGACCAACATGACAATCAAAATCTGAATGTGGTGAGGTTTTTTTATCTGTTGATTTGTTTAATTCATGAAATGTTTCCTGGGATCAGGAATAGTTTAGAGTTTGTTTGAGGTTTGTTGTTTGTTTTCAGTTGGATTTTGTTTCTTTTTTTGCTTTTCTTTTAGGAGTTTATTTCTATGGAATTAAAAAAAAATACTTGGATTTTTTAAATAATTTTTAAAGGTCACAAGCCCCACAGAATTCTCTAGTTTTGTTACAATTTGATGCTTGTTTGGCTTTAAGTGGGAAGATCTTTGTTTTCTGTGTATTTGTATATATTTATATATATATTTGAAATATTCTTGCCTAAGGGTTGATTTGATGTTTTCTGCTGAAAGGTACCAACCTACTTCTTACTCAGTAATTTCTTCACAGAACTGTTTTGTCTCAGTTTTCATCAGCTTTTTTGAAATGGTCTTCATTTATGTGCACAAAATGTGGTTTGTCTTCCTCCATATTACCAAAAAAAATATTTTCACAGGTCTCCAAGTTAGGAATGTCATTTTTGCAGATGATATAGAAAAAAGGCAAAACACATTTAAAATCTAAAGCATGATATTTACTGTTTATTTATCTGGGTTTGAAAAAATGTGGATTTGGTTTCCCATCATTTATAATAAAACATTTTTTAAAACTGCAGAGTCCATGATTTTGCTTTGAGTATACCTTTCTGTGAAAGCCTTACACCATTTTACAAGCCACCATGTCTCCTTGTAAAATATATTAATAAATTCAAACACATCCTAGGAAGAGAGTCTGATTAGTTTGTCCAGAAATTAATACTTCTAACAGTTCAAATGCCTATTTCAGTATTTTTAATTCAGTTTTCTTGATTAAAATAACTTCTTATTTTAAGTTCAAATCATACACTCTCATGAGACATGAATCTACTAGTAGCTAAATCAGCTTTAGATAATATTTATTCTTGCCCCAAAAGACATGGATCTCCATCCTTATGCACCCCTCTCATGCCTCTATTTAAAATAGTTGTCTGCTCTAAAGGAAACTATGAATCTCAGACCTGATCTCATTCAGCTTCATTATCAAACCACTGTTTTGTTTTCTTTTGAGAAATGGAGCAGAACTCCTGGATAGATTTTTGATCTTCCTCTTTTGAAGAAACCTTTTTTTTGTTTTGTTTTGTTTTTTAATTTAAAAGTTCCTGCTTTGGAGCTCATCTTTCATCCACCAGCAATGATTATTTAATCTCTCTTTGATAGTTTCACTTTGTGCTGTTTGTTCTGTAAAATCCCCAGGCAAAGACCTCCTCCTGGATTCATGCAGTGGTTCCTGTCTCCAATCTTCTGTTCTGTCTTCATGTAGAATGAGTATGACACTGCCAGGCACCAATAATCTCCTTTTTGAGGGATCTTGCTCAGTCCTCCCAAGAAATCTGGAACTCCTTGGAGCAATACCAATGCAGGTCCTGGATCTCAAAAATCCTGCCCCACCACTGCATACTGACCTGGCTTCCCAAATGCTTCTGGATGAAAGTGTCATCACAGCTTTCTGTACCCTAAATCCAGGCCTAAATCCAGCCTCCCTGCTTCCCTTTTACATTCCTATTCTTCTGGAATAGGAATATTCTCTGTCCCATGAGAGGAGAGAAGTACAGCCCAGGACCCACAGTTTCTCACAAGGTGATTTATATATCTCTGAGCTGTATACACAGCAGAGCATCCCCTGAGAAGTGAAGGTGCTGGGTTTTAGACTGCCTGATCACAAGCCAAAGTTGATAGAAATGCATGTCAGTATTTTTAAAAAGCACAGCTGCATTAGCCAAAGGCTTTTCCACTACTTTATTCTGTTTATTACATTAAGAAACTAATGCTAGGTTTGCCACAGGAGGAGACAGGCTGTTCTCTAAGCAGGGAGGTGCATATGCCTCTGGTGTCACTCACACAGGACTGATACACTCCCTCCCCTCTAGCATGTTACAAAAGCTTTGGTGCTTATTTGGGGAAAAAAATAATAAATAGAGTGGACTTTGTCTTGTAACAAATTAATTTGTAAGCAAGAACAGATTTTATTACCCAACAGTGTAAAATGAAGAGATGGAAAAATTACCTCTGTAGCTGTGACTATGGGTTTATTATCAGAGTTCCAGGTAGGAGCCAGCAGCTCTGTCACTGCTTCCTTTCTGCTGTGTGATTCATGAAAATGCGACTTGGCGTCAGCATTTCGGGATCTCCATTCCTGCCTCCTGCCCCACAACCCAAAAAGTACATCAGTAAATCTTCCTCAGTTTGATAAAATCTAAAATAGATTAAATTAAGCTGCTGTAAGTCAGCGTGTAATGCAGGAAATGGAAGGAGATTTATAAAATAACTAACCTGTTCATGTTAATATTTTACACATATAAGTACTCAGAGAAAAAAAAAGGCAAAAATATTTTCAGTAAAGTATATTTCATAATAAAAGTATATATAACACGTAGTTCAAATAGGCACTGGATGTGGTCAAAAAACGGTAGAGAACTCATCCTACAACCCAGCAAGCTGTCCTGGTACTGGCTCACTCAGAGATGCAGAGGAGCCCCTACATTCGAAGTTTCTGCTGTCTGCTGCCACCTATGGTTCAAAAAGAAGCTTTTCCAAAAATCTGTTCTTCGGAATCAACTGAACACTCAGTGAAAGATCTGAAACAAAGGAAACTAAAGGGACTAATAAAAATGCTTAGGACATTCAGCATGGGTGGTCAAAGTTAAGTTTATATTTAGGTACGTGCTTCCACTTTTAAATGTACTGAACTCCCACTGATTTCATTTTATCCCAGATGGATTAAAAATACATTGGTTTTATAGCAGCTTAGACCTTCCCTAAGGAAAAGATTGGTACTTACAGAGTAAAACGTTGCTCCAAAAACATAAGTTATGAAGAAAGGGGAATTACACAAAACCATTTTAAAAAGTTATATAGCAATTGCTACAATTTCACTAGACCGCAGATACATTATGGATCATGTATATGGATATATATGGATCAGCATGTATCAAGGGACCTAGGAAGGAAGCAAAGAAAAGAAAGATGTACATTGAGATTGATGTTGAACTACATTAAAAAAAAATAAAAAGCAAAGGAAAAAAAAAAGCCCCACACATGTTAAAATAGTCTTCAAAACAAATGCCCATCAGTTGTAAATGTAAGAATTCTGTTTGTTCTTCCAAACTAAATTTAGGAAACTTATACATAATGCATTACTCTGAAAATCTTTAATTACTCTCTCACAGATTGGTTTTCTTGCATGGTCCAAGAATCACATTACAATAGGGTTTTTGCTCAAGAAGAATAATTCACTAGGTAATGAAATCATGTCCATATAATTTTATACTTTTAACTCCCCAACTAATCACCTCATTCTACTGCTTAATTTACTCTGGAATCTTATTTATCAATACAAAAAATACCGGGTCATTTCAAGAGTTCAAGAATTCACTTTTTTTTTCTTAAGTGCACCTGAGTGATATTGCCCATAAGATGGTTCAAATTAATACCTTCAGAGCAAACTGTTAATCCTGTTGCCATGCATAAACTATCTTGTTTCTCTGACCTTTCACTTTCCAGTGTTCAAACCAGAGTTGCACTGTGGTTATGATTCACAGGTCACGAGGGCACAGATAACCTTAGATATTAGTAGAATCCCATGTCATTTTCTTACAGAAACCAGAGGTGAATCAATATTTAGAAAGCTGGAGAAATCCAGTTGTTCAGGTCCTCTTGTCCAATTTGAGTTTCAAAGGCTTGTGAGCTTAGCAGCTCTGAACAAATAAAAATGAATGCAGATGAAACAAAGCCAGAAGCGATTTTGTTCGCCTGATGGACAAACCTGTTTTGCTCATGGCTTCCCAGGACATATCCCAGCTCCATCTCCAGGTTTGCACAGTGCCTGTGGTACAGGATGGAGGAGCTGGCTCTGTGTTACACACCCAGTGGAGACTTCCATCCAAGGACCTTGGCTGTAAAGAAATTTCTCATGGCAGCTGTGCCCTGGGACAGTTCTTTGCAGTCTCCTGGGGAGATTGGAGTCTATGGGGAAAAGGGGACTAATGCCCTTCTTATCTTCATCTTCTTTGGGTAAGGTGAAGCTCTTGCCATGAAGGAGATCAGGCATTATGTCCCACTGTAACTCAAATATCTCTTCTCAGGATCACTAATATATATATACCTGAAGAGGCTCAAATCAGCATCATCATTTCACATGCTTGCTTCTAGTTCAACATTTTACAGTTATGAGTTAGACACTGAAATATTTTGAGGATGTGGTTTTACATGTCAGTTTGTTGACTTATAAAAAACCTTAGTGTCACATTGTTGTGGACTGCCTAGCTTTTTATTTAATGCCACAGATTTCTTAAATGGGATCTTTTTTCAGTTGTCTACACTTTTAAGAACACATGCAGAGGATGTCACATCTAATGAATGACAGAAAACTAATGTCCTAATGTACAGCAATCCTTCTTTTACTCAAGGCAAGAAAAGCTACAAAATAAAGTCAGTGTAAAGCCTCTGAAGGACTAAGATTTGTGATTGGATAGACAGTCCAGTTGCTTCAATAGGGACTGAATGGCCATTCTTTTCTGAAACTTTTAGCATTGTGTCTTGATGTCTTCATCTTCTAGAACTCTGGGGCAGGTTCATTGTCTTATCAAAACAGATCCTGAATTTGAGTCTTTTATTATGGAACATGACATAAATAATAATAATAATAAAAAAAAAATCATCCTTCTCACCAAAAATTAAGTTGTGAAAAGCTAGTTGGCATTATTTATTTCTGTATTCTCTTAGTTAGAAGCAACACTTCACAAGACTTACCAAGGCTTTTATAAAAAATAATGTGGCAGGGAAAACAAGGATTTTGGAACCCTCCAGGTTCCTGCATCATCAATGAGAACATGGAAGCTTCTTTCATGTGTGTACCTGCACTTTCATGAGTCTCCTGCTGGCATCTACAGATCATAGAATCACAAAATGATTTGGCTTGGAAGGGACCTCTGAAGGTCATCTATTCCAATCCCCCTGCAGTAAGCAGGGACATCCTCAACTAGATCTCTTTGTGAAGAGCCTTGTCAAGCCTTCTCTTGAATATCTCCAGAGATAAGACCTCAACTACCTCCCTGGGTAACTTGTTCCACTTTTCTACAGCCCTCATGGTAAAGAAATGAAGCCTGGCTTCATAGTAGAGGTGTTCCAGCCCCCTGGTCATCTTCATGGCACTCCTCCCAACCCAGCAGATTAGTGCCCTTCCTATATTGAGGGCTCCAGAGCTGGATGCAGTACTCCAGATGAGGTCTTACCAGAGCAAAGTGGCAGAATCACCTCTCTCAATCTGCTGGCCTTGCTTCTTTTGATACAGCCCAGGATGCAATTGAGCTTCTGGGCTGCAAGCATGCACTGTTGTCTCTTTTCAAATCACCATGTTAAACTCTTATCCAGGAAGGAACATGAAAAGCAACATGCTAAGTATGTCAGAGCACTGAATGGATTATCAAACAGATATAATTTGTAAGAGAAATTTTTAGTGCTCAGCAAGAGAATTACAAGATTAGTGTCATGTAAGGGATAAACTTGTTATTCCACCAGGAAATATCATGTTACCCTATGCATCTCAGAGTATTTATCTCCAGTTAGTGCTCTGCACATCGTTGTCAGACACAAAGATTGCACAATAAACAGCACTAATAATCAGCTAGCAAGACCCTGCCAAAATGCAATGCCCTCTTCAGTACTGTGAAATGAGCTTCACTGACAAGGGTAAGATTTCATTTTCCTCCTTCTGTAAAGGCCACATCCCTTAGGGAGACGTTTCAGCTCTTGCCATCTTTCTTTGTTTGCATTGATCAGATTTAAGCTAAAGTTTCTTTAGGTTGTTTCTGCCTTTTTTTTTTTTCTTTTTCTTTCTAGAAAGTACATGTGGAAATGCTTTAAAAATGTTAATATGGGAATGATCCTAAAATAACTTCATTCATATTGAAACTTTCAACAGCCCTGTTGCAACTAAGAATTTTGAAACTTTTGGACTTTTTCTTCATAGGACACATGTGAAGAGGATTCAGAACCTTAACTATAGAGAGGCACACAAGATGGGCTTTAATTTTAGGAAACTGCAGCTGCACTGCAGCCCCCTTGGACAAATAAGGTGTCACTTGAAGACTTGTCATGGACCAAGCTGTCCTTCATAGGCTCTGTGCTCCTATATCATGGAACTAGAAGAAAACAGTACTGACTCTTCTTTTTTTTCAGTTTGCTGTGAATAGTTGGAGGATAGGAACATCCTGTGTGCATTGCAAAGAGGGTAAAGACTGAAAAGGCAGATTGATAAACTTATGCAGCAGCAGAAGGAAAAGGTTTATTTCTAAAAGTGATGAAACTGATAGTGGCTTGAAAAGACTGATGGGAACTCCAGGATGCAGGAGTATTGGAGTGGCTTGGAGAAAGTTGGAGAGCACATTGTCACCTGTGGAGTCTGGTTCATGTTCAGCTTCAAGAGAAATCTTCTGTTCTCAGACAGGGTTTGCTTGGTCAGATTAGACTATTGCCAGAATTACAAGCTCAGCCCCTTTGTGGGGCAATGTCCCACTCCTCAATAGCACTACTGGTGATCGGGGTGTAAAAGTTGTCTCTGCAAGATAATCAGTGCCTGGGCTGTTCTCAGACAGGACCCTGTTTCAATTTATCTGCAGTGCACTACAACCCAAAAACCTGATGGGCAAATTTGCAAAAAAGGTATAAATCCAAAGACTTTCTCATATTTTATAGTCTATAAACTTTGGATTGCATTGCTTCCAAGTGGAAATCTGCTGTTGAGTTTTGTTCCTCTTAATTCTTTATTTTTAATTCCAGGTGATACACAACCACTACAAAATGAAACCATGTCACTGTTTGCCGGTGTTTAAAGATGCACAGAGGAAAAGAACATCAGGATGAGGAAATATCAGGATATTCCTGCTGAGATTTTCTTAGTTGCCAGGACAAACAGTTGAGGAAAAGGAGAAAAAATGTGGTAATTAAAATAAAGTAAAAGTACAACTGAGAGTGTGAGCCTCTCAGGTCATCCCAGGGCCTTCTTCACAAGGAGGTGAAGGGACACCAGAGTTAACTCCAGAGTTTAACTCCACAGAATTAAAACAGTTTAAAATAGTGGCATGGCACTGTCAATGCTCAGACAAAGAAAATATCTTTAAAAAAACCCAATAAGTAGCATGTTGTCTGTCTTTCTAATGCAGTATCTCTGTATGAAGTATGAAGAAACAAAGGAAGTATGAGGCACTTAGACGTCCTAGGGTTTTTTTGTGGTCTACCAATCATTATGACCCAGACAGTCACTTAATTTGCTGATGATGGGGTGGCCCAGTTTGTGTTCACTGGCCCCTGTTCTCCCCCCAAAGCTCCTTCACAAACACAAGGACTTGAAAGGAGAAGCAATAATTCAGGAAGTCTCCTGACCCAGCAGGGTTACATTTGTAATACGGAGGGGTTAAGATCAAAAACCAAAGTAGTTTAATTCTATTTTCAGAAATCGGTACCTAATGCAAGATTATCTCTAATGACAGACACCAAGGTGTCAGAGAATTGTGTCGGGTTTCAGACCTTTCCATAGTTTAAATTCCTGTGTTTAAGCAAAGGTTAACTGAATCATGGCTGGTGGTGAAGAGTTACTTCAATGCAAGGCTTCTGTGGGTGGCCTCTGCTAAGTAAGATCTTATTTGGGCAGTGGTCTCCACACACACAGATTTCCCATGCATATGGCATATGTCTGTGTACCAAAAATCTATGCAACAGTATAAATGAACTATTTCTCAAGAGACAGTGCAAAATAATTCTAAATTCAATTACTTCTTAACTGCTTCACCCTTTAGCTGAATAACCTTCATTTTTGTCTTGACTCTTCAAAATTATTTACTTTCAAATAGGATAAAATGAAACAACAACAATTAGCTTTTTTAATTCCTGAGTGTCAGAACTCATATCAGCAGAATTCTGTTGCATTGTATCAGGCTGCATTTGCTTATTAATTTAAATAAACTTTTATTTTTCTTCCCTGGGTAGCTTATTATGAAAAGAAAAAAAAAAAAGGAATAAAAATTCATTAACGTCTTGTCTATTGTTTTAGAAATACTCAGAAGGTAGACATAAAGTGGGTCACAACACAGGAATGGATTCAAATGCCACAGCTGAAACTTAACATTAGCTTTTCCATGTCTAGTAATTTCTATTGAAAACAATTTATGTGAAAAGACAACTATGGCTAAAGAATACAGAGGTATTTTTTATGTTCAAATGTAGCTAAATTTTTAAGACTATTTCATCCTATCATTATTGCTTGTTGTAGGAGGTAAATTGTTCTTCAGTTTTGCTGATGTTAACACCTGGACTGTTAATAGCCTGTGCTGACTGGCTTTCTCCAAACTATTTCTTTTGGGGCCGTTTATATTTTCATACTTCACAGGGGTTGGCCAAATAAGTACAAAAATAAGTACAAAATTTCTGTGATACCATGGAATACATTACCTTATACAGGATAAGTGTATTTGACACTTATTCTACTTTGGTGAAGTTACCAAATCTAAAAAATGTGAAAGATATGATTAACCAAGATGCTTAAAAAATTGAAACTGAAAATTATTTCTATTACAACCAAACATCAAACATGCTGATCTATTTCTACAAAACAAGGATTTTCACAGAAGATTTACATTAAACAGAAATTTTCAGGGCAGGGACATTTCTTTTTAGACATATTTGTGGTTGCACTGAAAACCTTGGAATGAAGTGTTTGGGTTTCCAATGAAAAGTCCACATATTTTGGTATTATGGTGGAAGAATTATGGGTTTTTTTATTGACTAACTCTCTTACCACCCCCAAATACCACTAAGGAAATCAACAATTAAATATAAATAAGAGACAATAATTAATGGGTTTCTGAAAAAAATTGTGGGAAAAATTGTGTTTCCTGTCCCTCTCTTCTGTATTTTAGGTAACATAAGGGCATAATTAAGTGTCTGAAAGTGTATTCCTGATTTAGGGCCACTGTAATTCAAGACTAATAACAGATCCATCCCTACTAGAATCATAATTGCACAAAGCTAAAAAAGATAAGATGACCATGTGATCATGTATCTTGTACAGAATTTCATGTGAAAATTCAGTTTTGGGGTGAGGGATCTTTTGTATCTTTTTCACTAACATCTAAACAAAAACTACTTTTTTCTCAAGACCCTCCAAAAACAACACACGATTTGAAAGCAATTAGAACTTCTGCAAACCATAAAGGTTCAGTGAGCTTCTGGATCTCTCAAGATCATGTGTAAAACTGTGGAAAGTAGCAGCAATACTATTTCCTGTGCAGATGATGCAAGATCTTTTTTGCTGTATGTCCCCTTTTTCTTTTGCCTCTGGCATGATTTAAAAAAATCTTTCAATCAAGTAGCCTGCATAAAAATCAAACTTGGCATATCTAGGGGAAGTAAAAGTTTCACCACAGCCTCCTGAAGGTCTGCCCTTTTATTCAATGGGAAAAAACCAAAACAAAACATGCAAAAAAAAACCCCAACAAAACCAAACCCAAATCAAACCCAAAAATTAAAAAGAAACCAAAAAAACCTCCAAGCCAACCAACCAAAAAAAACCAACCAACAACAAAGTTTTGTGGTGTCCTGTATTGTCTAGGCAGTGCTTTGAATTGCTTACCACTTTTGGTGAAACATAAATCCAGCTCTTGAATGGGTTAATAAAGCTGTATGAAATCTGCTGGACACAGAATATTGGACTACATGTGTAAATGGACTACATGCTAAGCCAGCCTCTCCAGATACTTCATGCACAAGGGCATTGAGAGATGGGGGAACCTGCATCTGTTCTGTGTTTATAGACAGACATAAAATGGTTATTGCAAGAATTCTAGATAATATGATTCAACATGAATACAAATCTCTGGAGTATCCAAGGAATTCACTTTAGTTTTGAGAAGACTTTGATCTGTCGACATTGCCATTTTCTGTTCAAGTAACAATTATGCCATTAGAGCAGTATGACTGAAGCCAAGTTTTCAGTAGATTTCCACCTCACAAAAATACATGTCAGATTGTAACACAGAATAATTCATATAACAAAAGAAATCAGCCACATTTTTAACATAAAAAAGAAGAAAAAAATCAGAAAAAAACCCAAACCGTAATATTAAAACTACTCCAAAAATGACATCTGCAGTTTTAAGCAGAGTGGTGCTACTTGAGTGATTAGATATTATGTTTGACCAGAAAGAATTCATGGCCTTCCTTTGTTCCAAAAGCTATCTAAGCTGTGAATTTATATTACATCTTTGTCCAATATTTTAGGCTGCAGTGGAAGTAATGAAATGTGTCAATAATTTGTTACTTTAGACTCCTTACCTCAGAAATCTGGTTTCAATCCATCTGGACTAGCATCTATTTCTAACAAGCATAACTGTTTCAATATAAACAAGGCTAAAAAAACCAAGTCTAGAGCTAAGTAAAAAATCTGGGGAATATTTCAGTGACTCAATTGAAAATAAGAATCTTAAGAAGTCAAGTATTTCAAATTAAATCTCAGGAAAATAGCTATTAAATGTAGGAACAGACACCTAGATTTTTTGGCTACATCAGTGACAGTGACATTCAGTGATTTTTCAAAATTACCAAAAATCAAGCCTGATGCCAAGCAGGAAAATTTCCACAACAGCTTCATCATTCATCTGAATCCTTCACCAAAGCCTTTGGAATAGTGTTGCTCTTACTTGACACTACTGACACATACTGAACCTAGTCTGCACCATCAAGAAGAGAGCAGAAATTCTCCTCACATTTCACACTCACTTTTTTTGGCTGGTCAGACTAGTAGCCATTTGACAGAGATGTGTGGGAGATGTTTCATTCAAAGAAACCTCTGCTAGACAAGTGTAGGATTGGTGAGGTTAATTTTGCTGAAGATCTCTTGATAGATAGCAGTCAGAGAAGCAAATACATTTCTCCTAAATCTTAGATCATTTTGCATGTTATAAAAATATATTTTTAGTGCATACATATATATATAATGGTGTATATATAGTTACATATATAAAAGCAAGGGAGAGTTCATTGTCTCTTGTCCATTTTTTTTTTTAAGTTGAGAACAGCAACCTTAATTGTCAGTCATGAATAAAGGCTTCATTGTGAGAGTTTAAAATAAATATTGAAGAGGAAACCAGTTTTTGTACATTGCCTTTTTGTATTTATTTTCGTTTCAGAACCAAAACAATTTAGGATGTATGAGTTAAAATCTTCCCATTGCATGTATTTGTTACTGCTAGAGTAACATGGTTTTATACTTTCCCTGCATAAAGGATAACTCAGATATATTTATTTTGAGAATACAATTATTACTTTGACTTACTGTAATCCCATGTCACTCACAAAATAATTTACTCTTAACCTGATTTCATGGTTGAAGGTCTTTCTTTAAGGTCTGCTGAAAAGATTTGGTTTGGCAGTTGTTTGTTTTGTTGACTATTCTGTCTAGTCCATGCAATCTGGGAATTTTTATGGTGATAATCATAACTCAACAGTCATCCAAGCTGAAAAGTTTGCTAATCCTGAAGAAGTTTTTCTTTGAGCCTTAAATTTGGTCTTTCCTGAAGCTGGTTTCTCTCTGTGTTGTCACCTAATACCCCATTTTTCCAAGTTCCCCAAGTATATTTCCATATGGGCACCCAACAAGAAATGAGTTGATCCCAATAGGTCAGTGGTGGCTTGGTGCACTAAGAGGAAAAAACACTTTAATCTTGAGGTCACTTTAACCTTTAATACACTTACACAAGAGCTCTGCTAAACATTACTAGGCTTGTACTAAACACTGCTTATGTTCACAAATTAAGCAAACAAAACTGAAGCACCATTTACTCTGTCCTTCTGCTACCCTGCTGGACATTCCAGGTGACAGAATAACATTTAGAGAAACTCTGAAGAGTTTTAAAGTACTTTTTGCCTCCTGTTTCTTTTGCACTCCTCGCCTCCTGTTCCTTTTGCACTTTTCTTGGTCTTAATAGTGTAGAAACAAGAGTATCCACAAATGTTGTGGCATTTTCTTTGGTTTTGGGTTTTTTTGTTGGGTTTGGTTTGGGTTTTTTTTTTTGGGGGGGGTGGGGGGAGGGTTTGGTTTGCTTTGGTTTGGTTTCGGGTTTTTTTGTTTTTTTTTTTTCATTTTTTTTTTTCACTGCATCCAAACCTGCAAGATCCCAGGAACCCTAAATGCTAATGGTTTAAAAGTCTTAAGCCAGAAGAGTTTAAGAAACACCTTTAATTTCATTAACTAGTTTTACTTATCCTTGAACCAAAGAACATTTATCCACATCAGTTTACAATTCTAAGAGATTTATATCCTCAAAGTGTCTGAATAACCATAGTGCAAATTCTGTAGTTTTTTGTTTGCTACTCTAGCAAATCACCCTGCACCTCTGAAGTAATAATATCTGCCAGGAATTCCAATCAGCTCAAGAATGATCTCCACTTCCTGAGAACATGTGTCAGTTCTCAGGCAGTCAGTTTCTCCAAGACTATCTTTATTTGATCTTGTGAAACACTTCTGTCCCATATGAGGCAGAATGCATTAATATATAATTTCTAAGTAAATCTCTAGACTTTTAATAATGGGGTTATGCTAACCATGGCCCAGTCCTTGGAGATGTTGCTTGTACTAAGGAAAATCATAAAAGCATCTGCTTAAGCTTCTCTAATTTCTAACCCCTCTTTCCTTATCAGCTTTGGACGAATAGTGTTTGGCTTGATGAACTGTCAACAATATCATCCTATTGAGTCCTTAATAATCTTTCCTAGGGTGGTTAGTGCATTCTTCAATTTTTTGTTTGATTTCCATAAAAGTTGTATTGCTATTTGGGCTTTCCCAGCTAAAGCAGCATTTACAGCACAATAATTCTGCACCTTTGCTACCCACACTGTCAAAGCCAGCCACGTAACTATGGTTTGTAAAAGAAATTTGATAGAGAATTCTCAAAGAAAACTGGTTCCAGCAGTGGGTTCACATAAACTATGGCAGTTAAAAGTGACATACATTATACGGAAACAAATTTTGGTTTGAGGAAAAAGATACATTTTTTGGCTTGATTGTTATTCCTACGGGGACTGAGTTTATGAAATTGGAATTATCTGTACAAGTTTAAAAATTTATTTTCCCAATAAATCACTTACTGAGTGTGGAAGCACCAACCATATTCTGTGCATTCCCTTGTTTTTACAGAAACCTGACTTTGGAAGCTGTCAGTTTTCAAAGTCTGAGACTTTGTGTCTGACATTGGTCTAGTCTGCAGCGGTGTTTTTTGTCCTTTTACCAAGACTCTTCACTGATGCGATTTGAAATAAATGTGATTAGAGAATATAAAAAAAACATATATGGATTATTACAAAGTAACTTTCACACAATGGAGGAGCCTAAATACCAATTAGAGCAGGAAATCGCTCCCATCCTGTTCTCTTCTGCTCAAAGATACAGACAAGACAGTATGTGTCCTAATAATTTACAACCTGCCAACAGAGAACAGATGGATGAGACAAACATATTGAGCTATAAATATGTCATCTGTTCCCAAGAAATCTCAAACCTCTAATTGGAGTCAAAAGGCTGAATTTATACTGAGTTCATAACCAATGAAGGGATGAGAGAGGAGTTCACTAACCACTGACTTTTAATCAAAATTGAGAGAACAATTTTGCCTAATAGATATCCTGTTGACACTAGTACTATTATGCTGGAATAGGAAAGGACTGATTCAACTATAATTGGAAAATTTAAGGAATAATATAAAAAGAAAACAGAAGTGAATTGTTTATTCAGTGACTCAAAATTATACTGTACTCTCCTGTGCAGTACTTCGCTATAGCTGGAAAAACTGCATAGCTGTTGTTTTTGCAAATGTATTGCAACTAATGCTTCTCATACTTATTTTTGAGGTATGTAGGTAATCAGATATTAAAAAGGGTCAAACCTGACAGGTTGGAAGCCCTTCTTTTTTGAACAGATGCATTGCTTACACACATTCCCTCAGATGATGCACAGCACTATTTTGCACAGTCCTGCTGGAGCTGAACCAACCTGAAGATCATCCCAGCCAAGGGACTTACAGCCTCTGCCGGGAAAAAGAAACTAAGAGCTGAAAGCCCACAACAATTAAAATTCCACATGAATTTCCACTCAAGTTATGGCAGCTGTCATGTTCAGTGCACTAAGCACAGACCCGCAGGCCTCCAACCCACAGGATTTATCAAGAGGCATTTATAAGCAGCCGTGGGTGGTACCTTGCTCATGGTTTGTGTACTTTCAGCACAGAAGGGGGTATGCAGCCACACTGGCCAAAACATTGTGCAGACAGTCCTTACAGAAAGTAATCTTTCCTGAAATCAGCAAGCATTGCAAAATGGGGACACAGCATTATTGCTTGGTGAATTATGAGTAAAATCAAACACGCAATAATCCTGCATGTACTGTCTAATGCTGCTACATAGACTGAAAAATGAGGAGTAACATGATAAAGTTTTATCCTTTTAAAATGCCATCTCTTAAATAAAGATTTCTAAGTCTGTCTTATCAAGCTTTCTGTGTTATTTTATTCTTGTCTTTAAACAAAACTGACACTGCAGTGGTGGCCTAGCTTTCATTTCCTGTAAAGGCTTCAGCCCTTCTCTCTCCTCTGGACAACTGATATTTACAGGCCACAACTTCAACTGAGTAGCAGTTTCCAAATGAACATATAAGGAAGCTTCTACCAGGTAAAACCAGACTCCTCCCTATGTTCTGATTTTCTATAGAGGAAGCCCTATACTGTAGTTGAAGTCTAAGACAAAGGGTAAAAGCAGGGCCAGAATGTAGAGATGATGCCCATGAACATCACTCAGGAACTTCTTAATTCAGAGGCAATGTCTTTTATTTAATGACTATAGATTTTCTGACAGTATTTTTTCCAATCATGTATTTTAAACAATTTGAACAGTTAATATTTCTAGAGTTTCAGGATGAAGATATTCTTATTTTTACATCATCAAATGAAAGACAGTGAGCAATTATTCCCTGTTCTACACCACTCATTATTTTAATGGAGTATATATTCCTTATTTTATATCTTGATTGATAATAGATATTCCTTCTTCATTTGTTTCAGAAACTTTTTCAAATCTTGAATCATTCTTCCTGCCTTCCTTTTCTCAGTTCCCTCTTCTTTCCTCTGATGTTGATTTCTCTATGTAATAGCAGCAGCATTAACACAGTCAGAATTCAACGTGTAAGAGACCCATAGTATGGCACAATGGCAGAAGGCTTTAAACTCTTTTCCTTTTTAATCCTTTCCAACCTTTGATTTGCTTTTCTGCCTGCAACTGAACATCATCATCATCATGGCTTGGATTCACGAACAAAGATTTAAGAAAGGCTCTACCTGTGCTGGGCAGGGCACATCTCCAGGATGGAGGATCACTGCTTCCCTAAGATTGTGCTCGATGGTGAACTTGCCACCGGCTGCCACAGCAGAGGAGCCCCAGAGAGGAGATACAAGGACTCCCTGAAACAATCCCTCAGCTTTGGCCATATTGACTGCCACCAGTGCTCCACTCTGGCCTCCAGCTGGGAGACATGGAGACACACCATGCATAACAACTGAACAATGAACTAATTAAATAGCAAAGTAAGCTCTAAACCTCTTTAATATGAGCTCTCTTCCACACATGTATATGTGCTATAAACTTTGCAGCTCAAATCATAGGGTGGACTTTTTTCAAATGTTGCTGATCAGAAATTTAAATACAACTTTGCACAGCCAAGATAAAAAGTCTATTAAAAATCGTTCGAATTTTATAATATATTTTTATAATCTGTTCTTGTAAGTACTTTCAGATGTATTCTGGAATACTTCTACAGAGAGTTACTAGAACAATTTCACAGAAATTTAGGAACATTTTAACAGCAGTTTCCATTGCATTTCTAAAGAAAAAAAATCCTGTTCCTTTTACCCATGTGAGTAGCCTTGCTAAAGTGTAATCTGCACTCACCAACACCAATTTAAATCCTGGTTAACAGTATTGGCTTAACGGGACAGGAGATAGATTTGGAGCTATGTAGCACTTTGGCAAGATCTTTCAGAAAAATCTTTTATGTGAAAAAAGCCAAAGATTGTTAACTAGTTTTGAAAAAGCTTGTTAGAAAAGTGGATGTATTATCCCTTACGCAGCTGTTGTTAAAGATGCGTCATTTGACCCTGAAATTACTTTACGGTGTGAAACAAAACCCAGAAAAATCAGTGGGAAAGCTTCAGTTTGCCCTATGTTTGCAAATTCATTCTTCCCTTCAGATACATATGTGCAACTTAGTTGACAACAATGTGAAAAGGCTTACTGTCATTTCTGACAATTAGTTTTGATTAATTCAGTCAATGCAATATGAATTTTTCCACACTTATCTAAGATCAGAATTTGGCAGAGCATTAACAATGTATCTTAAGATGTAAGATATTGCATAACTTTCCTCGCATGGTGTACTGCTGAATAAATATTTTATCTGATACTAAGATCAAGCTGCTCCAACATCACTTCCAAATAAGAATGGAGAAATATATGATTGCAGTATTTTTTCTTAGCACACTCTGTGTGAAGGTCATGTGTTTACAGTAAGAACAGAGCATGGCAGAGCAGCCACTTCACAAAACTGCCTTATAAAGTTAATTTTCAGTTGCTAAAGCTGGCACCTCCAATTAAGTAAAGAAATTGTACTTACTGCCCCTGACCTTGGTGGCTGCTGTGCAGCCAACACCCTTGAGAGCAATTATTCATACTTAAGAATGAATCGTTAGGAAACCGTATGGTAAATAGCTTTCATTTCTACCCAACAAGAATTTTGCCATTTGAAAGAAAATATTAGCCTGTGCAAGGAAAAGTCATCAGAACTGGACCATTACATGAAAAATGGGTAACAGCATTTACTCACAAAATATACAACTTAACATCAGCACAGGAGATTTAAGGCGAATTTCCTCTTGCTTAGAATTGGCTAATTTGTGCCACCATGATAAAATTTTAATCCTGCTGCAAGTGTCTGTGCCAACAGGAGTTATTCCAAGGCCTGGAGAAATCTGGCAGAAGAGGCAAGGACTGAGAATATTACTCTTCTTCAGCCCAGCACAGCAGTACTTAGTGCAACATGAAAGTAAATCCCCATGTGGGTGTTTAAAGAATGAGTAACAGTAGCATAGTCATGTCTACCTCTTTGCATATTTTAAGTCTTTGAAATGCTAATGCAAACAGCTGGCTACTTATATTCCTGATACTTGAAATCACTCACCTGTGCATATCTTGAACCTTGGGCACTAGCTCCAGCTGCTTCAATGAAGTACTGATTCTCATGCACACACATTGTTGTTAACTTAAATAATTTGCCAATTAGCAGCAAATTATTATATTCAAATATGCAGTATAAGGCAGTAGGCTGACAAAATTGACATCTGGATTTTATATTAACATTGACAGGGCTTGCCTCACAAATGTTCTGCTTTATTTATGTGAAATGGAAAGCAAATGCATGATAAATCATGCATAAATATGAATATATTTATATTACACTGAAGCCACAGAGGTACAGTCTAATTCAGGGTTTATGTTGCTCTCTATATGAACAAGGCATTAGTTTTAAGTGTCTTGGGAGTCCCACTGAAGAGGCCCATGGGAAAATGAGCCTGAGATGGTGCAAGGAGCTTGTTTGTGCCAGTGAGGCAAGGGAAACTGCTGGTGCTGAAGGGCGGTGGGCCCCGTGAAATAACAAAAATGGAATGATGATATTGGCAGACGACTGTGTTTATTCAGCATTTGCCACCAAAAGGACTACTGTGTTCTTTTTACAGTTTCTCCATGTACACCTCACAAGAGATGGAAGTGATAGAGAGATGGGAGATCAGGGATGGCTTTTGATGGCAAATTTGAAGTTATAGTCTCCATACTAGGGTCCTCAGCAATTTAGGACTGCTGGAAGTAGCTGTTACTCAAATGACCCATAGATAAAATTAATGGATCCTCTCTAAGTTTCATACCCTCTGTCTTCCCCAAAGGGGTCGCAAGGTACAAGCAGGAAGAAAGGAATAAAAATGTTTGACTGTCACTATGCCAGCTTACTTTGCCTTGCATAAGCTGTAATTTCACCAGCTTCATTTTTCTTAGCTGTCTGAAGCAGATGTGTTGGACTTTGAGCTGTAGTGACCTTGGGTAGTTGGGTTCTTCACTTTTTAACATATCTTGGTTTCCCCAGCTTCTACCAGATCCAATCCCCACTATACTGACATCAAATCCTAGGTTTTATGGCTATGTCTATAATTGTAAATAAAATGAACTAGGACCTGTCTTGTGCGTTCCCTAATAGTAAGAGCAAGAAATTAATACTCTGTACAAAAGACAAGTCCCCTTGAAACTGAAAGCATCTCAGCTGGTCAGAAATTGAGAAAAAGTGTTCATATTCCTTCAATCCAGCATCACTCCATGTGTTGCATGGCCTCTGAAAGAATTTATGCCTCTTTTCCCAGTGGTTTCAGTTTATTTTCATGACAGTTGTTCAGAAATAGACAGAGCAACTGAGGAATCTTTGAATGATATGAACGAATGAGACCTCAGAATACTTAAATCATATTTGTTTTGTAATTCTGAAATGCCTTTAATGACATTTATGGGGAAATAAGATTGTTTTTTACAGAGTGCTCTGTGATGTCTGAGTAACTTCAGCAGAACATTTTCCAGGACAAATTCAGGCTGGATCAAAATAATAACATTAATATTTCATGCAGTATATTTTTGATAATGAAATTGAATGGATCAGCAAAAAAATGCAGAATTATGGAGCTGGTTAATATAATTTTTACACATTGTAAATTAAAATTACAATCAAACACCATTGAAAAATCCTATCGGACACTGTAATATATTCTGGATTTACATTCACAAGAGAAGGCTGTGAAAGTATGTTTTGGAGATATTAGACAATGATCAGATGAGCACCTGAGAATGAAAATAAGACGTGAAAGTCCAACCTCATTTAGCTCTCCTTAGAAGATTTGCTTTCAGAAGTGTGAAATTTAGTTGTTTAAACTTGCTGGTATATTCTTCATTTAGTATAGATTAATGGACAAAAAATTCACTGAATATATGCTTTTGAATGCCACTTACAAAAAATCCCCAACAAACTTAATCTTGATTTGTACCTGAATTTCATTTGTGATAAAATTAAAAAAAAAAAAAAAACACAAACACAAACAAAAAACAAACAAAACCACCCAAAAATGCAATCTAAATAATATTTAATTTTCTAGTCTGTGAGTTCTGAGAAAGCTGATATACTGAAATCTGGTTTGATTCAAAATTTTAGCTATTTTTAAGTTTTGATACTATTACAAGTGAACCTGCTAATTCATGTCTCATTCTATGTATATCCTGTTGTTTTCCAAGAGAAAAAGATCAAGAACACAAAAGCCTTCCTTTCTCCAACAGTCTGATGCCTTACATCAACTCTGATCATTTCACTTGTTGGTGTATCATTTCCCCAGAACATTTCAGCAACTTACCATAACATTATAACTTATCATGACAACTGGAAGGGATGAATCCCCAAAGGGAAAGGCTTAGAAGTGCAATGCTTGACTCATAGGTTTTCTGATGGCATCTTCACAGTGAGAAACAATTGACCAGAATTTTGAAAATCTGCATTTTGACACTAGAATGTGTCAATACGTACATAGTAGTAGCAAAGTACACTGCACAAAAGGTGAGAATAACTTTGTAATTAGTACAGTTATCCTGGTTTTAAAACCCCAGCTAATTTTCTCAGGGTCAGCTTGGCAGCTCTGTTCTCTTGTAGATATGAAGATGCAGCTCTTTCACTAGCTGTCAGCTCACTGAAATGGAAAGTGTTAGTAAGAACTCAGGAAGTAAATTATTGATAAAAATATTAATGTAATATGAATAAATTGCCTTTTGTTACTCTTTGATATCAAGACCAAAACCCACTCCTGTTGAATCAGTGGAAACAAATAAGAGATGCTGGCACTTAATTTTTCTTCAGAGAAGTCACTCATTGTAAAGATGTAATTGGAAAGATGCAAATTATTCCTTAATCTGGGGTTAAACCTGGGAGAATAAGTTCAGACAAAGAAGGAGAAAATTCAGAATATTTCATATTGACATGTGGGGAAGCATTTAATTTTCTCAAATTCAAACGTACATTTTATAAGTGATTGTTATTTTAAAATGTCATTCCAAACATACATCACCATTCATATTTCAGCTCAAAAAGCCCCAGCATTTTCCACTCTATACAAGATGATTCAGGGTTTGGCTGCTTTTCTCACCAAAGGAAAAAAGAAGATACATTTGTGTGGGCTTTTAAAAGTTATTTCCGCTAAAATTTGATCTTGCATAGACAAAAAGTAAAAATTTCTAATGCATGACTCCCAAACAAATATATAGTAACTGTAAACATGCATGTTTATATGTATGTCCGTGCAGTGTTTCAAACACAAATTCTTGTTCAGTTGCCAGTGCTACTATTTTTGACACAGAAATTTGCTCCCTGTCATTGGCCTGCTTCTGAAAGGCAGTGAGTAACCTTTGTATGATGATTACAGCATTGATTTACTTGAGAAGTCTTTTCATAGACACCAGTCAATGTCTCTGAGCATGGCAAATTACTGAATGAAAGCACAAAACTTAGAGGGTGTAGACCTCAAATTCGGTTTGCTGTTTCCCAGCGAATATTTAGTAAGGGAAGAGTGTATCCAATTGCTCTTCTTTCAACTTTCAGTTGATGTATTTTGGTTTACAGAAATAACTCCCTCCAAGAATAATCTCTGAGGGCTCTATTAAACAACAAACTGTTCCTAAGCTCTCTGAACAGAAGCCAAGGAAGGGCCACAAGTGATAGAGAGACTGGCTCTGTACACAGACGGCTGATCTGGCAGGACGATAACCTGCATACTGAAAAAGGGGTCTTTTGGTTTTCATTTCCTTTAAATAACTCTCAGCACTAAAACTGTGAGAGCTGTAGGCAGCCTGGTACAAGTAACAGTGTTTAAAATGATCTTTTTCTTGCAGCAGAGCCACTGGATAAACCAGGATAATTGCTTAACTTGGTTAAGGCAACCAATACTTCCATGACAAAAGCCTTTTAATCCAATGTCACATCTCTTTGTTACATTTGTTGATATAAAAGTGGTCCCAAAAGGGACAGTATAATTACTTTTATCCTAAAAGCCTTTTTTTATTTTCCCATAGGGGTCTCTTCCTTTAACTGGAAGGCATATGGCCCTTGATGTTCGTTGTTTATTTCCCCTTGTTGCTTTTTCTGTGTAGATCCTTAAACAGCTTTCTGGCTGGCCTATGTGCCTGTTGGCTGACATCATCTGAGAGAGCTGAAGTGTCTTGAGAATACCCTCATCATTAGGACCAAGATGTTCAACTGATACAAGAGCCAAATAATTTTTGGACACTCAAATGCAGTTTGAGAAAGTTATATGAATAAATTCAGAAGAATCAACTTGTACCTTTACCAAAAATGCAGAGAGAATATAGAAAGAATTATTTAAAGTGTCATTACCAAAGTTCATGTATATTTATAATTAAATTATATAACCATCACAATTATTATATTATAATATAGTATCATACAGATAATTCATATACTGATTTCATTCCAGCATAGAGCTGTAATGGAGTAAATGGAGAATTAGCATGTTACCTGTCATGTTAAATTTAACACAAGTAACGAACTGACACCGATGAAGAAGCAAGTTCAGGCATTCTGGAAATCTTTCAATTTTTGAAAGGCTTTGTAATATTTATAAAAATCCATTAATTTTAACAGCCACAAAATAAAAGCTAACTATTTAGAAACAAAGCAGTGCAGTGGCTGAAAAGAACTTGGAACATATTGACAATCACCAAGAACCTCAAATGGGCAAGATGAGGCAGCTCCATTGACATAACAAGAGTTACACTGATCTAGAAGGACAGCTTTACATCTGGGATTTGGCCTGAGGCAAAAAATTGGTTTGCTTAAAGACTTTATATTCTTCTAAAGGCTGTCAACTGGAGTCAGTCCCACTACTTATATGCCTCAGTATCTCTGGGATATAAAACTGCACACAGTTTTCTTGGGGGCAATGTGTATCTATTGTTTTGCCATTTTTAAAGAAATCATACACTAGTGTATTTAAGGTAATTTCTGAAAAATGCCACACTGAGACTGTCCTAGTACTCAGTTCCTTGCAATTCAGGTCATTATTACTCCTCTAATCAAAAATGAGCTGTTTTCCTCTTGTTTTAAACCTAGTATAACAAAATGAACCTTTGCTAAGGCTGTAGTTCTCAAAGCTTGCTTGGCCTTAC
The DNA here is from genome assembly GCA_023637945.1 of Phaethornis superciliosus. Lineage (NCBI taxonomy): Eukaryota > Metazoa > Chordata > Aves > Apodiformes > Trochilidae > Phaethornis > Phaethornis superciliosus. The sequence continues at coordinate 18,356,789 of JAJQWJ010000002.1, forward strand.
AAAAGGACACATCGCCACAGAAAAACTAACCCTGAGTAAACAAAGACTAATTCTAGGGACCTACTTTAAGATCAATGAACATTACTCATTTTTAATTCCTGAAAATATAGCTGTATCAGAAAAGACTTTAGTTACCTAAACAAAGGCTCTTGGTACCATTTTAGACATCCTAAGGTATGAATAAATGAATGGATAAGATGTCACTGGTGAAGAGGAGACTGGCCATAGAGGAGACCCATGTTGCTCTGGATCAGCAGTTGGAGTCCAGGTGGTCTATGTGACTTACTGCCTTCATTTAGGCCATTGGATGGAGGCTGAACATTAATATTTAAATTAACAATAGGGCATCAGAGAAGTGAAAAGCTCAACAAGATTAGTATATTCTGTGGATAACTCTAGCTCTGAAATGAAGGCCATAATTCATCATAGCATTAGTACTTTATATTCAGTTGAGGTTTTAAATAACTTCGGGAAAACAGAGCAATTATAACATGACAAAGATGGAAGTCGAAAGTTCTGGGAAATTCTTTTATTAAATCCAACAAAAGATGGATATAATTATCTCAAATTCAATAAACTCTTGGGAGCAAGCTTTAGAAACAAATCAATAGGATGCTAGCTAGATAGCTGATGATTCTAAGTTTTCTTTGGGTTTGTGTGACCTACTTTGTAGATACTTAGCTGACAAAGTGCTGAGAAATATTGTAGATGATTTATGACCGTAATAATCTTATATTTCAGGGTTTGCAACGAATGCTTGCTACTATCTCCCACAAGCTTCAGGACTGCATCCTGTCTTCTCTGATTCAATGCCAGCAGTGATAACTTATTCCCTCATCATGTCCCGTTTTGGTTACAGCAATGCAATTTACTTAAGCTGTAAAGCATCAGCCCTGGGAAAGTTGCAGCTGGTGCAGATGCAGGAAAACTTCACTTCCTCAGACCCATCAGTCACACAAGCCTTTGGTTTGCACTTGCAGCCCACACACCATCTAAATTGGTCTCTTGAGGTGAACTGTGTCTTCTCACCAATTAAAATTCCATGGGTCTGTGTGATGCCTTCCTGGGACACTCAGTTAAGGACATACAGTTGGTGGGATGAACTCAGGCCTAAGTTGGACTGTGGTTTCTACACCATTTTTCTTCCTGGGAAGCAGGCTCCAGTCCTTTCCTGTACTTTCTTCCTTGGATAACAAATTACTTCCTTGGATACTATATTCTTTAGTGTGCCAAAATAAAATAAGTACATTTTGTATCAAAGTGAAATGTAAGCTTTGTTTCACTTATTATGGTGTGAAGCAAGTTCCTGGGTTTGGAGGCAATACAGTTACTGATTATGTTGTCTTATCTAAATAATCATATCTTCTCCTGTAATGTATGCAGAAGTTATTGTAACATATTTTATTGCTAATTCTTATGGGATTCTTTTAAAAACTTCTAAGTCTTTGAGTTACACTGTAAATGAAAATCATATCTAAAAGTAAAATTTGATAGAACTTTAAATGAACCCCCTCAGTAATATATAAATGGAATTTAACATATTTATAATACAAAGACTGAAGGCTAGATGTAAACCCTCTCGTTTTCAGAAACATCCAGGTTTTACATACATACACACAGACACATAAATATATCAGTGTGTTTTCATGAAGTACATTTTGTTGGAGAACCCATACAAAAAGAAACTTTCTAGAATATCACTACTGTGACAGCTGTTTGTGTCTGCTTGCTTCCTAACCCATAGGGGTGCATCCACATAGGCTGTATATTGTCTATTTTCAAATCACACCCTCCTGAATTTTGGTGCTGGGCTGCATACTGTAGCCAGATGCACTGCACTACCTGGACTGGGGCACCCTGAACCATGGAACAACAAATAATAACTGGAGTTACAAGGACACCTCAGGTTTATCTGCTCTGTGATTGCACTCTTGAAGATGATCTCCTGATTTTACCCACATGGTAAAACCCATGTTTTCTGGTTCATGTCACAGAGTGATCTTAAAGCACCTGAACTGGATTCCTTTCAGACAAAAGGGAACCAGGACTGCTCCAGCCACAGACAGGTTGGTCCTGGATTATGTGCTGTTTCACACTGACCTACCCTCCCTTCTCCCCAAATTCAGGGGAGAAGGTAGCTCCAGAAATATTTCCCTACTTCTATATAGCCATGGCTGTCAGTTGACTCTGCTTGCTAACAGAGACATAAACAACACCTGAAGGAAAACTGACACTCTGTTGGCTTCATTTTCAGGATTGTTTTAGGGAATATTTTGTTTATATTTTGCAAGACTTGGAAGGGGGAAAAGAAAGCTTCTATTATCAGAAAGCTTTTATTTTCATACAGCCTTTGGCTGTCTCCTTATTTCTGTTTTGAAAATTCCTTAATCCAAAGAAAACTTGAAAAAATACTTTTTTCCAGGGAGATCGGGCTATATTTTGCAAAGAGCACCCAATTAACACCAGTATATGGGAATTTAAAAAAAAAAAACAAAGATTTATAAATGAATTAAAGAACGATGTACATTGAAATTATATACATAAGAATGTCGGATGGAAGTCCAAGGAGAAAAAGAAGAGAATATCACTACAACAGCCATACCAGCTAAAATCTTGAGAGCAAAGTATGCAAAATATTTCTAAACCATCCTGCAGCCACACACTAGCAATGGAGTAATAAAAACCTCACATAAGCAAAGACATTACTGAACATCTAATCTTCATAGACACGATCAGTTCCATATAGTCCAAAAGTTCAGAGAGGAACAATTACATTTATTGCAAATATATTGCCAAGGATAGACAAGGTTCAGTTGTACTGAATGGTTCCTGAAGTCATGGAATATCATTTTGCTAAGGTTTCCAGCTGGCAAATTCATTCTCTCACTCTCGTTTAGTCCCTTGTGTTTATTTTATAATTGTACTCATGACAGCAGGATTACTGAACCCACCTGTGCAGCCACAAAATGTTTTTTTTCAATGAAAATGTGTGAAAATTATTAACTGGTTTGTAAGCAAGTTATTCAAATTACCCAGTTCAGTACTGATCTCATTTTTATAATTGATGTGCAACCTTTAATTTGAATTTTTCAGGGCAGTCTCAACTTCTGAAATACATTGTCCAGGAAGAAGAGGTGAACGGTTTTGCAAGTTTTTATTAGTAAAACATAAAATTCAAGACTAGACTTGTAAATTCTACCTGTCTCTATTGTGGGAAAGCATGGTGGAATTACTGTGAGCATTTATTGCATTTAGGCAGTAAAACTAGCTGGGTGTTGAAGGGCAGCCTCTTGCTATCACAAGCAGTGATATCATCACAAGCAGTCTCATCAGCTAATCCACTGTCTAAAACTTGACAGCAGGAGGGTGCTTCAACTATATGTACAATAGAAGAGTTATATCATTGCACAATCAATACTTCTGCCTTAAACTGGCACCACTGTCCTCATTCTGTCTTCGTTAGAGCTGACCAGCAGTCAGTCACCAAGGAGCTCACTACCTAAGGGCTACCCATCAGTCTTTGAAGTATGCATGAAAGACAAGAAAAAAAGAATCAAGCTGGGTCTGAAAATAAGGGTATGTCCTACACAAGAGGGAGTGATGTATCTTTGGGTGTTTACAAGTAAGCATTTCTACAAGAGACGCATGACTGACTGCTAGAGATCAGTGGGGACTGAGAAAGAAGATCCTGAGGAAATCAAAACACCTGGAAGAAGAAAGCCACTGGCTGATCTGCTGAGTACCCTTCTAGGCACTGCTGACTACTGATTAGATATCCACAGACCATAACTCTGAATTACCTAGCAACTACACAGCTTCCTACATATAGATACTGAAGGTTCTTAATTTTTTTTTCTTCCCTCTCTGAAGACACAATCTAGTTGCCTAAGCAGAGGTTCAGAATGCCATCTGAAATGTTCTTGGTATCTGAGGTGGCCTCTATGTTCTTCAGGAAGATGAGAGTTTTTCTTGTCTCTTGTGTCTTATATGTAGGTTTTGTATGGATAACAACCTGAGTAACTCAAAAAGGACCTAAGAGAGCAAGAAACCTATTCTGACTTTTGAGAGTGGAAAAGAGGATTTATTTTAGGAATTTATTTTTATGAAGACTTCTACATTGCTCTGGCAGAGGATGTCTGCAGCAGCAGGTGCACCTGTTTTTGCAGGTCAGTGAAGAAATTTACACTATTACATTCCTCTCATCACTTTGTCAATATTTTTTAAATTCTGTGCCTTGAAAGCAACTCCAAGTTTTGCTTCTACATTTTGCTTTCTTTTGTTTTGATTTCATATTTCTAAATAGCTACAGTGGTGTTTTGTGCAACAGCACTGAAATTGCCTGGTTTGCAGTATCCCATGTTGCTGCAGCATAGACCATTGGTTTATGTTCAGACATTTATCTTTCTCTTTGCCTAGGGACAGCCACTTTGGGCTTTAGTGATAAATAAAAAAATATGGTTAAGAAATAACTGGTTTAAGATTTCCTGGATTTTTTACAAATTTGGTATTAAAAATTGTTGGATAAAGTCCAGAAACATTCCAGGGAGTAGATAAGGACATTACTGCTGAATGCCCCAGCCTGCAGAGGGTACGTCCTAGTGGGCCTGGATCCAGGGACAGACACTAAATGTTTGGCAAATGGGTTTTTATTGTATTTTACTTTTAATTATTTCTTTTTTCTTTTAGCATCTGTTAAATTTAGACAGATTTCGTTAGACAGCTAAATTGTTGGGTTTTCATTGAATTTAAGGCCACCTGTTCCTACTCTGGCAAGTAGTACTTATACTCCCTGACAACATCATATTATGAGGTTGGTAGAAATACACAGCATTAGAGAAGAAAATTAAAGTTCCAAAACTACATTTAATGATATTATTTCCTTCTTTTTCAATGTGGTGTGTAAGCCAGTGTTTCTGTGTCTGGCAATTAGGACTCAGACAAATATGTCACGCCCATAAGACTGTAATTCTTGGCTTTTTTTCCCTTTAATTGTAAATGCTTTACCTCCCTGAAAGTAACATTTGCCAGAAGTGGAAAACCAGTCGTCCTAGCTACTTAAAAAACAGAAAAACTCTCCAGATGCTACTGCCATGCAAAGGTTTAAGTGCATTTAGCATTAAGTATTTTTTTAGAAAGTGTCAGGATCATGCCAGCACTTCACAATAAACTTCTTCTGCTTAAGCCTGTGAATTCTAATATTCAAATGCAGTCATTGTAACTGCTTGAATGTGACAGGTCATAAAAGATAATTTTGTCTGCTTTTTTGCTTTTTTTTTTTTTTACGTACAAAAACAAGGAAGACAAAGGTGTATGTAAGAAAACTGATTCGTAAAACTGTATCTCTTTAAGAATCTGAGATGAAGTTTTTCTGACTGTGAAGATGAATGAAGTGTACTTGACTTCCTCTAAAATCAATTCACATTTCCAGTTTAAGACACTCCTGTCAGAAAATGTGTCTTGAAATAGGAATATACCAGTTTCACTGGATTATGAAGGAAAATTTGTAAATCTTTTCAAGCATTATAGATGTGCTTCCAAATTTTCCAAGGTCACATCTCTGCTTTTGTCACAATTTTGCAGGCTGAAGTTGTGAGGACTCCCCAAGATGCTTTATTCTGTTGGAGCCCTGCAGCTAGACATTTTATGAAGCTCCAGTGAGATATTTTTTTTTAAATTCCATTCCAATTTTTCTAGAATGAAATTTTTTAAGATGTTCCAAAGGAAAAAAATCACATCTATCCATAGTGTGTACAGATGGATAAATCTGCCTCTTCAATGCTAAAGCACTTGGTTCTGATAAAAAAGCCTCCCAACCTTTAAAAAAAATAAAGTTTTTAAGCAAGTCTTATAAATTCTCTAACATATCTTTTGATGCTGGAGAAATTAATCATTTAACTGAACATTACGTGTTCTTTCTCCCAGAGTCAAAACTCTGAAAAGATTTTTAAGTTTCTATCTTAAGACAGAATTTTTCAATTTTTTTTCCTCTCCAGCTTTTCATCAATTTAAATACAGATGGAATTTGGCAGATAGGTGATAGGAAATAGGCTCTAATGTTACATGGGTTCTCTAAAGTCTAAAGTAGAAGGAAAATATTATTGCAAGTCATTTCTTCATATTCAGAAGCGTAATTTTGGTCACTATCACAATATATTAACTCTATTTAACTATAGGTACAGAAGGTGCAAAATTTAGAGACAAGGACTCCTTGTTTTCAGATAATAGGAAGAGGAAGAGAAGTGAGAGGAGCATTTTTAGGGACTGACTAAGCCAGTGAGTAGGAAACTTCTCTCCAGCACCACCTGGCTACATCCATTCACTAAAAATAATGTGGAACTAAAGGACGACAGTCCTAGCCCACAATGTACCTGTGAAACATTCACTCTTGTGCAGGCAGCCAATACAAAACCAATGCAGAACATCCCCTCTCAGTTTATAACTTCATTATTATAACAGCTTTACACATCCTTTTGCAGAAGGGCGTATTCCCAGTACATGAGTAGTTATACTGCATGAGCTCATGTCAACTACTTTAATCAATCAGACCTTTAATACTCTGCTCTTCTTTTCTTGCTATTGAGTAAACCCAAAGGTACAGTATTTTTGGATTAACAATACTGGACCCCACTGACCCACCCAAACTAAACGTATGTTAAATGAAAAAACTACATTTTGGTCAATTTTTTAAATTTAAAATATACATTATGTCATTGGTCTATTTTATGGATGATTAAGTGATGTTTATAAAGATTTTATTACAAAGTAATGTCTTTATTCAAAGCATGAACAATTACTAGATCCCTATTTCTGAATTTAAACATACCTAGGGAATTATAAGTATTAGCAGACAGAAAATTCTGCATGAAAATCATTGATCCTCTGGGCTGATTTCTCTGCATCTGAAGATGGTGATTAGGAGATGCTTTGTTAAGCATCCAAAGCTTCTATCATAAACCTGTTCATTTTTTCTCTCTCATTTTTCATTCACTACTGCCTACATTCTATGAATAATGTTTTAAATTTTAAAAAATGTCTTGTGTTTAGATCATCAGGACTTGAATTTCAGACTTCTTGAATGGTTGTGTAGAACTCAATCCAGCTAAACAAGATGGAAAACTTCAGCCAGTGTGCTTTATTACATGCCTCATTTGAGATATTTATACGTAGAACCTGAGAGACTAATGTGCAGACTGCTGTGTAGAATTCCTGTGCTTTTTGGGTGAAAATCACTGTTTCTAGGGTTTTTGTGAAATGGGAATGTATATTTTTAAATATCCTTTTCTTTAACTAAGGAATAAAGATGAATTGTGACCCTTTTAGGAAAAAAGGCTTTTCTTTTCTTTTCTTTTCTTTTCTTTTTTTCTTTTCTTTTCTTTTCTTTTCTTTTCTTTTCTTTTCTTTTCTTTTCTTTTCTTTTCTTTTCTTTTCTTTTCTTTTCTTTTCTTTTCTTTTCTTTTCTTTGCTTTGCTTTGCTTTGCTTTGCTTTGCTTTGCTTTGCTTTGCTTTGCTTTGCTTTCCTTTCCTTTCCTTTGCTTTGCTTTCCTCTCCTCTCCTCTCCTCTCCTCTCCTCTCCTCTCCTCTCCTCTCCTCTCCTCTCCTCTCCTCTCCTTTTTCTTCTGAACTACTCTCCATAATAAGCAGCTCTGGTGATTGAAGATATTATTAAGGGCATTATGATATTATTTTAATTAAAAATATTTAATTGTAAATATTTTTTTTAAGTATCAACATAGTCTTTCTTACATTTTTCAGCACAGGATTTGATCTACTTTTGCAAAAAATTGCAACTGCTACATAAAAGCTCTTTTTTAAAAAACAAAATTTTATGTTCAATGGCAACTTTTTCAGTAATCTCTGTTACTAAGGAGAAAAGGGTTATGCTGAAAGAGATAGCTATTGTAGGAGATATTAAATGATTTTGTGTTTGAGACACTTGAAAGACCAAACAGCTTGGAGTTACTTCAGCTATTAATGAGATACAAGCTTGGTTCACACACTGAATCAATTATACTAAGATGATAACTGGCAACAGTTGAATAAGTCTTAATTCTTTACCCAACCTAGTAAGGCTTATATAAGACTTTGGGGAATAGCTGCAGACTATCTTAAAATTTTCATCTGAAGTATTTGTCAGGGTTTCCTCCAAAAAATTTGGAAGACAAAACTATCTAAGCATGTCTTTCCCACAAGGTCTTCAACCATTTTTCTTCTAAATACCTTTTTCCTTTACATAAATTGTATCTTGATATTTCTGCTTCACCATTTATTGTATTTGGCTCTTTTGCAAACCACCTCTTTCCTATTTAAAACTTCTCACACTTATTATTTACACCTACATCCTTTCTACAGTATGTTAGAGAGCAACTCTTCCCAGTGCATATTTTTATGCACCAGGTTTTTTTAAGCAGCAGAATTAGTGGTGTCCTAGATATTTTCATTGGTCTAGAGTGGAAGTAACAAACTATATATTTGAATACAAGTTACTCTTTATCAGGATATAAAATCATAGAATCATAGAATCATAGAATCATAGAATCCTAGGGGTTGGAAGGGACCTCGAAAGATCATCTAGTCCAACCCCCCCTGCCAGAGCAGGGCCACCTAGAGTACATCTCCCAGGAACGTGTCCAGGCGGGTTTTGAATGTCTCCAGTGAAGGAGACTCCACAACCCCCCTGGGCAGCCTGTTCCAGGGCTCTGTCACCCTTACAGTAAAAAAATTTTTTTCTGATATTCAACTTGAACCTCCTATGCTTCAATTTACACCCATTATCCCTTGTCCTATCACTGGTCACCACTGAGAAAAGCCTAACTCCATCTCCCTGGCACTCACCCCTCACATATTTGAAAACATTGATGAGGTCACCCCTCAGTCTCCTTTTCTCCAAACTAAAGAGACCCAGCTCCCGCAGCCTATCCTCATAAGGGAGATGTTCCACTCCCTTAATCATCTTAGTAGCTCTGCGCTGGACTCTTTCAAGCACTTCCCTGTCCTTCTTGAATTGAGGGGCCCAGAACTGGACACAATACTCCAGGTGCGGCCTCACCAATGCAGAATAGAGGGGGAGGAGAACCTCTCTTGACCTACTGACCACACCCTTTCTAATGCACCCCAGGATGCCATTGGCCTTCTTGGCCACAAGGGCACATTGCTGGCTCATGGTCATCTTCTTGTCTACCAGGACCCCCAGGTCTCTTTCACCTACACTGCTCTCCAACAGGTCAGCCCCCAACCTATACTGGGACATAGTGTTGTTCTATGTATCTCTTAGATACTGAGAACTTAGAACTGTTGTTCTAAGTATCTCTTGTCAATCTGAATTAGACAATTGAATTTCTCAATTGAATTTCTCTTTCAAATGGGAAAGATGAAGATCACTGGAGAACTCAGGAGTAATCTTGGATCCATGTTGGGCCATTATCACATTGAGGTACAGACTCTTGAAGTGCAGAGCTAAGACATGTCAATGTTTTTTTAAATAGTAGGGTTATGCATTGTTTTATTACAAAGGATGAAAGAATTAAGTTCATAGGGCATAAAAGAAAGAACAAGGGTACAGTCTAGGCTATATCGGGAAAAAAATATTAAAGAAAGAATCAAAAGAAATAGAGCTGTATGATACATTAGCAAACACCCTGTCATTCCCACTGAGGATGAAATAAAAAGACAAAACAGGAAGTCTGAAATCTATGAAAAGAAGACTTTGTATCATTTTTATGTTTGTGTGGCAACAACATTACCTATATGATGCCTGCACTTGAATTAAGTGCTCTTTTTTTATGTTGGATTCAGACAACTGTCAAATATATTTAATTATAAGAAATTAAAATTTAGAAAATGTTATATAATACACAACTAATTCTGAACTCTGCTGCAGTTTGTGGTTGTTAAATGATTACTACAGATTTTTGTTCTATCACAAGCTAAAATTGCCTGCAAACCAGCTTATTCCACAGAAACTTTTTATTAGGTATCTAACAGCTTTCCAACCCCAAGATAGTGAATTCTGGATTCAGAATACAATCTTGTGTTAAAATAAAACTACTAAGTAATTTAGCTTTCAACAGTCAAACTATAATGAATTTCCCTTTCTATGTTTTTTTTTCCAAGAAAGTTACTGTTTTAAATTTTCTGACTCTTTTGTAACATATCTGGGGAGATATTTATATCATTTGCCTAAAATTGGTCTCTTATATTAGTGTTGGAAATAATGAAATATAAAAACAGGATAGAAATAATTAATATATAGAATTAGTTTTACTTCCAGGTGAACATATGGGAGCTTGTTACAAAGTTATGCTTTAAGGGAGCTCTGAAGGAACAATGCAATAATAATCTTTCATTGACTTTGAGATTGTGTTTGCATTGCACAGCCAGAAAATGCTTTGGGCTGCTTCCCTTCATGTACTGTCCACAGCAGTAGGAATAAAGATGGATGTTTGCTGGGGAAAGGAGAGGAAAGATATTCCCTTTCTCTCCTTATCTCCAGCAACAACACAAAGCCAAAGCAGCTGAGAAAGTATGGTGCTGTTTAGCTAGGAAAGAAGGACTAAATGAAGCTCATGTCTAGTCCACAAGGAGAAATGGTAGGGTATCTAAAAGTAATAACAATAGTAGGAAATAATATTCATCAAGATGCCTCATACTTCCAGAAGCAGGACTCCTTTGTGTTAAACATGATGAAATATCAGCAATGTCCAGCACTTTCAATACTTTTTTTTTCTGAAACAAAAGTTATATAAATCCTAGAAGCATGAACATGGAAAATGGAAGTAAATAAACATTTAAAAAAAAAAAAATCAGCTGTCATTGCATTTGTATTATTTTCTTCTACCAAAATTAAGGATACAATATCTCCTAAATGTCAGTATTTCAAATATTAAGTTAAATGGTTGATTTTCAGTGGTAGGGGTTGTCTGATCCTCTAAAGGCTTCTGAAAATTAAATGCCAAGAATATTTCAAAATCAAAAGTTTGGGACTAACACTAGGTTTCATGCATTTGCAGAGATACTATAGTGTGAAGGTTGTAGCACTGAACATAAAAGAATTTTATATTTGCAAGTGCTCTGTAAAAAATATCGTTTACATATGAAACTATTAAATAGGAAATGTCCCAAAGCAGGCCAGGACCTTAAGCATGAAAATAAATGCCTTTTTGCTGTTGAAGTATAATAATCAAGCAAAAGAAGGAAGAGAAAGAGAATCTTAGGCTTTAGGAGGCTTCTGGATTCTGGAAAAATAAAAGATTCACAACTTCAGTCAGTTTCTCTAAACAGTGCACTTTGCTCATTTGAGCTTTTTTGAAAACCCAGGCTGAGTCTGGGTTAACATCTAAGTGACCCTGAGCTCATTTATGGACTGATTCCAAACTAAGCATCAGATGATGGTATCAGGTAAAATGTCTTAGCTACTGGAGGTAAATGCAAAAAAGGAATACTAACAATCATGTGAATTAAAATTCCTCAAAAACTCTTCAAAGAAGTTCTGTCAAATGCCCTACATGATTGAGATAGTAAACCAGAAAAAAAGACAGCATGGATTACATTCTTGGATGTGAAAGCCCAAGTCAGTCTCCACCCAGAGATCTACCAGTGGGATTTTAAATTACAAGGAACTTCTAAGCCAACACAAATACAGTATCTGCATTGGTGTAGTGACTATAAAATATCTGGGAAACAATAAAATAAATTAAACAGATAGAAAATGTGAAAAACCAAACACATTAAAAGCTATATGACAACAAAGACATTGAAATCCAATATGAAACAAAGTTAAGGATGAAAAAGAGCAAGAGGAATAAATTAAAAGCTATTAAATATATTCCATTAAAAGTAAAATAAAAATGTCAAGAACACATTTATATTTTTTTGATAAATGGAAACTTTAATGTCATCAAGGAAATACCTCTTTATTTTTAAAAGGAATGTCAGTAAATCAAGCCACACATGTAAGAAAAAGGAAAAAAAATAATTCAATGACATTACAAATAAATTATTTCATTAATAAAGCTGATTTTTTTAAAATACAAACAAATGAGCTGGACGTTAGCTTAGCTTGACATTTTCCAATAACATGGTGAAATGATGTTAATTGGAACTCTCATCATTCCAATAGTTTAGAATATAAAGTGGCTCTAAAGAAATGTTATTTGATACTTCATTTCCAACAGAGTCATTCTTGAGAGTGTCACTGAAAGTGATGATGCAGCTTCACAAGCAGCATTTTAAACCTCAGCTGATCTGGGTCAACCTGGAGATCCAGCAACAACTACATGCACCTCCCTGTGTATGGGAATCTTCTCTAGAAGCTGCAAAATCAGGGTTTGTAGCATTAGAGTAAAGACAGGTAACAGAATAGAATTACCAATTTAAGTTTGTGCAAATAGGAAATTCTCCTTCAAGTCATAACAGCAAAATGTTGGATTCCAGTATTTGCCCTCAGCTCCTGTCATACATCAGAGTGGTTCAGTGGCAGGATGACCTTTTCTGATACTTTACAGTTTCAAGATACCACTCCTCCATTTAATTTATGTGGCAGCTCCTGTAAAGCTTACTTGAAGATGTTTTTTATCCTCCAGCCTGACCAAGCACCTCACAGAGATGTATAAATCATTCTGCAACAAGCAGGCCACCATCACAGCCATCTCCTCAGTAAGGAGGAGGAAGGCTGAGGAAGTTGAGGTTATTCAGCCTGGAGAATAGTGGGCTTCCAGATGATCTTATAGTGGTTTCCCAGTACCTGAAGGGGGCCTACAAGAAAGCTGGGTAGGGCTTTTTGCACAGGTGTGTAGCAACAGAAAAAGGGGCAATGGTTTAAAACTTGAAGAGTGCAGATTTAGGCTATATGTAAGGCTGAAGGTCTTTACTATGAGTGTGGAACTCATAGGCAGTGGAATAGGTTGCCTGGAGATGTTGTGGATGGACCCTCCCTGGAAGTGTTCAAGGTAAGGTTAGAACAACCTGATCTAATGTTTGGTGTCCTTGCCAATGCAGAGGGAGTTGAACTAGATGATTTTTAAGGTCTCTTCCAATCATAGCTGTCCCGTGACTCTGATTTCTTTTAATACATCACCTTGGTTTCATAGAAAAGAAATATATGCCATATACCCTTCAAATAGGCTTCTGATCTTATGTCAATAGTTTCTGTGTTGAAAACAAAACAAAACAAAATCTTATATGACCTGAAATGTTTAAAAAAAAATAGAAAAGGAAAAGGAAAAAGAAAAAGAAAAAGAAAAAGAAAAAGAAAAAGAAAAAGAAAAAGAAAAAGAAAAGAAAAAGAAAAAGAAAAAGAAAAAGAAAAAGAAAAAGAAAAAGAAAAAGAAAAAGAAAAAGAAAAAGAAAAAGAAAAAGAAAAAGAAAAAGAAAAACTTGTGTATTCTGGAAACAAAGTATATGAGGTAAAAAAACGCAAATACCTTGTGCATTTAAAATGGACTCCAGTGTTTTAAAGAAGACACACAATACAGTTTTATAGTGTCAAGATCTCAATATTTAAATGTTTTACATTAAAAGACATAGGATTTTATATTTACTTAGTATTTTATATTTACTTTTAGAAAGGAAGTGCTCCAGGTCAGGAATTCAGCCTTCAGGAAGAGGCATTAAGATCATGTAAATAGTCAGACACACAGATTATTCTGTTCCTGTACAGTACTCACCATATTACAGTCTTCATCCTGACTAAGCCTTTGGACCTTAGGAAGATTCAAGTTAATTGGAAAAATAAGGAGACCAATGAAAAAAAATCCTGATTTAAAACTACACATGGTAAGGATGTGACAAGTTGTGCTAGTTACAGCATCAACAATCACAAGAACAAATACAACTTTGTTGTATTCCAGATTATTCAGACAGTCTCACTGCTTACCATCTATAACAGCTACAGCACAACAAAGAAATTCAGCATGCTTTGATGAGAAGGGAGGAGACCTGGATTCACTGCAGGAAAATTTCTGTTGAAAGGTGACAGTACCAATCTTTTACCTTTTCATCTGACTTTTTTTCATGCCTTGCTGAAAACATAGATACAAGAAAGCATCAGTACTTGAAGGGGTGAAGAAAAAGCCAGCATAAGTCCATGTGATATCTAAGACCAAACACAAGAAGCTGTTGACACTTTTACCTCTCATAATGTACTTTCTGAATTAACTCTGGTATAACCCTGAAAAGAACTGACAGAATGACAGTGCCTACAACTCCTATGACAGTTCCACACAGGGCTTTTTTCATATAACATGCTGCAGTCCTCTCCTTTAAAATGCTGACTAACCGCTGTTTGCCAGAGGCAATTTATCTCCCTCCCTTCCTTTCAGGTGTGAAAATACTAATCAAAATTTTTTTAGTGAGATTGTTATGGTCCGAGGTAACATTAACATTTATTTTTGTTTTGGATCCACGAAACAAAGTCTAACCATAGAAGGGTTGGGTGCAAGCAGACTTTATTTGACAATTGACACAGGCAAAAATGTAGAGCCAGGCAAGAGAGGAAAAGAAGATATAAGAGAGAAAGAAAAGTGGTAAGAAAGTGATAAGAAAGAATGAGAGAGAAAAGTGGAGAAAAAGGGTAAGAAAGTGGAAAGAAAGAATGAGAGAAAGAGTCACCACCAGGGGTCTATCTGTCCGGTGAGTTTCTTCAGGATGTTGCTGATCATGGACAGGGTCCGATGCAAAATGGCAGTGGGTCAAGAGACAACCAAACAGCCACAGCATGGACAGCCATATATACCCCTGAGTCCCTTTTGTTCCAAAGGGGCAGCTGTCAGTCAGCCAGGTTCATTAGAAGACAGGCTGCCTTGAGGGGAGCTTCGGCAGAAGGGTGTAGTCCCCCAACCCATCATCAATTCTTATCTTCTTCCAGGCACCACTCCTCCTCTGTTCCAGCCACCCTAGCCATGTACTTCACAAGTACAATCAAGGTGACTTAGTCATGCCTGGAGGGACCACCCAGCAGTTCTTATCACTTCCCAAGGTGTCACCCCCTGCTCAGCTCTGGCAGGCCAGGTCCTCCACCCTAGCCAGGGCTAGTCACTTTAAAATTCCTCCTTTGAGACAATTGCAAATCAGTGAGGTCCAAATTCTGACAGTGATAATCTAGGTCAGGAGAAATCTGCCCTGCTCTAGTGACTGGTTTCCTAACCACCAGTATCACTGTAGATCTATAGAATCATAGAATCATTAAGGTTACAAAAGACCTCTAGAATTATCAAATCAAACACCACTATGCCTACTAAACCGTTTCACAGAGTGCAACATCTACGTGTTTTTGAATGTCTCCAGGGATGGTGACTCCACCACAACCCTGGGCAGTCTGTTCCAATGCTTGACCACTCTTTCAGTGAAGAAATTTTTTCCTGATATCCAATCTAAACCTCCCCCCCCGAAAGAACTTGAGGTCATTTCCTCTTGTCCTGTCACTTGTTACTTGGGAGAAGAGACCAACACACAGCCACACCTAGCTACAACATAAGGTCTTCCCTCAGTCTCCTCCAGATTAAACAATACCAGTTCCTTTAGCCACTCCTCATAAGATTTGTTCTCCAGGCCCTACACCAGCATTGTTCTTCTTTGGACACAATCCAGCACCTCAATGTCTTTCCTGTGGTAAGGGGCCCAAAACTGAACACAGCACTTAAGGTGAGGCCTCATTAGTGCAAAGTACAGGGGCATGATAATTTCCCTTCTGCTGTTGACACTATTCCAGATAGTGTAACTGGGATACTGTTGGACTTCTTCCCCACCTGGGCACACTGGTGGTCCATGGTCAGGACTAGATAACCAACACCCCCAGGTTCTTTTCTACTGGGCAGCTTTTCAGCCACTCTTCCTCAAACCTGTAATGTTGCACAGGGCTGCTGTGAACAAAGTGCAGGACCCAGTATTTGGGTTGTTGAACCTCATACAGCTGGCCTCAGCCCACACATTCAGCTTGTCCAGGTCCTTCTTCAGACCTTTCCTACCCTCAAGCAGGTCAACACTCCTGCCCAATTTGGTGTCCTCTCTTATCCAGTGACTTTTAGTGCTAGAAACAGTGACAAAAATATTATTATGTAGTGGAAGCTTTGCCAGGAAGTACTATCTCAAAATGTGAGTCTAGAACGGTGTCATCACATTTCAATGTACAGAAATTATATCTTCTGTCATTTTTAGTGGTGTCAAACCACCTGTAAAAGGACTCCTCTGTGATTGGCAATCAAGAGGAACATGAAAAGACCTACTAATCACATGAATGGGAGGACTGGGAGGAAGATGAGGGGGAGGGTTTTGCAGTCATATAGCCAGCATAAACATCTGCCATCACATAGCTTAGCACTTCATTATCATGTACAGCTGAATGCTCTGCAGTAGCAGAGGGGCTTCAAGACAGTCGGGAGAGAGGAGAGCAAGATGCAAGTTACCTTCCTGCTCCTCAGGGGCAGGGAATGGCACAAGTTGGATGAATTTTACCAGTGGCATGGAGATGGATGCTCAAATGCATGAATGCTAATCTCAGAGAAAGGACCAATGCTAAAAGTCAAATTACTTCAACAACAAAACTGTCACTAACTTTGTTATGAACTCTACTAGTCTCATCAGTATCAGAACACTGAAGACAGAAAAAAATCTATTTTAATTCCTTTTCCTCAGATGCCTAATTTGTGTCTCGTATATTGTGTAGGTTGAAGTATGTTTGTAATAGACATCATGACCATGGGTTATTTTGCATGGGAATGTGGCTATCAAAATGTGTATCTTGCACTTTTCTGTTTTTTCATAGGTGTAGCAATACTTGTATTAACATTCTTACACTTTTTGAGAGTACTTGATTTTCTTTTTAAGGAAATAATTTGTTAAGTGTTTATGCCTGGAAAACATCAAACAGTAATAATAAAAAGCCAGACGAAGTGAGGATTAGGAGGCAGGATTAAAAGTAGATAGCTACAGAAGCAGCAATGGCAGTAATGGCAACGTATAAATAATGTGCATTACATCACATGATCATCTATAGTAATCTGGTTTTTATCTGTACAAAACCACTCTGAGAGATGATGATAACCTGAACTGGAGATGTTCAAAAGACTTTATTGTTGAAAATTGCTATCATATGTTTGGAATCCTTAGAATAAAAACCCGAGGCAGATAATGTTGCACTTAAAATTACAAAGGAAGAAATAAATTAATTGTCAGCTACAACTGTACCAATGCATTATTCAACCATAGAGCACATGTCTTAAGAAAAGGCCAGATTGACAGTCATATATATGCTGATACAAAAAAAAAAAGGAAAAAAAAAAACAAAAAAAAAAAAAGGAAAAAAAAACATTGCAGAAACTAGCCAGCACAGCACATTTTCAGAAGAAAAATCTGCAAATCTGGCAGTATACACAAAAAACAAAACAAAACAAAACACCCCAAAACAAAACAAAAAAAAACCCCCCCAAAACCCCCTCTTTGTTAGTTGATGATAAGAATTCAGCAAATATAGAGACAGTTTTGTACTGAAAATTTGCATACTGGAAATAAGTGTCTTTGTCTGGGAAAAAAATACTTGATGCCAGGAGATCAGACAGTCTGGTTTTCAGGTTTCATGGAGGTCTCCCTCCTCTGGCAAGAAAAGAAGAAAAGGCTCTAATTTTGTAGTCTTGATACATTTTTATATCTTTTTCTTCAAAAATGTTAGTTAGCACAAAATACTCTAGGTGCCCTCAAAGTAGTAATCAGATAGAAAATCACAAGATTTTTGACAGTTATGAAGATGAGACAAATTTAATAACATCCAGTCCTGTATGCTACTCCGTGAGATACGATGACTTCTTACAACTAGCATCCCAAATAGCATTATTTTGGCATTATTTATGGCATAAATTAAGTCAAGCTTTAAAAGTCCTCTATTTTGAATATTTTTTCACACCTATTCTTTGCTTCTGAACAATTAATGTTATTTTTACAGCTATTTTTTAAAGATACTTGGGAGCAGATATTGAGCTACTAGAGCTCCATCAGCTGCAATTTACACCGAGCAAGTACTGCCAGTTAGGGTGGAATATCACTATGTCTGAGAGCTGCAGTCTGGAGCAAGGAGAAAGCAGAGCTGAACTTCCAGAGGGTCAAATCAACCAAAGCTGCAAATTTATTTAGTGCTAGACAAGCAATAGGTGTAAAATTCATAATACTGTCACAAAATTCCCTTCAGAAAGCAATACAATGTGTTCATTTGCTGCACAATAAAATGGAACCAGGATTTCAAAATGAAGTATTTCCTTATTAAGAACAATGAGAACATTGAAAGTATGATCTGGCCAAACACATATCATAGTTAAAGAGAGGCTTTCTGCTGATTTCAAAGGGTTTAAACATTCTGTTCACGAACAGAAACAAGGAAATAGACCCTTATACATACATACATACAAATATATATATGTATATATGTGTGTGTGTATTTATATGGAAGTTACCTATATATAAAAGGAGAGTAGATTGCAAGGAAAAAAGAGGGGGAGACAGAGACCTTCTGGATAATATAAATGATCGATCAGGTTATTAGTGATTTTTACCTGACCTTATTACAGCTCAGCTCAACAGAAGATTAGATTAGATTTTAACCTCAGTCACTTCTGCACTTCACTGATGTAAGTTTTTAATGCAAAATGGAAGACTCAGAACTACTCCTAATGGGAGCAGTGAGTTGGGCTGCTCGGCGTAACTCTGTGCTCTGCACAACTGAATTTACTGCCCTGCACTGAGAAAGTAAGGAGGTCTGGCAACTACCAAAGGATCTTGGATTGTGTTTCATTGCTAAAACACAAGCCTTTCCTACAGGGTGTCAGCTAGAGCAGAATTTAGCCTTCTCCACTAATAGGTTTGGGAAATGCTGAAGGTATACCCAGCAACTCCAGGACAGGCTGCAAATTTCAAAAGTGGTAGTTATAAACTGACAGTCTTCATATGTTCTGACCCATAAACCACTCATCACTCTCTCTCATTTCTACTGTACAGGAAAACAAAGAAGTCACAAGAGACAGCTTTTGGTTTAAATTTTTTTGCAGGGTTAGGCTGATGACAGGAACATCTGGTATTTGAAAGTGGCATTCTTCTAATAGCTACCTAGGAGATGAGGTGCAAGAAGCACTATTACTCAACTGAGACCTAAAAAATTGACTAGACATGACAGAAGAGAAAATCATAGCTTGTAATTACATCCAGTTGCTACTTTGGAAAAAAAATTACCAGCCTTAGTGATGGCTTGATTATTGTATTGGCATCCTGTCATCTTGGAATCTATTTAAGAATGAAATTGTTGATAGTCTGGTATTTAGTGTTTATCTACTGTGTATTTTAAGGTTATTGAGTTACACTCAAGCCAAAAATCATCTGTAGTGTGACAAAATGTGACAAAGCCCAAACTACATTCTATTTAATCTCTGGGCAGGTGCTGGAAAGAAGGCCAGATAGTGACATATTTATCAACACTTCTGGTTAGAATTTTTTGCAAGTGATATATCTTCCACATCAGCCAAAGCTATTCACTCCTGACACTCAGAGCAGAATCATCTTCAGTACCATTAAAATAGAAAGCTACAGTTTTTAATCATCATGGAAGATGAATCACTGCTTTAAGGGATCAGGGAAAAAATGTATACCCTGTCAAATGAATGGAATATTAGCCAAAATTACTATTTTTCTTATCATGCATGTTTTCTGACCTCTCAGTGCCCTATAATTACTATGTAAATGAAGAAAAAATACTGATATTTAAAATAAAATATCATTTTCTCGACCACTAATGGAGCTTGCATCACCCTCTGAATGGCAGACTCAATTTTACATTTCTAGAAAGCTATTTTTAAAGTAAGAATTCTGTGGCCAAAGCCCACATGTTGTCTCAGACCATCTTTAGTACTTCTAGCCCAATATAGCATTCAAATATAATGAATCATGTCCCCAGACTTCAACAGACAAAAAGAGCCAACAACTTGAGATCTTTTAAAATTGTTTTTCATTATGTGGAAGCTCTAGGTAGCTGTTTATGATTCTCCTCTGGTTATGATTTTTCTCATACATTATATTTTAGTCAAATTAAATAGGTTATTACTTGGTGCCACTTTCTTCATAAAGCTGCACAGACAGCAAACAGAATTGGGGAAACATTTTCATGTGACTGTCAAATAAAGGTTATCATTAATGATACACAAATATTTATATATACATAAATATTATATAAACATAAGTTTATATAATAGTATAGTATGTGTATATATGATATATATAATCCAGAAGTGAAAAGATGTATTTGGACACAGATATTTTAAATATATTATATTAAAAAATGGCATGGACAGAATAAACCAAATTAGGCAAAATACATGTATTTAGGTTTTGGTTTCCTTTCCAGAGTGCTTGATCTAAGACCTAAGAGAGTTCTACTGGATGAAAGTTCAGTCACCACCACAGAGGAGAAAGAGATATAGATGACATTCGGAATTTTTGTCTTAACAAACACACACAGACCTCTCTCTCTTCCTTCTTAATATTCAAGTCAAGGTTTCTCAGGTCTCTGGTTAAACACACAAACCCCACAGGGTTACTGGCCTGTGTGAAGCCCAAGGCCTCTACAAGGCAGAGAAGACTGACTGTTCCAAGATAGCTAGATGAAAGCATTGAGTTTGTTCCACTGAGATTTTCTGTGAAAAATATTTCAAAATTATATTTCTAAGTATTGTCTGGACATGTTTCTCATGTCAGTAACAGGGATGTACTGTATGAATAGGAAGTCATGACTTTTTTGGCTTCTTGCTATAGCAGTCACAGCCTACCTTTTTAGAACTGCTAATATACCAAAAATCCACTTGGATGACAATCTACAGTATTTCCTTGTGTGCTCAATGCAGCTGCATTTAATTATTAAATTTAAAAGCCTACTTTTGTTTTAAGATTCTCATATAAAACAAATGCTTCTATTGGAGGCTTCTAGAAGTATGGCAAGAACCTAGGTCAGGCCCTGAGCTGTGCAGGCAAAAGCAGAATTCCCAGTGAAAAATCCATGAGAAGGGGTGGGATGTGAAAATGGTGTCAAGATATTTCTGTGTATACAAGGTAATTGCTAAATAAAGGTTGTGGACAAATTAAGCTGATATGGAGATGAGGACTTCCTCATCTACCAGAAACTGAGAGAAAATGCTGAGCAAGAGATGTCTGAGGAAACTTACTTCTTCTCCAGCACCCTGAGATGGGACTGGAGAGGGAGAGGGGAAAAAAAAGCTTTTTGCCTCTGGGCACAGAAGTCAGCCCCTGTACAAGCACATGAACAGGCCACTGCCTGTGCTGAGAGGACAGGAAAACCATCCACCATCCAGGCTGGATCTGCTCTCAAGGTGTTTCACTTATCACATTTTGTGAACATGAGTTATACATCATCTGTGATGAAAGAGAAGGTAGGTTAATATGCAGATAAATGGCTAGCTTTTTAATTTTTTTTTTAATTTACTGTGTCAAAGAGCTGGCATGGAAGAGATCTGAACAACTAGACACAGTTGCATGTATCCTTGGACAAACAAGACTGAATTTTTATTTTCTAATCTTTACTCCTGCAGTAGAGTTCGGAGCAAAATTCATATATTCATTGCAGGAGAACCAAAGATAATTTGTCCTGACCCTTTGTTCAAATTTAAAAGATGACTTCCGCTTATTTATTTTGAATTTTTGTTACTTTACCCTTGGGATAAGACATGAACAAAATCCAAGGGCCCTAATTCAGGGTTTATTGACTTCAATGTCCTCTTTTATTCAGACTTTACTGGAATTCTCTGGCACACTGAAATCATTACCCAATGTCTTTACTGTACAGAAATAACTGTTGGAGACACCAAGTCATTTCCATGGGATCATTAAAACCTGCTTTAATTTGGTCACACGAGCAGGTCTGAATTTGATATAATAGGAATGACTGGAACACCAGTTGTTATCAAAGCAGATTAATGGGTGTTGGGGTGTCATTGTCAATTCTGATACAGGTGGTTCGTGCTAACAACTTGCCACGTGTAACAGCATATCTCATGTCTGTGAATGTAAGCCAAAAAGTACCAAGAAAACAGCAAAAAAAAAATATTTCAATGTGTAAACAATCCAAACAAAAAAAAAAAAATCAAGGTAAAAAAGCAAAATGTATAGTTAAAAGAAAGCTGTTTAGAATTTTTAGAGCTTTGTTAGCGACAACTGTATAAAAGCTTTACTTTTTGAGTTGACTATGTCACCTCATCCAGCTCTGGCAAATGAGTGATTTGGCTTTTTGAACTACATTTATTTCAGGTAAAGAACAAAAATAAATTCTTTACATGTGATTATATAGTATCTTTGTAAATGTCACTCTTTCAATTTATTTTTTGACTTGTTCCATTAGGTTGCTTATCCACAAAAAAATAAAGCTGCTCCTTTCAAATGATCATAATGATCAACATTAAGCCTGTTCTGAGCATGAAGAGCTTCTGAATTAAATGTAACCAGAATTGAGTGTGGTAGTAAAAAAGCCCATGTTACTTTCTTCCTAACCATTTTCAGTATATTTGATTTATGATGATGCTGAGAAGTTCTTGTGCATAACTTTGTATCTGTATACTTTCACACAAGGACTTGATCAGTCAAGAAGCATAATAGACAACTTTTTTTACTACCAGCTAAGACTAATGCTATAAACTCAGGGATTAAACAACATGTACAGACTCATGTCTCGACATTTCAATTTTCAAGTCACATTGTCAGAGGTCATTAATAACATTCTCCTCTTTGGCTACAAGTATAGATTTACACATTGTCATTTTTATGGAGAAGTGGTCAAGCTGAAATATTTTCACAAGCTTTGCTGTATAATAAGGGCAGAATACAGGAGTATCCCCAAGTTGGCCCAGAACAATGAGATTTTCTCTCATCTGTATCAAAGCAGTAACTCATCAACACTTCAAAACATAATGGGAAACACCCTTCCCTTTCCTAAAGGCAGAGTTTGAATGTAATTTTTTCTGAAAATTTAAAATTTAGATTAACATACTTCCTTACTCTTCACATGAAATTATTTCAAAAACATGTCTATGTGTTACATTTTACTTACATGAGTCAATATGGCTTTTGCTAAGATCATCCTGAAGCCAAGGAAAAACAAAAAGTCATTGGTCCATTTCCTTTCTTCCTTCATGTGTTCTTCTGGTTTTCTTACTAAGGTATAGTTTACTTAACTTTGTTTCAGCTACCTTCGGGTGTTTTGGGAGGCAAAAGCCATGTCCTGTACAAGTGGGTGCTGTTCAGTTCTCTCATATTCGGTGTTAGCAACGTGTGACCCGGTTCTCCTCTGCAACCCCAGAGGTTGCATTAATGGGCCATTAAGTACAGCCCTATTTTTCCAGGTGAGAAATTGAAAACAAAGCAGACAGATATTGCTGGATTGCTTGCTGCCCAGGCCTGGCTTGTGTCAGGTTAAAAGAGAGTAGGGAGGGCATGAGCTCTGCCATCCTGACTCGCTATGCCCCATCCAAAGCTCAGCCCAAAGGGGTTTCCTCTATCAGGAACTTCCTTCAATCCCTGTTCAGCAGGCAATGAAGAGAGTAATAAGTCACTTTCTTTGGCCTACATCATTCTGGCTTTAAATTCCCTAGGTTTATAGCCCTCCTGACATATTTTAAAATACTTTGGAAGAAGTTAAAAGTCCGTGAATTTTCTACTATTGGACATCATAGGCCAGTCTTACTCAGACTTTGATTATGAAGCCTGTAGTTTTACAGAACAGTGATCTCAAGCTTACTAGGACAAAAAGATGCCCAAGACCTCTCACTTTCTCTGGGTCCTGGTTTCCCTGTAGGAGAAATATTACTGGGTTCTCAGCCTATGCCTGTCATGTTGAATTTTTCATTTTTTTTAACTCGCTGAGAACCAGAAATGTTTTTAGAACTGCAAGACAAGTTCTGTTCATGTATCTTCCTTTTTATCAGTCAGAGAGATTCTAGGGAGATTACTTTCTTTTCTGGTATTACCAGAATGTCATAAACATGTTAGTCTTTTTTATATTAAAAGAAATGGGATATTTGCCACTACTTTTAATGAGGACAGGATTAGGGCCAAAATTATAATTAATGTGTTGTTTTTTTAAAAAGAATTATTTCATACCACTGTTCTCTTGATTGTGCTTTATCTGGCTAACCTGCACGCTCCATGTTTTTAACTGGATACCAAGGCCAAAATCATTTTAGTTGGCAATTACTCTTGAATGAAGAAACCCCTAGAAAGCCCTCATAAAAAAAAAGCCCTCATAAAAGAATCATGCTAAGACCTTCCATATCAGAACAACTTTTTACAATTATTATTATTTTAATTAATCCTTCATATGGTAGCATTGGATAGCTATTGCATCTTCAGCTAAAATTTCTTGGGCTAAGGGACTAATCTACATTCTCAGTCTACATGAAGTTAGTTTTTAAATTTTGTGACAATTAGTTTGTAGATAGTAGTTTGTGCGTACTACACTACTGTAAACTCTTCTTCATGACTATAGCCACAAGCCTTTTAAACTCATATCTTCTTTCCAACCATGTGAATTGATTGATCTTAACAGTTTTAAGGACTGCAATTGTAAAAATGTCAAAATATGCTTGAGAAACAGACTATCGAAAACAAGATCCAGACATGTTTTATCAGTTAAAACAGAAAGGTAACAACATTAAATAAGAAATATAAATATATTTAGCTATTTATTCACTTGAACACTATCCAATGTCCTCCAAAACATCTAAGGTTACAATAATGAAGATAAGAAAGAACATGCTATCTTCCTATATATTCAGTTTTACTTTGAAGTTTCATAGCTTATTATGTATTATTTTTACTAGTGGTAAGTCCATCTTTTTCTTTTCATTTTATTGATGCTTCATAGAATGCTGAGTGGGGAAAAGTATTGAAACCATATAAAAAACTGCAATTCATCCATTTGTTGTTTTTTCTTATGTTACACATTTTTGATAAAGCACCTTATCTACTGTTTTGTCTTACAGTCTTTCCCTCTTTTATTTTTTTGTGCCCCTTAATTATATTTTGTGAATGACTCTGAAAGGTCACTGGTACAGCTGCAGCAAAAGTTATATTTCATTCACTTAGTTTGACAGTCTCTTACCATCTACATGCCATAGGTATCGCCAAACTAAACAATGAGCCATGCATTGCTGTTAGGACACAAATAAAGATTGTGTTCAAGATCTTAAGTTATTTTATCTAAGTTTATGCACTACCCTCTCTTATCTGAAAATATTTTAGAATCTTTTATGTAAAATGTCCATATATCTTAAATAATTTATAGTATATAGCAAAGTATTATGGAAAATGACACAGGGTCAATAATCATATGGCAACCAAGCACAGTTTTCTTAAGAAAAATCATCAGATATTGCTCTCATTGCTCTTTATAACACAGGCAATATTACAGATACTTAGGAAACCATAGCACTCAACACTTAGCTAACCTTAAACACCTACAGACCTCATCCAAACTGATGGAAAAAAAGATTTTTCCATTACCTGCACAAAATTGGCTCCTATCAGTGGAATAGCTTTCTTTAATTGAACAGATGATAAAAAGTGAAACATTTTCATATCAAAGTAGTTCTGATGGGGGTACAGGACAAAGTTTATCTCAGATTCTTTTTTTTTTTCCTGAAAGTAAGATAGCTTTGAGATTTCCTGGTGAAATTGTATAGTTACATCCTCAAGGTTTTTTTAAAGATCGAAATTACTGTAGGTCATAGTTCATTTTACACCCATTTCTGAATGAGAAAATGAAATTTCTCCCAGAAAAAAAAAAAAAAAACCAAAACAACAAAATCTGACTGTATATTTGACAGCATATGCATACTTAAAATTCACTTGAGAGCATTTTACTCTGGTTATAAAGTTCATAAAGGCTTCATTTTCTAGGAAAAAACAGGCTGATTTTGCAGTTATCAATTAAGATAAAAATAGCCACTCCTAGTGCTGCTCCTAGTGGAATTAGATATCACTGTCAAAAATGAGAGGAAAAGATACTGCTTTTAAACTTTCAATCATAAACTATTGTATTTTAGTCTTATAAGAATACTATTCTATTTTATAAACTGTCACTGATAATACAACAGTAAAATTCTGTACATTTGCTGTAGATTTACAACTTATCTCCCTGGTAGAGTTCTGGAAAGCATTTGAGGTGACCTATTCCTTGATTTTGTTCATTGAGGCAGGGTTGAAAGCCAGACTTGGGTTTACTACTGTCACCTCATCTGAGGGAATGGTCTCTGGCTTTCAGAGGCTTGGAGTGTTTTGCTTCTGCTGCACTGAAATGTTTAAAGATTGTACTCTAAGATACTGCTGTGATTCAGCTCTGTGTTAAAGTGCTGGCCTGTATTTGGTTTTGTTCTTTTGTATGAAAGGCCTGTGGAAAAATGGATGACATCTTACTGGTTTGATACTCAGGAAGTAGTAAATATTAAAAAATCTAATAGCACTCTGTTTTTATTAAAAATTATTTCTCCCATCTCCTGGCTTCTGCTACTCCATCAGGAAGTTTCAGATCTAATCAGTTCTTCCAAAGGGTTCCTCATAGTATGTCTCAGGGATCTGTAGTTGAAGCAAAACTCTGGTCCTACTGAAAATAAAACCAGTACTTGATTTTGTATTACTAGTAAAATGTGGACAGAAAGCCAAAGCAAAAGAAGCACCCAATAAAATGAGAATCTTAGTTTGGAATCTGGCCAATACACATTTCTCTCAGAAGTATCAACAAAATAGCCCGTGCTTTTTCTCTGGCTTACACTTTACTGTCAAATATGTAGCTAAAAATCCTCTTTCTCTTTATTTAAAACAAAACCAGAAGGCTACATTCAGTTGATTTCCATGGACTTGGACAACCTGACTTTCCAGGACTTTCCACCTGAAATGGAAACTGTGACATGGAGCAGATACAAGTGGTCAAAGAGGTCAGTTGAGCAGTTAAGTTATTATTGCTGCTGTAATATTTGGTCCATCAAACAACACCCTCATGGAACAACAGAGAGAAGAATAAAAAGCCTGCAAATAAAGGTTGCTGCCTTCTGCTGTTGTACGACTTACATAAAATCTGGATGAGTCTTGCTTTCTTAAGGCTTCATCTATCTCTGTGCAGCACTACTACTACTACAGTTTGCTTTAACAAAAAAAGTTTTTGTTCTTTGCAATAATAATAGCTGATTGTCTAAATTTCCATTATGTGATTCTTATTTAACTTCAGATAAAAGCAAATCACTCTTTGGGACCACAGAATGAAGCAGGGTTTCTGGAAGCTTCAGGCTCAGTACTGAGGCAGAAATATCCCGGTCTCAGCTAAAGTAAAAACTGGGTGACTTGAATTACCCACAGACAGTGGGATCTAAAGAAAATCCCCTTGGTAAAACCTGTAACAGCAAGAAACATGCATGCCCATCCTAGGGTGTCAGAACTGGTAAGATAATAAATAACTAATTACTTATGGAATGGTGGGGATGAGACCACCCTTCCTGGTCTTTACATGAAAGCTGGAAAAGGAGCAGGGTGGCACACTAGCTTTTAGGGTGACCAATTATTTAAGCCATTAGGAAGCAGGGTAGTGGGTACTTCAGTAAGGGACTGGGAAATGACATTCCCAAGCTCAGAGGCACAACATCAATTCTGTTTGGTAGGCACAAGGAAATTCAGCTTACTTTCCCTTTTAATGTGTGTTTCTTTAAAGTTTGTGGTTTGGGGGTTTTTTTGTGTTTTTTTATTATATTTGGGTTTTTGTGAGTGAGGGGTTTTTTTATCTTTCCTAATAGACAAAGATCTGGTAAAAAAATAAAATTATCTTTTATTAAGTGATGTATATGAAAAAAAAATTGGGGAACAAATGGTTTAAGGTAATAAAAAAAAATTCAAAGGATTAAAATTCACCAGTAAACTAAAAAATTATTCTTTTATTAATTAACAACTGAGAAATCCTGTAATTTGCTTATAAACTGCCCAATATTTCTGAGGCGCAACCACAAAGAAGAAAGATTAGATTTACACTTTAAATTATCACCCTTCTTTCCATACAGGTGACTCACATTTCTTTAATAAGAAATGCATAAGACCTCTCCCCTTCTGTCTGGTCTTTAATTTTGGCTACAATGAGTTGCTCTTGCAGTCATTTTTCTATTCATCTTCTTGATAATGTCATGGGATGGAGATACCCAAAATTACTACAGACATATGTAATAAGAAAAGATATTAAATTTGCATTTGTGGTAGTCAAAAAAAGCACATCAACCCTCTTGGATTTCCTGAGGAGCTAGGAGAGATGTCTAAATATTTTCTTTTGCACAAGGTTTATGTCTAAAATATCTGAAACCCTCACTTGCCCCAGTACTTCTGACCAACTCCTTGACAAGGAAAATAAATCTGTATTCTCACTATGGTCATCAGTGGGACTACCTGTCTGGATTTGAGAGGATATTAACAAGTTATGTGATATTGCATAGCTTACAGTTGCTGCATTGCTTTCACAACACAGCTATGTAAACACATTCTAGATTTTTAGAGTCACATTTTTAATGGTTCATGATCTCATGTTCTTACTGTTGGTTGCAATATGATAAACACATTGGAGTGCAAATGATACAGTCACTTTAACTGATTTATTCTGTTACTTAAAGTGCAATATTTTTCCCATATCAGTATATTAGTTTGACTGCTTTAAGTAATACCTGCTGCTTCACTGACTAATGTTTTGGTATTATCTTTCTGAAAATAGATATTTATTTGGTGAGATCTTGTTTGGAATTCAGAAGAACTACTTTTTACTAAGGAAACCTGAATATCCCAGGAGCTACTCAGGAGCAAGTGGATTGACCTACTCATTTGGAGGCATATAATAAATGGCTAAGAGACATCGACTGAGGTAGAATTCAGCTTTGGACAGTAAGCATTTTATATGGTTGGAAACAAAGAGACCATTTAACCTATCTGTTTACAAAAGACATCCAAAGAAGCTTTAAATAATGTGTCATAATGTGCAATGCTATCATCATCATCTTTAGCTATTGCCAACATTTCTGACTCACTTTTTCAATTTACCAGCATTTATTTTCAATTAGCAGATCAGTACAAGTCAGAGTTGGAGAGGCATAGAGGTAAAGGTTACATG
Organism: Phaethornis superciliosus; assembly: GCA_023637945.1. NCBI lineage: Eukaryota > Metazoa > Chordata > Aves > Apodiformes > Trochilidae > Phaethornis > Phaethornis superciliosus. Next base: position 18,385,947 of record JAJQWJ010000002.1, read on the forward strand.
ACATCAGTTGTATTGGCACCAGCCCTAAATATCAGCTAGAGCTGTCTTTCACTCTGTTTTCCTGAACACTAAACTCACCCAAGTTCTGATGTGCAAGAGGTAATGGCTATTACACACATTTTATTTCTGAGCATTAGAGTAGAACGTGGTATGCAACTAAATCTTTATCTCATTTTAATAATTGGACTTACCAACAGATTTACAGCAGCTGAAGGTGTGCTATTATCACTACAGTTAGATACCACCCTAATTTTTTAATGGAGAAATAGCTGATAAATTAGATTATATTTGTGTTGCTAAACTGTTTTCTCATGCAGGATTTCAGTTCTGGTCCTGATCTACTTTTTCTTTATATGTTCAGACTTCTCTATCATTAGGTCAGGTCGACTGGCAACATACATTATTGCAATGACCTCATCCTCATGTAGTTCTTTACATTTCTCAGAATCTAGAGAACGAAGTACCATATCATTTGGCTAGGATAAAATTAAATAGACACTTAGTTCCAGAAAAAATTGAAACTTACTTATTGATACTGGCTACAATATCTGTCTATTTTTATTGTATTGTTTTTCTTTGCAATACACCATTACAAGTTGGAAAACACCCTAAAATCTAAATATTACTTCAGAATGCTGCAGTCCAAATCATTAGCATTACTCTCCCGTAGAGCTATTGACCCCACCAATTAATTGTGTTAAATAATGCAGAAAATGTGGAAGTTACACATCTTCATTTAAAGCTAAGCCCTATATTGTGATGTAAATACACTTTAAAGAATTATAGTAAAATACTTATGTGTACATACAGTGTGGCAAGTACAACTGCAGGCTGCAAATGAAATGTAGGAAATTGCTATAGCTTCTATATTGCAGGCATCAGGGAAACCAGCCTTTCAATAGGAAAAAAGAGATCCTGATGTAGGAGAAAAGCAAAACTGACAGCTTGTTCACCACATATCTCCCTAAGTAACTCAAATTTATTCCAGTCCCAAGTACTAAAATGAGATGGGTAGCATTGCTTTAATAGTCTGTGTGCTAATGACAGTATTTCACTTCTGTATAGGTGCTAGACACTATTTTCACAACAGCCATGAATTTCTAAATCCCAGCACATAATTTTTCATCTGTTGTAAAGCTCATCAGGAAGCATCATTCAGGAAGGATTTTTAAATTCTTTTTGATTTTATGGAGATTTCCTTAGAACAGAGAAATGTCTGGATCTTCTTTACATCATAAGAAATAATACCTGTCATGGAAAGCCAAGTCAATTCACCAACAACTTGAAATACTTTGAATGGACTCCTACCATAGAGAATCTGATAACTGCCTTGTCAATGCAATGGTTAGAAAAACCTTTAGCGGACAAAAAATCATTTAGAATTGTACCCAAAAATTTCAAACTATGGTTTCAGAATGCCAATGAAGCTATTTAGTGATGGAAATGTTAACAGCATGTCTTGTTTGCTATTAGACAATAATTTGTTACAATATTTAAAACCGAGGGCTAGCAGTAAAACCTTTTCTTATTGGTCCACTTTTTTTTCACAAAGTTAGAATCATAGAATGATAGAATCGCATGGGTTGGAAGGGACCTCTGAGATAATCAAGTCCAATCCTTGACTGTTATAGTTAGGACTGTTATAACTGGTAAAGTTACTATTGCCAATTTATATGAATGTAACAAAACTTAAAATCCTTCCAATGGTTTTCATTTACCACAGTATATGAAAATCCTTACCTTTAATTAAACTGGAAGATCTTAAGGGAAACATCTCATTTGTAAAGGAGAGAGAATTGCATCAGTAAAAACAATAAAAATGGGAGCTCCACCTTCATCCATACTGCTTTCCAGGAAGGCTTTTTTCTTACCAGCAATGAATGAATATCTCATGTTAATCATCTAGAGAGATTCTCTTATATCCACACAGAAGTGACTCATAGACATGTGTTGGATAAAGCAGTGATCAAAAACTAGACATAGGTCTTGTGATATTTCTTGTTGATATACAGAATTAAGCAATCATTTTATGACAAGGTTTCATTTTATGCAATATTTTCACCAATTGAGATAATTGGCAGAATCAAAAAAAAAAAAAAAGATATCTCTATTTTAAATTTCAATTACTTATTTTATCTTTTAACATCTGAAGTCCTGAGGAACTGAATAATAATAATGAGTGGACAGAAAATAGGTAAGCCAAGTTTCTAGTGTCAGCTAATTATGTTAATTATGTTGTGTTCTGATTTCCTGGTGCAGGCAGATATAACCACAGGAAGAGTGTCACTCCAGCTGGAACACAACAAGCTGGAATTAACATCCCTACCACTCAGTGCATGCTCCATCTGCTGTATGTACTCAGTCACCAGTGGACTCCATGTGATAATTTTTGGAGAGTAGCTCTACAGTTTGACTACTTGTTATATAAAACTCCCGCTTTTGTTAAGTTTTTGCCTGTTAGCTGCTAGTTTCATTTGACCCTGTATTAGAAAAGACAGAAACTGGGGGCTGGAGTCAATGATCTTCCAAGGTCCTTTCTAACTTTCTGTGATTCTGTGAAACAATCACATCTGTTCTCTTCTTGAAGCTCTACAGGCTTCATATGGAAGCTCTTCCACACTTTCAGACATCCTTCTCTGACCCTACTCCCATTCCTACATGATTTATGAGATGGGAGGAAAAGGTCTGAGCAAAACAGGCAGGACATATGCACCTCCTGAAATATATGGTGGTATATTGATATTCTGTTTATTGTCTGTTCAAGCACACAACAGACTCCTAGAAACAGATAGTTCTGACTGTCTCATTTTACAATTTTGTAGCTTAGAAACAGACCATTCTAACTGAATGAGAGATGCTCTCTATTAATCCCCCTCCTTGATAAAGAAAGGAGAGAGAAACTAAGAGAGGGTTGGAAACTAAACTACAGAAATTTAATGAAACAGTAATGATAAAAAAGAAAAAAATATTAAATATGTAGAAATATACAGAAAAATTCTACTACATTCCCTTCCCCCCAGTCACCACCAGGGCTGCAGGGCAGCCCTGGAAAAGTTCCAGCTGGATTGGAGTCAGTAGCAGTTGGGAGCTGGAGGCAGAAACACAGATTCAGAATGGCATGGACTGGGACCACAGGCAGACAAACAGACTGAGGCAAACAGAACCAGGCAAAGAAGGGCAAAGAGAAAGACCAAAGGAAGGGGAAGGGATTTGACCCTCATGATCCCTCAAATCTGCACCAAGAATGACATGCATGGGAATTGATACTCCGTTTGGTCAATTTTGGTCACCTGTCTTGTCTGCTCCTCCCTAAAGAAGGTGCTCCCTTTACTCCTTTTCTCTTTCCAGAGCATAAGATATTCCTCAGAATCTAGCAATGGCCTTGGTTTTGCATATCATTCTCTAGCTCTAACTATAAACATTGAGTGTTATCAGTCCTAGAAGCAGACACTGCCTGAGAAACTTGCTGCTAATTTTAGCAAGAGCAGCTACTTAGAAGAGACTCAGCTGAATGCAAAATTACAAGACAGAAAATTAGCTCTACGCTGGCCCAAACCAGGACATTTCTGCAAACTGTCTTACCGAATAATGTTATTTGCTTGGTGGTCTGTATAGGATAATAGTTCTCCACATACAGGCATGAAAGACAAATGTTTAAATTGCATATAAAATTAACAGTCTTATTTCTAGTTCTTCGTAAATCAGGAAAGAACACTCAGCTCAAAGTGAAATGGGACTGTGAAGTGAAAACAAAATTAAATCCATCCTTGTAGGACAAACACATTTTCATTCTGGAAGAAAGCATTCTTGGCTATGTTTTTTGAGTTAGACCTGGAAAAGAAAGGAAGCTTGGTCTGGTTCTGATAGATATTACAATACCATCTAGAGATAGAGGAGAACTCATTTAAAAATTCAATAAAATTTGGAACAGTCTTCATCATGAGTATGAGTTTAATGGTGCCATATGTATGAATTTACAGATTTGAGCAGTACCCTCTCAATGCTGTATAAATTTTGCTTCCATCCAACCAGTAATATGTATAAAATGAGAAACATAACCCTTTTTTCAATCTCTTTTACCCAGTATGGATGAAATTACAAGCCCCTCTTGGACAGCATAAATTTGAAGATTAATAGTTGGTTCAGATGAATGGAGTAAACAGTACACAGATTTCTACAAACAAAATGTAGTTGCAAAAGAGGGTAGTACAATAGTAAGGGTTTTTTTAGAGAAGGTGTATCTTAATATATATTAAAATCAGAGACTTAAGAACACTCTTAAGGAATGTGTGGAAATCAGACTTAGCTGTCACTATTCATGGGACAGACAGAACTGCTTAAAAGTGAAGGTTTTATCAAGAATTTATACTGATGAGGAAATGGATTGTGACTGCTTAACATGAAAGTTCACCTTAAAGAGCCTATTTAAGCTTGCAAATCTTCATTTAGGTGGAAAAATAATCTGTACATAGTGAAAAGCCACTTGAAGAGATAAAAAGATACCAGCATCATTATTTCTATGTTAAGCATTGTTACTATATTTTATATAAACCAGCTGCAGCTTAGGTTAACTCTAAACCCCACAGTATTCCCTGATACCTAGCACTAAGGTACTGCTCTTTATTTTGGCAGTATTGTCACTTTCACAGTCATAGATTGACAGATCCAGTTTGGCACTACATCTAGGTTACATTTGCTTAAATTCATTTGTGTGTGAAGTATTCCAGATCCATTTTTTTCCACTGAATTGCCTATATCACAAGCCTTTTGTGGTGAAAAATAAGATCTAGTAATATTGCTCCTCCTTTTAATAATTTACAGTTTGAAAGGTTTTAAAAGGAAGGTATTCTGCAGATACCTCTTTGCAGAAGTGGGAAGAGAAGATGGAAAGGGATCAGGATGGAATCAGGAGCAATTGTGTTCTGTTTCTTTAGGGGTACGAATCTCCTTTCTGAAGAAGGAAACTGCTTAGCAAACTTTGAAAGCAATGCTGAAAACAGCAAAAATATATTTAACGGTCTGTGTTAACAACTAAAATAGTGGATCAGCACGATCCTACTGAGACACTAAGCAGATTGAAGTGTGACTCAGCCACACTAAGGCAGATGAGCAAGAAAAGTAAAATGGTGTCAGCCTGTATTGATAAAAATGTACAACTGAATGACACTTTCTTTTAATTCACTCATTTGGCTGAGAAATAGGAAGGCATTAAAAGTATTACAAGTGGGGAGTGGGAAGAACACTGCTGCACTTAAAAATTTTAATGGTATCTTTAGGTTCATTAGTTAGTTTCAGATATTATCCAGAATGTTTTATAAATCACTCTTGCTATCCAGAACTGACTCATCAATCCACAGTCTAGACAAGTTTTTTTACTTCTAATTGCACAACATAAGTTCAGAGGAGCTCTGTGTCTATAGGAATTCCTTCTGCTGGAATTAAACTAAAATTATCCAGCTCAGAAATGAGGAAAAAGCACAAAATTAGATAAATGCATTAGAGAGATTTGAGAAGTGTTTCTCCAAGCAGAGCAGAATGAGAATTTAAAAAATACCCGTGTGCTTACTATTACATTAATTATAATAGGATGACACCTACAGAAAACTAATTTCCCTATTCTCCCCTCCAACTTTTACCAATTCTCTGTTCCCTGAGTGTGAACCTAAGCAGCATGTCTTTGGCACCCAGGTGGAGGTCTGCCTCTTGTCACTGCTACCACAGCTAAGAACAATAAGCAGCAGCCTTAGAGGCTGAGGAGGTATGGAAATAATTCAACGCTACGTTGAATTTCACAAGGTGGATGTGTCAGAGTAAAAAAACTCTATTGCACAGGTCACATCCTGCCACAGTGTGTCTCTCTTCAGTCCTCCTATATTCATTTGGGCAACATAAATGAAAGTGAAGACAAAGTTTACAGCATAGGTTAGAAATTCTCTTTCATATCCACATTAGAAAATAGTTGGAAATTTTTTCTGCTATCAACATATATTTTACTGTCAATCTTTACATAGACAGAGGACACAATTTAGTCTAATTTAACTATTCTGTAACTCTAAGTTAAATTTCAACAGACTTAAGCAGTAAGCAAAAAAATACACTAAAGTTACAATTTCACAAGCTGGTGCTGTGCAGATTTTTTTCATACTTACAGATCACACTGTGCCTTTGAAAAGTTAAATGCTTTAATACCTATTTCCTTACTCTGGTCTAGGTTACTGTCCCTTGGCACACTGATGAATCCTCATGAACTTCATAACCCTTCTTGTGCGTTTGAAAGAGATACAGTAGGTGTTGGATTTGCTGTATTTTAGCTAAGCTCACAATCTTTCTTTTAAGAAAACCCAGCCCTCCACTGAAGGCAGGGATACAGTTCCCATGGTGCTACCAGAAGCAGAAATAACCCTGACCAGTGTTGCTCTCCTCCTATCCAGCCATATGAGGTGTTTCTTCCCAGTCTGGCCTTGAAGGACCAAGAGATCAATGAATTTGTTGTCAAAGTCACTTATGAAATGCCTCTGTCACCTTTGACAGCCTAAGAATAATGAACTAATTCTGGCTTTGTCTTCTCAGGAGTTGAGGTAAGGCTGACCCATCTGACCTCAGCTCAGATCCCAAGTGAAAGCAGCAGGACAGAGCCACCACATTTATTTTTTTAATCTTGGTTCTAAACAGTTTTCACATCTCCTCCCAGTCTTCCTGGAAAGGGTTCAGATTCAGTTTGGTTTAAGCACTGGGCAAAGGTTCAGTAAGACTGCATCCCAAACAGCAGTATTCCTGAGAAGAGAGAGTCATGTTCAGAAGAAAAATAAAGTAGAATAAACAGCTGAAGAAACTTAAAGCCTCTTCATACTCCCACCTCTATGAAATACCAGCAAGCGATTAGATTATATTTCTCCTACTCATTTTCTTTAATATAAGAAAGGGACACACATGGTTTAACACCCAGCAGTAATTCCGATAAGCCTGGAAAATACAGTTCTCTATTGGATTGTATTTACATTCATTATTAATAAATGTAATTTTGTAGTAATTTATTAGATAAATGCTCAGCCAAAACCTCCCCTCACTTACATGAAGAAACCTACAAGTTATATCAGTTTGGTTGCTACATGAGGGCAGAATTTGTCCCAGTCTCTTCTATATGACCTGTGGCTTTTTATGCTCCTGACAAAGATCTGTCTTATGACCTCTATGCCAAAATATTCTCAGACTTATGTAATTTTCACTCCCTCCTTCTCTAACCTTGAGACTCTCATCATGGCGGTTTGGCTCTGGTACAGGTGCTGAAAACTAGATTAGATGAAGGAGGGAAAAATAACTTGATAGTGTGGTGTGGACTGGCATGAAGGTTGCATTGGCACTACTATGAGATAGTCAGATTACTCAAGAGTAGTAACACTTCAAGAAAATTATTCAGGTCACCTCAGTACTTCCTCACTTTAGTAGATCTTGTAACACGTCCAAAATATACTTTAAATGCTCATTTAGAACAATGAAACTGTTTTTTCTCAATATAGATAAATCAATACCAAATGTATGGTAATGTTATTTAAGGAAATAGAAGTGTTTTTCATAAAGATTTTGTATGTTGGTTGTACTGTTTTCCAATCTATGGCATGGAACAAGAGTTCACTAAATGTCTTTTGCTGAAGTATCTTCAATGACATCATAGGACAAAAAAAAAAAAAAAAAGTAATAGACACAAATAAAAAAATTGTTTTGATACCTGTACAGGGTCTCTGCCTCTCTCTCTTTCCTTCTCCCTGCATAAATGTTTATTAAAAGTAAATATTTTCAAATGGCCTTTGAAGGCACTCCCTAAAGAAAACAGTAACTCTGTAAGTGAAAGACATTATGAAAAAAAAATCAAATTCTTGCTTTATACACAGACATTCAACCAGCAAGACAACCTCTCATGGGATGAATTGCAATTTTGAAGGGCATAGCACTGACTTCACTAAAGGAATTCCTTCTGAAACCTGGTGTTGACAGAATAACAGCAGTGCTGAGTATTATAAGAGCAAACCAGCATATAATGCAATATGCAAGCTGTGACATTCAAAGATAAAATTAAAGAAAATGTTAGTCACAGCAAGGTGATGAATTCTCAGCTGGCAATAGGATAGACAGGAAGAATGTAAAACTGATTGTGAGATCCCATCTCCCTTCAATAATATCAGTCACGATGTATGTGGCTTCTGATGTTAACATTTGGTGACCAACACTAGTACAGTTTTCACCAAAATGAATGGAGGAAAAATTACAAAATGGAGGAAAAAATCAAAGTGCTATGTGATTGCGTACCCACATGAGGGGATCTTTTCTTTACTGACTTTTTTTTATATATGATCACCAGAACCAAGGAGGTCAGTACAGTTTTATATTTCTTTTGTATTTTAGTATGGCCTGCAATATGGGAAGAAGGGAATACTCCACAGTTGTGCATAGCTTTAGCAGGAGCTTTTCCACAACTTTTAAAAATAATAGATAGTCTTTAAATCTCAGTTTTCTTTATCCCTCACATGTGTGAAAGCTGATGCTTCTTCATACTTGTAACATCTTCTGGTACTGCTTTTGTAAGAGACTCCCTTATCCCTACTATAGAATTTAAGATTGGCAAAGATATGCTTATTAGAACTTCTCACATTTGTCTTCGAGAGGAGAGAGGAGAGAGAAGAGAGGCGAGAAGAGAGAGGGGAGAGGAGAGGGATGCTAAACTTTTGCATTTTTAGCTAACCTAACCTCTTTGATAAATTTCCATATTTTACAGCTGGTTGATTTGAAGAGGTATACAAAAAAAAAAGGGAATATTTCCCACAAATTCTGTTTTCTTTCCATATTTTCTTTTAGGTTTTTTTGCCTGAAAAGGCAAAGGAACTTTCTTCTATTTTCATTATTGCAGATCTATTTCTTTCCATATATAATACTACTTAATACTTGCTGCTATTGTAAGCATTTTAAATACATCTCCGTATTACAGATATATGACAAACATGCAATTAAATACCTCAGTATGCACCATAAACTTATTTCTAATAACAGCTATAGCTGGAAAATTTTGTAGTGAGCAGTAAGTTGTTTTTGCTTCTGTGTTTCATCAACATATGTAGCTAAACCATTACAGCCTCAATAATTATACATAATATATTACGTATTTCACAAGACAGGTTAATGCTATTTTTTTTTCCTTTCAGTTTTTGTTTCCCAAAAGAACAAAGATAGCATAAGTATTTTCAAAAAGTCTGGATTGTTTTTCTCAGATCTAATTGAAGACTGAAGTACTGAATTAACTAATTTTCTCTGTCGTTATTTACACACTCAACTGCAGATATGTGCAGTCATGTGTCATAAATATATCAGTCAATACTAAAGAAATGTGAGAACAAGTAGAAAATATACTACATTATTTTTTTTGTTCTTTTGCCATAAACAGGATTTCAGAGAGAAAACAAATTGTGCCAAATGCTAAGGCTGCACAGTGTCAATGCTTTAAGAAAGTTCATAACACAAAACACATTTTTCAAGATTTCAGCTCAATTTTTTTCCCTGATGTAATATCACTTTCATAAACATGGCTGATAAGATGTTGTACAACATTATTTCCAACTCAAGTCTAGTGTTTTCTCCCACAGTATAATAATGATATCATTTAGCCCACTTGAGTCAAAGTAAATCGTTCTACTAAATACAAATCTGAGCAGTCCTTTAAACTATTTCCTTAAAGATCTTCTGTCCTGTAGTGGTTTCATGACAGTGCATTTGAAGGGCAACCCAGAGGAAGGTCACCACTCTGAAAAAATGAAAAATTAAGCTCATATCCCAAATATACCTTTCCCTGTATATCCCAAATATATTCTCCTCTCTCTTACACCCAACTGTGATTACTCTTCAATAAACTTCCATTTACCAAGCAACCACTACCATTCCCAGGGAGTAAAACCAAATACCCTGTACTCCTAGACCTCTTGCAAAAGCATGTAGCGAAAAGCAAAATGGAGAGCAAGACATCTCCAGCATCAGAGAAATGTTTCATTTGTGAGAGACAAATTTTTGTTTAGGAGAAACTAATGTGAGGGATAAAGTGTTGCAATTTTGTTTTATGTCTGTACAACTATTTAAGCAGGAACTTTCATACTTTTTCTTTTAAAATTATGTAATCAGAACCAAATTGCAAATTAGTAAACTGACCAAGAATAAATACCTGTCATTGTTTGGAAATTGGGTGTGCTTGTGGGATATCTGTGGTGGAAAAGAAGACAAATGATAAAAACACTATATTTAGGCATATGTGGTAACATGCTTGGCCCTAAGGAAGTTAATATAAGAGAGATTAGTTTTGTAGAAATAAAAGCACTGTTCTGCTGGGTGCTATAGAGAGTGCAAAAAAATGCATAACTCCATCACTTTACAAAACAAATATAAATTCTGCCTTTAATGCAATTTGCAGATGAAATCTTTTCTGTGTCACTATTGCTAGACAAGAAATGAATGTTTTTATAATTTCATGTGCATTCAGTTTTATAGTGAAATGGTCTGAATGATCAGGAAGTTCTTCACCATAATGGTGGTGAGGCAGTGGAACAGTTGCCCAGAGAGGTGGTGGAAGCCCCATCCCTAGAGGTTTTTAAGGCCAGGCTGGATGATGCTCTGCGCATCCTTATCTAGTGGGAAGTGTCCCTGCCCATGGCAGGGGGGGTGGAACTAGATGATCTTAAAGGTCCCTTCCAACACTGAAAATTCTATGATTCTATGGTCTGGAAATATGTATAGTCTTGATACAGTTCACTTCTCCATCTGTTCCTGGTGGCCAGCACTCTTAAAAGGAAGTTACATCTTGCTATGAACAAAGTGTAGTTTCCCTGATCAACTGACCACAAATAGCATTATCCATAGTGCCTGACACTTAGAGATTTGTGAAAATGTACATGGTCAGTGTAAACTTAAGTTTTTCACAAAAGTGGCAAAACTTATGTTACAGTAAAATGTTCCCCTACTGATACGGTATCAGGTAAACATTTCTTATAATTAAGGAGAACATGTCAGGATTATTTACTCAGGGTTTTTTTCATGGTATGAATAAATGAGAAAAATCAGACAGATATAGAGAAATGTCTTCCAGTGAATAAAAGATAATCCTTAAGGGATAAGGTTAAAGGTTCCAAGAACACATAAATGAAACCTCACATTTTAAGGCCATGACAGTACCAGCAGCTCTTCACTTTATAAAGCATTCTTATGGCACTGGCAACACAGGTTTGCTTGTGAGAGCAGCACTGTCACAGTAACACCACAGTGGTCTAATTTTGTGTGTAGTTTTACACAGAAACCTTGACACTGAACTAATCTGATTAGTGAAATGTGTTTTTTGGTGGCTTTGCTTTGTTTTAACAAGATCTAGTTGTAATGGTACAACTTTTCATGTCGAAACAAATCTGTGAATATTTTTTCATTGCAAAGCCTGCATGATTCTAAAGATCCAATGTAAACATAAGAATATTTTGAATTTTTTTATGAATGGAAGAAATACAAATGCAAGGTGTGGAAGCATGCTTAAATTTAGTCACTGCTCACACTGAGTCACACCAAAATAGATGAAGAATACCATATCAAGGGAAGTAATGACACTGATGAAACTGCCTTTATAGTTACAGTTATATATTTATAATTACATTTTTATGTGTGTGTGTATTATATATATATAAAAATTTATGTGTACATTTATTTATAAATCATTAAATATAAATGTTGGAGCACTTGTACGAAAGGCAGGAGGCTTGGATTCATTCGGACTGTCTGGCATGAAGATGAAGGTCTTTGAATCTCACATTCCTTATCAGGGATTTCATTTCCTTCTCTAGGGAGTATTTTATATTTGGTAATAAATAGCAAATGAAGTAAATAGAAGGACAGGCTCTGTAGCTTGCTTTTTAATCTACTTTTCTGTCATTTAGACCAAAAGTCCTCAAGGAAAACTACAACGGTTTTGTCCCATTTAGTAGGGAAATATTGAAACAGCAGTTAAAAAGGAAACCATGCTGAGTCCCTCCTGGATGCAGAAATACCTTGTACAGCACAGCCCTCTTACTGCCATAAAGGAGCTTTAAAGAGCTTGCTGCTTCAAAACTGCAAAATAAAACATGAGATGAGCAGAGACTGGAGAGGGAAGGGAGCAAGCTCCCAGTTTAGGTGGCTTTGGAGACCTTCAGCATAGGACTTCTCCCAGGTGGACTATCTAAATATCATTTATAGGAACAAAGAATTTTAAAATTAGACCAAAGACAGTATGAGTGTCTAACAAAAATACCCTTACGAGGGTCCCAACTTTTTGAAACCATAAAAATCACATGAACTGCTTCTGGTCTCTTTACAACTCATATCTAGCCTCAGTTATATAGAAAGAACTCATACTTAAATGCAAGGTTACAATTTTCACTCTGGAGAGCAGAGATGTAAAAGGTAAAACTAAAGTATTTAGATTCAACCCAATGCTTGCAGGGCTTTCCTGGAAAAAGACTCTGCTTCATGCTCCAGATCTATATGTTAAGATGCAGATTAAGCTATGGTGCTCAAATGTTTGTTTCTGAGTAAATCTACTTAAATACATTCCTATGTCTGATCTAATCATGACAAAAACTAGCATTCTAACTTGAAGACAAAATGAGTTGACAACTTCCTTAAAATAATAATAATGAATCATCCCTATTGCTTTAACTCCTCACTTCCAAAAAATTCACTTACGTTTCCAGTTTTGTCACTTGTTTTACAAACGATGACAGATCTCACATCTCCTTCATCCTTATAATTTTAATATATTCCATCCATGTGGCTCTCAGTCAACTCTGTCATTTATTTTGCAAATGAACAGTCCATATGGTGCCATTTTGCTGCATCTAAAGAGCATTCTGTTCAGTATGACAGTACAATTGAGATTTTATTTCCTGCTGTCACAAAAACCAAGTGGTTAACTGCCTTTGTCTTCTGGAGAGAACATATGCTGCTAGTACCAGTAGAAAATAATTTTTTTTCCTATGCATTCTGTGCCACAGAAAAATTGGAATTCTAACCCTTCAGATTTCAACTGATTAAAAGACTGGGAGCAAATAATTGAATTACTGGGGAGATATTTATATTATCTAATTCCAGTTACTCATTGTAGTACCTAAGCTATCTTAGGTACTTATTACTAAATAGTAGTCCTCATTTCTGTGGTCCAACTTACCTGCCCTGGAGGTCTGTCATTTTCTGTTGGCCTTATAGAAGCCTAGAGTTTTATCTGAGATAGTTCAAACAAAACACCATGAGGACCTTCTGCTGTTAACATATTACATTTGAGTTTGTACCTCAGCCTCTTGGCACTTTCTGTATGTTCTAGATCTGCAGCTGTCTGTTAAAGCAAATATCTTTTGTAATAGCAGACTTTTCAGTGAATACTGAAATAGTAAAAGATTATGGGCTGCTGGACACTATAGGTACATAAACATTAAAAATAAAAGCCAGCTAGATTTGTAGCTTCTGTAGATCAGAATTGCTGCACTGATTTCAATAAAGTAAAAGCCAGTTATCTGAGCTAAGAAAACTTAAATACACTTTCTCTAAAGAATGTCTACATCTCAAGTGCACTTTCTTCAGCCACTGTTCAGCTAATCAGAACAGACAGCACGCAAAATAAATTGGAAGTCCATTATTCCATGAATAAAGTGCAACAGGATAAAGACTTCCATGCCCCAAATACCATTTACCTCAAAATAACACATTACAGTATATTAATTTCTTAATATTAAAGGAAAGACAATGTTTGTGTCCTGTCCACTAAACTAAAATTTTGTCAGAAACTCTCTTCTTTCTGCACTCTTTGAAATTTGTATCTTAAGACCTGGCTTAAATCTCATTCTCTATTTTATGGAGGTTCTTTTCAGGAATGGTGAGTGATCAAGATACTAACTTGGACAAATCAGGTCAGTTTTGAAAGGTAAATGGGATTAATCCATTTTTTCAGAGTCAGAGACCTAGCATAACCTTTTTGGAAGGAGACTTTAGTCAAAACATCAAAAGCTCAGCAGAAAAAACAACTAAGACATGAGGTAACAAAAGCATGAATAACAGCAGGTGATGAACAGCTAATGGATACTTACCAGCTCTCATATTAAGAGAATAAGGAAGAAATGTAATTGGGATTCAGGTTTAAGAACAAACAGGAGACGCCAATGTTCACAAAATACCAGCTTCATCTACAGAGCTCATTGTGTACAGGATGTGAAAAGTATAAATTATTCAAAAAACTATTAGGTACAATCATGGAAAAAGTTCATGGAGTGTTATTAAATGTGGATGAAAGTTTGCTACCTCCGGCTCAGGATTTCCCTAAATCATAGATTGTCAGCAGCTGCATGGATGTTCCACGGGGACTATAATTTTATATTCACTTAATTTTTATTCCTTTTCCTGAAACATCTAAAACAGGCAGTGCCAGAGACAGGATCTTGGACTAGAAGATCTTTTAGTCTAATCCACCACAACCATGCTTACAGGAGCTCAATACAGGGCTTTTTCTAAGATAGATGTTTACAGACTGAACTTTATTGCACCTATGACATCCCACGCTAAATGGTAAAACAACATTCACTATTGCAAGACACCAAAAAAAAAAAGGCAAGAGCAGTTCAAAGTAAGAGTCTTATCTATAACTTATTTCCCTTTTATCAGTTTTGGTTAAATCATTAATGTTATTTCTAAAGTAGAAGTACCTGTAATATTATATTACATAAAATCTGTCTTCATGGTGTATTTGTGTTGTCACTATTGATTTATGTGCTTTTAATATATTTTAAATTTCTTGGAATGTTGATCAGGTCTTTAATGTAGTTCAAGATATGTCTTTTTACTGCTTTTAATCCAATTTAAATCATGTAATTATTTAATAATTTTATCAATCATTAAATAATAATATTTACCTTAAGAGTTGTCTCCACTACATATACTTCTGTATTTTTGGTGGAAAAAATACAACTCAATACTATAGAGATTTTACATTAAAAAAATACAATAATGAATTCCAAAATTAATTACTTTGTCTTAGAGTAAAATATTGTGTCCTGAAAAGGCACTTGTTTTTATTTCTATAGGTACAGACCTTCAGTATATCATAATCCAAGAAAATGAAACACTTTTTCTCCCTAATGCAGCACGTACTTTTCCAGTGAAACTGATTCATGATGTTAAAAATCTCTCTTCAGTACTGCTCTGCAGGGCAGCAAATGTGTGCACACATGCACACACTTAGAGGACAGTGTATGCATTATTTCTGCCTAGAAAAAAAATTAGCAGAATGGTTCAACCAAGAGCAAAAGAAAATGAAGAAGAGTTACATGGACAATTAAGATGTTAATGCCCAGGATTCCCTGAAACAATGGATGGCAATTTTCATATGAGAATGGAGCATACAAAATTAGCTATAGGTTACTCTGAGGGAAGATACATCTCTGAATCTGACAGATTTCTACAGTGCAACTTAAGCTGGGCTACCCGTAGTGAAAAGGAGCAGAAAAGCTGTTTTATGTCTACTTAGCAGCCTACTCTGGAGGATTAATTCTACTTCACATTCCAGCTAAAATTGTTACTTTCTGAGCATTCTTATATTTTCTTTTTTTCGATACATGTCAGGCTCCTTACCCATTTGGCCTAAATTTACATTTACATTTAGTAAATAGTATTATATATTCTTTTTTTTTTTTTTTTTTTTTTCATTTTACTTGGCCTGATCACAGGTCTCAACAGGCCTCAAAGCATCAGTACTGCTTGGTTATGCATACAAAGCAATTGGGGAAAGGTAACACGCTTTTGCTGATCTTCCACCACTCCACTGAAACGAAAGATTTTTTTCCTTCATCACATTCATTGTATCAGCAAAAACCATGGACAACTCTCCAAGCTGCAGTAACAAACATTTCTCGCACACTTTAAGTGGGTTGGAACTTAGAGAGCAGGGAAGATCAAATGCCTGATAATTTTATGAAGGTCTGAAATGCCTGGCTTTGCCAAAATCATGGATGAAAATCACCCAAAAGTTTAAAGTGATACAGCAATAGCAAAAATAGCCCCAAAGAGTAAAATACATAGTCAAAGATATTACTGTTCTTGTTTGTGTGAGCTGTAGGGAAAAGTTAACAAACTTGCTGTTCTGTCTCTTTTAAAGCTGCACAGAAATTGCTTCAAATTTACAAGACCATTATCTGAGTAACATTTCTTTGCTTATCCATATCCTTGCAGTTATCATGTGTGCTAGTTTGCCATTAAAGGTTGCTAGAAAAGCCTTAACATGCCCATCTGTAGAATGAAACAGGGCTGAAGCACAGGTATCAGTAGCAGAGAATGGATCCAAACACTGGCTTCACTGGGAAGGTTAGGTATTTTTCTCTACTTCAACATGTGTGTGATATTTCAGCCCTCAAAAGCAACCTAATTGAGATAATGGAAGGCCTTCCAACATATTTGGACATAATGCCACCATCTCCATCACCTTCAAGTTGCCTACATTTAAGCCGAGTTAGGTCTTTAATTTTAAAGCATTTGCTTTCATTTGTTTCCCATCCTTATCCATTTAGTTTGGGAGGCAGTGCCATATTAAAACTTCTGGGATTCATTGAATGAGTTCTTTTTACAGCAGGTTAAGTCTGATCGATACCAGACACTCAACAGCTAAAGTTACACATAAAATATTCATAAGTTTTGGCAAAAATCAGATTCAGCTTCCCATACCTTAAAAAGGGAAGTTCTTTAAATAAATATGAATTAGATTTAAGTCATTTATAGGGAAGGAGGAAGGGAAGAAGGGAGGGAGGGAGGGAGGGAGGGAGGGAGGGAGGGAGGGAGGGAGGGAGGGAGGGAGGGAGGAAGGGAGGGAGGGAGGGAGGGAGGGAGGGAGGGAGGGAGGGAGGGAGGAAGGAAGGAAGGAAGGAAGGAAGGAAGGAAGGAAGGAAGGAAGGAAGGAAGGAAGGAAGGAAGGAAGGAAGGAAGGCAAAGAAACAATCAGAAATTAATCCCATTTTATGTTACATACAATTGATTTAGATAAGTTAGATTAGTTTATATGCGATTTTAGGTGGGATTTATCAGTCATTAAAATTTCTCAAAGCTTGTTATCATAAGCTCCTTCTTCAGTCACTGATATTTTGAACCATCAGGGAGGCTGAATCAAGTGGAAATGTTTCGGAGAGATTCAGGACAATGCACTTCATCTTTTCCTGAAATCTGGGAAGGAGTGAGATATTAGCTCGTTCACAAGAAAATTATTCTAGAAAGCAATTGTGAGAAAAGGTCTCAAACCAAATGCTCTGAAATATGACCCCGAGGTCAGGTGGAGAATAGAGGAAATATAAGGGACACCCAGGTCAGAGGAGGATCTGTTGCTGTTGTTATGAAGTTTTAGTCCAGTTTCAATACAATCAGTTACCGTTGGTTGGGAGAATTTTTAAACTCGTTTTTATTGTGCACATGTCATTGCAATATGTCCACTGATGCTAATGAACAGAATTGTTGTAGGAATGCTCCAATTTTCAGATATTTTAGTAGGCTTTTGACTGTTTCGTTTATTCCTTGAATAAAGCTGCTGTTTGCATAGATTTAGGATGGTTATATGAACCTTCATATGGCTTAGTTACAATAACTTAGTCCAGGCAATTGAATTAAGTGCCAGCTTTTGATTGGAGTCCAAAGAGCTTTGGCATCAAATCTGAGACTGCCATATATTTATAGGCAGAGTCACATAATGTGTAACTGATGTCATTTCTACTACTCTGTTCTGAAAAGAGAGAATGTTCATGAAGCAAATTCTGAGCTGAAATTATGTAATATATTATAAATTGTCTTATTCAAAAGTTCTAAGAAAATCAAAGTCCACATGTGTTCGTGAGCTTATTATCTATAATTATACAGAACATTCTTTTTAATGATTTTGAGGGGAAGAGCAAAATCAATATAGTTGAGGTTAAAGAAGATGGACTTCTACCAGCTTGCAACACAATTATGTTTTAGCTTCTCTTTAGAGATGGTCATCTTCTGCCTAGACCCATCTGTCCAGCATTGAACCAAAATAAAGTATGTCATCCACATTGGAAATGGGAATATTCTGGGGGCAGTGATGGGAAAAAGTGAGCTGTTTTCTCTGACTTTCAGATTCCCAGCATAATCAGGAAGGCTAAAACCACATCTTTTCAGGGAGAGCTATTTTTTTCAAGGCTCTCTCTTCTAAAACTGAGCATGAAAGTTATGGTGAAAGAGGTTAATGAGCTCAGACGAGGCAGAATCCCAGAAAACTAAAGGTTTTAATAAAAAGCAGGAGATTTCCTGGTCAATTAAAAATCCAGACCAAAAGCCTATTTGTAATTTATTCATTCCAAAACCATTTTTTCTTTCAAATGTAAAATATATGGACTTTGTTCCTTAATAAAACATTGCATATCAAGGAGAAGTTATCTCAGGTAAAAGGGGAGACTGGGACATGGAAATGATGTAAAAAAAAAACTACTTAAGTGATAGAAAAGGGATGGAGTGGGGAATCACAAAAGTTATAAAAAGCATGACAAAGGGGGAAAATGCCTAAAGTCACAAAAATTTTAAAGACATTGGTTTGAACTTCTAACTTCTAACTATATCAAATATTTTTCAAAATGTTTTAGGTTATCTCAGTTTTGGAAAAATTAATAATAGAGGAAATTTAATGAATACCACATCAAATCTTACCATCTGAATCCTGTGAAATACTCTGTAGAATGTATAGAAAAGAAAGAGAGAGGATATAGTAGGAGGAAAGAAGAGAATATTTTGAGTCTCCAAGTCCAGATTTTTCTCCTTTTAGTCTGATCACGTTGATTAACTGGATCTAAATAAGAAAGCAAAGAAGTAAACAAATAAACTTTTTATTACATGAAGAGTTGCATCTGTGTCATCTAAGTGCTCTATTAGGTCTATTAGGTTCATATCCTTAAGCTGTAGCTGCCCTTTGTTAGTTTAAGAAGGCTAAGAATAGAACATAAGATAAAAATAATAGGCAAAGTCTTCAATATTGAGAAGATAAAACTTTTTCTCTCTAATGAATCATTTAAATATAATTTATTTTTTTTTTGCAAATAAAAAAATTACAAAAACTTTCAAATAACGTTTTTATTTACAATATAAAATTTCAATGGCTAGAGAATTCAATGCAACAAAGCTGTGGGTTGAGTTACATACAGTATGCAGCCCTTTCCCTACTCATGACCTCTGGAATCTTTCTCTTAAGCAGCTAATACTTTACTTACTTGGAAAGAGGATAATGGGTAACTGCTCTGCTTAAATCTGACAATTCCTAGCTTACCTATATACTGTAATGCAAACATCTTTTGAACTCTGCATCCTAAAATGTATCAGACCATAAAGATTCAGTAATCAGATAAAGTTGGCAGCCACATTTCTTCAGGCTTCATACATCAAAGACACAGTATAACATTATGAGTTATTTTAATGTCTGCTGAATAGAACATTTTGGATCTCCAGTTGAAAATAAATGTTTTGTGTCACAAGTCTGGATCTAATCTGTCCTAAGCCTTTTTGGCTGTCACCAAGACACTTTTTCACAGAAGACAGGATGGATATAAAACAAATATCACATTCCAGCATGAAAAACAATTACCAAGAGACTGATTTTGCTTCTATTTGTACTGGTGAGAATCCGTGCTTTATCTCAGTGAGCACTTTTAAATCTAAGCACAGCCATGCATGGGCAGAGGGATCTGCAGCTCCTTCCTATTGCAAACAGGGCCCAGCTTGCTCTTCTCATCCACCTATGAGTGTAAAGCCAAAAAACAAAGACAAAGACATAGGACAGATGTTACCTAAATTTGGATGCCCCATAGCTAACATTTCTTGAAGCTAGTTTTCCAATATGATGCTTTTAGAATGTGGAAAAAATAATACTTTGTAGTTTAGACTCGTTTTCAGATGGAAGGAATCAATCTCTAAAGATGCCTAAGATGGAAGAATCACAAATCAAGCATTTGGATGGCAAAGTTAGAATACTGCCAAGGTCAATCAAGAGTTTCTAATGTCAACAATAAAAAAATGTGTCTGTGTAAATTGCAGAAAAGTGGTGAAAAATAAGAGGAATAGAAAGAGCAATTCCTTTCAAGGTACAATGGATCTAACTCTGAAGTTGGATCTGACTTCAGGGTGCACCTTACTTTGAGCAGCAGGCTGGCCAAGATGCCTTCCAGAGGATTCTTCTCACTTGAGGTGTTCTATGCTTCTATTGGGGTTTACAAATCATGAGGATTACAGGAGTATAACTCCAGTTTCCCACACAAACAAAATATCTCAGACTATACTACTAAGTACATGGAAATTAATTTCAACAACAATTTCAACAATAATAGAAACATGATAGTCATAAACTGTTCATTGATGCTACCAGCAAAACATATCAAAGGTAGCTGTTGGAGGCTATATGATCAGAACTCTGCATGCTGTAAAAAAGAAGTAATAAAATCACAGCTGAAACACATGGAAATAAACTCAAGGAATATAAATTAATAGACAAAAACTTGAAAGAAAATTTTAAAATTGTGTTTAAATTCACATACTTTCACTCACATGGAAACCTTTTACTCTAAAAAATGGATCTTGCTTTCTCTGCAAAATGTAAAAGCCTTTTTTTCTGCACAGAAAAAGGGAACAATCAAGCAGGACCTTAATTGTGGATGATCTCAAGTGGAAAGATCCTGATAAAATATACCTGGAAAAATGTACAGATGACTTCTGAGAAAGCAGATCATTGATAAACACTCACCATGTTTGTTACATTAAGTAGTACTCATAGCATAAATTAATCTCATAAAGCTTGCAAAGTCAGAATGATGCAATGTAATAATTTCAGGAACAACCATGAAAGAGATCCCATCTCTTGGGAGTTGAAAGAAAAAAAAACATTTCCTCTTCCTTCAGCTGTCTATGATTACTAAGCACACGACAGGACTGATGTTGTACTGCTTTTGGCCATCTAGAAGTCTCATACACAGTCACAAACTCATAGAGTAGGGACTTTTTACCTAATCAGTGGAGAAAACAAATACCTCTAGATACATAGATTAGGTGCTGGTGATTATTTCTTGTTTTAACTGCTTTAGCTAAGTGTCTAAAGCTGTCTGGGATGAGTCTGGGGAAAGGAAGCTATGTTTGAACAGGAAGGAAATGGACATACATGTAAGATAGCAAACACATCGTTGCCAGAGTTGCTGCAGATGAAACTGGAATTATTCTCTCATATTTGCAGTTCAATCATACAACTTGAATTCTTGCATCTTACATCCCACGACTCCCTTTGCTTATACTTATAGCAGTGGTCTATATGCATTTATATATATATATACACATGCTATAGCAGGCAGGTATACCAACATGCAGAAACTTCAAGAAATCTAGGTATCCATATTTAAGCAAAGTTTTCAGTATCATTTGACTATTTTTAGTGAGCCCCGTAGACGTGAGCACCCATGAACACTCAAAGATTAATAATTTGTGTGTAAAAATCCATGATATCAGAGTCATCCTGAGAAAACACTAGTTCTGAGAAATTATTCAAAATTTTAGTTAAAAAATTATGCTAAAAGTATCTAAAGTACAGTGGGTGGAGTGGGTAGTTCCCCTGGTTACATGGAATTACTTTCTCAAAACAAAAATGAAGTTGATTTTTCTGTTACATTTCTTTCTGAAATCTACAATAATACATCATTTCAGAAAAGTGACCTTTATTTTCAGGGCGGAGATTATCATAGTTGAAGTAATTACATTCCATTTTTACCATATGCTTCAGTATCTCTTTTTACTTTTGTTTAGTCTTTTATTAACAAATTCTTACATATTTAGTGTTTCATTAAATGACTGAAATCACTCAGTCATCAAGTGTTTGAGATCAGGGTTCATAGCTTCATGCAGAGAAATGTGTTTATCTCTGTTACTATCCTGAAGACTAACAAATTGTTAAGAGAACAAAACTGATATTTTCTCCCAAAGCCTTTCCACTTTTCACATGCATAACATACTGATCATTTTCCTCTCTTTCTATATACGTGACTGGTGCACTGCACTGGGTCTCTTCTCACCCTGTATCTGTTGGAGAGGGGGACAACTGCATTTTCTTCTGTCTACAATTCTAGCATCTGCAGAGGAAATTTTGGCCCTGATGTTTTGCTTCGTGCATCTCACAAATCTTCTACAGAAAGGGAAGGGTTGGAGCACGTGAAGCAATGAGCCATCTAGGTATAATGCAGTGAGGGCCTCTCTGGATCTGGTCTGGGTGCCAGCATCTTGGCAGCCACTCTTCAAATACAAGGAGTGAAACTAACAGGATCTGCAGGATGGGTTATCTGAGACTGCATCAGATGAAGACAGTAAAACAGAACTGGGCTGCTTAACCCTGTACTGAAGCTAAGACACAAAAAGGGGCTGGGAAGGCAAATAAATCACTATCACTTTTGGTGGGCCATGATTTCTGGAAAAGGAGGCTGAACAAGTCGCCTTACAATGCATGCAGCATGCACTGTGGTCTGAGATGACTGGCAACCTTCCTTGTGAAAGACCAAAGTAAAATATGATGCAGTTCAATGAATTCATTATCTGCTTTTCATGCCACAGCCATATCCTGTCACCCACCAGGACGCTGGCTTTAAGCAATGCTTGATTTCCCATGCTCCAGGCTGAACTGAGATCACGTGGGTTTAGTTCTTGGACTGCTTCAGCACTGATTTTGGCTTCGCTGTTATTCTGCCAGTGGGAGTAAATAATAAGATGCCAACTAGCTGAGAGATAACTTCTGCTGCTTTGTGAGAAGACAGGGAGCAGAGAACTTCATATAATTAATTTTCTTGAGACATAGGCTCATTCAGTTTGCTACTGCAGGGAGAATGCATTCCTTAGAATGGATCAAAACCCACCAGCTTTGGTCATGGGAAATCTATTTTTGTGGCACTGTTTCCAAATATTCTAGAGGATTCAGTGTACTTTCTGATAAGTGCTTTTTGATAGAGTGACAACTTGTATGACCCTTTGGGCAACGTATACTTTCACACTGACACTGTGTGTTCTTAGTGCTACAGGGTACCTCTGCATCTGACACTGAAATGCCCTGTACTAAAAATTGCTATTCCTGCAGTGAGACAAATATAATTAGTCAGTAGTCTGGAAAGACAAAGCAATGATGATGTGGAATTGAGGCAAGAAAAAAATTAAAATAAAAAAAAATTTTAAAAATCAATATTTCTTTTGAAATCCAATTACATTCTTATGGTGACATGTAGAATCTTGGCTTGACTGTTACATGGTATTCTTGATCTTTTTTTTTTTTTTTCTATTCTTCATGAAATTGATGACTTAAGTTAGACATTTTAATGAATTTTTCCTTTATAAATTCGATGTTGAAAATCCATTTTAGGATCACTTATCCAGGAAATAACTGTTCTCTAGAGCTTCTGCTTATCAGATGACCTGTGTTCGAAAGGAAAGAACATAAGTAGAGGAAAGACACATAAGTGAAAGAGCAAAGGGCATCTCTGGTGGGATCAGCTCTACTTCTGGTAGAGACCAGAAGGAGTTGAAAAGGATGGGGAAAGCTAAGCAGCCCCAAACCAGAAGCTTGGGATTTTTTTTCTGAAATAAGTGGGTTTTAAAGATGAGCTGAATATAATCATCATGTTTAGGAAAAGTAAGACCATTGTCTTTGGTATGTCTGGGTGGAGGGATGAGCCTAACCATATTCTTGAGAAACTGCAATGAGCAAAGCAGCCCTATAGTGAGGATTTTTGATGTTTGGAACTGCCAGTTTTTGTACAAGAAAATTTTAAGCCAAAAAAATCTCTCATTTATGATAAGATATCTGTCTGGTCACTATATTTCAAAGGTCTCAGCTTAAAAGAAAGGAAGCAGTGCTGTGAAAGAGGGTCCAGCAGCTGCACAGCCACAGCCCATCTGCTGGATGACTGCTGGGAGCCGAGTGACATTCCTAGGGACAGGCTGTGCTCCCACGGGGACCAAGAGGCTGTACTGCTGAATCAGGATGCAAATTTGTCTCTGATCTCATTGGTGAAGGGGATATAGGATTTTCTGGATGCAGATTTTATCATTACACAAGGATACGGTCAGGCATACAGTCAAGCTTGCTTAGACAATGAGAAGTTGAACCTAGAGCAGAAACATCCTATTGCATTACCCTGAGTTTTGCTAAGCAGACCTCGAAGTAACATTTCCAAGGAAGCCTGAGAAAAACTTAATTAACTAGCTCTGGCTGGATTATGAACTCCAAGGTTCACAGCAAAGAAAAAGTATCCCTTTCAATGAACATCATTCTCATTCTTTCAGGCTCCAGCCCTATACAGCTGGCACACTTACTTAATTGTAATTATTGAGTTAAACAGGACTGTTCAGCTAACTATAATGCAACATGTAAAAATATCTGTAAAGGATCAGGCCCTGAGACAGTGAATTCTATATTTAAGGACTCTGCATTTCAGAGGGGTCACAAGTTAATCATAGTATCTCTGACACAGTAAACATTTAGTTAGTTGTATCAAGGCGAACAACTCTGTGAGGTAAGACTGACAGGATCCTGATCCATAACAGCCTGTAATCCAATGATTAAACCACACAGCTCGAAAAACAGATACGGTCATGTTTATACATGGTCACAGCACAAGGCAGAATCTGTTACCCTGACTACCCAAACAACTGTCCACTTAAATGGTTTTGAGAATCCCATCCCTAGGGACTTCTCCATCCTCCTCACCCCATCCTTTTAGGATCAGCTCCTGCAGGTCAGGAGGTACCTTGGAGTATGCACCTCCCTATGCAGAGCAGGAACTCAGAGACTCAGGACCCAGAAGACTGGTTCTTGACCTTAATTTCAATGAGAAACATAGAATTTAATGTCTAAGTGCCTAAATCACTGTTGAAAATCTGTGTTAATTGATTCGCTCCAAAATATTTGAAATTTTTCATTTATTTCAAGAAATATACATCAGAACATTATTGTCAACACATTTATTATCTTATTTTGCAGATCCTGTCCAAAGAAAAACATCTTTAAGAGTCAAAAACCTGTCAAGCAGCAGCTTTATTGACCATGCCTTCAAAAGTAATGAGAGCATTAAACATAATATTTTACTGGGAAAGGCTGGAAACGCAAAGCATTTTTGGCCTAATACAGTAAATCATTCTCCTCTTTGGTATGGCAAATAGAGGAACTGCTATCAAAATAGATCATCCCTCAGGCTAGTATATTCTGCTTTTTTAAAAAACATGTCTGTCTTCCTCAGAATGCATTTGAGTGTGCATGAAAGGCAAACACAGATGAAGCAGATTAATGATACTGGAGCATGTCAATTTGAGATTGTGTGAGGATCAGAGCTTGCCAATAGCCAACCACAGTCAGAGTGAGAACATAAGGCTCACATTACCCCCATCCTCCCCTGAGCAGATACAAATCTCAGATGTGTCAAGTGTATGTTCAGTGCTGGTTAATCATAGGGAGAGCAGTTGCACCCTCAGTCTCATGACTGACATCAGTACTGCAACAGCCAGGAAAAAGTCTTTCTCTGCTCAGAGTAGCACTTCATGCACTTCATTTAAAAATCATTTCTGGGACTATCCTCTATGTTAAATATTTCCATGGCTTCCTGAAAGCCTCATTTTTTATCCACCAGCTGAGACTGATTTCAATCAGGTTTTTGTTTCAAGGTTATGCCAGTGCCTATTGATTAAAGAGTTGCATAGTAATGGCTGTTTTCAAATCTTTCACTCATTTGCCTGTAACATTTTTTCTGACATTTAATATATTTGAACAACAAAGCAAACATCAGAACACAAATTCAGCTAACAGCAAATCTAAATATCAATCTTATTTATCTATCCACACTATGTGACACATGCTCAGGTAAAATGATAAATACACAGATAGCAAGGAGAAGAAAATTCAGGATAACCTGGATAAACCAACAAATTTTTAGTGTTCCTGATGATAAATTTTAGCTATTAACTGGCAAGAAGACAGGTTCTTGAAGATGCAGATATGCAAATATGTCAATCAGACTTTAAACTGATTTAGTCCCTTTTGACTTTTTTTAATTTTTCCCTTTTTTATAACTAAAACCAAGTAGGTGTTCTTTTGTTATGTCATTACAATTTTGGAAATAAAAATAGCTGAGTGTGTGTGGCATCATAGCCTTCGTGCATTGAAATATATAGTTTTTAAAAAACAAATTTGGTTTTCAAGTTGTTTTGGAAATCATTTCAATATTCATAGCTCTGCTCCAAGATATACAAAACACAGGCTTTATGTAGAAACATTTCATTTAAACATAAAAAGCCATCACTTATCATTAAGTAAACTGAACTAGAAAAGAAAACAAGTTAAAGATTTCATATTCTGCAACTATTTGTGTTTTGTAATGTGTGAAACAGACTCATACAGCACAGAAATAACTATTAGTTGCTAGACTTGATTGTAAATGAACTGAAATGAAATGCTGCTTTGTTGCTTTCCAAGAAAAAAAAGAGAAAAACATTTACGTATTTCTGTTCCAAATTACATCTTTAAATAACCATTGATTTTGGCCTTTTTTTTTAATAGGTCAGAAAATAAATTATTTCTTTATGTAATATCTTTCTTCAGCTCTTACAAAAAAGCCTAAAACCAATGCTGATGTTGAAAAGCTGGGTTTAATAGCTAGGTTTAATATCTAGCTTACTAATGAAATAGATGTCTTTGTATCAGTCATGAGGTAAGCCTGACAACTTTGCTGTTGTTCAGGGAGGGTGTTTCACAAAAAAACCCTGCACTCAGTTATGGTTCTGAATATAAATCCCTTGTACTTTATAGTGCAACCATGAATCCAAAGCTATTGATTATTTTCTGGTATAAAACAGAAAAAATAGGGACCCCCAACATTCCAGTTACCCAATTTTATAGAAGTCTTACAGAACAAGCTCCTCTGTTGATTTGGAACCAGCTCTTCTGCAGACATCTTTTAAATCCTTTCCACTAGATCCACCAAGGACATCCCACAGTGTAAAAGAAGTGTGATTCTCTTCCTCCATGCATCTGGAAACACATGGCTGTTGAAGTCATGGGATTAATGATATGGAAGCAGAGCATAGCAGTACCTTGATTTTCATCAGCACAGAAGGCTTGGCCATTCCTGTACTGGCACTCTGAACCATCACAAGTAAGAGAGCAGCTGAGAAACAGTTTGGTGACAGCTTCAAAGTCTAATCTTGTCAGGCTTTAAACTTAAAAACTAGAGGCTGGTGATTTACAGTGAGCATAATGGTAACATAAAAACATTTTCAAGCACATTCTTGGTTTGAAGAAAACAAATCTGAGACCTTCAGTCAGCACAGCTCTTCCCCTACTGACCCAAGTGTAACATTACGGTTGATAACAATCTTTACCAAACAAGACTACAAGTTCTGTAATAAAACAGTCTTGTGTATGATCCCCATCAGTAGAGACAAAAGATCAGAAGCTTAGATTGTATTCTATTCTATTTGTAGACTTTCAGCCTAAAACAATAAACAATTTAAAAGTCATTTTAAAGGCAAATATCTTTACAGAAAAGATATAGTTACATCTTAGATCTATTTTTAAAAAGCTATTAAATATACTACATGCTGCAAAATTATTTTTATTAAATGTTATTAACTATTTACAGGTAAGAAACACCTAGAGTCATGAAAAAGAACAGTATTTCTTTAATAATCTTTAAAATGAAAAAAAAAAATGCTGGCTGCTAAACAATTCCTACTAGTTCTTTCCATAAATACTAAGGTAAAGGACATTTTCAAGAGTAGTGAAAATGACAGTGCAAAAGAGGTATGCATAAACTGTCCCCCAGGAGTATCAGTTTACTTTTTGGATTGTTTCCAAAGCTCTGAAAATTCTTTGAATTTTTTTCAATTAATTTCAATAGGGTCAGGCCCCTAACACATGAAATCATTCTGTCTTTGTTGAATCTAATATTGCTCAAGATTCAACAATATGGGACTCGCTGGTTCAGAGAGGTGACTCTCCCCCTCTACTCCACTCTTGTGAGACCCCATCTGTGTCTACTTCTGGGGCCCCCAACACAGGGAGGACATGGAGCTATTGGAGTGAGTCCAAAGGAGGGCCACAAAAATGATCAGAGGGCTGGAGCACCTCTCCTACAAAGACAGGCTGAGTTGGGGTTGTTCAGGTTGAGAAAAAAAGTCTCTGGGAAGGCTTGATAGCAGTCTTTCAGTACCTAAAGGGAGCCTACAAGATGGAGAGGGACTTTTTGTACAGGCATGTGGCAATATAATAAGGGGGGATGGTTTTAAAATGGAAGAGGGTAGATGTAGGTTTATATATTAGGAAAAAATTCTTTACTATGAGGGAGCTGAGACACCTGGAACAAGTTGCCCAGGGAAGCTGTGGCTGCTCCCTGCCTGCAAGTCTTCAAGGCCAGGTTGGATGGGGCCTTGAGCAACCTGATCTAGTGGAAGGTGTCCCATCCCATGCAGGGAGTTTGGAACTAGATGATCCTTAAGGTCCCTTGGATCCATCCCAAACCATTCTATGGTTCTACAAATCTCATAATTGCAGCATTTGCTTTGAAGAGATGTTTCCATATTATTTTCATCTTTTTATGTTCATAGTTTTCTTTAAAAGTGCCAATTTTTCCTAGCATTTTTATTATTTTGTCACTGATTCAAAAGCTGTGTAGATATCTTTTAATTAAGAAAGGCTCTTGGCAAAGTACCATGTTTTCATTCCTGTATAGTGTGTCACACTGTCACACTCTGCCCAAATTAGTAGCAGTAGTAATATAACAAAAAAACCCAAAACCTTGTTCAGATAACTTAAACCACAATCAAACCTATCTGTTAATTAAAATGAGTCAGTTGTAAAAACAAGATTTGGTATTTCACTTTTAATATCTCTGGACACATATGCATCTGATTTTTCAAGCTTAACATAGTATTAACTTCAATTTAGCTGTTGTTTTTTTTTTCCTTGTAAGTTCATTGTAAGTTACATTGTCATTGTACAATTTTATTTTTCAGTTATAGACTTCTGGGTATCAGAATAAAAAAACCCCTTTACATGAAAAAAAACAAAAACAAAAACAAAACGAAAACCACTTTTCTTAAAGTATTATTAATTTGAGACACCAATTAACAGCTATTTCTCCACATATGCAGTAATATTCTATCTGTGCTAGTAAATACATATACATGTGTAAACGCAAATATGATCAAATAAATTCTGACAAGTCCCAGTTATTGTATTTCTGGGCTGTGAGAAACTGAGAATGAGAAAATATGGTGAAGTTCTGTCAGTGGCTGCTTGTGGGATTTTGGTCCTCTGGAGGAAAACCAGAGAGATTATCTCAACAACAAAATCTTCTGCCATTTAAGTCCAGATTGGTGCATACATTGCAAATAAGGAGAATGGGTAATGTACACAGATGATGACTGTTGTTTCATCTTTGAGGTGATATCTCTAACGCAGGAATAAAGCAGATCTGGTCCAGTGCTCTGCAAATTTCTGGAAATACTGATATATTATAACTAGTGAAAAAGTTTTTTTTTGTCAAGGTTGAAAATTCATCTGTTATTAAATCAAAAATTCACATACCCACCAACAGAAATTTGTTTCACTATGTTAAACACAAAGAAAACTTAATCAACTTTTTACATCTTGCCACTCTATTTTTCTTGTAAGGAACACAGCATGCAGAGAAAAAACCCCTTGTGATTCATGCATATGGAACCATATTAACTCGTTTAGATTAACAAAACTGGGGAGCCAAATCTTGGACTTGATTGCTAGGAAGAGTCATTCAATAGCTGGCAAAAATAAAGCATTTTGTATGTAACTGAGAAAAATGTTACCTATATCTCCACCTACGAAGCCTTTCTAAGAATTAGGTTCCTCTAATAAAAGAGGTAGGGACTAGAAAATTTCAGCAATATTTTTTGAAATACCTTTGGTAATAGCATTAGTTTCCTGATAAAACAAAATTTTTATAAACATGCTTAACTTTAAACACAAGGAAAAACTTACTTTATTGCTGCTGCCCATGTGAATGCTGGTCATACAGTCACTATGTTGCTGGTGCAGTGTTGACACCTTTTCTGAAAATCCAAGTATGTATAGCAGTGATTCAAGATCAGAAACACATACCCAAAACCAATAGACATAAATAAAACATATTATAGAATGTTGTTATTGTTGGTACAAACTCCCAAAGTCTAAATTTAATTATATAGCTATCAACTTAAGTGATAAAAAAAAAAATCTTAATCCAAGAACAGAGAAATAAATTTTAAAAAATCAGCATAAGGAGAATTAATGATTAATAATGCATGAGTTTTTCAGCTTCATTTGTAAAGCAAAGAGATGGGAATGGTTTTATTTCTACAGCTTTTTAGTACTATATGACAACAGCTTGGAAACCTCAAGAATGTGAGATGAACAATAATTCATTTTTTAAGTGGTGTAACTGAAAGCAAATATTTAGAGTCACAGCTGTCAATAGGGCACTGAATAAATGCTTTAACCCTTTGGGGTTTGATATTTTTGTATTTTCTACTCTATCCTGCGAGTACACCGTTTTACCATTAAACACTAGGAAGAAAACCCACAAATTATATGAATAAGAGTGGGGGCTGTATTCGTAATATTAATAAACAAATGATACCTTACTCAAGCATTTCTTTCAAATGCAAACCCTCTTCCCCAAAGGCCATGCTCACACCAGCAGCCAAATCACAGACCTGCTGTGATACTTACCCAGACCACAACTCCTCCAAACATGCATAAAGGCCACTCACATGCTATGTTTCAGTACAAAACACCATAAAATAATTTTTGCCTACGTGCTGCTGAGGTGCTGGATCTGTTGTACTTAACTTTTTTCCTGTTCTTATCTAGTCAGGTGAGGACTTTTCTTATTTTAAAAAAAAAATAAAAACATTTGAAAAAATATTGTCACCAGTTTGGACAGAAGACCATGTAAAAGTCAAATAAGAGTTATGCTGGTTAGCTTAAATTTTTATATGTCATTCTTCTCTTCAAAAGGTAATAAATTGTACTAATGCTAAACATGTCATGTTGCTAAAGAAATAATTTCATTTTACTCAGAATTATTAACAAAGACAGTGTGTGCTTGGAAAAATCCATTTGATTATAATCTGAATTTCACATGCCTTAATGTAATTTTTCTTCATTCAGTAGTAAATGAATCACTGATAGGTTTTTTCTCTTACAGAGACAGGAGCCCAGTCGTAAAAAGCTGGACAAACTTTTAACCCTGTTTATTCCACTGTGAGTAGTAATTTCTATATAATTATTGTACAAATTTTAGGTGGCATGGGGGAGGATTTTCTTCCAAGACAGAAAAAGTCATTTAATTTCAATTAAGCAGTAAGTAACACAGGAATAAGTAACATCACAGTTGTGATGACACAATTTATGTTTGAAATACCTGTCGAATAATAGTAATTAAAATGTAATAGCTATCGTATAAGATCCAATTTTCTTAAAGATTTATAGTAGTACATTATTGTGTCCCCCTGTCCTGGGTAGTTATGTACCAGGAACATAGATGTGAGTGCTCTAAAATGTAATAAAATATCATTAGGAGAGGGAATTCTGGACAGATGTCAAAATGAACCCAGGCTCTGCTGCTAATGTTTCCTGTAGTAGAGCACACAAAGGCTGGAGCTGAGGTGAGGCATTTAAACTCAAGGTTTAAACATGCATAACCATGTGTCTCCACTGCTGGTGTGCTAGGAAGCACTTGCATTTCCTACATGTCAAATTTGCTTCCAACACAGCTTTACAAATATCCAAATATCTGCAAATAATCCTCATCTCTAGGAGTGACAATGAGCTGAGATGTGGTACCAACAAACAGGATACCCAAGTCTGAACATGGTACCTCTTTCAGGTTTTTGAAACCACCTTCCAAAATTGGAGGCTACGGTGTCCATCACATTTCATGGTGGACATCTCAGAGTCCTGCTATCTGATAGTTGATTTTTTAAGATAAAATTATTTTATTAACTTAAACAGCATAAAAATGGTCCAACAGGTTATTGTCTTCTCTTGGGCATAAGCCTTTCTGTTCCACTGAATTTAGCAGAGTATCTTGGTTTCAGGGGACCAATTTGTTAATGAAATTACTGGTAGGATCAGTCAACTGTTTTCTCCTTGCTTCATCTATAGTGACTCATTTTGATGAAACTGATAGACGTAATGTCAGTCACCCCACCTGTCTTCTGAAAAACAAGAGTTTTTCAGGGCAGCTTAAGCCTGAATTTAGTCTAAATTATTCCATGTCCAGAATTTAGCAGCCTGTAAATGCATGTATTTTTTGACAGTTCTTTCCCTTACCAAGCAGAAGCTTCAGAGACCCTTCTGTAGAAGGGACTTGTGTTTTTTAGTGATTGACAGTTTGTGGGTGTGATGATGATGGGACGGTGTGCTCTAATAACAAATACCTTTTGAAAATGCCCAACAAAAAACCCAACCAAAAAAACAACTAGATGACAAGACAGCAAAGCAGTGACAGTGTTAGAACAAGAATAAAAATATATTTTGCCAAAAATTTGTGCAAGTTGTCTAGCTGAAATGCCCATATTAGAAGTCTATGTATTTTGAACTCTCTTTAGAAACTCCAGGGAATAAATGGCTAAAAAATACTGGGGACTCAATCTACCACCTTATAACAGAAGTAGGCAGAATTTTTTTGTACAAAATGGTGCCTTCCTGTTGGTTCCACATGCAATTTATAGATCATTATTTGTCAAACAGTTTAGCTCTGTCTGAAGAGCATTGAGATAAACTATTCTATGCAGATTAAAATAAGCAATTGACCCAAGAAATTTATATAAAGGATGACTGAATTAGGGAGGTCTTAGAAACAAAACATGAAAGTTATAATTTTATTTTATATGAAAATTTATTGCAATATTTGTAGCTAAGGACAGATTTGAAGAAATCTATACAAATATTATCATTTTGTGCAGTAGTGGACACCCCTAGGTGCTCTTCCGAGAAAACAGAAAGAGTATGGCAGTTTAAGATTTACATTGTTTTAGTCTATATAAATTAGACTATTGAAACAAGATTTTAAATTTACTCTCCTTTCCATTCTGCTTCTGTTTTTCTAGTGAAACCTAGCCATGTAGTACAAATATTAGTAAGCAGAATGTGAAATATAATGAAAATACTACTTAGTTATGCTTGGCTCCAGTAGGCTAAAGAACATCAAACACTATTAACAGAGATTTTCCTTTTATGGTGGAATGTAATGTAGATGTGAAAGAAGGCATGGTAGAATTTATGAATTCTGAATTTATGCTAAATTGGCTACAGCAGTTTAATTAGGGATTTGGATATAAAATGTTTTTTATTAAGTCCGTGTCTATTTTAACAACTCCTTTAGACTTTAAGATTGTGTAATACACAGATGTTTTACAAGCACGTGTTATTTACTAAAGTATGTTTACTGTTGAAACACAATAGATTTACTGCCAAATAATGCTCCCTGGCTGTTTTAAATGCCAATAAGTAACAGATATGTTTTTACTGAAGTTTATCACCACTGTCTGGGCTGCTGAAAATTTCATAAGGTCTCCAAGCTTATCGGAGTGAGAATCCAGATGTTTAGTCTTCCATCCAACTTATCTTGAGCTGGATGCAGAAGCTCACACCAAGAGTGCTGTTGAACTTGAGTATCCTATTTTGGAAGTTAAGGCTTCTTTGGATTAGGCAGCCTTGTTAAGTCATCATCACACTCTGCTGTCCTAACTGATCCTGTGCTAAAAATCTTTGTTGAGATAGCAGGTACGTCTGAAAACTCAGTCTGCCTTCTCCTCAGCCTTCACAGCTACACCAAACCACAAAAGGCAGCTTCAGAAAAGGTGTGAGCAGAGTGTCAAAGCGTTGAACACCTTCTCTTCTCCTGTCCTGGCTATGGTGTCAGTAACTTGCAGCAGAAGGGCACACAGGAGTAACCTGCTACCACCTTTACTGCCTTGGCTAGGTTCATCTACTTAAATCCTTGGTAAGGGCTTCTGAGAAATGCATATATTTCACTTTGGTAGAGCAGTTTTATTGTAGTGTTACTAAGCCAAGATTAATAATGTGTTTTCCCTCTTCTTTTGATGATACTATGAAAAGCAGCGGATGAACAGAGACTGGGAAAAGAATATGTGAAACACCACAATGATAAAATGATGACAAAATGACAAACGATTAAAATTATTAATGATAAAAATACCACAATATAAAGGAAAACATTTTGCTTGACCCATAGTGTTTCATGTTCATGCTTGCTGTATGGGTGAATATTCACTCCCTATTAAGTTCCTAGAGAACACCAGTTACCATAGTTTTAATACCACTTGCATCAAGCACAGCCAAAGATTGTATCCCACTATCTTGCTTGTAATGATTATTACCAAGGTCCCAGCACTGTGAGTTTTGCAATATGGATAAACTCTTGACATTGCACAGAGATCTTTCCATGACAACAACACACTGATCTCAACAGAGCTGTGCAGAATCTGGGAAAAGACCATGGATGAGCATTGAAAATGCAATGCTCAGAATGTGAAGGATGGGAGGTATCAAGGGTCCTAGTACACAAATTTAGTAACATCAGTCAAATTTCAGTAATCACACAGCATGTCTCCATGTCAGACTTTTTCCTACTAAAGCATACACAGCGTAGTGATAATGGTGGTATCACTGACAGAAAATAAGAATCAAGTTAATAACTAACGGGTGCAATTAAAAAAGCCAATAATTATGCAGTCTAATAACTCATAGTCTGATCTTATATAAGCACTGTACTATGTTTAAACATACCACTTATTTGTTCAAGTTATGTGATCTGAGAGGTCCTTTAGTAATTACTTTAGTTCTTTCAATTTAAATCAGTATTCATTGTTTTTGCCAGTGTCTGTTACAAAGTGCCATAACAAGAAAATGCAGGTCTTTAACTTTATATATTTTGACTTAGCACTTTGCTCAAGTTTGAAGTCATAACACTGCCAGATTCCATAAGCAGCCGCTGCTCTTATAGCAACTGCCTTTCATTACACAATGGCGACTGCCACTGTATCCTCTCATTAAGGCTTAAGTCTTCCTCCCCCCTTTTGCTTGGCACCTCTCTGGAACTACCACTTCCCAATTTTCCAATCTGAGGCACTGCAAAGGCACAAAGAAGTTTCTTTTCCAACCCTTCCCTTCTTTATCTCTTTTTTTGTGTGAAGCTATGCTTCAAGATGAAAGCTAAAGGCTGCACATTCTTCCCACTTATATGCACCATTAACTGCAGCTCATTCACAGAACAAATCACCAATTGCTTCATAACCTTTTCTCTCTTAATGGGTATTTTCAAACGGTTTTCTTTCAACAACACTATCTTCTGCATCAGGAAGTGCAGGCATTCCCCTTTAGCTCCCTGCTTTTGCAACATCATGGCACTTAATCACACCACAAAATGGCTGACATTATCTCAGTCTTGCTATCCCACAGACTTAAAATATACAGTCCTGGGAGCAGAAACAGTACACTCCAACTTGATATACAGAAATTGCAGGCATGAGAGAAAAGAATTAAACAGTAAAGAGAAATAGAGTTTTAATTATTTTGGAGTACTGGAGACAAAATATTTCTCCAGTTGGTTTTCCTGATATTTTGTCTATTTAGACTGAATGTATAAATAATCTGAAAATAGACTCTGGTCTAACTGCTTAAATTTTTTTACATGTTTTTGCCTGTTATGTGAAAGTATCCTACAAGACAATTGAATGGAATGAGGTGCTTGTTTGCCCCCTGGCCTCACTTCTTTCTGACAGCAAAAATGGTCACAAATGCATTTGATTCAACTGATTTCTTTTTGTAGGAAACAAAAAGATCAAATTAAGTTACAAGGCCCTGAGCACAAATCTACCATATTACTGAGGTTGTTCCAAATAAATAGTAGAAACATGCAATTGAATGGATTGTATTGTGAAAAGGAGTTCGCTTAACTGGAACTAATTCCCAAGTCTCAAACCAAAACTGAATTATTGCATTATAAAGTTTATTGTATTCAACTTTATGGATAACTTTGCCAGATATACATTGTAAAAGTTACTGCATATGATAATATAGCATAAATCAGTCAAATACAATTCGGACAAGGAAAGCCAGGAGGATGTGTGATGTCTGTACTGGGTTTGCATATCCCATGCACAGGGAGCTCTTCTGATCTTGATTTTCATGAAACTGAAATCCAAATCTAAACACATAATAGAAGCCAAGAGAGAAAACACATTATCTTGGCTGTACTGTCTATATAAAGAAAATCTTGGCATGCAAGCTTTAGTCATTTGTATGTTAAATTTGGATTAAGATACGTCCCTTCATAAAAAATTGACGCCTTTTTCTCTGAATATCTAATCATCCTATTTCACTACAGTTCAAAATATTGTGATGTGAGAAAATCAAGGTTATTTTGTGACTTTTATTCCTTTTTATAAAATTCAAGGCCTTCAGTAATAATATTCTGATACTGAGATAGAGGACAGTAAGTTGTTAGTAAAATCCAATTTCTTTAGCATACAGAGAATTGGTAAACTTACCACAGGCGGATTCAGTGGTTACATTTTAATTTATGAACACAGATAAATTAATTCACCAAATATTTCTTTTTGTATACTCTCTCCTATGCTCATACATGCCCAATTCAAACTCCAGAGAATACCTGATATTTTACAAACACAGGCACAGCTACCTTGTTACATGTATTATGCCAAGAAATTGAAAAGTCTTAAGGAAAAGCGGACCAGAGGATTGGAGGGAAACTCCTGGATTATGAAGTCCAGCAACCATTTTATAAAATTCCTGTATCAAGCACTATTTGGATATCCAGATATTGGATATCCAAATCAAGCACAAGTGTATCAAGCACTATTGGATATCCACTATTTGGATAGCCAGAGCTATTAACCAGCAGACATGACTGATTTACTTGCTGCCCTGCAGAGTACTGTAAAACATGTAGTACTAATATCACATCTCTGAACCATACAATTAGCTTGATTCTGCTCACTTGTTTTAGACACGTGGACAATATTGTGATAGGATTTTGATGAGCATAAGATAGATATGACCATATAGTGGAGACAGAGCTAAATGAATGAGGAAATAATGGATTCATTTGGAGATGACTCAGGTGAAACTAAATAACTAATATAACAGTAACTTAGGCTGCCCTCCCCTTTTCTGTTCCTCTCCATGCAGGATAGCTGCCACAGAAATGTCATACTGGTGAGTTTGTCCTGATGGCTTCTCTTAGGCACATATTTAAATGAGAGGAATAGTGGAATACTTTTCAATCCCCCACAGGCAGGACTTACTTCAAGAAAATAGAATAAGAATAAATAAGACAATGTAACTTTTTACACGTGCTTCCTGATCCTTTCTGGATTAGGGCCAGGAGCTTTATAAAGGTGAGCAATAAAATCTGGTGCTGTTGAGTATCCATATCCTGTACAGCATTCATTGAAGTGTGGTAAAACTTGCTCTAATAGAAAAACAAAATACTTCAATCTTGCCTCAAAGTATTTTTTAAATTATTTTACTGGTCCATATACAATCTTTCATTGCTTTGATAGTAAAACAAAAGAAGCAAAAAACAAAACAAAAAAAAAAAAGAAAGGTAATTTTAGTATTTGTCTTCATTGTTTTGACACAAAAAACTTGCTTTGCCAGGAATATATTTCTATTGCACATCTCCATCACCTGGGTTGCAGCACTTTCTGGGGGGTCAGGTGTCTCCAATTTGGAAGAAATTATTAAAATCTGTTCAGCTGGTTCTGCATCAAAGAACTCTGTAATTGCTTGGTTCTAGGGCTTTTTGCCATCTGAGGCTGGAAATGGTTACCATCTGTTAAAAATTCCTCCACTGAGTAATTTTATTCATATTCTGCAGCACATCAACAGAAAAAAAATCTTTAAAAAATAAAACACACTCGTAGGTATAGCTTGGTTTTGAATGAAGTTCTGAAACATACATCTCCCAGTGGTTCTTGTCAGGGTTTTGAACTGGCTGATTGTACAGCAGAAAGAATAATTTACCATGAAATATTTACTACCTTATACTAATGGTAACTCACAGGAAAAAGAAGCACTTTCTTTTGTTATCATTCATACATCAATATAATACATACAAGGTGCTGTGATGTCCACAGATTACACTGAAGATAATTCCTGGCATAGAGAACATAGGATTTGAAACTATATGAAATAGTTTCTGTCTAAGGTCACTTTGCCATTTAGGGTAAGTTTTAACTTAAACGACTTGTGCCATCTTAAGGTCAGGTGTCTGATCTAAACATAGTCCTCTAAGTCTCTTGTAGAATCAATACTGAGGCACAAAAACATCCACTAAACATTTCACTCTAAAGGTCATGTTTAAGCTGAAAGAGGTGAACCAGTTTGTGGAAGTATGTCTCTGCCTATTCATCTATGCTGCAGAAGTCCAACTTTTATTGCCTTTGGACCCTTTCTTTGTTCTTCAGATCTACATCCATGAAAGGAAGTGTTACATTTCTTCAATTCTTTACATATTTCCCTGCTATTACAACAGATGGTGCTTCTTAAGAGAACTTCAGACAATGTCTTCCACTGTACTTAGTAATGGTGAAAGATAACATGATTAAAAACAATATTTTAATGTATATACAGACAGAAACATTAATTCTATGATTTCCAGATTCAGCTAAATATATGGTTTGGGTTTTGATTTTTTTTTTTGGTTGATTTTTTACTGGTGCTTGGGGTATAAAAGAAAGGAGAACTGAGAAACAGAGGGGGAATAGTCAGTGAGTTAAACAAAACTTCAAAGGTTACATAGATCAAAGGTCGGAGTAGACTCTCATTTTGCAGATTTAGGTTTTTGCATTCATCACTGCAGTCTCTCCAGCTTTCTGCAGGGCTTCTCTTTGTCAGTTCGCTGTACAATTGCCAAATCTATCTTGTACATCCGGAGAATCCAGCACTCTGCCATCATTCCCCATGTGTCAGGCTCTTAACATGCCCCAGTAGTCATAGGACTGAGGGGAATGGATACAAACTAGAGGAGTGTAGAGTTATATTGGAAGTTAGGAAGAAGTTCTTCACCATGAGAGTGGTGAGAGACTGGAACAGGTTGCCCAGAGTAGTGGTTGAAGCCCCATCCCTGGAAGTTTTTAAGGCCAGGCTGGACAGAGCTCTGAGCATCCTGATCCAGTGGGAGGTGTCCCTGCCCATAGCAGGGGGGTTGGAGCTAGATGAGCTTAAAGGTCCCTTCCAGCCCTGAACATTCTATCATTCTATGATTCTATAGGGCTTTATTCCCAGTTCTCCCTGTCCAAAATCTTTGGAAGAGACTAGACTGTTGGACTCTTGGAGAAAGTGATTGCTAAACTATCACATTTACAATGTTTCTTCTATTCCAAAATGTAGGAGTGAAATCCAGGTGACTGTGGTAGAGTGAAATAGAAGAGTTCCAAATGCTACTGCTCACCTTTATAGAGCTCACTGGCCTCACAAGGAAAGGATTAGGAAGAAAAAGTGTAATGTTATTTTTTAACTTATGAGACATATTAAGTATTTTCACCCTTTGTCCCACCATTCCCTCTTATGGAAGCCCTAAAAATAAGCAGACTGGAGGTCTGCTGTAGTGACTGCCCACCTTGCATTTTTGAAGCAAGAATCAATTTATCCTCTGTATGTACAACACTATAAGGCTTTGACTATAAGTATGCCTCATAATACTGGATCCTTTAATGTATTATTTAAAGTTGGTTTTAAATTGCATCCC
This sequence comes from Phaethornis superciliosus, assembly GCA_023637945.1. Classification (NCBI taxonomy): domain Eukaryota; kingdom Metazoa; phylum Chordata; class Aves; order Apodiformes; family Trochilidae; genus Phaethornis; species Phaethornis superciliosus. The sequence continues at coordinate 18,425,852 of JAJQWJ010000002.1, forward strand.
TTATTAGATAAATATGAAAACAGGAAAGTAAGGGCTTAATTTTCCATTTGTCTTTTATGTATGCATGAATGATTACTGATTATGTGTACATGAATGGTAGGAAGACCAACTGACTATATGCTGATGTAGTCTTATTCCTAAGCCCAGCAATATAGTTACAGTTCACAGAAATCATTCATAGCCTGATATTCTTTTTACAAAGTCTTCCTGTTGTATCATTGTACCAACTTCTCCTTATCCTCCCTGGTAAAGACAAGCTGTAAAAAGGAGTTTTCTACCATATCAGTCTCTGAGACACCATTAAGTTCAACCAGCCTTGGTCAAATGCCAAGTCGTTCTTCCTCTTCTACTGCAAGCAACAGGAGATTCAAAGTGACAGAATGCCCAAGAGCTGGGAAGTACCCACAAATAGCTAAAGCAACAGCATACACACCCTTTGGTTGCTAGTAAGGTGATAATCTGATAGATGCATGACAAATTGTTGGACTTCCATGCAGAAAAGTGCTCATCTATCACTAGAGGGACAGACAGATGGCTATGAGCATGTGTTTTCCATCCATGTATTTTATGACATTTGGAAAGTGTATTTTACTGGGGACTGGGGAATTGTTTTATCCTAAAGCTTCTTTTCTCCACAGAGCTCTCCTAACCAGCAAAGTCCAGTCTGTAATTCCATTCCAGAGCAAATTCCATTCTCTGAACAAACAGCTTTTTCTGTCCTTCCATCACTTCAGGACTCTCAGCCCCTTACAGCCTGTGAGCCTATGCCCAACCAAAGCAGAGCACACTTGGATAGCCCACTGAGTTGGACACTTACTGATACAGCTTGTACTCACCCCACCACAGGCAAAGGATCCTCTGGGGACTCTAAACTGAGCCATGAACTTCTTTATAAATTCATTAACATCCTTTACTGGCTCTCAGATAATTGTGGTAACAGAATTACTGTGACCATGAATACTGTTTTATGGCAAAAAATAAAATTGGAGCTAAATTGAGTGTGGCAGTGACCATAGAGAAGAATAACATTGCTAATGGAGCTCTTGCATTCCTCATATTCCACAGACAACACTGGGATTGTAAAACAAGACTCAGTTTGATTTTGTACATAGCAACAACATCAAAACTGACAGAAACAAGGGCTGCAAGATAGAAACATACTTGTGTCAGAAGACTTTTGACTAATGAACTGAAGACAGGAGGTCTGAAGCAATATATTCAGTGCTAAGGTTAGTAGCAGTACTATAACTTAGCCAAATATGCTTTTCTCAGCTCCATTTTGTTTCTAGTGCAGGAGCTGCCTTTTTTCTTTGTTGTTGCTAAATTGAGATGACTTAATAGCAAAAGACACTGCTTTATGGAACGATATTATCACAGCAAGCAGAACACTGAATGGTTGGCACTACCTCATCATGCTCAGCCCTGCCACCTCCAGAGCCTGGCATGTGGGACCATGGACCTGGGTGCACGAGAAGCCATCACGAGCGGGTGGTAGAGTGCAGACTGTCAGCATCACTTGTAAGAAGGAATTTCCCACAGCAATATGCCTGGCAATGAACCAAGAAGCTGTCAGAGGTGTTTGCAGTTAGTTAGCAGAAGTCACGTTAGTATCCTGGTTTGAATGAAGCCTGTTGTAATATGGAGATCTCTGTTATGGAAATCTAAAACAGCAGTTGTAGAATGCAGGTTCAAATCAAAGTCCTGATGTACTGGAAGATAGAAATGAGAGAATCAAGAACTGAGATTTGGTTTAATGCCTAATGTGCTATGCAAATATTCTCTTCATGTAATCACTATATAGAACTCAGAATACTATAAATTTGCAAAAATATTTTAGACTCTGAAATCCAAAGGAAAAAAAAAAAAAAGAAGCAACACAAACTAAAAGGGGTAAATGTAGTAATCATGGTTGTGCAGGCATGAGCCTATGGAGAAACTCTAATGCAGAACACTTGTTCACATCTATGGATTGTTTAGCTGACATGAAAACTTCCCTAAGGGAGATTTCCAGCCCTTAAGAAAAGCATCCACACCCTTCAGAAAAATCTCTCACAGAATATAGTCAGTTTCAAGGAGAATACTGTAAAAATAGTGTGCCACATACTGATGTAACTAATCGTGCCTGTACATCACTGGGAACAAGTTGCAGCACAAGTGAAGCTGGCTGTGTCATAGAGTTTTTCCACGGTTGTTTTTTCTTGATTGCTTGTATGCTTGCTTTTGTTCAAACTATGGAAAAAGTAAATTGGAAGGAGGTGAGAATTCTGATGAACTTCCTTCTGGGGCACCTTATTTTTTATTTTTCTTTTCCTTTACTTTCTAGTATTTTAACTTTTCTCTCCCCTATAACTGAACCGGCTGCTGCCTTCTGGAGCTGTGTTACTTCAGTGTCTTGAGGCCTTCAGTCCTGGTCTGCCTCCCTTCCTGAAAGATGGTGTAGAGACAAGTGTCCTGAGAATCTACTTCCCTGGGAGAAAAAGAACTGAGGGTACCATGGCTTGAATGACAGGGCTGACACATTCCCACAGAGTCTGCAGTATCCTGTGACCCTCCACATCTAGCTAGCACCTGGGATGATGCTGACACAGCAGAAAGGCATCTACTTTACTTAGAAATGTTTTCACCAATGTCTTTCCAAGAAGTACTACAGAAAAGAGTGCTACATCTGTATAAGGGTGAAGGGACTGTTTCTGAGCATGTTTTTCCAAAAGCCTGTAAAAGCACTTCATTTTCTTTAGTGTACTACTTGATGCTGTTCGGTGGTGCACCAGTCCACCAACCAGGGCACATGTCTACTGAGACAGAGAATACCCCTTTATCTGCCAAGATTAAAAGAAAGCTCCAAACACAGGCATGACATTTATCTTTGAAAGAGTCTGGTAGTGTTAAAAGCCAACTGCAGGCTCAAAGCCACTGAAGACAAGTTCATCTAAGGGCAAATTTTTACTCTAAAATTGCATTCGCATGGAGGAAATGCTATTGGGAGCAATTAAGAAATCAACATCTGCCAACAAATACAGTTATTTTCTGAAGTATAGTGAGAGAGTGATGTATTAGGTACCATTTTGTAATAACCACCACTGTACCAATGTGCAAGTTTTAAAACATAAAAAGAGGTCTTTTACAAACTACATACGATGCCCTTTGTGTCATCAGAACAAATACATGGCACACAGAGGAAAAAACAGGACATATCAGAAACTGTGTGATTGGATTAATTATGATCAGACTAGAGTCACTGGATGAGGTTGCATAACCATGAAGGAAACAAGATTGCATAATGTACACTTACAGTTTTAAGAAATTATAGATTTTTTTGAAATTAAAATTATAATGCAGTTAAAAACTGCAAGTTTGCACCTCAGAGAGGTTACAGTTGAAATTCAAATCACATAAATAAACCCTAGCAGATGTGTTAGAGTTGTATGTTACCACCAAAAGCCCGAAAGCTTTACTGCTGAGCTTTAGCAACATTCAATCAAAAGGTCTAATTCTGTCAATAAAAGAAACTTCCTGGTTTGGTTGACCAAAACCTTGCATTTACCAAGTCATAGATGCAAACATACACTACTGAGACTGTCAGGAATGGCCTTACTACACGATCTTGGCCAAATGTGTGTTGTAACTCAAAACTGCTGATGAACAATCATGATTTTAGATGTCCAATAATAGAGACTTTCTTAATAACTCTGAATATGTTTCACTATTGTTTAACTTGTATTATATTACTTTCATAGTACTATCATATTATTTCTGTATATCCCATTACATTATCACATTGCACTTATACATAAATATTCAGATATTCAGATTCCTCACTCATAAGTACTGACATTTTATTTTAAAGTGAATTTGCCTACTATTGACTTTTATCCATTTGATTTTATATCTTCTGTTACACTACAGAAAACTTGTGAAATAGAGCTCTTAGAGAACACTTAAAAGGTGTTCAATCATCATGTAATTTTCTCCTTGATAAGCAGCAGTCTGCTTTTCTATCTCTTATTAAAAATACAACTTTTCAAGCAACTAATTACTCTATGAATTGTTTTTGGAACTTCATGCAATATTTCGGTATCTTTCTTAAATTACCTATACTAAATCTTATTATTTATGAGCAGTGCAGAAGCATGAAACACTAAGCTGTACATCATGTATGTACTCCTTTTTATTTAGTTTTTTATATAAAAGATAAATATTGAATTAAGAATTTCAGTCTGAGAAAAGCTTCAAGACCTTACAAATACTTAAATGTGCTTATCCACTATGACCAAGTCAATGTAGTGCTTTCTCATCCAAAAAGCCACCAATGGTGTAACAATGACCTATTTTTTCTGTCATTGCATATTTCTCCTTTGGCCATGAAATAAAGTGTCATAGTACTGGTTGGCTCTCATCTTCAAGGTGATCCAAATCACCCCAATCATTTACTTTATGTCACACATAAACCTGGATTCATACATCCCTAAAATCAGCAATTAATTTATTTTTGTTGGAAGTCATTTATGATGATTTTTTTAAGGTTGGGACCAAGAACCATTCCAACAAAATTAATCTTAATACAAGCTCCTCTTTTCTGCCAGTAATAAATCCCAATTTACATTCACATTTAGTTAGGGCTTAATCCATCTAAAATAGATCATTTTTAACATTCTAGTTTCCTAAATGAAACCAAAATAGGGTAATAATTCAAATATAATAGAACATTCAATATACTATGTCATTAATATTCTGCCTATTGACCAAAGATATTTTATAATGTTAACATTAATATATCTACAAGCCTATGCTGACAATTGTTAATTTTACTCTTTAATTCTTAATTAATTGATTACCATACTATCATTTATCAAAGCTATAATGACAGGCCTATAAATTATACAGGTTTTTCCAAATCCCTGTTTTGGCTTAACATCAGCTTAGTTTGGATTTTTTCTCAATGTTCCCTGGTTTACTGAAAATAAATATGAATAAATGATACAGCTCCCAAGCCATATCTTTAAAATATCTTGGACACAGTTTGTTCAGACACCAAATTTAGTAATTACCTTACAATGTCCTGCTAAGATCCTAGTTTAAAAGAGAGTAAATGTGAACCATTGTGTGATACAATCCCGTTTATTTTATCCTAAATATAAATATTAACTGAATTAGCACTTTCAAATTGTCTCTATTATTGTATTTAATATTAGTATTCTAATTTCCTTTGTTTCTAGAATACTGAATGAAAAAATCCTTTGAGTTCCAATTTACTTTGCCTGGTTTATATTTCTTTTCTTTTTTCCATTTCAGGAGTATCCTTTATGTTTTATTCCAGGTACATACTTCACAGAAGAATCATTGTCTCTAATTCCTGATAATATATTTATGGTCATTGCTACCAAATTCAACTTAGATAATTACATTTCTTCTGTACATCAGACTTTTCTAATCAGTCTAGAATTTTTTTCCCAAATTGTTGCTTCTGAGGAATTGAGTCAAGTTTTATTTTCATTTTCAGATATTAATATATTTTTCTGGGGTTTTTTTTGTGGGGGGGGGGGGGGCTGAGGTTCATTTGGGGGGTGTGTGTGAGATTGTTTGACTCATAATGAACTTCAGCTTTGAAAATTTAAAGTCCCTTAAGATTTTATATATTTATTTATATGAGATCATTTGCCATGATTAATTTGTAATCTTTATAATCTAAGTATCCAGCAAATTTTTACTTCAGGATTAATTCTTTCCTATCTGACAATGTGGGAAGTAATAAGATTTCCCATATTTGCCACAGTTCATTGATTTAAGAAAAGTTATCTATTTTTAAAGAAATTGTGACATTTAAACGTAGCCAAGAAAGCATCACAAGCAGTTGCACAGATTGAATTCCACCATGTTTAGAAACCTGATATAGTGGTAAGTGTCCCTGCCCATGCAGGGCATTTGGAAATAGATGATCTTTGAGGTTCCTTCCAACACTATCCATTCTGTGATTCTATGTTAATTTATGTTTTACCCTCAGTCTGTAGTTCTGTCTTCAAAGTAATTTGCTGATTAATGCAAGCTGCCACCTAGAAGTGACCATGTTCTGTGGTATCTGTTGAAATACTCACCCTGAGCATCAGTGAAATAAAAGAAGTAATATATGTATCTTTCTTTTTCCCCAAACAGATAAGAGCTCATGTTTTTCAGTATTTCAGTCATACAAAATGTCTGAAGAGATCTAATTAACATGAGACAACTTTCATCATTCTCTTTTGCTGTTAGCACAACACTGTTCTCTTATCCATCTATTTCTTCCTTCCAAAGGGAGATGCTGTTTCTGCTGAGATGTGAGGGGATTCAGATTACATAAATTCCATCAAAGCTCAAACTGAGGGTGAATTCAGGCATACAAGTCTCAGGATTTGGATCAGGCATTCTCATGCACCTAAAATTATTCAGCAACACCTTTGGGTCGTTGGGCCTTAACACAGAGTTTCTTAATCTGAAGTGCTTTCAACTGGCGACATTTTCCAAGCCACGCTGAAAGATACTTCATTCTAACTTCCTTCACAAAAACAGTTCAGTAGGTATGCTTAAACTCCTAGGATCCTTGGACAGAGTTGAGTTCACCTGGAAGCTCACCTCCTTTGATTGCAAAGCATGCACAGAGGAGCATGAAGAGATGTGCTTACCTAGGAGAGATGACCTACTCATGAGTGAGTGTGCTGAGCTGGAAGACTAGAAATTTAGATTTTAGATTCATTTTAGTCTTAGGTGGTTTGAATTCACTTTGCAAAAAAAAAAACAAACAAGGTGGCGACAGACAGCCTAGAAATTTTCCAACTTCAGTTTTAAGGCTGGGACAGTATCATGTAAAGCCAGAAATACAATAACTGAGAAGCCAAAAAAGTTCCCTGGGAAAGTTGTTCAAGTGTCTCACCACCCTCGTTGTGAACAATTTCTTCCTAGTGTCTAATCTACATTTACCTTCTTCCAGTTTAAAACCATTATCCCACATCTTGTCATTACATGCCCTTGTATAAAAACCCTTTCCAGCTTTCCTGCATGCCTTCTTCAGGTACAGGAATCCTGCTATAAGGTCTCTCTGGAGCCTTTTCTCTCCTGGCTGAACAACCCCAACTCCCTCAACCTGTCTTCCTGTGCTGAAGGATTAGTTCTGATTCTGTTCTCTTAGTGGAGTGAGATTAGCAGAGAGCATGGGATCATCCTTGGTGCCTGATCTTACCCAAAAAGGAGTGGAGAAATATATGACAAATGTAGGATTATGCTGATATAGGTGATCAATATGACACATTTCTATGGCTTGTTGCTAAATACACAGACATACAACAAATCATGGCAAAATTATTTCTTTTTCTCCTGTAGCAATTTACATTGATACCATATCCAATATTTTATTTTGAAAATTCAGTCTGATCACTGCTGCCAAAGGGAAACTGGGCAGCACCCATGTGCACATGTGCCAGCCAGGTGGCATGGCTGCTGTGTCCTGGTGTCACCCACTCAGCTGTAGCTCACAGCCTTGGGCTAGAGAGGTTTTAGGCAGGGGGGGCTGATGCAAAGATGCCAAGTTCTTGTTCCTTGAGTGAGTTCATCAAGATACCAAAGAAGGCAAAGGTATATGCAGGGGGCTGAACAGCAGCACCCCAAACCTCCCACCATGTAGGGCAGGGACTGCCAACGTGTGCCCCTCACGTAGAAACAGACCACTGGAAGGCAAGCCAAAAACACGGAGACATTCCTCCAGCCAGGAACTCCCACCAAGTCTCCCTATCTCTATTTGTCTCAGCCCTGCTCCATGACCACAAAGAGGACAGCAATACACATCTCACCCCCACACCCAGCTCCCTGTAAGACACAGAGGAATGACATAACGGGGTGTTAAAACCCCTGAAGCAGCTGGGAAAGCATTCTTGCAGAGCAGGGAAGACAACATCGCACATACTTCAAGGATTCAGCCCCACAGCCTTGGAATATTTCAAGTATGTGTTATGTTTTTCTGGACCCCGAGTGACTCCTAAACTCAAGCACTTTAAGAGATGACAGCATAAACACCTCCGGGGCAAACAAACACTTGTGTAAAGGCATACTTACAATTTCCCTTTCCCCAAATATACTTTTGGATGGAATCTGAGATAAGAACTTCTAAGGAGAACCAAAAAAAAAATTCTTTTTATTCAAATGAGCATTGAAAAACCTTTTCTTTGGAGTTCAAAGAGATCAGTTTGTGACACTTAAAATAACACTACAGTTGACCTCGGACATTAAACCATTGGTGAAAGCCTGAATTTCTAAAGGAATGAACTACATGCAATGGTAGAAGAAAGAAACAAAAATAAGATTAATTCTGAAAATGTCAGCCTGACTACAGTATAGTGAGGCTATGTATGTACTTATTAACAAGGAGAGAACACTATTTGGTAATAAAACAATAAGGCCAAAATTTATCTGATAAACAATCTTTGAGAATGAGAGAAACCCACATCATAGAGACTATGTAAGATTCATTGCTGTGTTTCCTAAACATTGCAAATGATAGATAAGGAGTGAGACTGATCAGAGTTATATGGCACTTTTATTTATAACTTCCAACAAAGTGCCTACTGTGTTAAATTTTGTGTGCCCATTAAAATGTAAGCTCACAGTTTACCATAAAGCTTTTCTCACTGAATTCAGCCTACTGAGGAATGCCAGCACTGGCTCATACACGGTGATTAAGTACAGATGTGATTATTTGACAAATAATCATAACAAATAATTGTCACTTCCTTGTTTAGAAACCACTAATTTAAAACATGTGTGTGCTGACCTAACCTCACTAGTGCACCCTTTTCTGATGTGGGGAGAGAAGAGAGGGAAAGGTTCAAGCTGTTATCTTTCCTACAGGAAAACCAACCTTTTCTTCTCTGGTTCTAACTCTCTGCTTCACAGAGTTACTTTGCTCAGCAGCATGTTTCACACTGGCTTCTGTTTTGCAACACCTGCCATGAAAAGCCACTTTAAGAGAGTGGAGTGGAGTGGAAGGACTGAGGCACGAGGCATGATGTGTTGTGATACCATTTATTTCAGAAATTCCAGTGACAACCAATTACTTTGTTAGAGCTGCACTCTTCCAGACATGAAAAACACACAGGTATCTTTTCAGTCAGAAGAACTTTGACTTAGGTTAAGGCAACAACTAAGCTGAAAAATATTTCATGAACAAGAACATGGGTATCTCATCTCAGGCTTTCCATTAAATACCAGAAACAAACTGACTTTGTACTGGGCATATGAGAAGATTGCCCTAGGGAGATTGGGGTCTGTCTGTTCATACTGATGGAGAATGATTGCCTTGAGCTTATAAGATGGTTGGAAAATGCAAGCAGTTAGAGAAACCTGTAAGTACAAGGGACTTCAAGCAACACATATAAGAAGAAATTAAACATTTCAAAGATATTCCCAAATGACCTCACTTTGCACATAAATCACCCCCAAGTTTTTTGTCTGATCATGAAAAGACATGAAGTCAGTATTGGCACTTAATAATGCTTCCTATCTTTATAGAAGCCACATGAAACAGCTGTTTAAATATTAGAAATCAAGAATTTTAATTTTCCCATTTCCATCCATAATATCAAAGGTAATTTCACTTCAGTTAGAGATGTTCTACCAAGGATAAACAAGCAATGTCAGAAATAATGATCAAAATGGTATATTCCTAAAGTTGCACACATGTAACAGTGTTTATTTTGAAGTACGTTGTTTATGCAAAATGTTAAACCCAGTCTTCAAACAAATTAATTTAGGTTTTTCATCAAGTGCTTGTGTGGAGTCTTTGGGAAGAAAGAGCAAGACTCTTAGTGTTTATGTAAAAAGCAATGTTTAAGTTTCAACTTCCCCTCAGAATCTGAAGTGTAACCGTTATAGAAAGCAACCAGCAATGTTCTATGATTTGATCATAATGAACAATACAATTTAAGTTAATTATTGCAGCTTTCTCTTACATCACAGTTGTAAAAAAGGGAAATAAAAGAGCTCCACCAAATCACAGGTTGTGGACGTGTTCTGCTTTCTCTCTTTTTCTTTTTAGATACTTCCTATAGCACAGTAGAAATCCCAATTTTGAGAAGTCGTTAAATTTGAAATCAACATCAACATAAATTTGAAACCAACTTCACCTGGAGGCACATCCATAATCCAGTTTGCAGCCATTCTGTAAGCGAGACCATTTTGTAATTTTTTTATGTTCAATATATATATAAAAAAAGAAAGGGTTAGGATTATATATAAAAGGGTTAGGGTTATATATAAAAGCATTTATATGAGCTAAGATTGTATTTAAGCATTCAGTTGAAGCAAGGCTACCTTCAGGACTTCTCAGCCTTAAGTTGGCTAGAAAGGATACCATGAAGACATAATATAGTCCCTTAAGAAGATATATCAGTCTTCTAGGAAGAATTCTGTTTTCTGGGCAAAAGAAAGGTGTCCAGAAAGGACAAAGCATTCACTGTGGTTGCAGTGAAGAAGCAGGTGTACTCTGAAGCCACACAACATTTCTCTCCTGCAGTGAGGAAATCTGATGCTCTGCGTTCACTGCCAAGATCTTTTCTTCCTGGTAAGACCAGTGCTGTTCTCCATGCAGAGCCCCTGGCTGTGACAGTGGTGCAGTATGGGTCCACCCCACACCCTGAATATTCTGGCTGGGAACATATCAGAGCACACCACAGATTCTTCTCTGTCCATAACTCCAGATTGTCTTTGAAATGAAACTCATTTACACAGAAAATTGATAAGTACAGAGATCTCATCTTCGAGCTGAGTGAGAATGAAAGGATCCTGGTAACAAAAGAAACAGAACTTAGGAATGAGATGTGAACTATATTCTCTGTTTCTGTAAAGATATATGATTTCTGAGCACAGTGAAACTTCTTCATGCATGTAAATCTGCCTAGAGCAAAACCCACCCAAAATACACTCTTCTGAGAAGAATCCTCCGTTCCATTTACTGAATTTATATAACAATCAAAATCTTCCTTGGCTACACTCCCAATGTTAGTGTCATATCTAAGTTCTCCAGGCAGGCCTCCCATTCCTGGAAATGGTTGAGACAGCAGTCTCAGATGCACAGACATGTGTAGCACCAAAGAACCACAGAATTATTCTCCTTGGGGAGGGACTGGTGACCATACTCCAATCTCTACTCTCCTGCAAATGCCACTGCATTAGCCTTCACACACCAGCCTCCAGCCTTTTTCTCTCCCTATGTTTTTTTCTCCCATGACTTTGACTGTACTCCATGGAGCAGTCCCAGAAGCCCACTCCAGGAGAAGCAGTGGGAGCCCAGATGGACATGCCAGGTTGCAGCCTCAGCTGTGGAACCAAGCCAGACCCACAGAGCCAGAAGCCATGGCTATCCCAGCAGCTCTGACCATCCACCAGGAATTAACAGCTGCTGCTTCAGCTCCCAGGACCAGGAGTACACACAGATTACCTCACCCGCTACTGCCTAACCTCTCCTCCCTTCTCTCCTCTGTCAATTTTATGAGAGGGAAAAAGACTAAAAACAACCCTCTGCTTCAAGGTGATAAATATAAATCACCGGCAGAAACAGCTTTTTCTTCTCTACTAGTAAAGTTGCTTCCCAGATCAAGAGCCTCCAACCAACAGCTCTGACAGAAAGGACTCAGGAGACTCCCAAATAGATTTGCTTTGCACAATCAGGCAGCTTCCTAACCTTTCAGCTTCAAAAACTTATTTGTTTTGTACTGTCTTTGGTTTTGGTTTGTAGTTTTATTTCCTCCTATAGAGTCTAGTCAACTTTTTTTTTTTTTTTTTTTTTTAGTGTACAACATGAATACTCAAATCTACATACCATGAGAATTAGCAGTTTAAGATCTCTATATTCAAATATCTGAGCTACCTGTGACAATTTTACAATGCCATGATCAAGTTAACACCTGGGTCCATACATTCAATCAAAATTAATGCCACACATTTTGTTTCTGTAACAATGTTACATATTTATCAATGTGCCATTTAAATGAATCAATCTAAAGGAGATATTTGGGGCCCACTTTACAGAGAGATTTTTATTTTGGGGATAAATTAGATGTTTCTTCAAATAAATCTCCTATGGAAAAACATGCATATAGTTAAAGCTAAATGCATAATTTTCTGGATTAGTCCCTATATAACTGCAGATAATTAGACTTGATATAAGCAGAACTAATTCAATATAATTTGATTAAATTAGGGAAAAATAAAAAGAGACAGAAAAGCAACCTTGTGCTGAGTTTAGGTCAGAAGTATGAAAGCACTGATGTGACATGTCAGATGTGTCCCCAGCTCCCCTTAGTGTCTGATCTCAGCATATTGAGACTGATGTTATTTCTGCGTATGGCTGGATTCAGAGAAATAAATTATCTTTCCAGAAATTCAGGAAATTTTCACAGATTTTCTGGCTGCATTGCAGCCAAGTAGCCTGGCTTTCTGTGAGAGTGATCAGTTGATTCACATCAAACTGATGTGAAACTTTCTCAGAGTCCTTGAGTAACACATGCAAAATCAATCTTTATTAAATGCAACTCATACACCTGATCTGGCTTTGGGAGAATGGTTTGATGGGGTAGCTATCCTGAAAAAAAATTTTTTAGTACTTGACTCATTGGTTTTACTGACTGAGGGTACTACTCATTCACACCTGATCCTCACTTGCTCCCCTCAGTCTCACCAGTTGATCTTTGCAGGCAACTCTGAAAAGTTCCTTTCACCCTCAGTCTCACTGAAACCCTCAGCAGTTCAAGATGTCTTTCCCACCTCCTGCAACCCAGATACAGGTTTTTCTCAGAAAACAGCAAAATACAATACATCACCACTGCAAGAAGAGGGGGGAGAAGGGGGGGAGAGGGAGAAATGAAAAAAAGAAAAACACCACAAAACCTTTCAAAACCACAATCAATCATACTGAAGGCTCAGTGTATGTAGTTACCCCCTTTTAGACTTAGCACCTTACATTTCAACAGCTACTTCACAGCAAGTCCCTGGTGTGCCACTTGTTTCTTGAAAGCTCAGATGCAATTTTTCACATTCCTTTAGACTGGGGCTCACTCTACAAGCGAAAGAGCTCATTTACACCTCCTCTTACAGGACAGAAGCAATATTCCTGCAGAAATGTATTCTCCTTAGCTCATCCATGGAATGAGAAAAAACTTTCTGCAGAATTGTGTAACAAAACATGCTTAATACAGGGCAGCTTAGTTGTCTGATTCACACTTTCTTTAGTCAAGTTTTTTGTGAATTACTTTAGAAACCACTAGAAATAATTTCAATAAACTTGTCTCTGATGTATTAGGAAATCATAGTGTTACATTCCACACACTTAAAGAAATAACTTGTTGTGTGGTTTATCTGTGAAAAAAATTATTTTAGACGTATTTTAGTATATCACATTTTAAACAGTTTTTGATTGTGTGTTTTAGTTATTCCAAGATTTAATTATATTTCTCTGTTGGTTTATGAATTGGTCAGAATGTCATCTCTATTTCT